>OZ020557.1:13163386-14413386 GCA_963971465.1 Lepidochitona cinerea | reverse complement strand
ATTCTTTATAAAGCTAGGATGCCGATTCGCTATAGGTTTTAGATAGTAATCAATTAGCTCTGATATTCTATAACTTTCACTGCCACAATCTGAGATAATAGGACGCCCAGGGGGCATTGTAGGCTTCGGCCATTTTTCAATGGGTTTGTGAATTTTTGGAAGAATATAGAAGACCCTGTTTTTAGAGTTATGATCAGATTCCAAATAGCGATACTGTTTTTCATTAAGTAAGCCTTTATCTTGAAGAGAAACAAGAATTTTATTAAACTTCCTAACATTTTCAGGCCAAATTTCCTTATCAAGTTTTTTGTAATGAAGAGGGTTGCTTAGCTGCCGTTCTATCTCTTCAATATAATCCTGTTTTGACATAATAACTGTGGCCGAACCTTTATCAGCAGGTTTAATAACTATGTTTGGATTTCTCCTTAGCTTACTTAAGGCAAGACATTCTGAATGAGTAAGGTTATGTTGGTTTTTCTGATTAGTTAAAGCATCAAACTTCCTTGATACAGAGTCACGACTAATGTTTATTTCTGGATCATACATGTGAGAAGGAGGTGTATAGCCGCTTTTAGATGTAAACGGCTTGCGTACCCCACTAGAATCTCGGTAGATATCAGCCAGACTAAGATTTCTGGAGAACTCCATAACATGCACTAATTTACTAATAGAAAAGTCCCTATCAGATAATGCTTTAGGGCAAGGCACAAATGAGAGTCCTCTATTGAGTAGAGATATATCATCAGCAGTGAGTTCCTCGTTACTAAGATTAACAATATTACTTCCTAAGCCGAAAGTAGGGTGGCACATGCCCTGTCCCAAATTTAGTTTAAATCTAGTGTCTGAAGCCAGTGGGTATACAAGCAATTTGCTGTATCTTCGGTCCAGTGAATTTTGTCCGTGGATACTCTAAATTTTGAATTGGGGATTTTTGGTATGACCATAACTCTCTTCATCTTGGAAGCAGAAGAGTTATATAGGTTCAGGTTCGAAACTTCACTGGCCGGCAGTTTAGTGGATGACTGGATCTCTACAAAGTAGATGAGCGAGTTGGAAAAAGTCTTCCTAACCGCTGTCATCATGTTGCGCATTTGAGTTAACGAAGTGTTTGGCTCAGTAGTTGTCTTGTTATTGATACCAATATTCAAGATAACTTTCTCAGGTTTGGGACCTTGATACTTTTGAATTAGAGTCCGAAATGAATTGAAATAAACATATACATGTACATGTTAAAATGAAATAATCTTGAATATGGTGTCATTTGATTAATTCTTGTCTCCTTGCAGCCAACTAAATTGTCTCTGAGAAATCTAATTTCTGCTTCTATAAGAATTTGTTCAGAAATGTTCATGAAAAAGTATTGTCTTTCAAAGTTATTAATCAGTTCTAATTCAAATGACAGGCCAAGATAAATTTGCTGATAGTGAGAAATGTACTGTGCCTTCATGCTAGGTCACAGATTTTAGCATTCGGCTTTAGAACAGCAATTACGACAGGCTACCAGAACCATTAGACAGGAATTTGAAGTAGCCTGTCCAAAACTCTCCGATGTCACAGCCCGCCCTCGTCCTTCCCCATGCAAAAAAAATAAAAAATAAACAAACAAACACAGACTTGAGCATCAATGATTTAGATATGGCGTACAGGTGAACTTATTCAACTTCAAGACAGCTGCCTTGTGCTTGAGTGAAGTTGACATTTGATCGCCATTTCCCATATCTTGGTCACTGTCGCACATTATCATTGAATTTCTCTAATAAATACATGTACCATAGACTGATCCAGAGACATTTTGATACCTGTATACAGGTATGGGCGCCCAAACTCACAAGCAAAAAATCCGCCCAAATTCTTAAAATCAACAGATTTTCATGTCAAAATAGCATTTAATGTTGAATTTTGGGCCAGAGATGTTGTTTTTGTCTTATTGTTGGAACATTTTGAACCGAAATGGTATGCCCAAATTTTCCCTGGATCAGTCCCTGTGTACATGTATGCACAGTTTAGCTTATTACAGTTAATGTTTGCAAGTGAAACACTGCCGATAAAGTAAAGATAAATCACAACAGTGACGGTGGTCGAGAACAAATGTATCGATGAACTCAGTTTACCAAACAAACCTGCGTCATTTAGTTCTTTTTAGCATTTAGTAATTCATTTTTTTTGTCCTGTCCAAAATATAACCAGATGGTTACACTGAAATCCGATCGCCTGGAAAGAGGATTGCTTGTTGACTTACTAATCTCCGTATAAAAGTTATGGCAGCTTGTGGCTCTTTAATTAAAAGTTTTCCTCGTACATGTATGTACTTGAGCGTGGTGTAAAATACCAATCAATCCTGTGATGTATTATAGTGGCTTTATATTCAGTCCATAAATGCAAAGTTCCTTATTAGGGTATTTGGATCCTTTCTTGCAAATATAATTTTCTAAATGTCTTTTTGAAATCAAAATTGTAATTGTAATTGTAAATGAAATGGAATGGTGTGCGAGTGGTTTACTCTTTGTGTGTAACCCAACAAATAGTCCTTGGACAATTTGCACGGAAAATGAGATAATGTTGGACTGTATTGGAGTGTTTGATATATCCATTGTTAACATTGCTTGAAAATGGATGATCTGAGTCTGGTGTTCTGTACTTGTCATTTATGGCAGCTTAAACTTGCCCTATATCTATTCAACTATTCCAGAAAAGATCATTAGCATTGCCTAGCAACGGGGATTAGATTGCTTAGCAACTGGCTTTAAGGAGGGCTCTAAGCTGACACCAGACACAGTGTTATTGATTTACTGCTAACATTTAGCTTGGCCGCTTGTAATTTGGTATGCCAGATCCCAGACTTCTGGCATGTGTTTACTCCTGCTAGATCTGGCATCAAGCCAAGTTAATACAGGACAGCCAAAGGGGGATTTTACTTGTACATTGTTATCCTGGTTCAAGATAGAAATGCAATTTAGAACTTGTAATGCATGTACATTGTATTTGTACCTGGCTTCATGCCAAGTAGATATTTATGAGCACTAAAATACACAGGCACTGGGAAAATCCTCTTGTCTAAAATAACCATGGAGACCAGTTTCAAATTATGTTAAAAAAAGGGTATTTCATGTAGACGTTTATACCCAATCTAATCATAAGTTGTTTTAATAAACTAAAGCCCATGATATTTCACTTCATGTTGCCAGGGGTATGTTTGGTTGGTGCTCTTTGTTGTCATGGTAATGGTACAAGAAATTAATCAACATGTAGTACTTAAGTGTGATTGTGACATCAACCCAAATAGTCTACATGTAGACATTCTATGTTTGATTTGTGTACTTTGTTATCTTTATCCCACTGCATTGAATCTTACATTTCCCTATTAATCTTAGTTTGTAGTCTGACAGTTTGTGCCAGAAATAGAAAAGAAAACCACAGTTGTGCTGGCATGTGTGATCACATGGAAGAAAGCTGTGAACCTGGTCAGGCTATGTGAATAACTATTTGAATAACTAAATTGCTCACATATGGCAGCATTATCATTTTTATTGTGGGAGGAAATCTGGCTCTATGCCTGGAGGAAACCCACAACCTTCCGGTGATAACTGGCAACCATCCCACATACATGTAGGTCGTTCGAGTGAAAACCCAGTCGGAAAATTTTCCAATTTATTTGGACTGAGTGGGATTCGAACTCGCGCCTTGTGATAGAAGGTAACATGATACTTGAAATAGGTGAAAAGACTACAAGCCTTGTAAAAAAAAAAAAATGGAAAACAAAATTATTTCAGCATTCATTAGTTTTACTCAACTAATCAGTGTAAATCACCTGACCATCAGTGAAATTGGCCAGTATTTAAAAGCATGCCCTTAGCGTCAAACCTACTTGCAATTTCAAATTTTCAATCCTGGTGATCATTAAATACCAAATGATCCACTAAAACTCAAAGTAAACATGACCAGGCTACCAATCTGGGTTAATAAATGTGACCAAGATACCAATGTGGACCTCTAAATTAACCCAGCTGTTAATAAATGTGACCAAGATACCAATGTGGATCTCTAAATTAACCCAGCTGTTAATAAATGTGACCAAGGTACCAATGTGGATCTCTAAATTAACCCAGCTCTTAATAAATGTCACCAAGATACCAATGTGGATCTCTAAATTAACCCAGCTGTTAATAAATGTGACCAAGGTACCAATGTGGATCTCTAAATTAACCCAGCTGTTAATAAATGTGACCTAGATACCAATGTGGACCTCTAAATTAACCCAGCTCTTAATAAATGTGACCAAGGTACCAATGTGGACCTCTAAATTAACCCAGCTGTTAATAAATGTGACCAAGATACCAATGTGGATCTCTAAATTAACCCAGCTCTTAATAAATGTAACCAAGGTACCAATGTGGATCTCTAGCTTAACCCAGCTCTTAATAAATGTGACCAAGATACCAATGTGGTTCTCTAAATTAACCCAGCTCTCAATAAATGTGACCAAGATACCAATGTGGATCTCTAAATTAACCCAGCTCTCAATAAATGTAACCAAGATACCAATGTGGATCTCTAAATTAACCCGGCTGTTAATATATGTGACCAAGATACCAATGTGGATCTCTAAATTAACCCAGCTCTTAATAAATGTGACCAAGATACCAATGTGGATCTCTAGATTAACCCAGCTCTTAATAAATGTGACCCAGATACCAATGTGGATCTCTAAATTAACCCAGCTCTTAATAAATGTGACCAAGATACCAATGTGGATCTCTAAATTAACCCAGCTCTTAATAAATGTGACCAAGATACCAATGTGGATCTCTAAATTAACCCAGCTCTTAATAAATGTGACCAAGATACCAATGTGGATCTCTAAATTAACCCAACTCTTAATAAATGTGACCAAGATACCAATGTGGATCTCTAAATTAACCCAGCTCTTAATAAATGTGACCAAGATACCAATGTGGATCTCTAAATTAACCCGGCTGTTAATAAATGTGACCAAGATACCAATGTGGATCTCTAAATTAACCCAGCTCTTAATAAATGTGACCAAGATACCAATGTGGATCTCTAAATTAACCCAGCTCTTAATAAATGTGACCAAGATACCCATGTGGATCTCTAAATTAACCCAGCTCTTAATATATGTAACCAAGATACCAACGTAGATCTCTAAATTAACCCAGCTCTCAATAAATGTGACCAAGATACCAATGTGGATCTCTAGATTAACCCAGCTTTTAATAAATGTAACCAAGATACCAATGTGGATCTCTAAATTAACCCAGCTCTTAATAAATGTGACCAAGATACCAATGTGGATCTCTAAATTAACCCAGCTCTTAATAAATGTGACCAAGATACCAATGTGGATCTCTAAATTAATCCAGCTCTTAATAAATGTGACCAAGATACCAATGTGGATCTCTAAATTAATCCAGCTCTTAATAAATGTGACCAAGATACCAATGTGGATCTCTAAATTAATCCAGCTCTTAATAAATGTGACCAAGATATCAATGTTGATCTCTAAATTTAACCCAGGTCATAATAAATGTGACCAAGATACCAATGTGGATCTCTAAATTAATCCAGCTCTTAATAAATGTGACCAAGATACCAATGTGGATCTCTAAATTAATCCAGCTCTTAATAAATGTGACCAAGATACCAATGTGGATCTCTAAATTAACCCAGGTCATAATAAATGTGACCAAGATACCAATGTGGATCTCTAAATTAACTCAGCTCTTAATAAATGTGACCAAGATACCAATGTGGATCTCTAAATTAACCCAGGTCATAATAAATGTGACCAAGATACCAATGTGGATCTCTAAATTAACCCAGGTCTTACTAAATGTGACCAAGATACCAATGTGGATCTCTAAATTAACCCAGGTCTTACTAAATGTGACCAAGATACCAATGTGGATCTCTAAGTTAACCCAGCTGTTAATAAATGTGACCAAGATACCAATGTGGATCTCTAAATTAATCCAGCTCTTAATAAATGTGACCAAGATACCAATATGGATCTCTAAATTAATCCAGCTCTTAATAAATGTGACCAAGATATCAATGTGGATCTCTAAATTAACCCAGCTCTTAATAAATGTGACCAAGATATCAATGTTGATCTCTAAATTAACCCAGCCCTTAATAAATGTGACCAAGATACCAATGTGGATCTCTAAATTAACCCAGCCCTTAATAAATGTGACCAAGATACCAATATGGGTCTCTAAATTAACCCAGCTCTTAATAAATGTGACCAAGATACCAATGTGGATCTCTAAATTAACCCAGCCCTTAATAAATCTGACCAAGATACCAATGTGGGTCTCTAAATTAACCCAGCTCTTAATAAATGTGACCAAGGTACCAATGTGGATCTCTAAATTAACCCAGCTCTTAATAAATGTGACCAAGATACCAATGTGGATCTCTCAATTAACCCAGCTCTTAATAAATGTAACCAAGATACCAATGTGGATCTCTAAATTAAATCAGCTCTTAATAAATGTGACCAAGATACCAATGTGGGTCTCTAAATTAACCCAACTCTTAATAAATGTGACCAAGGTACCAATGTGGATCTCTAAATTAACCCAGCTCTTAATAAATGTGACCAAGATACCAATGTGGATCTCTAAATTAACCCAGCTCTTAATAAATGTGACCAAGATACCAATGTGGATCTCTAAATTAACCCAGCTCTTAATAAATGTGACGAAGGTACCAATGTGGATCTCTAAATTAACCCAGCTCTTAATAAATGTGACCAAGATACCAATGTGGATCTCTAAATTAACCCAGCTCTTAATAAATGTGATCAAGATACCAATGTGGATCTCTAAATTAACCCAGCTCTTAATAAATGTGACCAAGATACCAATGTGGATCTCTAAATTAAATCAGCTCTTAATAAATGTGACCAAGATACCAATGTGGATCTCTAAATTAACCCAGCTCTTAATAAATGTGACCAAGATACCAATGTGGATCTCTAAATTAACTCAGCTCTTAATAAATGTGACCAAGATACCAATGTGGGTCTCTAAATTAACCCAACTCTTAATAAATGTGACCAAGGTACCAATGTGGATCTCTAAATTAACCCAGCTCTTAATAAATGTGACCAAGATACCAATGTGGATCTCTAAATTAACCCAGCTCTTAATAAATGTGACCAAGATACCAATGTGGATCTCTAAATTAACACAGCTCTTAATAAATGTGACCAAGGTACCAATGTGGATCTCTAAATTAACCCAGCTCTTAATAAATGTGACCAAGATACCAATGTGGATCTCTCAATTAACCCAGCTCTTAATAAATGTAACCAAGATACCAATGTGGATCTCTAAATTAAATCAGCTCTTAATAAATGTGACCAAGATACCAATGTGGGTCTCTAAATTAACCCAACTCTTAATAAATGTGACCAAGGTACCAATGTGGATCTCTAAATTAACCCAGCTCTTAATAAATGTGACCAAGATACCAATGTGGATCTCTAAATTAACCCAGCTCTTAATAAATGTGACCAAGATACCAATGTGGATCTCTAAATTAACCCAGCTCTTAATAAATGTGACGAAGGTACCAATGTGGATCTCTAAATTAACCCAGCTCTTAATAAATGTGACCAAGATACCAATGTGGATCTCTAAATTAACCCAGCTCTTAATAAATGTGATCAAGATACCAATGTGGATCTCTAAATTAACCCAGCTCTTAATAAATGTGACCAAGATACCAATGTGGATCTCTAAATTAAATCAGCTCTTAATAAATGTGACCAAGATACCAATGTGGATCTCTAAATTAACCCAGCTCTTAATAAATGTGACCAAGATACCAATGTGGATCTCTAAATTAACTCAGCTCTTAATAAATGTGACCAAGATACCAATGTGGGTCTCTAAATTAACCCAACTCTTAATAAATGTGACCAAGGTACCAATGTGGATCTCTAAATTAACCCAGCTCTTAATAAATGTGACCAAGATACCAATGTGGATCTCTAAATTAACCCAGCTCTTAATAAATGTGATCAAGATACCAATGTGGATCTCTAAATTAACCCAGCTCTTAATAAATGTGACCAAGATACCAATGTGGATCTCTAAATTAAATCAGCTCTTAATAAATGTGACCAAGATACCAATGTGGATCTCTAAATTAACCCAACTCTTAATAAATGTGACCAAGGTACCAATGTGGATCTCTTAATTAACCCAGCTCTTAATAAATGTGACCAAGATACCAATGTGGATCTCTAAATTAACCCAGCTCTTAATAAATGTGATCAAGATACCAATGTGGATCTCTAAATTAACCCAGCTCTTAATAAATGTGACCAAGATACCAATGCGGATCTCTAAATTAACCCAGCTGTTAATAGATGTGACCAAGATACCAATGTAGGTTTAATACTACATTAACTCAAGGCAAAATTTATGTGAACAAGATATCATTGTTGACAGTGTAGGCAGTAAAGTTGTAAGTAATCATTGTTAATCATGATTCCAAAATGGGTCTCTGAGCTAGGCAACAAAGGGGGCCCACTGACTATATTGTTAACAGAGACTGACTGAGTACTATGGATGTAGATTCACTGTAAGATGATTAATTGTTGCTCTTGATAAGTACTTGGCCATACAGGATTTCCTGTTCTAGATCTTGTATTGAACAAGGGGATCATTGGACACTACACTTTCAGTTGTGACTGAGTTTTTACTGTCCCACAGTTTGTCAGTAATACATAAATGTATGTCAGATTCATAGTTAAGTTCCAGACAAGTCAAGACATCCTAAAAAATTGGTCCAAATAATATGGCCAAGATTACATCCGTCTTGGTATTAAAAAAAAGCAATTTGGGATAGCTTAATATACTAGTTAAAAGCCTGACCAAATATCTTTGTTTAAATGTAGGTGGGGCATATGAGTCATCAGGTTAAAGAATAAAACAGGAAGGAGGTTGTCAAACTGTAAACTAAATACGACTTGTTTACAATAAGTTATAATGGTCAAGCCAGATCTTTAATGTCTTACATGTCCACTTAAAAACAACCTAAATCCATGTATCTTAAAGGCAAGCGCTTATTCTTAAACTGGTTTCTACAACTTGATCTGTCTCACATTTTTAATTGTTTCTTTTGTGATTCATGGCACACTTGTCCCTAAAATGTAGAAAAGATGACAGTTTCTTGTTTTTTCCCCCAGATACATCTAGAAGAAGATAGAAAGATATATTTTTTGCTAGAATTCATCAGTTTTGGTTCATATTTAATTTGAAATTAAAAAAAACTTGATTTGTTAGGTTCTCACAATGTCAACAAACAAAAACAAACATTTAAGTGACCTAAATGATATGAACCACACAGATACATGAAATCTAATGAGCCAATGGTATACTTCATCTGAGAAATGCAGCTACATGTATAAGATATGGGTTTAAGGGACTCAAAAACGCTGCAACAAATTTGAGAAAATCACCGTAATTAAGTTTCATGACGGGATATCAAACGCAATTGTAGTACTGGAATGGTATCCCCTTATCTATTTTGTTGTGGTAGGTGATAGACAAAAAAAAAATGACAGTCCCTGGGCAGTAAATTGGCAGCAACTGTAAATATTAATGTTGCAAATTGATATTGGATCTAATAAGGCACTTGGACTAGAATTTGAAGTGGTAAAATTGGTTTAGTTAAATTCTGTTTACTTAGCTTAGAAGGTGTAGTTATTGTACTTTAGATCCCCAGTTTTCATTGTGTGAGAATAAATGTGGCATTTATTCATTGAAAAAAGTCATTGACTTAAAATTTACAATGTAATAAAAATAAAATCTGTTTTATGTCTAGAATTAAATCTGTTTCTATTTGTATTAACATCCTAACTTATGGTTGTGTACTATGTTGTACATGTATTTCACACCAGTTGGGACATGTCTGTTTGTACCTCAGTACAACATTTACATGTGCCAGTCACCAACATTCACCAGCTGTGTTCATATGAATAGCTCAGCCAATGCTAAGAGGAGTTCAGCTACACGTATGTACATATATGTACCCCTTATTGGCAGACAGTCTAATTCACAGTCCACTGCCTAAGGCTGAAGACCAATAGCAGCAACCAGCTTAACAGCTAGATGTGCCTGTTGGCAGATCAGTACAAAAGAAGACCTGCTGGTAGGTACATGTACAGGCTGCATTACAATATGTGAGACCAGGCTTAAAGAAGATATGAATATCTGCATTAATGTTTGAGCTGTTGGCTGAGGCCGCAACATGTCTATTTACATGTCTCACTCTGACACAGTGAGCTTTTCTTCTTTGGGTTGGTTTAACAAAAGCCGGCTTGTTCCGGTTGAATCCGGTTCTCTCTACACGTATAACTGGTTGAGACATTTACGTTGTTGGGAAAGAGTTGTCAGGTTGACATCATTCATATGGTTATCAGCTATCCAGTGAGACACATCAGTGTACGGTGTAACATTTAACTTAGTAATTGGAATCACTTGTTGAACCAAGTTTATTGGGTTTTATGTAAGGATATTTTGATTGTCAATTTACTGTCCTGATTATCTAGAGTAAACAACCAACAATTTCAAGATTTTTTTGTTCTTAATGTTGTTGCCAGCTTTCACATGTACTACTCACTGCTCACTGCTAGACGATTTTTATCCCACCCTATGTTTTCAAAGTCTAACATTTCAGAATTTTTGTAACAGAACACATTTGACCAGCTTAGCCATTTTAGACATTAACATAACTGACATCATTTTAGACATTTACATAACTGACATCATTTTAGACATTTACATAACTGACATCATTTTAGACATTTACATAACTGACATCATTTTAGACATTTACATAACTGACATCATTTTAGACATTTACATAACTGACATCATTTTAGACATTTACATAACTGACATCATTTTAGACATTTACATAACTGACATCATTTTATGCATTTACATAACTGACATCATTTTAGGCATTTACATAACTGACATCATTTTAGACATTTACATAACTAACATCATTTTAGACATTTACATAACTGACATCATTTTAGGCATTTACATAACTGACATTCAAGTAGAGCTGTAGGAGTACGTTTTGGGTTTTTTTTGTTCATATAACTACTTAAACAAAAATCTCTTAGTACTTTCTGATAAAAATGACTAACAATCAGCTAATTCTTTCCATTTGTGGTAGATCTAGTCACTTAAATATATATTTATCTTCCGTTTTATTTGTTTATGATTATTTTCCTTTGTAGAAATTTTTAATTTGGTTTTTAGATGTTTTCATTTTTCTTCTCTGCGATCATTAATTGTTTTGATATTTTTCATATATTTGGCCTATTTTAGATTTATTGTTGTTTTCAGAAACAACCCCCAGGGGTTCATTGGCAAAGAGTAATTTCAGGAGACCTCTTGTTGAACACAGCACTGCCAAAATGTCTGATACAAACAACTCCAACATTAGTTGGACACCTGCCACTGGCCTAGCCTCTTCCTATTGTCTTGATGACATCCTGTACAGAACTGACCTTTGACCAATGATTTCCTGTACATTTCATGACTCATAGTGACTCACTTAATCCGGCCTAAACCAGTATATACAAGTATTCATGCTATAAGTCTTTTGCTGTTGTTATTCATATGGTCTGAATATATATATTTATGATCACTTAAACACACTGGCACAGGGAAAATCTTCTTGTCTAAAATAACCATGGAGACAAAACGGAACTGAATGTATATATGTACATTAACATACAAGTATAAAACCTGTATGACTCATCTGAATGTGTCCTCTTCTGTCTAATTATCTCAGAAACTTGTGCATATAGGTTAGAAATAGCCTTTTTGACATGATTTGTTAAGAAGTACAATTTACACAAGTTTACAAAAAAGTAAAATACTGAAAGCCATGTCCCGTTCTTTACTGTAAACAGTTTCTGCATTTGCCTTCATCTAGATTTATAGTTAATGTATGTAGCCATGTAATGTTTTCCCTGTCATCTAAATGACATCAACATTTTCTATCATAGATTTTTTTACGACTGAGTGAGAAAAAAAACAACTGCAGTGAAAAAAAAAGATAGTACATCATTTTTTAATTTCCTTTTTTGAAACATTGTTTATTGTCAACCTGATAATTGCTGTGACTATTCAAACTACTTCTTTGCATGCTGTAACAGAATAGCCTGAGCTTATTAACAGGTCTTTAGGTAATTTGGGGGCACTCATTTTTAACGACAAGTTTGGTTGTAGTGGTATCAAGGAACAGGGAGAGGCTAAGATGCCCTCAGTGACCTCCATTAGCTTTTGAGGTCTGTGTTAAACAGGTTTTTAACAGGATCATTGTTGAACGAAAGCTACCACACTTCTGTGACAATTGATTTATTCCAGAGGCCAGCTGTGACAAACAAAATCAACTTTAACACCATATATGGGCAGGCTGGCTCTATGGTTACCATGGGGATTTTATCTTGTATTGATTTTTTCCAGGTTGTCATGGCAACCTGGTTCCCTGGTATATAAGGTATTATTTACCATATATCCAGATGTTACAGGCCTCTGTCTGAGGTGACTGCTAACATTGCTATCGCTAAGGATTGCCATCTGTTGGTGGCAGCAGTGGGATCCTCTTTAATGCCTCTCTTAACTACATTGTAATCTTCAGGAAGTCCTGGTAAATTGTACACCCAATATTGGAGATATGTGGTGCGTACTATGGCAGTAGTATTACATTTTGTGCATTGGGTCTTGTTTTCCAGTAAGGATGTTATCGCAGTGTATCAAAGTTTGGTCTAGAAATATTTGATGCATATTTTGGAACTACATGTACTGGCATTTGGTCATGTTTTCATGTTTGGTCATGTAATTAAGAATGTATTTGTCAATGGAAAAATATGTGTTGTGAGCTACCAGATATGCTCAAAGCTATTCTCCTCTATCATAAGTGATTGTAAATCCAGAAGCAATTTCGAAGCTGGTATTCAAATGAAGGACATGAATGACCTGCTGCTCTAAACCTACATTGCAAATAAGACTTTATTTCACAAATTTTAGGCTAATTCCACTATATTCTTTCTTTATTTGGTTTAACCATGACTTTGTCTTACTTTCAGCAGCTGCAGCCTAAAATGCCAGAGGCTGCCAAATTGAGTAGTGGTGAAACAAGGGACATGCCTTTTCCCATCCTCCCTTCAATCAATATTGGGAAATTGAAACAGGTAATATTAAATAAAACAAAGTATACATACACTTATCGTTAAAGGCTGTGGTGGATTTCAGGAAGCACTGCGATCTAACAATCTTTTGATATATCTTAAAATATGAAGTGCAATTGTGCCCTTGAAATATTCTGTGTTGACAAGATACACTTGGTGTCCATAGTTAAAAGCACATAGAATATTCTATGTTGACAAGATACAGTTGGTGTCCATCTAGTTCAAAGTGCCTTGTGCAACACAACAATTGTCAACCATTAGATTAAGCAAGGTTGCCAGAAAACATTTTGCTTCTTTGGATAACAATGACCCAAATGATCAATAATTTTTTTTTTTTGGGGGGGGGGGGACCTTTGAAGGCCAGCTTTTAAAGCTTTCTCTTTTCAAAACATTGTTTTGTTTCAGACACAGCTTAAAAAATTTGTTCCAAACTTGCTCCAGAATTTGGCTGATGGCAGTAGAATGGATCGTCATGAAAAGCCAGTATGGTGGCCTAAAGAAGTTCCATGGCAACAGATGAAGTTTGATCACAGGCTTAATATCCTTAAAGAGGTAACTAACTTTCTGCATCATCCCTATAGTTTCTGTTGATGGAATTCTACTCTTCCTGTCATACACAAAACTGGTTCTACTTGAAAGATCGATTGATTTATTAATGTTTTATACATCAGATTGTTTCACTTGTATGGTGGGTTGCCAGGATTACTGCTGGAGAAAACCCCTGACCTTCTGACCCCTGTACCCGGCAACTCGCTCACATACCATGATCAAGTCTACTTGAAAGGAGAATTTAGCTTTGCATAGATACATGTATACCTGTATTTCTAAGATTACTGTGTGATTCTTTTGAAGGCTCTTTCCCTAACATGTTACCTTGAATATCCATATTATATATTTTATATGTGCATGTAAAAGGCCTAATTAACTTTGCAATTTTTTTTGGATTTATTTCAATGACCGTTGGGCCACGAGCCCGGTTTCCTCCTCCAATACAGCTGGCAATACTGCCATATTTGTGAAGTACTTCAGTCAATGTTCTTTGATATTGTCTCAGAGCTTATTGATGATATGGTTTGAAATAGTTTGAATCAACACTGCATTGTCCTGAATCACTTGCTACTTTCTAAAATTTTCAGATTGCTTCCCTCTAGCTCAATTATAGTTGTTGATTGATATCTTGTGTTTGTTTCAGAATATTTCGTTGGAGAGCTTGAAGCGCATCGTTGTGAACTGTTATAAATATTTTGGCCAGGAAAGGCTGCTCAATGGAGCAAATAACAGTCCTGAAGGTGCCTCGTCTCCCCTCTCTGGTTTCAATGGCTGCTACCCAGACTTAATCCCTTTGGGCATCAGCCATCCTGTCAACGGAAAGTCCACAGGCCAATGGGTATGCACATTTTACACATTATTCCTGAATACACATACATGTGTATACATGTTTTTCTTGAAGTTGTATACTTATTTAATGTTTCACGATGGGTAGCGTTCCAAATATCGGCAGTTGCTGCAGTAAAACCTTTATGAAATAATCTGTACGATCTGCTTGCAAATTTATGTTACTTGAAATTACGAAGTCTCCCAAGATCATCTGATTGCGTTCTGAATTGATTATTGATTTCTTTACAGAGTAAATTGCCTTCAGCCAACTTGAGGTCCAAATCCCGTGTTGTGAACAGATGCCTCCTGCCAGACTTGGGAGATAATGCTGAAATACCATTGGAGGGCAAAGGTAAAATTTCTATGAAATTAAAACCAATATATTTAAAAAATTTACCAATTTGGAAAAAAAATTATTTCAAGACCCATCATGTTAATGAGTGGTCATTTTTGAATTTGGATTTGGTACTTGTTGAAATTTGGATCAATCAATCCATCAGTTGAAATTTGGATCTAAAAAAATAATACCAAGTAGGTGGTAATGCTGAAAATATGCCATCACTCCGTTTGAATTTTGAATTAGTGTCTGGTTTGCCCTTTTTGGGGCAATTTTTCCCCATAAAAGGGTATCTAAATTTATGTTATGTTAAAGTGGCATGAGCTGCCAAAATGTTGATATTTTGACGTTAATACAGAAAGTTGAAATTATTGGCTATTTTTCTCGATAAATTATTCTTTTGAACTAACTTTGGCTTTGAATGAATGAATGGTCGTCCCGGTTATTTAAATTTTGTTTACTTTTCGAACTCGTTTTCGGTTCCTACAGGCCACATACTGTATGGATTGTCCTCATTCCAACACGGATCATTTAGTTTTTCGATGGCCTTCAAAGCCTCTTACTGTCATGGCGATCAGAAATTATGAAAAAAGTGTGAATTTTGACAGCTCATGCCACTTTAAGAATTCTGAAAACAACCTGTTCACATGTGTCCAATATCTCTTCACTTTAGGTGGATGAATGGGTAGCTAGCCTCCAACCATGTAAGCTTTAGAAACTTGAATATTTTGTTGGTTTTATATTTGCTTACATCTTTATTTTTTCTTTTACAGCTTGTCCATTCCAAAATGGCAACCCATTTGTAGAAGTGTATATCTGCTTCTTTTGTGAAAAGGAATTCCAAAACAAACAAACTATGGTCCAGCATCAGAGCTGTTGCTCTAAACGTCCTTCTGAATTTCAAAATCTTTCTTCTATGAATAGATTTGTTGTGCCCAAAGATTTTCATCAATCAGATTCACAAACCTCTCTAAACTCTCCTGCTAGACCCCCCAAGAAATCTTATATGCGAAAAGTTGGCTTAGTTGCTTGTCAAAAGGCAAAGCAAATCAAAGCCCAAGTGCGTGAGAGTACAGATGTGGATTGTGAGATTATAGACGTTATTGAAGCTCCACGCGTACCAGCCACGCCCCCAAGAACACCAAAATCACTTATTTCTCAGTTAAGTCGAGATGAAACCCCCAGACGAAAGAGCATGTGCAACGACATGAGTGATAGTGAAAGTGTAACAAGTACAGTTTCAGAAACTGAAGACTTTAGCAAATGTGCCAGAAATCATGCAACTTTATTGACAATTCCTTTGACGTCCATTCTGGGACAAAGAATCCGAAAACATGTTAAGGTTGATGGTCACTCTGCTATTGTTGATAATGTTGATCAATTTTGTAAAACTCCTGTGAAAAATGACTCTATTGGTAGACTTCGAGAAAGACAAAGTATTTACCCTGTGACATATAAGCAAACAAAACGGCTTGCAAGCCGCCATTACCATGTATTTAAATTCAACAAGAAGCAGACAAAGGAATTTTTGGAATGTGTAAAGGTTGGACTTAGTAAGAGAGCATTACGGATTTTCAAAAAATTACGCTTTTGCTCAGTTAAGTTAAAAAGACTTTCAAAATCTGAAATAGACAAATGGACAAAACCAAAAACAAATTTGGTTAAAAAAGCAGTGTTGATAAATAAGACTGTGCAAATTAAACAGCCTTCTATTTACCTTAAGGACCTAGGTAAGACGATAATTTTGAATTCGAACCAACAGGTATTTCCAGCTAAACCTGCACTTCTTTCAGCCGATGTAGACAGAATATTGGGGCTGAAGAAGAAAGAGGCTGTAGCCGGAAAAACAGGTTTTTTACCTTTAGGGTCCATTGTGTCTGAAGACTTAAATGCTGAGGCTTCTCAGCAGAAGTTAACTGTGTATCGAAGTCTATTATCGGATTATTCGTCTTTCCATTCTTTGAATCCCCATTTAGTGGGATCATCATCCCAACAATCAGTACCAAACCATTTTGCAGAGAGTGCCAAAGATAAGAATGTGTCATCGGTTAATGTCCAAAATATCTCTCAGCTAGCACGTATGCTGCGCGCACCTATTTCAGAGATACCAAAACATCCAACTGTAAACCATGTAGAAAAGTGGTTGACCAACAACAAGTTCACATCTGGAGATAAAAGACTTCAATTTACTCAAAGCACCTTTCAGAGGATGGAGAAAGTTGGAGAGAAATTAGCCACACGAATACCTGGAATAGGTAAACGAGAGCTTGACCTGGAAGTGGAATCATCAGCAAAGAGGAGAAAAGTTCAGGAGGAATCTATGGATGTTGAGGACAGAATCTCAATTTGTACAGCTTCTTCATCAGAAGATGAACAAGAAGTTTCAAAAACTAAGAATACAGTTTCAAACAATGATGGCTTACCAGTAATCCAAAACACATTTTCCTTGGCAAGTGGACAATTTAACATTGAACATTCTGATCCACATCTGAGGCTTGTTATCCCACCAAATTTAAATCTACGAGTCCCTTCGGTCAATGTGCAACAAATGCCAATGGTTAGAACCGGATCTCAAAGGAAATCAGACATGCCCAGACCAAAGCTTCCAGACAGCCCCTTGTCAAACATAAGTGCAGGGTCAGTTAAATCTGTATCTAGTGAGGGATCAAAAATGCGTATGCCTGGTCATTATACACTTCGCTCCACCTCCTCTGTGAATGATGAATCACAAAGTTCTGTTATTTCAGAACCTTCTCTACCTTCCTCTTCTATAAGTATGAAAGCTAGACCTACTGCCGGTGGAACGATCAATGGTAAAGTGTACAACACCAGTCTTCTGAACATAAAGCTTCCCCATTCCACACTGTGTGTTAAACCTGTTGATCAAGATGGGGCAGTTCTGAGACGAACTAGTAACTGTAATTCAGCAAGTGGAATCGTCTCCCCAAGTGTACAAAAAGTGAACTGCTCCCCTATCCGTTGTTCTCGTCAAACTTTTCATGAAAATGAAAGCCTTTCTCCTGTCCGAAGATCACGCCGGCTTCAGCTTCCAACTCAACCTCAAATACCCATCCAACAGATGAGAGTGCCCACCTTAGTAAACAAAAGACCCAAAATGGCTCCAAAACCTGATGATGAGGTTATTTGCATTGATTGACTCAGGCTGTCAGGCAAAACCAAAACATTTACTGCATTTCCGTTTATAAAACAATGTGAGGTGACCGGCCAGAAAATATGGTTGCATTGCTATTTCACTTTGAATTGGGTATGCATGGTTTCCGAGTTTATTTCTGATTGGCTCAACTGACAAGTCATAGATGTGACTTCTATTGCTCTACCTTGTATAACATGCAATCCGCAGGTTCCATGACGTTTGTTTTAAGCTGTCAGAGCTTGATAAAAGCCTTGGTACAAGCACCTGTCAGATGTAAGGTGCACACTAAAATATAGACAACTGTGAACAATGGAAAAGCTTAGTATAAACCAAACGTGATATAGGATGTTTGTCAGATGGCAACTGAACCCGGGAAGATCAGTTAGATGTCTTTCTGTCACAAAGCCTTGCATTTATAGAGATATTAAGTTCAGTTGACTATCACTATGGTTTAAAATACCAATCGATTAACTAAGTCCCTTTTGATGTGATAAACTTTCTCATATAAAAACATTATAAATTGATCAACTATATATCACTTGTACATTGTGTATTGTACATAATTGTAGATATCATGATAAAAGAGTACAGATTTTTAAGACTCGTGACTTGATTTTAACGATTGAAAGCTGTTTTAAAAAGCTTGTCAGTATTTTTTTACGTTAGCTTTTTGTTAGTGCTAGATGCAATGCGTTTGTATTATTACAATTATATCCTAAGTTTTATTATATTATTTACCAAATTAAGTCTTCTCTGCATTTAAGTATAAATAAGACTTTATGCAAAATATATTTTCATTGATGGTGTTATTTTTGTAGTTCTTGAATACCATAAGGAACAAATCCAAACTCTAGCTTTTGGCTTGCCATTTCTTCTCCATGCATTCTTAAGTCTTGCCCTGGTGGGGGAGAGATGTTTGTAAATCGCTTCAAAATGTTTCTTTGTCGTTTTTCCCCTTCCCTTACCTAAAATGTTCTGCTTCTAATGGTTATTTTTTTAAAAGCTTCTAAAATTTATGTTTAATTTCATATATTGGCTGACCACAGTTGGAGATAATTAACGTCGTGTCTGATTCAAAAATGGGTTGCCGCAAAACAGGGATAAATTGAAAACGATCAAAATGTCACTTGTTTATACACTGAACGATATCTAAACCTTATGAGTTTACCAAAATTGATGTATACCAAATCGTTTTAAGTTAACCCGAAGGACAAAAAAGTAACCAGTTATTGGTGCCATGCAACAATTTAAAATTGGAAAAAGTGTTTGATTTACCTCTGCTTCTAAATCTCCTCAACGCCACCATGTAAGCGAAATAATCTTGACTTGCCCCAACTGAGTGCGACGTAAAGCAACAATCAATCGCAAGCAAAAAAATGGACAAAATCGTTGTATTCTGCTCTCGGCGATCTCATTCAATTGCTATAATATTTCCACGTTAGAGCTGTGTTACTTATTAACAAGATGACTTGGTTATGTGTATATATATTTACTGATTGTATCTGGGAAGTTGGATTTGTGGGATCGCTTTGAATCTTGATGATTTTAAAGAACAGCGAATGTTCTGACTATAAGTCTGATTTTATTTTGATTTTCAACTACTTAATTTGAATACAGGTTGCCGCTCATTTGATTGATTTAACAGACATTGCAGCTGTATTAACCAATGATCTCTTGGAATTTTGTTTACCGTAAATCTGATTGTAACAGACTGAAACCCGATTTTCAAACAAACCATTTTCCATGCTCTATTTTCTTTAGAACTCGTTGATTATTCAATCCCTTACATTGACTTTTTAAACTAAATCATGATAAGATTAATTGTTACAGAGAAAGTAATTTCTCCCGCTGCTTCTGCATCGAATTTTGACTGGAACAACTCCTAGTGATATCTGGGATGGTTGCCAGTTACCAACGGAAGGTCGTGGGTTTCCGGGCATAGAGCCCGGTTTCCTCCCACAATAAAGCTGGCAACGCCGCCATATAAGTGAAATAATCTTGAGTACGGCGCAAAACACCAAACAATCAATCAACCTAGTGATATCTTGGCACTGCATGGTTAATCAAAAATGTCTACCTTTGACATGTTCAGTGTCAAAAGAATGAAAGGTAAATGCACATTTGTTTTTCTATTCCGATGGTGTGCTGTATAACTATAGTGGAACTATGCGTGCAATTGAAATTTGCACCATAACACACACTTGCGAGTAATTGAACCTACTCGGGATACATGTCATAACTTCAAATCGTTCAAATCGTGATACCGCTAAATATAAAGGCTTCAAGGTCTCTCACATGTCTGCAGTGGTTTTCCTATGGCCAGGTGGTATCTATAGTTCAACATCGCTTTAGGCGTCAGATATAGTTCATGTCTATAACTGGCTGCAGTAATTATTCCTATATGCCGTCATCTTCCTTGACCAGATGTCCTCTGAGAGGCGGCGACTCCGGCAAAATGTTTCACAACTTCTTAAGATATATTGTTTCTGTGCATCGTTTATCATATTGCATATACAATTAATGGAAAGTCCATAAGATTCAGTTGTATGCCGTTTCTTGCAGACACAATAAACTGATGCGGATAAAATATCTAGTCAACGTTCACTTTATTTGTACCATACTTTGCACCATATTTATCGGGTTTCTTTCGTCTATAGTCTTAATTTTCACCTCGTCCTATGTGGAACAGTTGCCAAGTACTCACTGAAGGCAGGGGGTTGTCCTTTCTTTAGTCAACTAATTACATGGACATTCCTCTCCAACTGAACGCTAGTGAAATTATCTTCATTTGGCGTGAAACACCAATCAATACATTATCTAAGGACCGTTCCTTGATGATCAATGAAAGATGAGTTCATCACAAATCTACAGGATTTTGGGACAACGGGATACATTCATTAATTGGATAACATGCGAGGACTGAAGTTGTGTATAGATAATCCCTGTTCTGTATGTAACATTCAGAAAGTGATTATATACATCACAATTTTAATTCTTATAGCAAAAAGGCCGTTATAGTTAATACGTTTTTACACTCATATTTAGAAAGTAACCATTCTTCATGAAAACGATTGATGGTTTACGCCGCTCACGAAAAATAACTGAACCTTAGTGGGAATTTCGTTGTCTAATAGACTGAGTGAATGTAAACTAATTGGACATTTCTCTGATAAAACTTACCCTGACGACCAGCACAGAATTTGCTCTACCCTCAGTTTGTCACGGCGGTAGAAAGGCATCAAATACCGATTCATGGTCAGGCCTGTTTTTTTTTTTTTAAATGTAACACTCGGTGACCGTGGAGTAGCTGACATTACTTTTGGAATTGTAACTGGAAGAATGTTTACCAACATATCACCAATTTGCCAAATATTTCACCAACTTTCGTCTGGTACTGGCAATGGTAAACGAGACAATATATTGGTATTCTCCTAAGAGTTCTTTACCACAATGGTATTCGTATATACTGGTAGAACGGTGGTCTAACTTTGTAACCTAGCAGCTGCTCACAATTATTGTACACCCAACTTTTGATCAATATGTTTACTCGGGGGTTATGGTCAAGGTAAAGCGTCTACCAAACAAGTACCTTTAGCCACTCAAAATACGATACCAAGACCCTCTTTCTCAATCTGAGAATATCTTTTCTCGGCTCTGAGTAATCTTGATGCAAACGCCATTTGTCTGAATCAGCAGGGTACCGTATAGTGGAGAATCATACGCACGTATTAATGGTAAACTTCGGTTATAGTACGTCATAGAAGTTGATGTTAAACACTGAGAGTGTCTTCTGTTTTTATCCAATTTAACACATTCACATTCAATAATGCGTTCAATGGATGAACAATACTTGGCAAATTTGCTTTTCCAGAATTGAACGAAATTCAGTCAGCTCTGGAACATCTTAATAGATTTAATTGTATCATGAAGAACGTCCTTATAGGACATCGTGACACACACAAAATTAATGGACTCTTTCATTAACGAACAAGCCTGGCAAGGTTTCCGCAATAGCAATTTGTAATATCGCGGGATGGCCAGCGATATTACAAATTGCTATTGCGGAATATTTATATGCCTTAGAGTGCAGGGAGGGAGATGACCAACCAATTGAACTTTTGCGATAGCGTTTTCTTCTTCCAGTCTATCCAGGTGTTAACCTATGGTATCTCTCAATGTATATGGAACAATCCAGGTTTTTCGAAAAACATGTAATGTATCATTTTTCTGATAAGGTTTTTGTTAAAGCAAAACTCTCCCTTACTTACCTCAAAGGGGGAGAAAACATAAAAACAGCATGCAATTGTATCGAACGGACCCCCATAGGCCATCCTATCCATGTGTGTGAATCTTGCACGTGGTTTACGGTGTGAAAATACACTGAAAATGAATCTGCCAGACAAGCTCGTGTTCGATCGTTAGTGGAGCGCGCCATTGACATTTTGAAATTGACAGGAAGAAGTAATAGTTAATTACTTCCCCTGCGAGCTTATCGTATCTTGTATGGTTATAACCTACAATGTCAGCGGTAAGACTACCCCAACAAGTCGCGTAGACAACAAATGCAGCCTGTCACGTCTTCCCAAAAGGTTGATTTACAAGCTAGTATATATTTCAGAGTTATTAGAGTGTTTGTATTTCGTTATTAACCCCTCAAAATGGATCGAAATTAACCTAGGTTTAAATTGCAGATTCAGAGTTGACCAATTTCTCTGACGCTGGTGCAGTGACTGGCGAGCTAGGCGTATGCTGGTCGGGACTCCTGGCTAAGTTTTGCTGTGAATATGGCTGCCGAGTTAGTTAGATGTTCCCTAGTAACGATTGTTAACTTTCTTATTGCACAGTTTGGCGAGGAAAAATCGTAGATATGGTTTTGGTACCGTTTCATTTCCTTCTCCTTTAAAACACATTAGTGTATTCCTTTAAAACATGTTTTCATATCATCCGCCAAACGGGGGTTGTATTGTCTGTTTGACGTACAGTTACATGTTGCATGCTTTGCCAGTGACGTATAGGCCAGGTAAGGAGAGCCATTGGGTCCACTACTTATATTGGCAATGCAGCAGACTGCTTTTCATATGCCAAATGTACATCTAACTCAACAACAACTTACCAGTGTAGCTTTTCCATCGATCAGATTGATTTCCTGAACGGCAAATGAGACAGATTATTTTCATTCACATTCATAAGAAGCTGCACCAGTGCCTACCTCTATTTTTACAAAATTTCCCAAAAATCTCAGAACTTTCCCGAGATCCAACAGATAATACCGACAACACATTAAAATCGTCAGATCTATCAGTCCCTTGATGTACAGATTTATATGTTTTTTTATTTTTATTTTTCCATGATGGTTTAAATGGTGTCTTAGACGTATACAGACATTGTGTGTGATGGTGAGACTAAACATTAGGCATACATCTGTGACACGGTGTGACATTTTCCATTTTACCTTTTGGAAATCCCAAAGAAGCGATAATTTCGTATGGCTGAGTGAAAAATGCTCTTGTAGGAAAAGAATCAAAATATATGTAATGTAATATAATTTTTTATTTCTTTATCGAGGATAACCCCCAGCTGAAATACAATGAGGGGATCTCGTCGCCATAAAATAAAATACATATATATTTATGAATACAAACATACAGCCACGGGCAAATCTCCTCGGTGGTCCAGTGGTTTAGAGTGAGCGTCCCTCAGTCCCACACATATACCTTCCATCAATGCGGCACGAGTTCGAATCACACTCAGACCAAATAAAAATTGAAAAAAAATTCTGAATGGATTCTTCACTCGGTCGCCGTATGTGGAAGAGGTTTTAGGTACTCGCCGAATGTCGGGGGCTTCCTCCGGCCGATGAGCCCGGTTTCCTCTTTCTAAACCTGGCAACGCCGCCATATAAATGAAATAATCTTGAGTGCGGCGTAAAACATCAATCAATCTAATTGTGTGAAAAAGGGGGTATGTCATTTAGACTACTATACCAAATCATAAGTTGTTGTAATAATCCAAAACCCATGAAAATACATTAGGTGGAACATAGACAGAAATTTGGCTTTAGACAGTATTGCTTGCAACTTTTTTTGCACGTGATAACATGATATTAACGGAGTTAAGGCCCTCTTCCAAGTAGTGTTAATATGCAACTGACAGGACAAAAGAATTACCCTATTGTTCGAATTGATCTCTATTGTTCTCAGACAATGGTTACCCTATTGTTCGTATTGATCTTGATTGATTTTTGGCAAGGGTTAGATCTCAAAGAAAAAAATGTATTGTTAATCACAACGATGCCTTTGCTATCCCAATCATGATATAGTAATAAGACAATGGATCTCTATTGTTTTATGCGATTAATTGAATAATTTGTTTAAGGTTTTCTATTTGTTTATCAATGTTGATTTTTTGTGGTGTCTATTGTAACAGTGGACTATGCTTTGATACCTCTAATGAGAATATCCATAAGACAATGGATTTAATTCAATAAATGTATTTATCAAAGTCTATTATTAAAATCTATTTGTTTTTTTTTCTCCAGAAAACTGTTTTCAAAATTCCAAATATGATCACGTAACGTAGATAATAGAATTTTTATTAATTTTTTTGCAATAAACAATGCATAATTACTCAAGCTATTAGCAATTGACTAACCCGATAGGGGAGATCATTCGTACTGTATGTGTAGTAATACACTCCGTCCACTCTGAAACTTCGGGGATTTACGTGCGTGAAATACCCTCTGATAGACTGCAGGTCATTTTGAATATGGCGACCAAAAAGGTAGCCGTGAAGCGTACAAATCCCAAATCCCCTTGAGGGCCCCACAAAAGTCTCCCCGTGATAATGTAAGGGACTGAAACACTCGGTTTGTTAACTTTCAGCCTCGATCAGTTATAGAATTGAAGTATTTGAAGATTCCTGATATGTACCGAAACTGCGTCTGTCTACAACATGTGGTTTACCGGGCTAAATAAAATATATAAACAAATATCTTTCTAAATGATATTAGCATTTAATAATTTATAATTATTTTTATTTTCTGTTTTCGTCGGTAGTAAAACATTTTGATATTTACTTTCGACGCCATTTTTATTCAGCCCAAAAATACGGTTATTTGCCGTATAACAAGCGCAGACTGCCCGAGGCGTGTCAAAGCCGATCGGTAGCGAGCGAAGATAGCCGAAGGGAGTTCCGACTGACACTCCGTCGATAATCCGGGGCTAGAATACTTTGAGGTATTGGAAGAGTTACCTCCCTTGGCTACTGCGGCGATTCCTCTTTTAACGGGGATTCCCCGCGTAAAACCCAGACAGGTATTATTGCACCATCGCTATGAAATTGGGATTTCCCATGACGTCAGGAGAACGGCCGCCACGTTAGGACAGTGAGTGATAATGATGAGGGTTGATAGCGTTTCTATTATTAAATCTATAAATATATACTCCACATGCATCAATACAGAGATTGTGTAAAGCTATGATCTAGTATGCATCGGTTAGCTAGTAACACTAAATAAATACAAAGAATGATATTACAGTAACTGCAACCAGCATGTTTATCGTTCTAATTGCCTGGCACCCCAACAAGCCTGGGCAGGCTTTGTTGTTTCGTTTATCGAGTTTAGACACGATTGTATAACGTAGATAGTGATAATTATGAGTGTTGATAGTGTTTCTATTATTAAATCTATAAACATATACTCTACATGCGTCAATAGAGAGATTGTGTTGAAATAAAGATATATTATACATCAGTTAGCTAGTAACACTAATAAAATACAAAGAATGATATTTATACAGTAACTGTAACCAGCATGTTTATCATTCTAATTGCCTGGCACCCCAACAAGCCTGGGAGGGTGATTACAGTTATTACAGTTTGCATAATGGTTTAGAATGTAGAAAATTAAACATCGCGATTAAGCTTTATATGCTATGAACAAAGAACAGACTTTTAGAAATGCTCTCACTAACCAATACGGAAAATTGTGTAGGTTAAAATATACATGAGCCAAACAGAAAAACATATAGAAACACAGTCACACAGGGGAATAATTATTCCAGATTTAGAAAGTAAGGAAATGAAACATCTGAGATGACAACTGTCCGTGTCCATTCGCTGCTCGGATAGAAAATGACCTGTGAGATGCTCTTAAAGTTTGTAACCTTACTACCACTAACAGACGCCCGGCGGGCGTTAAGCGGGCGCCGGGCGTTAAGCGGTCGTACCCGGGCGTTATGCGTTAGGCACTATGTAAATAACCAAAGGCATGCCTAACTTGACATTCAACATCTTTATTGAGTTTGGTTATGTAAAGTCAAAATATATAGCATATGATCCCCCCCCCCCAGGTGGCGTTGTGGGCGCATAACACAGACGCCCGGCGGGCGTTAAGCGGGCGCCGGGCGTAAAGCGGGCGCCGGGCGTAAAGCGGCCGTATGTAATGCTTACGGTAATGATACGAAATACCTTTCGTCTTGAATGAACGCCCGGGTACCGCCGCTTTACGCCCGGCGCCCGCTTAACGGCCGCCGGGCGTCTGTGTTATGCGCCCACAACGCCACCTGGGGGGAATTATATGCTATATAGAAGTACATCTCACTATACCAATATTATTAGTCAGTCGATTGCCGTACATTAGACATGGGACTGTTTACATGCACCGAGTGTGGTGAAACTTTTACTCGGGATCATGATATGCGACGTCATCAGGATAGGTATAACCATCATACAACATCACTTCAAAGTCACAATGAAGATCAAAACACTTCCTCAGAATATGAGAACCATCACTTCAACGACAATGTAGCGAAAATCACAATGATTCTGCGGATAGTTGTGCAAGTCAAGAGAGCCTAGATGAAAACACTCTGTCGTCAACGGAGGAAAAACCACAGGAAGGTGAAAGCTTTTCCTCGGCTGAGGAAGAGTCACAGGAAAACGGAAAGCCATCCTCAACAATGTGGGATAATCTTGTAACAAAGGCGATCGAACAGCACATCCCTGAAACAACTGACTCTATCAAAGAAGAAAATGAAACTTTCGAAACTTTGAGGCCAAAAATAAGAAATACTCTGATGTCTTTATACAACGAAGAGAGTTTGCTTTTAGAGTCTATGAAAAAAGATCCAATCCATAAAAAAGTATGGCCACGAAACATTCACTTCAAGACGCTTTTGATTTATCACCGAGAGAGGCCCTGTATAATGCTATAAAAATGAGGAATACCTTATAACGATCTTTTACCAACCACATATCCTGATACTCAAGAAAATGAGGACAGTGACTAAATCTTACCTTAACATACAATTTATATATATATGTTTTAAATTTGTTAATATAACCTAACTCAATAAAGATGTTGAACTATAAATAAAATGTCAAGTTAGTCATGTCTTTGGTCATTTACATAGTGCCTTTCGTCTTGACTGAACGCCCAGGCACGACCGCTTAACGCCCGACGGGCGTCTGCTAGTGGTAGTAAGGTTACATACTTTAAGAACATTTCACAGGTCATTTTCTATCCGAGCAGCGAATGGACACTGACAGTTGTCATCTCAGATGTTTCATTTCCTTACTTTATAAATCTGGAATAATTATTCCCCTGTGTGACTATGTTTCTATAGGTTTTTCTGTTTGGCTCATGTATATTTTAACCTACACAATTTTCCCTATTGGTTACTGAGAGCATTTCTAAAAGTCTGTTCTTTATTCATAGTATATAAAGCATAATCGCGATGTTTAATTTTCTACATTCTAAACCATTATGCCGGCTGTAATAACTGTAATCACCCTCCCAGACTTGTCGGGGTGCCAGGCAATTAAAACGATAAACATGCTGGTTACAGTTACTGTAATACCATTCTTTGTATTTATTTAGTGTTACTAGCTAACTGATGTAAAACAGATTATAGCTTTACACAATCTCTCTATTGACGCATGCAGAGTATATATTTATAGATTTAATAATAGAAACACTATCAACCCTCATAATTATTACTCACTGCCCTAAAGCGACGGCCGAAACTGTTCTCCTGACGTCATGGGAAATCCCCCTTCCTGGGTTTTACGCGGGGAATCTCCGTTTAAAGACGAATCGCAGCGTTATTCAGTACCCAAGGGAGGTAACTCTTTCAATATCTCAAAGTATTCTAGCCTCGGATTATCTCCCCTTGACCGTTTCTATACCTCTCAACACTATTTTTCAGATTTATACAGACTGTTATTTTTACAAAACCTATCCATACTGTCCTAAGGTGATGGCCGAAAGTGACCTAAAGTGACGGCCGGAAAACTCCTTCAATGACGTCATGATAAGCGAAATCTCTCGTCTGTTTCCTCGTCCGATGCGTTAAAAATGGGACAAGCCCCATTCTCCGTCCGTTAACGCGTGCGTTAAAAACTATCGGACTGACCATGGGAACACTATAGCGCATTTCTGTAGTTCCCATGAATTCTTTGGGGAAAAACGTATCCGTCAACCCACCGTTAACGCATGTCCATGGAAACACCAAAACAGTTGTCCGAAAGATGACCCGACATGAACGGCTTTATGAACAACCTTAGGCAGCATTTTCTAATTTGCGTTAAATTTGTTGTACAACATGTAATTCATTAGAGTCTGACCAATGAAAATTAAATTTCTGGCGCAGTGCATACAAAATTAACCTTCGATGCTTACGAAAGTGACTGATCCTAAAGGGTTCAGGAACAACCTTTGGAAATATTTTCTAATTTGCGTTAAGTGTGTTGTAGAACATGTACTTTAAACGTCTGACCAAAAAGAAAATTAAATTTCGGTCGCAGCACATATAAAATTCAAGCTACGTTTGCCGATCTACAATGCTTACGAAAGTTAATTATCTCAGAGACTTATGACGTCAAACACGACCTCATTTGTGTACGTACCCTCACAGCGATGACGTAATAAACGATTTCTGTTGTCTCAGAGTCTTCTTGGCAAGAAATGTTTGAAACTCTCTTTAAACGTGGGTTCCATACTAATGATAAAAAATTAAAGACAACAACTGAGGACGTGGTGTTGTCTTTAATTTTTTATCATTTGTCTTCTTGTCAGTTTGTACACATCGAAGGTCGTGTATGACGTCATTTTTCCGAGTAGTTACGACAAATACGGAAAATATGCATATTTCCTCACCGTTCTTCTTTTGACTACCAGGGAACTAACGCGAAGGTTGTTTCGTTTCAACTGATGTTTTTCAAATATACATTTAGTCCATAAACAAACACACACCAGCTTTACATCCTGTTCATAAATCCTTTAATGAAAATCAAACCACAAAGACCTGTAAGACGCATAGGCTACCTTGAATTGTTTGGCGATGACCTTGTCAAGTTAACACTTTTACTGTAGGCCTAAGTATAATTAGCGACTGACGTTTTTACGTAAATATATATGTGTCTCATCATGTCAGAGGAATAGATACATTATATAATTGAAATACATCTTAAAGGAGATATGAACAAGTTTTAAAGCTGGTTTGTGCTTGTTTATTGACTAAATAAATATTTGAAAATTATCAGTGGAAACGAAACAACCTTTGCGTTAGTTCCCTGGTAGTTAAAAAACGAACGGGGAGGAAATATGCATATTTTCCGTATTTTTCGTAACTGCTCGGAAAAAATGACGTAATACACGACCTTCGATGTGTACAAACTGCCACGAAGACGTACTGAGACAACAGAAAACAGTAAACGTAGCTTGAATTTTGTGTGTGCTGCGGCCGAAATTAAATTTTCTTTTTGGTCAGACTTTTAAAGTACATGTTCTGCAAAACACCTAACGCAAATTAGAGAATATTTCCAAAAGCTGTTCATAAATCCTTTAAGTTGGTTTCTAAGAACTGCCAAAATTCGGATTTTTTTCATAAATTCTGATTGTCAAGAGAAGTTGGGCGTTTGAAGTAGGCCTACCATGAAAAAACCCCTAATCTGAGCAGTCAAAAATAAGGAAACTAGAACGCTAAATAATTAACGTGGAAATAAATAATATTCGTAAAGCTGAAGTGACCCAATAACCGATCAAATTCAGATAGCCGGGATGTATGAGTAGGCCTACATTTTGGGGGTTTCTGTTGCTTATAAAACTATCCCCAAGATTGGAATCAAAGGAAAGTCCTTTCCTTGTACTTCTTGCTGATAATATAACCACCACTTAGCTAATTCTGTTTCAACGAAATTTGACAGCTCAAGCCACTTTAAGTTATTCAGATGAATAATATAGAATGTACGTGTGTTTTAACGATTAGACAAGTTTCTCCAATTGTTTCATACACAGGTCGGTACTCATTGGCCACTATTGAGAGTTTCCTCATGCCTATATTGGTTAAGCGTTTGATTTTGTTAGTGCTGTATATGCATATGTGTGCATATAATACATCTGTATGCATATACACTCGGAATGCCTTAAGACTATACGCAAACTCGATATATGGGCTACGTGCCAGATCGTGGAGTCTTTCTCGGAGAGCAATCCCGCAACAAATAACCAATCGGAGAGGACCTAAATTGCGACTCCTCGAACATCGTGTATGTTATAACGTGCAAAAACTGTGCGAAGTAACAAGAGAGACGTAAGAAAAACTCAATATCCTCTACGATGAAGAGTCGCTAACCATTTATCTGGTATTAGACATAATGTGCCCGTGGCACATCATTTAACAGGGATTCGGTTAAGGAGCAATTAAAAATCACGCCAACCACAAATATGTTTTTGGATCAAATGTTTATTACAACAGCTTATGATTTTGTATAAAGATCCAAATGACGTACTCCCTTTTCTTCATGATTATTTTAGTCAAGAAGATTTTCCCTGTGCCCGTGTGTTTTTAGTGTGCATAAATACCAATCTGACTCAAGGGAAGCATAAATATATACACTCGGGAGAGAAGTATTGCATGCATCAGGCGACACTTGTTACAGTCATTATATGCGTAATACCAATGATTTCAACAGGAAAAAGTCCACTCAACTTCTTAATCTCAATTTCCTTTGCTCTGGTCTCATTTAACTTAATTTAAGTCATTTAAAGCGGTAAATTCAAACAATTTGCTCCATGCCAATAATAGTAAATACTGCCCAAGAAAAACTGAAGGAAATACCGGTAATCCTATGCTACTAGTTTAACAGCTAAGACCGGTTTACCTAGCCGAGAAATCTGGGCTCTGCCGAATTTTTTTTCTCTCCGGGCTCGTAAGGCGACAAGACACATTAGCAACCATAAAATACCAGTCGCCGTAAGACCGATAATCCGGGCTAAGCTTTACCATGATTTTTATCTTTATTGATTGATGTTTTACGCCTCACTCAAGGTTATTTCACTTATAAGGCGGCGTTGCCAGGTTTAGCACCTTAGCATATACCCTCGATTTAAATGAATACGTTCATTGTAACAACCAAATCAACAGTTCATAAACTGAGATATACATGAGAAAACATGGATATTGTCATAATCCTTCATTTAATTCCTGAGTGTTAATTTACTTCTGTTAAACTTGAGATAGATGAAGCTCCATTAGGTTCCTCAATCCCGCCAATGCCTTACTAAATTACCATGCAAACATGTACAAATTTGTTTTGGTGAATAAAGATAAAAAAAAATCAACTTGAACTGATTTCTGGTTTAATTCAATGAACCGTGCATTAACAAATAAGCAATATGAGAACGTCCCAAATATTTTCAATTCTAATTCGCTGTTTCCAGATATTTTAACCAAATAGTGTGATTGAGTTATTCGACTGTGGAATAAAATTGATTAAACAAAACATATAGAAAATGGGCTATAAAACAAATAACATAAGGGGTCCTGTCTGGAAAAGAATGTTCTTGCAGTGCAGAGGAGTTGGTAACCTTGTCGCGGTTAACACTTTCAGTGTCAAAACAATTAGCGGCTTTCGTTACGTAAATATAGTTTTTAATTTAAAACACACCGCTACAGTGAATACGTAACTACATATCGGCTATATATATTGATACATACGTGTTTTATGAGTCCATAACGTTCGGTAATACAAATGCCAGTATCATCAATTCGAGTTGATTGCTCAGAGTTCAAATGTCTTCCGACGATTTTCTCACCTTTCTTTTCCCTGTAGCTGTACTCGTTATGGTTTTGGTTTTATTGTATTGGCTTTTTTCCGTTTTAAAACATACAGACAGATGCTTCAACAACATAGTGGGTAAGTACTTGCCGAGTTATGTTTTTCTTCACGTTCATTCTTTTCGTTTGTAAGGCAGCGGGTGACTTTATATTTGGGTGTTAACACCGACACTAACACCCAACACCAGTAGCGTAGCCAGAAATTGGCTCAAGGGGGGGCCAATTATCACAGGTCAACAAGGCGAGGGTCCAGGGGCCGCCCAGGCCCCGGAAACTCTGTGGTCCTAGATCGCCAGAGATGCGTTCTGAGCGTTTTCCAGGGAATAAATCTGAACTTAATTTGTGAAGATTTATTTTTCTATTTCCGACTTATTTTTCAAAAACAGGAAGATCTACTATTTCATAATCAATATTCGTTTATTTTGTTATCATTCTAAATGCAGCGCTGCAAGCCAATCATGGTCTCCGGATCTCTCCATGAGCCTGTTTTTCATTTTTTTTCTATATATATATATATAGATCCGCCAATGGGCCCTGCTAAAGCGCCATAGAGCGCTAATCCCAAACTGGAGGTACCGGAAGACACTTCCCTGGAAATTTGTCTGTTTGGAGACCCAAACTTCCGATTTTCATACATTCGAACTCGAAGAGACTAACATCCACCTAGAACTACACTTTGGTTAGGTACCCCTCACCAAGTCTCTGTGAATGTTTGAAATTCAAATTTGTAACAATTATTACAAAGTGCAACTTTGTTGTTGCAATCAAACAGTGCTCTGTGCTGTGCTCTGACACACATTTTTTTTTGGGGTGTGGCTGAGGGGGGGGGGGGGGGCCATGGCACCATGGCCCCCCCCCCCTGGCTACGCTACTGCCCAACACCAACCCAAACTCAAACATTAATGTCACCCATTGTTGAAAGCCCAAACACGATAAAATCGTTTGGAAACGATCAATGGAATTAGACCGAAATGTGACCCAACCATGCAAGAGGTTGTTGGAGTAAGTGATTGATTGATTGATTGGTGTTTTACGCCGCGCTCAAGATTATTTCACTTATATGGCGGCGTTGCCAGTTTTATTGTGGGAGGAAACCGGGCTCTATGCCCGGAGGAAACCTACGACCTTCCGTTGGCAACTGGCAACCATCCCACATAAGTCGTTCGAGTGAAAACACAGAAAATTTTCCAATTTTTATTTTATCGGTAATGTCCGGTTTTGCGAAGGTCTTATTTGTCTGTTCATTTTATATTTCAGCTCCAACAATTGATGGAACAATTGATATTGATAGAGCAGATAACAGACTTGCTTACATACATATGCCAAGTGGGCAGGACCCGGAAGCCAATATGTCGGAGCATTTACCAGTTGCCAATCCAAAACAACAAGACCCCCTCGACCAATGGCATCTTTTTGTACACAGAAACAACCTTATAAAGTGAGATAGACCTTCATTCTATATCAATCTTATGGCGTCAAAGTCTACATTATTTCAGAGGATCGAACCCAGAACGTTGTAAAGTCCTCTTAATCCAACGTTTCCATGCAGACGAACGACTGAGATCCAACTATAGGACTTCTCTATGGTTTTTCCTTGAAAGGCACACATGCCGCGAAAATCCCGAAGACTGTTTAAATTAAAAACAGTGGACGGTTTTCTGTATTTTTGCCAAACAGAACAAGTTAGGATCTTTCTATTTTTACCAGAAATTGAGTATTTTTAATTTGAAATTGAAAAACAGACAAACTTCGAACCTGACCGTGTGCACAAGTGCCGTAATGGTTTGAGTCGTGTGGGCGATCTAACGACACAGTATGATTTTACGAACTTTATATAAGAAATACATACTAACGATCGAGTAAGAGGGACTATTAAAGCCTGCCGAGTGCAAACCACAGACAAAAACGCTTGAATGAGGGTAATCCAACACTGATCGGTGGTGGTGTTGTAATCGAGCTTCGATTCTTCGTTTGTTTTTCACCCTCATTTATAAATTCTAAACCTAATTGGACTGGACATGCTTTATGTGTGCTATGTTTAATTTTAGTGCTTTTAGCTGTAGTAAGCTCGTGCAAGTTTAAATGTCAAACACGCTACGGCGGCAAGTGGGCCTTCAAATAAAGCCATACATATTAGTGGGCTTATCTGCTTACACGGCTTTGTGTATATAACGTTCAATGTGTTGCTATCTTTGAATCTCTGCAATTAGATATCGATGAATATGTTAAAAAAAGTTACCGTTCTTCTTACTGGGTAGGCCTATTTTAAGTCTTGATCAGGTGAAAGGAATGACGTCACTGAGAACGACAATTTTTATCAATGTGACATTTCTATATCAATTGATTTGGTATAAAATGTAATCCTTATCCAGACCCTAAAATTTTAGATTTTGGAATTCGAAGAGATAAAGATGAAAGTGCTTGTGAAAAAAAAAGGAATTTCTAGGAATTAAGATGGGCTAATAAGAACTTACACCCTGGTCCATGTTGTCGGTCTATGCACATCTTTTATACCCTCTTTGTAAAATGGGTCCTAGGAACCTGTCTTAAAGATGCGCATAAACCGGACCAATTGCGACTAAGATGTAAGTTCACATAGTTTCAACACTAATTTACGTCCGACGTGGCTTACATCTGTTTTGTAAGACAGGGTCCAGGACCTCTTATAAAGCTGGTCGGAAGTTACGTCGGAAGCAAATCTGTGTTAAACTATATTATAAATTTACTTAACTCCGGGTGTTTAGAAAATGAAATGACAATCATTTGCTATGACAGATCGGCCACCTATTTTGACAAAATTTTTTTATCAGTTTTGTCAGTCCAGTGGGGCTAGACTCAGTGCTATACCAAGAGAAAAACGGGAGAGTAAGCTATACAAGCCGCTCTCTCGCGGAAATAGATACGCAATACTTGTAAACCGAAAAGGAAACATTGTCACTCTTGTGGGCTTGTGAACGGTTTAATTTGTTTATATATGCATCTGACTTTGACTTGAGAACCGACTACACACCTTTGAGAGTGATTTGCTCCAAAAGATCTCAGCCAGAATAAAAAGATGGGTGCTGAGATTACCGCCCTATTCGTTTAACGTTAAGTACAAACCAGACATGAGTACCATCGCCGATGCTCAACCCAGATTAACCAGTGATAAGAAACAAATTATGGCAAAAAACTTGGGCGAGCTTTAGCTCTATGACAGCATTAGCTTTATGACATAAAACATCATACCAAGTGGACAAATATTCCAAAAAAGGCGCTGGAATTGGTAAGTTGAAACACAACATGCAAACTAACGAGTAGAGTTCGACAACTGTAAAGACGTTCAAACCTATCTAAAATGAATTAACTGTGTTAGGGCATCTTGCTATTCAGGGGACTAATTATTCATAAAACCATATGCCTGGCCCATGAAGATCACCAGGGAATCGCCCAAACGAAAATGCGTCTTCGTATAGACGTATAGTGGTAGGGAATGGAAAAAGAGACTTAAGTGTTTTGTAGAAAGAGCCATTCTTGTGAAGTTGTGAGTTACCACCACGTCCGAAACCAGTTCAAAGAAAGAAATTTCCTAAAGGTTCGTGGGAATATCTGACAGATAATCTGCTTGGACCACTGCAGTGAGGACATAACATCTAAGATAGACCGATGATGAAAAAACCCCAGGCGGATACCTGGCAACTGAAAGACCCACCAAATGAAAACCCCAGACGGATACCTGGCAACTGATAGACCGATCAAGTGAAAACCCCAGACGGATACCTGGCAACAGATAGGCCGATCAAGTGAATACCCCAGACGGATACCTGGCAACAGATAGGCCGATCAAGTGAAAACCCCAAACGGATACCTGGCAACAGATAGGCCGATCAAGTGAAAACCCCAAACGGATACCTGGCAACAGATAGGCCGATCAAGTGAAAACCCCAGACGGATACCTGGCAACAGATAGACCGATCAAGTGAAAACCCCAAACGGATACCTGGCAACAGATAGGCCGATCAAGTGAAAACCCCAAACGGATACCTGGCAACAGATAGGCCGATCAAGTGAAAACCCCGGACGGGTACCTGACAACAGATAGGCCGATCAAGTGAAAACCCCAAACGGATACCTGGCAACAGATAGACCGACCAAGTGAAAACCCCAGACGGATACCTGGCAACAGATAGACCGATCAAATGAAAACCCCAGACGGATACCTGGCAACAGATAGGCCGGCCAAATGAAAACCCCAAACGGATACCTGGCAACAGATAGGCCGATCAAGTGAAAACCCCAAACGGATACCTGGCAACAGATAGACCGACCAAATGAAAACCCCAAACGGATACCTGGCAGATCGAACCGGCAATCTATCGATGGGCATGTGTCGGGCTTTTTGACAATCGCTCTGCATACTGAGCCACTGAGGCCCAAAAATAATACCAAAGAAATGCTACTCTTACTCATAAAACTCAATAACCTATAAATATTTAGTATATATAACTATAAAAGCAAATTATTTTCTTTAGATACTTTCCATTATGGTCCATTCTTTTCAGATACTGGAAAATAAGTATCGATGACATAAAACCTTTTTAAAAAATCATATCGACGAGGGACGTTATCTAATTTTACACACTAAAACTTAGAAGAAAATTGCAAGCAAATGCAATAAACAGCAATCCTTTTTTAGAATATTGAGGTTTATTGGATGCCCTTCGGTTTGATAACCGAACCGTCCATATTCCTATGACTTAGATCTAAATAATATAAACATTTATTCGTTGTCACTGTTCAGAAAGCAAACCATTGGAAATTTCACATTGTAACAGTTTGAAGTTGCATGAGCTGCCAATTTTTTTTTGATGAATTCAGATTGTCACGACAACTTGAGAGCGTTTGCGGTACCTTAGGATTTGAAGTATACTATATGATTGACTGTGAAATATAAAAATATCGGTAAAAATACCATTACCATAGTCAACCAATAGGTAATATTTCAAATAACAATCTACAGTTTTGTATCACATGCCAATTTTTTAAAAAAATAATGCTTGTGTACATAAGAAAAATGACAATTTTTTCGGAATTCAGAAAACATGAAAAAGAGATCGACGATAGGAGGGATTGGGAAAGCAAATCAATGATATAGAAAAAATAGTAGATGCTATTGGGGACGAGGGGAAACTTAATCATCTTACAGTTGGAAGGGATAATAATACGATCCAGGGCAAATTGGATTGAGCAAGGGGGAAAACCCAGTAGATACTTCTACTCTTTTGAACAGAGAAATTGTGTTAGGCCTAATAAAGCACTTTACAGAACGCAAAATCCAGTCAAAATATTACAGGAACAAAAAGAAATTGAACATGAAGTGCGTAAATTTTATTCTCAGTTATATACACTAGGCGAAAAACAATAAGAACCTTTCGACGAAAACCTCTTAAAGCAAACCTACCAGGTACCGATAATTTCAACTTCACAGAAAAAAATGTGAGAAACCCAAATAACTTATACAGAAGCACCCTCTGCATTCAAAAGAAAAATTAAAGATAATAAAAGTCCTGGCTCAGACGGCAACACAGCTGAATTTAAAAAAAATTGGGATGAACTTGGTTATTTTTGGCTAAGATCAATAAATCAAGGGCATGAATGCGGCTAACTAACGGTAACTTATAGAGAAGGTGTGAGCACTTTGTTGCCAAAGGGAGATAAATCTAGGGACTTATTGACGACCCGGAGGCCAAGAACATTGCTAAATTGTTCTTCCAAGCTAGCCTAATTATGTGTAGATGAACGTTTGAAACATGTACTTCATAATTTAGTAAACAAAAATCAAAAAGGCTTTATGTCTGGTCGCTTTATTGGAAAACACTAGACTAACATATGATATTATGTGTGAAACAGAAAAACAGAGAGCTCCTCTGTCAGCTTATATCTTTTTATATACATGTAGGTATATCTTATATAGGTATATTGATTCGAGTCAATACTGATATAACAGGAGTGAAGACCACGAGTATAAACTCTCTCAGTATGCTGATCATGATACTACAATCATTCTTGCCGGGTCAGAAAAATCACACCCCCTTTCAACCCAACTCCTCCTTTTTTGTCCATACCCCCAATCAGCCCATCCCCTATTCATCCATACCCTCTTTAGTTAATTAGTTAATTCGTTATTACCGATTAATAATTCGTTATTATGGATTAGGTAATTCGTTATAACGGAAAAGTTAATTCGTTATAACGGAATAGTTAATTTGTTATTACGGATTAACAATCCACTATTACGAATTACTTAATCCGTAATAACGAATTATTAATCCGTAAAAACAAATTATTAATCTGTTATAACGAATTACTCAATCTGTTATAACGAATTAATTAATCCGTAATAACGGATTAAGTAATTCGTTATTACAAATTAATAATTTTTTATAACGGATTAAGTAATTCGCTATAACGGATTAAGTAATTCGTTATAACGGATTATTAAGTAATCCGTTATTACGGATTACTTAATCTGTTATTACGGATTAAGTAATTTCCTATTACGGATTAATAATTCGTTATTACGGATTAAGTAATTCGTTATAACGGATTAAGTAATTCTTTACAACAGATTGTTATAATCCGTATTTACGGATAAGACTAATTTGTTATTACAGATTAAATGAATTAATTCGTTATTGCGGATTAACAGCACCGATTTTTTTTTATAGTGGCAGCATTCAGCCGTCGTAGAAAACTAAGTCTTTGTAAAGATGAGTAAAAAAAAAATGTTTAATAAAGAATGGGCTGTCAAAGGAATTACGTACATGTACGTCTAAGATTTCTTAGGAGGAAAACATTTTGCTGATTACAACCGATACTGTAATCGTTTTAATTTTCGCCCTTTTTAACTCAATTGTATGGGTTGCTAAAGATTGTTAAAAAATGTCCACATTACCTTCTCATTCCAATATTGTTAATGGTAGTTATAATTAGATCTATGGAAGATGTCAAAACTGTTTGTATTTAAATTGTGTTTACTTTTCGAACACTATTCCGGTTTGTATGGGTCACATACTGTATGGACTTTCCTCATTCCAACGCCAATCATTTAGTTTTTCGTTGGCCTTCAAAGCCTCTTACTGTCGTGACGATCAGAAATTATGAAAAAATTTAGAATTTTGGCAGCTCATGCCACTTTAAATTTCTGACTATAAACCGATTAAATTGCGAGTACATTGCATTTGGTGTTTTTGTTTTTTTTCAAACAAATGAACGCCATTTATGAAAACAAAAACAACGTATATACGAAAGTATTAGAATTTAATAAATGCATATACACTCATATAACGATAAAGAGAGTAAAAAATAAAACAACGAAAAATCTAAAACTATAGCATAACATACATGTTCAATAATAGATCATTTAAAAAAATATATCCATTTTTGTTATTTAATAGGTTGTACTGAAATTTGTGTGTAAAATAAAATAAATCTGTTTGCACGGCTTTACCTAAACAGCAGGTTGTCTTAATTTTAAAAAATAGTCATCAAAAAAAAAAGGTTCAAATACTTTTTTGATGAGCTGTTTGAATGCATCTGAATGTATCATGAAAAGAAAATGAATCACTCTAACCCACTGGATCACCGAGCACCTTCTCTTTGATGTTTCCATACTACCAACAGAAGGTGAAGGTCTGCATTCAGGAAACTCGGTTAAACCCTACACACTCAGTGAGCAGAGCAAACATGTTAATTTCGAAACCCTTTGTGACAGTGGCATATCCCCAAACCATAAATCCTTTTAAGTCAATACATTTTGACTGTGGCGTAAAACATCAATCAATGAATTTTAATGTTCAAAGGATTCTGAATCAGTTTCACCTGTGTTTTTTCTTTCTAAATGATTGAATGACTAATTGATGTTTTACGTCACACTCAAATGTCTATTTGCCCCGTGGTGTTTCTTTAGGTAAAAATCAAACCTAACTTTGGAGTTAACCTTACATGTCAGACTGTTCCTTGCAAAAATTAAAACTGCACAATAAACTTCAAACTTGATTTTAAAGGCAATACTAAACTGTTTTCGAAGTAAGTTGTGATTCATTTTTATTATTTTTCTACAAGCAGAATAATTAATTTTTATTAACCCCAGGTAAAAATGTGGTTGTTTGATAACGAAGATAGTATTGGTTACATATATTATATAAAAACAATATTGATGGGAACGTAGTCCAGCTACCAATGAGTTAAGATTAAAGAATTAACATTTACAGGATAAAAACACAGGAATTTTTTAACCAGCCACTATTGATTTAAATTTGTACAATTTGACAGTTATTCAGTATCAATTAAGCTGTACGATGCTGCTTTATTCAAATCCATTTGAAAATACCTAAAGCACAGCTTTCCTGTTCTTTCATTTCACTTTTCAAACCAGTAGGGTCTACTTTTTTCACTTTTCAAACCTAGTATGACCTACTTTTTTCCACTTTAAGGTAACAGTAAAATTGTGCTTGTTTAGGTCACAAAGAAAACCAACAAGCTAAAGACTTCAATTTAAGGGAGGTGAACTTTTTCCATATTTGATCACAGTAAAAAATAGACTTAATAATATATAAAGTTATATCGGAGGCCTATGAACGGGTAGACTTCTGGTTAAATAAACACAGGGAGAATTTCAACTTAGAAAACATTATAGAAGTGAAAGACATTGGATACTAAATTAACTATGTGCAAATATAAGTGATTATAAGTGACATGAGCTATTAAAATGTTGATACAATTTAGTCTTGCGTCAATTCTATTATTGGAAGAAGCTCAAATTAGAATCTTTAAATTTTAGTGTTATTGTCTACCAAATATATACATTAAAATGGTGCTTCGAACTAACTTGAGAATAAAATTAATGAACCTTTGTTTTGGTTATTTAAACTTTACTGTCTGATCATTTTTTCGGTTTTTACACGCCAGGATATTTTCCTTTCTTTATGGATTTCAAACCCCCTTATTGTCTGGTGAATCAGAATTGTAAAAAAAGCAAATTGGAAATTTTTGAAGCTCATGTCACTCATAGACAACCCACTCGGGGGAGTTCAGCGCCTTGACCCTGCAATCATAGCTTCGTTATACGATGGGGGTTGTTCTGGGCCAGAATATGGTTGTCCCCCAGCAGCAGATGGTGGCGCACCCCACGGTTGACCACCCAATCCACCCGGGCCTGTAGGTGGTAGAGGGGGGGCTGATGGCTCAGGATTCAACGAGTAAGGTAAATGCCCGCCTGGGTTCGGCATACTGTAAGATGGAGCTTGGTAGCCTATTGGTTGATTGGTTGCTCCAGAAGGATTGTTGGAAGTCCATCCATAATGAACAGCAGAATCTGTTTTTGAACTACCACATGCTGCATGAGATTCAGTGGCAACTTCAGCATTATAACAATCAGTACATTTTAAAATAGCAATAACACATACTATACACACTGCTACAGACAGCACAGCTACTGTTAACCATGTACTTCCATAAATGTCTTTTGAAAGGCTGCCATGGCTTGTATCTGAAACAATAAAAACAAAGCTCGATAAAATAAGATATATTGGAGATTTAATTCCTTTAATTATCAGTAAATGAGTATGCTGTTATCTTTGTAGAAATTGCTGTAATACATGTATATCTTCACCAAGGCCAGCATCGGTATGGCCAAAATTGTAGTAGAAGAATACAAACTATCGGTACTTCAAAATAAAATTGCTCGACTTCTGACCAAAAGGTTAGTCACTGCTTAGAACAAGAGTTTGAAAGATATACTGGTCAGGACTAAATTCCCTCGTCTGTCTTCTACCTAGGTTTTTCTTAGGGGAACCAAAATTTTCACTTTCTTTTCCCAGCATCCTATGGGTTAAATCTCAGTCTACCGATATTCTTGCCATAGCTGAAGATGCGAAAGCATTGTCAATGTATTACAAGAGTGTTCTAAAGAAATATCATGAGTTTTGCTTTATTACAAACATCCCCCCCCCCCCTTCCACACTTTTTAACACTAGAAACTTGGCTGTTTAAGACAAGAAGATTTTCCCTCTGCCCGTCTGTTTTAGTGTTCATAAATATATATATCTTCAGTAATATTAGGAATTTCTAATAGTGGTGTAAAAGCATACACATAAATAAAGTCTAGACACCAGCTGATTGATAAAAAAAACTTCCTAACTTCTACGATGTTGGATTTCAATCACTTCAGGATGACTTATTTCTATCGTAGTTAACAATCTCAATTTGAGCCAGATTTTTGTGTCCCTCATATAAAACAAATCCTTCATCAGTGTTTTTCTGATTACGTGGCTGTAAAACGTCTACACTTTGCTTCTTTCCTACAGGCACTTCTGGTATTAGGTTGGGCCAAGAAGTAACTTACATGTAGGCTTACAATGAATAAAAATGGGCTCCTGCTTTTTCAGTTTTCTTTCAACGATTCCGCTACACTTCCAACACTTGTATTCTCTTGACAATCAGAATCTATTAAAAAAGTGTGCTTTAAGGCTTAATCTAAACTTTACTTTAAAAAGAAAACGACCAGCGAAGTCAAGAGAACAATGTTCTAATTCAGAATTGTTTTTCGAGAGAGAAAAAAAGTTTTATGCATCGTTGGAACCCACTATTAAAACGTACGCTCACGCTTGTAGAGAATTTAACCCTGTACATCAGAGGATGGGTTTTATGTAATCTAGTTATTTGTTAAGTCACCAACACACTTCGTCTCTGATGTCTACCAATGTTTACATAACCATAATAGTTATGGTGACTTTACTCTATCCTCTAATGCCAAACAGGTTTATCAGCCTTCAGTTTGTAGGGATAACACCCACCCAAAAATATATATTTGTTTGGCGTTATGTTATTAACACAAACATTTTTTACCAATAATGCTTTTTTTTGTTTTTCCAGCCATTAAATGATATTAACTAACCAAGGCTATTAAAGAACATGGTGTCTTTGAAATTGATTCAATTATTGGATTGATTGATTGTTTGTTTGGTGTTTTACGTCGCGCTCAAGATTATTTCACTTATATGGCGGCGTTGCCAGTTTTATTGTGGGATGAAACCGGGCTCTATGCCAGGAGGAAACCTACTACCTTTCGGTGGTAACTGGCAACCATCCCACATAGGTCAATTATTGGAATACAGATGGAGAGATTAAAGTCATTTGAACTTATTACATGTAAGTGTTCCTACCGTAATCCTAGAGTAACTGATCAACACATGTTAATAAAGGTTTTTAGAGTTCAGCCTTTGTACTGTTGGTTAGAAAAAGAAAAACAAAATTGACCTACCTAACCATTAGTTTGTAACAGCAACTTTAATCAAAGGTTATTTTAGCAATGATAGCAATCTATCTTACCCCCGATGGAGATGGATAAAACCAAATCTGCTTGTAGACCTACAAGGTATAGGAGGCCAAGAAATATGTAGTTGATAACGCTCATATCAATGTTTTTTGTTTATCACAGTTTTTCAAAGACATCCCATTGCTAGCATCTGAAATAAAACAAAAGATGTACAGTGTATTAAAGGTAAAGACTAAAATCAATGTGGCACAGCAAAAAAAGCGTCAATTTCTTAGAGCATTCTAAGAGGAGTACATAACTACATCAATATCATTCATACATCATGGTTAAGATTTTAAGGAAGAGAGTTAGAGAGGAACCAGTGTTTTGATTTTGACTCTCGTGCCATGTGTTGAGGTTTCAACATCTTGTTCAAATTTCCACTGTCTTTTCCCAGTCTAGCAGTCTAGAGTAGGCCTACCGATACATAGACACACTCATGTGTCTTATCCTGTTTTACTTACTTACCAGTCAGGAAGAATGTGATAAATAAAATTTCAGAGAGAAATATTGATAAACTGGCCTGTAGTGTAGACATTTAAAGTTATATGTACATGTGGGTTATAAGTCATTAACCTACGAAACTTGCACAAACTACAATTTACTTATTTAGAGTGTCCAAAGGCAGCATTTCCCTGTACAATAGCTGGAGATATCCTAGCCAAAACTTTGACTATACTCAATAACTCTCGTTTTATTAAACAAGAGCTATTGAGTATGGTCAAAGTTTTGGCTAGAGATATCCAAGTCGCATGGCCCCGTATCTATAATTAATGTCTGGCCAACAGAGCTGGAGGACGTGCCATAATGAAACATGTAATTCTTTAGAATCACCACATTCTTCTCGGATTTTCTTGTAATATAGGGAACGCAACCAGGTCAAAGTTAACACACAACCCCCTCCCCCCCCCCCTCAATTTTGTGTTTCAAGAAAACTTCACAAGCACCCAATTTCAAGGATATGCGAAGAGAGACGGAGATTCAAGCGATACTTCATAAAAATGTTTTTTTTTTTTTTTTTGGGGGGGGGGGGGGGGGGGGTAGATTGAAAAACTAAAGGGATGTGTTAAAAGTTTGCTTAAATGAGGACAAAATCAGAATAAAATTGGGTGATTGTAAGGGTTACAGGTTTCAATGAATATGGCACGTTGTCCAGCTCTGTTAGCCACACATCATCAATATACTTTGGCCATACAGTTTGGATATCTCCAGCTACATTTCCCTGTTGATCTGTGGTTAGTGTTATTACAAATTTACAATCATGAGATTGAGATTTGAGTAGGCCTACGGCCGTACCTAGCCTAATTGTAGTAAACAATGGTCTAACCGCTACCTAGCCGAGAAATCTGGGCTCTGCCGAATTTTTTTTCTCTCCGTGTTCGTCATCTAGGTTTACTACGTTATTTAATAATTTCTGACATTTATTGGTTTGAATTACCGTTATAACTTTATACAAGGTTTTAGTAAAACCCATAACAACTCTACTTAAAATTTAACAATATAATTTTAGACATAGCCCTATATATCTACCTGGAGGGAAGGAATTTGACTTTAGCTTCTGGTTTGGATTCACGACAAAAACATACTGCCGTAAAGCGACGCACAAGGCATTCTGGGGATTCCCCATTGCGACATTATATGCTATAAATAGAACATGTCTTGCGAAATCGAGCAAAATCCTACGAAAGCCCTGAAAGCTCATTCGAATTTGAAATTATGAAACTCAAGGTTCCCAATTTCGAACGTGAAATTCGTAATTTGTGAGTTAATATTAAAACATTACATTACGACAGGATCAAAGTTTCTAAATACTGTATGGGATTAAGATACCCTTTATAGTTTCGCTTATACGTTAAAAGTCGCGTTTAGCATGTACAATAGCCAATCACATGGCTCATTTGAATGTCAGATTTCGAAATTCACTTTTGCTAATGAGAAATCCGAAATCAGGAAATTGGAAGTTGGAAATTAGATGAGTGAGTTTTGAATTTGGAATTCTAATATGCTATTCCAAAAGAGTTTTGAAAAAAAAAAAATTTGAATTCTGAATTGAAGAAATGAAATCGCTGGTTAGTCCTTAATTTTCAGTCATTCCGTGGAAGTATTCAACATTCCATCGCGTCTATTTTAAACACATATTATCCACATCATGAAGGTACCGATTGGGATATTCATTATTTTCAAACAGAGCTTCAGATCTCCTTCCGCCCAAATTGATCTAACTCCACTCCCAAAACGTTTAAGATAAAAATCAACCCCTTTTCCTTCATAGAAAAAAGACAAATGCCCAGAAAAAATCCGAGGTGCCAGAAAAAAAATCTATTACTTCTTTGCCAAAAAGCGCAAGTAGGTATTAATGGCCCGAATCCAAAAGGAGATATTGCACTGTATGGAAGCCTATTAGTGCCATGGATGGTATTTTCCAGTGTTTTTCAGTCTTTAACAGCATTCTGCACAAGCGGAAACTTGGTTTTTAGACGAGAGATTCTGTATGTCGAATAAAATCAATCGTGTATCATAAGAAAGGATTCTAGTATTGCAAGCATAACCTATACCACAGGGGTAGGACGAATTAAAGTGGCTCTCAGACTGCGGTATATTGCTATGTTTGCAACGGTTATGGAGATAGTGATTTCCCTTTTAGTAAACGTTATAAGGCCCTCTCGCCAAAGTAGCCTGTCTGATAGCTTACTACAATAAGACCGCTAAAACCAAACGGTTATTGAGGCTATATGCAGAAATTGCGATTGATGATAAAAAAAGAGTACCTTATTTACAGGGAAATATTATACAAAAATCATAAGAAAACATATATCACAATGATTTATAGATACAAACTAAAAAATGCGCGTTCCGAGATAGGAAACTGTAATTCGTAAACAAAATTTACTGGCATAGCAGCTTAGATCCGATGATCAAGAAATGAAAATGCACCCAATAAAATTCTGGAAATACACTGATAAACCCTTTACCCAGACAGATGAATTCAGAGATCAAACAAATGACTGTATCAAAAGTCGAATATACTATCATAATTGCATAGCTATAGAAACTTTTTTTTATGTAAACAGTATTCTGGATTTTCGCGGCGAATGTGCCTTTGATGCTTTGGCTCAGCACACCTTCCCTAATTTTCGTTGAGCCAAATGACTTGGTAAGTGCTTTCAATAGCCCCTAGAAGGAGTCCTATGAACAGAATTTTTAAATAGCAACAGACAAAAGTATATACCAGGGGTCATTTTGCATGTATTCTGACTTCTGTCAACAGGCAGAAGGACACACATCTTTCAGATCTCCACCCATCTAACCTGACCCCATTAGGAGCCTACACATTTAAATGAAAAATTATCAAATGCAGACAATTTCCTTTCAAAAAAGGTATTACATGCAAGGGTGTAAGATAAAAAAAAAGAACTGAAATGCACTAAAACTCTCATTCACTCTTATTTGCTACTAATTCCCTCTCAGTCTTGACAATTTGAACTTATGAAAAAATCTGTCAATGGCTTTTAGAAGTTCGAGGGGTACAATTAAAGGAACTTGCTGTTCAATATTGTATATATTTTTCACAATACTTCGCCTATATAGAAAAAAAGGTTGATTTTCAGGAAAAAAATTACAGTTTGCGAGTAATTAGTGAAAATTCCGTGGTTCTTCTGTTAATGTCTGACGGACGGTGTATATAGACATGGATGAACTCTATATAGTAAGTTGTGAAAGTGTTACTAATTTTTATTTCTTTGATAAACTGTGAATAGACGACCTTCTTTAGTTTATTTCTACATAATATAACCAGAACAAAACCCACTACGAACGACCGGCCAGGTTGTCCCATTCAACGGCCCGCTCCGGAGCCTATGCTAGAGATTCCCGCATGGCTGAAACTAAAATTACAAACCAGAGGATTTTAAAAAATCGCATTAGATTCGGCATTAAAAGGTATTTCAGGGGAAAGAAATTTACCAAGGAATATCCCAACACCTTCACATTTTAAATCTGTAATTTTCCACAGACGGAATTAGGTGTCCTTTTAAGGTGAATACGGAATTTCTTGGTTTATCGGGCGACGATGTTTTGTTGTAGGTATATAGCATACATAGTTCTAAATCCTTTATCAATAACAAAAATCATGGGCTGTTATTTGTTGTATGTTATTGACTATTGATAACGAAGTGTCAAATAACTCTGTCCGATACAGGCCTTCCGTCCATGCGGTCTTGGTTCGAACCCCACTCAGACCAAATAAAAATTGAAAAATTTCTGAGTGGATTTACTGGTACCTACTCTGCATTCGATATTATTAAGACGTTAGACCAACGCGCACATGTATATGTTGTCCGTTGCTGGTCCTCGGTGTACCTCAAACGACTAAATGACGCTCAAGGAGCCCAATATTGGGAAGAAGAACAAATGGTATTGTGGCAACTTCTATTACTAGGTTTGGCCCACCAGTCAGAATGGCCTAAAGAGAATGTCGCATGTAAAATAGTAAACCTGAGGAAGCTGAAACTTTAAGTTTCGGCATGCAACTTTTTGGCCACGCTTTTCATATTTTTAAACGTATCAAACGTATAAGCTGATAAGGTTATAGTAAATACGTGTCCATTTAACTGTGCAGATGTTTGTCTACATATATTTCAAAATGATTAAGTATCTAAGTCCTTTTTTAGCCAATCGATATGTGTTTGAAATATAAAGTTGTATGTTCGACTGTGTAAAGGGATGGTCTGGATGAAGGGGAGATATTTTTGTTTTCCAGATTGCGCATATAGAGCACCAAGACAATTTGAAAATTTCTATGTATGTGGCTGATGAAATTTTGATGTAGGCTTACATAGTTTCTATGATATGTCTACATAAATGGGCATGGTGATATCGTCAAAGTTTCTGTACTCTGCCTTTCTATACTTTTTGTTTTACCTGGTATTACTATTTGATTATTATTTGATTACTATTTGATTTCTAACTCTCTTACTACAGAACTCGAAATTCCAACTTTTTGTCCTCGCTATGGTATTAGAAAAAGTGGGTGCAAAAACAAACCCATCCACCAAACAATAATGGGGCCACCTCCACACCGAACATCCGCTCAACTCCAGGACATCGCCACCTGGTGTAAGTTAAATAACATCCAAAACGTAACGTTTTGTTGACGTGTGGTATATTTATGATCATTAAAACACAGGGAAAATCTTCTTGTCTAAAATAACCATGGAGACAAGTTTCTAATTGTGTTAAAAAGAGGTATATCATTTAGACCTTTACACCCCATAAATTGTTGTAACAAACCAAACCTATGGTATTTCATTAGGTTGACGACTGACAAGAGCTTAGCTTTGGTCAGTAGAATTTCTGGATTCCTTTTGTAACACATTGACAATGGTTACGCATCTTAACTATGGCAAGAACATCGGTGGACTGAGATTGAACCCCATAAATTTGGCTTTGTCCACCCCCCCCCCCCCCCCGGGACAGACAAAACTATGTAACAACCAACGAACAAAACAACCATACAGCAAACAAGGCTATGAACTCCATCTCATATCCTACAACCAGCACAAAAAATAAGGTTATATCTCATAACCTTTTTCTAGCAAACAACAAGGTTGTAAACTACATCTCATAACCTACAACCAGAACAAAAAACAAGGTTATAAACTCCATCTCATAACCTTTTTCTAGCAAACAAGGCTATGAACTCCATCTCATATCCTACAACCAGCACAAAAAACAAGGTTATATCTCAACCTTTTTCTAGCAAACAACAAGGTTATAAACCACATCTCATAACCTACAACCAGCACAAACAACAAGGTTATAAACTCAATCTCATAACCTTTTGCTAGCAAACAAGGCTATGGACTCCATCTCATATCCTACAACCAGCACAAAAAACAAGGTTATATCTCATAACCTTTTTCTAGCAAACAACAAGGTTATAAACTACATCTCATAACCTACAACCAGCACAGAAAACAAGGTTATAAACTCCATCTCATAACCTTTTTCTAGCAAACAAGGATATAAACTCCATCTCATATCCTACAACCAGCACAAAAAACAAGGTTATATCTCATAACCTTTTTATAGCAAACAACAAGGTTATAAACTACATCTCATAACCTACAACCAGCACAGAAAACAAGGTTATAAACTCCATCTCATAACCTTTTTCTAGCAAACAAGGATATAAACTCCATCTCATATCCTACAACCAGCACAAAAAACAAGGTTATATCTCATAACCTTTTTATAGCAAACAACAAGGTTATAAACTACATCTCATAACCTACGTGTATATAATATGGAGGGGATAAGTTGTTAAGCAGTTATGGCCCTAACGACTAAAACATTCGATTATCAGAAGGCGGATAATCCGATAACCAGGATTAACATTGGCTAAATTGTAACTTTAAACTCAAGTAACTTTAAGGATTATAATCCAGAAATACGATTTATGGATGATGTCCAAGAAGTATGAAACAAAAACTATAAACGCAAAGATCTAAATATGCCACAAGTTTCCCAAAGTAACGATCACGAGTCAATGAACTGTTCCAACACCATCTTTAATTAAGGGTCAACTAGAAGGTTTTAGTACCAGAGCATAGGTCTTCCTAATCCATATAGACACTAATTGTACAACATCATTACCAAAACAAAGAAACATAAGCTATAAATATAGATCAGAAAATTGTGTAATGTAGTCATGCTTCAGACAAGCAGCCACCAGACAACAAGCTACCAATAAAATTTATAAAATTTTGCCAAGAGATATAAAAGATATTTTGCAGACAATCAGCAAGTAAGGGAAAATAAGCGAATTGTTTGCTGAGGAACAGACGGATACACGGCCAGTGAAACTTTATTTATTAGAAATGCCCCAGCCAATTTGCAATAATAAAATTTTATAAATTCCGCCCAGAGGTTCCATAGATATCTTACGGACCAGCATTAACTAATGAAACTATCCGAAATGGAGGCTAACGGAGCTGACAGACGTACGTATACCAAAAATGTGAATAATAACACAAGGTCCCAACCAATAAGCTATGAATAAAAGTTTATAAAATCCCGACCAGCTGTTCAGGAGATATCTTGCAGACAAGCAACATTTAATGATAATTACGCTAATTGGAGGCTAACGGAAGAACGGACGGACGTTCAGGCACCAAAACTGAATTACAAAATCTCCCACCAATAGGCTATAAATAACATTTCATAAAATTCCAACATTGTTAATTACAAAGGTCCCCACCAAAAAGCGAACATAACATTTTATAAAATGCCGACAAGCGGTTCAGGAGATATATCGCAGACCAGCAAAAACTAATGAAAATTCGAAGATGACCAGAAGAACGGACAGACACAGAGACACCCAAACTTTGTTAAGTTTAAAAGGTCCCCAGCCATTAGCTAAAACTTAATTTTCATAAAATTCCGCCCAGCAGTTCAGGAGATATCTCGCAGCCAAGCAGCAGCCATTGAAAATATCCGAATTGGAGCTTAACAGAAGAACGGACGGACGTACAGACACAAAAAGTTGATCAAATTCAGAGGATCCTATAGCTATGAAATCTGGACTTTACACCAATTTGTTTATTTTTCTCTGTAGGGTACAAACAGAGTGTATGTTTAGATTCTCCGCGCAACAGAGACACATTTTTTCAGGCTACAGAGTGTTACCACCGATGAGCTTTTTACCAAACAGTTCCGCCATCGGTTCTGAAGATATCTTGCAGAAGAGCTGTGGGCGACGGACCATAGACGACGGGAAGCACATGGGTAGTATTTCACCCCTAGAATATAGGGAGATACATAATTTGTTGTCTTTTCTAGTAAATTCAAAGACTTATTTGTCACAATTTCATCAAAGTCACTCTAACAAATTAACCGTTCTACATCACCTTTTTATTAGGGGTCAATAAGTTATCTTTAGGCTTTTTTTGAGACTTGTTGGATCGGATGCATGATTTACACATGGGCAACCGTTTTCGGCAGACGATTCTATAGGCGTGCCATTTTTGTTGCATTTTCTTGAGCCAATTTAAAATCTCCATGGCCCCATTCCGTGTTTTACCTTTAAGGTAATAGCGGATTTCTATGCTCCAAATCTAGTCTGTCAAATGTGTCACTAAATTTTAGATAAGACAGACAGACAGACAGACAATTCATCTTGGCGAGACATTTTTCTTTAGGAAACAACTGAACGAGGTGATTTGGGTATAAAATTCGTGCTACAAACCCCGGGTTTGATTATGTATGCAGTGTTTCTGCAACTCTTACATGTTCACCAGTGGGCACTGTTCGATTTACGGATTGAAGTGTAGTAATTCGCCAAGGTAAAACAAGGAATGCTGCCATGGAGATTTTAACTTGCCGCCAGAAAATGCTATTGTTGTTGTTGACCTGAAAAAAAAATGACACAATCGTAACCGACATAGGTTACTTGAATACCAGACCTGTGTAGAATAAGAATTACTTGTTTATTGAGTGAAATGGGGGAAAAATTGGAATTGATCGATTGCTTAATGACGTCATTGGAGCTTAAGTCTGACGTCATTGTAGGCCCACGAGCAATGTATTTAACAATCGAGTCACTCATAATATCATAGACTGAAATCAGCATTCGTATTCAAAATAAAGGCATTCCGATGATTTCTCGGTATTTTTAAGCGATGGAATATGTTGTGAAAGTTTATCTTCAGGAGTTCTTGGTCTAGCACAGTCTTCATCAATAGGGGAGGGAGTATTATCCATTTGGGATATATTTCCTTCTTGTCCACAAACACCATTTGCATATGTTGTACAATGAGTTGTAATTTCTTCTGGCGATGAGTGTATGGATGTATAATTATCGGATATTGTACACCCGTTAGGATCTTCTGACTTTTGAGGCGGAGCAGCTTCTGAGTGAAGTACACTTGAAGAGGGGTTTAAACTTCCTGGCGAAGCAGGTCTCTCCGAATCGTGTTGAGTTTCACACTGCTCTACATCCAGTTCTTCGGCACATTGCTCGGACAAGTCTGAAACGCCATATCTGGGAGATATCGGATCATCGGCCCATCGAGGCGATGTCGGCAGCTCAACAGGTTCCTGGATGGCAGAAGAAAACCCGGGACCCAGTGATAAAACAGTATCTTGTGTTGAGCGAGATCGATTTCGTGATCCAGCCCGTGTTTTGTTCCGGTTTCGTGATGCTGACCTTCTCTCTGTGTTTGGTTCAATTTCGGACCTATGTAATGAAATAAAACAAAAGGATCTATCACATATCTACCGGTTAATACACGTACATGTAGCCTACAGTAATCCAATGAAATATCATGGGTTTTGATTTAGCCTATTATTACAATTTATGACATACCCTTTTTTAAACACAATTAGAAACTTGTTTCCATGGTTATTTTAGTCAAGAAGATTTTCCTATGCCAGTGTGTTTTACTGTTCATAAATATATAGATACCTTCCTATAGAAAGTAAGCAGCAAAGACAATTCAAAACATTGTATTTTTAAAATAACAGTTAAAAGTCAGATAAAACGTTTTCAATTTATTTGTTCTGGGCGGGATTCTAACCATCGCCACATTATTGGAAGGTCTGTGTCGGACTGAGGAACGATCACTTTGCCGACTGAGCTAAGTGCAATCTGAGCATGAAGGTCTAAAAAGGAATGTCTTTTTCGATGACAATTTAAACACGTCAAGAGGTCAGTGAAATGCTAGAGACGTATGATTGGATGGACGTGTACCTATATACCAATCTGACTAAAGTCGAGATGCTTATTGAAAATAGCTATTTCAATAAGCATCTCGACTTAAGTCAGATTGCTATATACTGGCCTATGTGTGTTAAATTACACCGAAACCCCTAGTTCATATCAAAACAAACGAAATTCTTAAAACTATATTCGTGCTAGCCCATAGGCAAATGGTGTTTATAAAGAAAATACTCCATACCGGTAAACAAGGGATTTTTAAACAAACCAATATCTCGGACGATGATAAACAAATTGTGTTATAAATTTTAGTCCATGCTAGGAGAAAAGTACTTAATCTAAAATGGGTGTATGCTAGTTATAACTAACTCTTTTGAAGTAGAGTTCTTGACAGTTCAAAAGTCATAGACTACAGGATAGGCCTACTCAATCCATTCGGGATGCTCATGTTATTTTAAACTTGAATGAGCTGGTACTTACCCGTGTATGCAGCAGACACACCAGAAACAACCGCTGCTAAAAAGTTCTATAGCGTTTAAAATGGCGTCCGATCCGGCTATCACACACATTATAACTCGTCCTATGTGTTCTATCTTTGACAATAATTCAGTGTCTATAACAAAAGCTAGAGCAACAATAATTACAGCGTGGAAGAATGAGAGGAACTTGAAAAATGAAAACTGTAAAATAAAAAGATTGCATCGGAAAGTCTGCTCCAATCGTTCGTCGATGGATGTTAATGAACTCGGGCACCTGCTGTTTCTGGATATTAATGGGACTATCAAACTGACGAGAAGTATGGTATCAAGGCAGGAACATACTCCTAGAGTAACCTTCCAGACCAAGTTCCAATTAGACAAATATTCGCCGTATATTCCAAACAGAATTCCCACAATGGTGAAATCAAATATGAATCCAAGCCATACTCGAGCTGCCATCTGGAGTGATTTGATCCATCTCTTTTTGAAATAATGGCGTTGTGCAAATGGTAAAGCACTGTTGACTACCTTTCTCTGCACGAACATTGTTATATCTAACGGATCCTGGAATGTCATGTTGTAAAGGTTGCAGAAATAACAGTAATATTCCTGCAGAAGTTTAATTTTCAAAGAAGGGGCTTTCGGCCTTGTTCTGCATGAAGATTAAACAATAACGCCTTTAATACAACGAAAGAGTGATAAATGTGCCAAAAGATGGTTGTACCTGCATGGGTCAACTAAAGTATAACGTTCTCCTTTGCGGTAGAATTTCAGCAATATTGGCTTTAATCTCCCAAGGAAAGAGGTTATGCGTCCCCAAAAAGCTTCAGCAATATTGTGGTTGATATATAACACCTACATGTAGATGTATCACATCAAAACGTCCGCCAATACAATATACTTCACCACCGAGTGTTGATACAGTCTAAACACCTGTGCCTTGGAGTCGTCTGAATTCCGTCAAAACTGACGTCAAATATCACTTGGATATCCCCAGATGAAGGAGACACCGATAATTACACAATGACGCTTTATAAAAGTAACCTTTCCACTGCACCAGCAATATCTTTTATAAATGGAACAATCTGAACACAGAGAAACACAAACTTTTTCTGTGTTGATTTTTGGGTTGAAAATTCTGGAAAAAATATTAACCCTCTGCCAATATTAATATACGTTTCAACACAAACCAATGGTTACCACAATGTACAGCACCGTTTTCATAATATATTCCAAGGGCTTTGTTTCAAAAGATCAAAATGGAAAGCCCTCTTACATAAGGTGACGGACATGTGACATGGAGAAGATTAGTTGTTAAGCAGTTATGGTTCTAACGTCTAAAACATTCGATTATCCAAATCTAGATAATCCGATAACCAGGATTAACGTTGGCTAAATTGTAACTGTAAACTAAAATAATACTAGGTATCATAAACAAAAACTACCATTAATGGATTATGTCCAGGAAGTATTAAAGGCCCACTAAAACCACTAAACTTAAACACAGGACACATAAAACATGTCCAGTTAGGTTTAGAATGTAGAAAATCGGGTGAAAACCAAACGAAGAATCGTCAGTCTGTATTTCTCAGATAAAGTACGTAAAATTGTCACACGCACGACCCGAACATTTGAGCGCATGTTCAGGTTCAGGGTTTGTTTACATTGCGGGTGCTTGATAAATCTAATTTTCAATTTCAAATTAAAACTACTATATATACATGATGCCAAAACTTTCTATTTTTGGTAAAAATAGAACGTTCCCCTAACGGCTAACTTCTTCTGTCTGGGAAAAATACAGAAAACGGCCCACTGTTTTTTTTTTAGATGAACAGTACTGTGGATTTTCGCGGCAAATGTTCAGTAGAACTTCGCTCGATGGTCCTCTGATGAATGCTAGCCGGGGAAAATCGGGCCACGCCGCATTTGTTGTGCCTTTCGCTTTCCCCACAAGCAACGCTTTGTTGCCGGTAACTATAGTTGTCCATGCTTTCTCAGATAATCCTTCAGTTGATTAACCGTAAGCTGTTCGATATCACTATCACTTAGGTGGAATTTATTTGCGCCCTCCATTGAACAAATGACTTGCCGGAAGCGGCTACGACAAACAAGCGCCCTCAAACGGCAAGGGGAGATAAGCAAGTTTTACATAGCGCTTTAGGGAGTGTATAGATTGACATATATTGTAAGCCTACTGACTAGTGGATAATCCACAATATGTTGAATGGATTGAAGTTATTCTGATACGCCCACACGAGCACGTAACAGAATGACTTTAATCCACTCAACATATTGCGGACTGCTAGTGGAATGGTTGCCAGGTAGGCCTATTATATGAAGAACGTCAAGCGTTTCATACGGACACAGACACTGTCCATGTATGTTATCCAACCCGGTTAATTAAAAAAAATATTGTTTATTCCACAAGAATAAAATACAAACGCGATCAAGTCATAATGATCCACTCAGTATGTACTCTGTTTGAGAATGAGTGACGGGTTTCATATAACTAATTAACAAAAGAGTAAGTAGAATCCCAATGACTCCAATTATAGTTTGACTTTGTAGAATAACTGTGAAACTAATCAGTTTCTCTATTCAAAATGCGGGGCTCCTCAGATTTCGAAGGCCACTGAAAATATAACATACCGGTATATTTTGGCTGCCCTTTCCAAAACCAATAATGGGTTTGTAACTTTTAAAGTAAATCACTTTGAGCACCTGAGCTGCTATGTTTGTCTATAATTATGTTACTACAGCCGCTAATTAATGATATGTTAACACACTTTGACAATCATTCTGCCCAAAAATAATGACGAGTAGGCCTATTCCAAACATTTCTGCTTTATTCATGCTATGTTAATATGGTTCATGGGGAAGTTTCATAACAGATTTACGTTCAACGCATAAATCTTATATATCCTCGACGCCTTATTACGCCCATTGAGGATTATTTATTTATATGGCGGCGTTGCCAGGTTTATTGGGAGAGGCAACCGGGTTTCGTCAGAGGATTGATTGAGTGATTGTTTGGTGTTTTACGCCGCGCTCAAGATTATTTCACTTATATGGATGCGTTGCCAGTTTTATTGTGGGAGGAAACCGGGCTCTATGCTCGGAGGAAACCCACGACCTTCTGTTGGTAACTGGCAACCATCCTACATTCGCCAGAGGAAACCCCGATCTTCAACAGAAGACCTATCGGTGATGAAGTAAAAACCTCAAGCATCAATTGTTTAAATTTTCTTTGAACTGAGTGGAATTCGCCCCCTCGATGCGCCAATGTAAGACTGGGAGACTATCGCCAAGTGGGCTGAGCCACCGAGGCCCCAAAGTGTTTCAAAAGCAGTAAGTCTCGTGGGATAGATTAACCAATCTGACTCCTATCCTGTGCTTCGTCGCTTTTGCTGGACAAGGGGAGGCAATACATAACCCAGATGGCAGTGACGTGAATAAATAACAGTGGCTTCCCTTTAGTCATTTTTCGTTTTCAATAATCGATATGTTCTGGATTTTTCGTAAAATGACGTACTATTATGTCACGGAAATTTAATCGAATCAATAACTTAAAAAATCTTATTTCAAATTTTACCACTCGTTGTTTAAATAGTTATTCCATAATATCTTCATGGTACAGTATATAACCCTTACTAACTTGAGAGTAGGCTACTCTACATGTTAAAATTCCCTATTCTTTCGAAACGAACCTCAACGTATTTTGCAAAGACATAAAACCGTCATTGGTTTTGCGGTTTCGTTGACCAGCGACAAGACTTTGGATAAACAGACTTTTTTCAAACTCAAACACAAAAACGATTTCTTTGACATTGTTCTCGGTAGCATCGCTTCCTTTAAAGTGGCATGAGCTGCCAAAATGTTGATATTTTGACATTAAAACAGAATGTTGAAATTTGCGGTTATTTTTCTCAAGACGTATAATTCAGAAGCTTTTTAGTGCTTCTAGTCTCGAAAATGTACGATAAAGTATTGTTTTGAACTAACTTTGGCTTAGAATATGAATGGTCGTCTGGGTTATTTAAATTTTGTTTACTTTTCAAACACGTTTTGGTTCGCACAGGCCCCATACTGTATGGATTTTCCTAATTCCAACGCCAACCATTTAGTTTTTCGATGGCCATCGAAGCCTCTTACTGTTGTGACGATCAGAAATTATGAAAAAAGTGTGAATTTTGGCAGCTCATGGGTTAGGTCTCAATGGCATAAATAGGCCTATATCCTAGCCAACCGTTGTAGAGTCCCACACCATTTTATCCTGGCTATTTCTATGATGAGGGCATACACTTATTGAAAAATGATATTGGTCGATGTCCGAATAACGAGCGTCCGAGGAAAGGACATCATTGCCCGCGCTGAATACAGACTTTGATCATTTAACCATCGCACCGTAAAAATCCACCAGGCGCCCATCATAATTATCTCAGTTTAGTGTAATGGGAAAACGAACTTTATTTCAAAGAGAAATGTCAAATCTTTCGTTTTATCTGGCAACCATTACACTGTATGGAGATTTGTTCCTCCTTGGACGTTTGCTGAACTCACCCATGACTGTACTTCTTCTCGAGCCAAGTTAAAATCTTCATGGCCCCCCAACCATGTTTTGGGTTGCGAAGATGATGATTGAATACCCTCTAGGTTAACATAAAACCCACAAAGAAGAGTATATTGCGATCGGACTTTAACCCTTGTGTATTTAATCATATACCGTGGTTTAAAGTGATATGGGGTTCCAAACAAAGGTAACTGTTTGTTTTAAAGGGATTACCTAAGTGTCCGACATTTTAAAATAAAGAAGTGTAAAATATGAACCTTCCGCCTATGCCAATCTTGCAGATGTACGTTTATGTAATTTTATAAGAAACAAAACCCCCATCCTGGTTGCACACACCTTCGGCTGGAATGGGTTAGTGACTTTACGGATACTGTTTCAACGCACTTCGAACGCTGGACGTCTCTTGACGATCAGAATTTTTGAGGAGAAAAAAAGATCCGGCATTTGGCAGTCATGACCTTCATAAAGTGTCAATGGGATCCATTCGATTTGTTCAAGTATATCTTTTTAAATTAGTACTTCACCTATGTGTTTTTGTGTGAATATTTCAAGCTGATCATCCCCTAGAATAAAGTTATTCCAGTAGTGCACTGGGCACATGTTTATGGCCAATGATTAAAACTGGTATACTGATGCATACTGAGTTACTGAAGACAAAAGAGAGGGAGGCATCTTTTTGCCTATCATATTTTTGCCGCTGTAAAAATACGTTCCTTACAAAACGAAAATAAAAAGCAGAAAATAAGAAATCAGCAAAATGTTTAAAGTGAACGTGTTTAATAAATCCTGTACAGTTCTACAAGCATAACCACGAAATTAAAGCACGAGATTACAAAATATTGAAAAGGTATGCAGGGGGAAATATCCTCAAAGATTTGATCTGTAACACAGGATACAATTATATATACTGTGTTCAAAAGATCACAAATTATGATAAGCCATTGAAATAAAATATTCAGATCCAAAAAAACTCAAAAGAGTCTAGCTGGTCAGACAATGGTCTGTCTAAATATATAAACAATAATCTAAAAAGTTCTTTGTTTCTGCAAAATGCTATCCTATAGTACAAAAAATAGTAATAATATAATGAAAAGGTAAATATGGAATTAAGGATTGTAATAACAAAAGACTGGTATAATATTATGCAGGTAATACAATAAGTTTATAATACAGATTGAGAATTAAAAGTATCCAATTTTACTATAGCAAAGGTATAAGTATAGAAAAAATTGAAATGAAAGGAAGAAGATGTTATTACCCACACATACATACAGTAATGGTGCAGGCCTGCAGGGGGTAGAGATAGTGTTAAACCCGATTTAGCTATTTGTATTTTCAAAACACTTCATCTTCAGATTTCATTAGAAAACACTTGTTCTTCGCAGATTTCATTATTTTACACTTGTTCTTCGCAGATTTCATTAGAAAAAACTTGTTCTTCGCAGATTTCATTATTTTACACTTGTTCTTCGCAGATTTCATTAGAAAAAACTTGTTCTTCGCAGATTTCATTATAAAACACTTGTTCTTCGCAGATTTCATTAGAACGAAAAAAAAAAGACTTTTTCTTCAAAGATTATATTAGATAGAACAAAGATTTGTTTTTGACTTCATACATTCAAAAACGTATGTTTAAAAGACAAGGGCGTTAGAAAAAAAGTTGACCATTTCATATAAAATAAGTTTTATTGTATGTTATGAATGAGTGGGTACTTTTACATGTTATCGATGAATGTTTATTGAGTTACCTCTGTAGTAAACGAATGGGCAAATCTAAATGAAAATGTTTCGCTCTTTGATGATGGATTGATTGATTGATTGATACTGCTGATTTATATAATGTCTACGTGTAGTTTACGACAGTGTGAAGATGCTGATGAAATTGATCTGAATACTAAAGACTAAAGTACACAATACAAAGAAATGTTGCTGGGCTTATGTTGTGAACATTGATTATGTTTTGTGAATTTGAAATAATAGAATCGCCAAGCTTGTTTGCTATGATGTGAATGTAATTCATTCATGTGGAAATATAGGAATAAAAACAAAATCAACTAATAAGAGTGATACCTTGAAGGCTTTGATTGCCAGGTTCTCTAGTCAATAGAGCAGAGGAAAAGATATTTTATCGAAATTGTGAAGTTTTCCTCTGTGAATATCAATTTATTGCAATTTTAATCTCCTTTCAAATCATTCAAAATATTTTAATGAATATTCTGGGTAACGAGTTCCAAGAACCCAAATTTTGTTGACCCAGTTTGAGTTATTGATGAAATAGTTGGAACAGGAAAATTGACCTACTAAAAGAACAAAATGATGACATAGTTATAGCAAAATTAAAAATAAAATTCAGCAAATAAATTGAAAATATGAACTTAACTTTGTTAAACCACATCTAATTAAATATCATTTAATCCTCATCTATATGTAATTTAATTTCAGACACATAATATCAGTATGATGAAAAACAAAGTTGTTTGACAACAAATTTTTGACAATAGAGAAATTCTGAATATTCAACCTTTCCACAATTTCATTTAACACGCATACATGTAGGCAGATGTTTTGTCCACAAAGTTAAGTGGATCTTAATATCAAAATGATAACATTTTGTTCACGAAAAATCCTATATTTACAACAACTACAGTAACTAACGAGTCAACGACGATCCATCACAGATTACACAAATTATGACCTATGTCCTGTTTTCTTTTGATTAATTATCATTAATGTATAAATTTTAACCAACATTTAAGAAGGAATATTTTGATTTATTATTAACAATAATGAATTAGTATGCATCTAATATTCTAAAATACATGTATACAGTGCCCATTAAAAAGACAGAAATTAAAGCAGAATTTCACTGATACATAAAAAAAACAAGGTATAACTAGAGGATGTTGTAGTTGCTCTGGTGGTTTGCTAACACGCATGTTATGTAAATAATACCAAAGGCATATGGCCTAATATTTGGTTAATAGGTAGTTGCCACACACAACAATGGCAAAGCTGGGACCAGGGTCCAGTTTCACCAAGCCAAATCAGCTAATATGTACATGAATTCTGAATACATGTACCATTGCCTAATATAGGTGTATGTTATCATTTGTATGATAGGAAGTTCTTAACACTGTTTGTTTGGTCAACTCTCTTGAAAAGACCTTTGAAATAGCAAATTCCTTACAAATTGTTGTTCAAATTAATATAATAATAATCTAGTCTGTTTGTTAAAAAAAAATAACATACACAAATTTAAACACAGTCTCAGTAGCTAGGTCTGGAACGCAAAGGAACATAATCCATAAAGTCTTATCAAAGCTTGTTATGTACAAGTTAGTCATAAAGTATATACTCTAGTCACTAGTCACTCATTCAGAGTTTTTTTCTTTGGATAAGACGAGCTTTGTCGATGTAATTCTGTGTCCAGTAATTAACACTGTCAAAAAGTTGTAAGGTTTCCACTGAATGAAGTTTGTCTTGTACAGGACACAGAAGCAAGAATCCCCTAGTAACTCCCCCTGTAAGTTCTTCAATGAAGTTTGGTCTTGCAATAAGTGAGAAGCATTGTTTTGTCCATTATTAATAATGATGAAACTGACCAACGGCACAAGTCAGGAGAACATACAAGCACAAGAATCAGAAATGTCTCCAATACCACACAGTTGGCATATGTTACACGTGATTGTCTTGCTGGAAAGATTGAGCAGGTACGGGTAATTCCATGGCGTCTTCATATGATGGGGGTGGAGAGTCCCCTCTAGCTGCTCGCATGCTGTAATCACGAGCAGGGGCATTGTTCGTAGGGTCGGCAGCTAGAGCCTGCAGTTCAGTAAAACTATCTTCAGCATCACCGCCACCACCAGGGGGCAGTCCATTATGTTGACCAGATAAGGGGACATTATCCAGTAGTGCATGCTGCTCAGGGGGCGACACTTCAGATCCATTGGGGGGAGTTACTAGGGGAGGCTTGCTTCTGTTCAGATCTGAGGCTGGATAAAAGTAAAAAATAAGTATAGTTTAGCTTATTGGTTTAGTGATTCAGTTTATTTATGGAGTGAATCGGTTTATTGATGGAGTGATTCGGTTTATTGATGGAGTGATTCAGTTTATTGATGGAGTGATTCAGTTTATTGATGGAGTGATTCAGTTTATTGATGGACTGATTCGGTTTATTGATGGAGTGATTCGGTTTATTGATAGAGTGATTCGGTTTATTGATGGAGTGATTCGGTTTATTGATGGAGTGATTCGGTTTATTGACGAATGATTCGGTTTATTTTTGGAGTGATTCGGTTTATTGATGGACTGATTGACTTTATTATCAAAAATGTTCATTGTACGTTATAGGGGCCTGCGTGGCTCAGTAGCTAGAGCGTTGGACGCTCACTCCGAACAGCCTTCCACCAATGGATCGCGGGTTCGAATCCCACTCAGTCCCAAAAAAAATTGCTAAATTTTCTGACCGGGTTTTCACTCGAAAGACCTATGTGGGATGGTTGCCGGTTACCACTGGAAGGTTGTGGGTTTCCTCCCACAGTAAAATGGCAACGCTGCCATATAAGTGAAATAATCTTGAGCGCGATGTAAAACACCAAACAATCAATCAATCAAGCATTGTACGTTATAGAAATCCTTTTTCCAGATTATTCCGCTAGTTTTGTGGTTTTGACCGACTTACATGAGGAGCAAACAGAGCACTATGCCCAGAGCAAACCATAGTTAGCAATCATTCTGCAGTGTGTAAACAAAAAAAACCCTATAGAAAGACAAGAACTGAATGCTGTTAACTGATACACCTCTTTTGATTGATTGATGTTTTACGCCGCACTCAAGATTATTTCACTATGGAGACATTAGTGGGGGAGGAAACAAGGCTTATTGCCCGGAAGAGACCCACGACTTTCAGCAAATACCTGGCAACTCTTCCACATACGGTGACCGAGCACCTCTTTTGAAAACTAACATCTGCAAGGCGTTCTCTAGACTGATAAATGTACATCAAGGATTGATTGATGTTATACACCAAGATTATTTCACTTATATGGCGTCATTTCCAAGGTTTATTGGGAAGGGGGAGGAAACAGAGCTGTTTGCCTGGAGGAAATCCCTGACCTTTGACTTCTATTAAATATTTTATAACTCACTTTGGTCTAATTGGTTAGCATTTACAGAAGGCAAATCACGGCTGTTGTTAGAGTTCCGACAACACTTGTATAAGAGAAAGAGCAATAAGAGCAATACGAGGACACCTCCTCCCACACAAAGACCAATCATCACATTGGAATTCAAACCACCAGTTTCCATTGGTCCGTCTGCAATTATGAAAACACAAGAAATGCATTCAAAAAAGGATTTTGATATTTCTGCCAACACAATAGTCAGGTTTTGTGGGCAATAACATGTGAATACAAAATCAGGCATTAACAAGATGATGTAATACTCAAATATGAACTCTCCTTCTCGTTATTCCAAAAGATCAAAGGTTTTCACTCTAGGCACCTGGAGTAGGTCAGTCACCAGTCCTCGATGTTTTGGAGACCTTGCCAAAATTTGAGTGAGTGAGTGATTTGGGTTTTACGTCCTGCTTAACAATATTTCAGTCATATGAAGACGTTGTCTCCTTGTGGCAGGGCAGATTTCCACTGCTCTTTTATTTGGTGCCGCCTTACCAAGACGACTTGCTGAAGACACCCAGCAAGACCCCTCACCGAGTCACATTATACTGACACCGGGCCAACCAGTCGCTGCTCTAACTCCTATTGCTGAGCGCCAAGCGAAGCAGCAGCAGCTCTCGCTGTTTAAGTCTTTGGTCTGACACGACCCAGGCTTGAACCTGGATCTCCCAGGCCTGAAGCGGATGTTCTACAAACTGAGCAACCGGGGCTGGTGCCAAAATTTGAGGTAGACTTTGTACCATATTTTCAAAACATGTTACATACAATAGTAAAATAAAAGTTATTGCAATCTGGAATGATTGATTGATTGATTGTTTGGTGTTTTACGCCGCGCTCAAGATTATTTCACTTATATGGCGGCGTTGCCAGTTTTAGGCAATCTGGAATGAAGAAGAGAGACAAAAAAATTAAATAAAAGGTTTAAAGTAAACTGACCTGTGGAAGTGACATTTATGCGGAAATTATAATCAGCTCTTGCTTTGGCATCTTTGTGGAGTTTGATGTGGATCAGATTTCCTTCATCAGCGTACAGAACAGCTGGTGTGGTAGATTGACAGGACAGCGACTCCTGTAAATTACACAACAAATATCTTTTATTGTAAAATAACAATGGATTGGTTGATGTTTTAGGCCACACTCAACATTATTTCACTTATATGGGGGCAGTGTCAGTTTAGTGAGGGGGGGGGGGGGGGGGGCGAAACTGGCTCTGCTGGAGATAATTGTTGACCCTCGGCGAGTACCTGGCACCTCTTCCACATAGGGCCATCGGGACAAAAGTTTTCACAAATAGCTATGCAGACAAACAAAATCTATAGCATTAGCCTAGATAAAATAAACTATATAACATTACCAAAATATGGAAGTTGCAAGTTACTCGCAGAGTTGTTAGTCTCCTGACCTCTTGGAAAATATCCCCCCCCTCCCTCCACTCCCCCTCCCCCTAAATCTGACAATGCATCAATCAATCACCTATATGAATAACAATGAAATGTTTTTCCAATTGGAATAAGATTTACAATCCAGAAAAATGTGGGTTCGGTCTCAATTATATCCGGTAATAAAAATAATACAACGGTCTACGTTTTCATTCTTTAATAAAATTTCTTCTGTATAAACATCTGTCTAAGGAGATGCACTAACAAGCTTGCAATACAAAGTACTGGTACCATAGACAGAAACAACTATATTTCCACAAAATATATTCGTGGTAAAATACGAGCAAGTCATTATTAGACTAGAGAGATAGATGACAAGTTTAAGACCATACATGTACCTCCTATTTTTTAATCAATTTGTATAAGAACACAAGAAAGCCAAAAAGAAAATAAGATTTCTGGCAGAAAGCCTACAAAATTCAAGGCATTTTTTCTCTCCCTACAAACAGAATTAGCAGAATTATGTATAAAACTAAATATTCACAATGAGAAAAGTTTACTAGATGTATAAAATAAACATTAAACAAACTCTTTCTGGATTTACAAACAAAATATTATCCCGGCCAGAAGATATATTTTACTTCCAAGTGTGCTCTTGTATCTTATAACACAGGGATGAAGTTTAGTTATCAAAGGAATGTTATCTCGAGCTAATGACTGGTATTTATTATGGAGATATGGATTTTACATCGCTTTTGTAGATGCAGTTTGCAGACCGTGCCAGTCGACCACACATGCCTTATTGAGGCATGATCGATAGGCAGCTATTAAGCCATAATGAATTATCTCTGTTTCAATAACTTCAGCACCCACTGCGTCTTAAGCCCCATCTCAATGGTAGGGAACAGGGTAGAGCCAACTAGCTTGTGGTCAAACCCTCATAACGCAATCAATAGTACCATCAACAAATTGCCCTCTCTGAGCTGTCACCGTGTCCTACAGTTGAGCCCTCTCAGTAAAATCTCACTACCAGATTGTGATCGCTTCACTTGGCATCCATTCAATTCCTACAGTCAGCAACGTATAGGGTCAATGGAATACAACCAAGATGTCTTTCTTATCGCAGAAAATTCTCCATTTACTTCTCTAGACTAGAATTAAGATCACGGTCTGATGAAGGGGGAAAAGCAATCACAATAAAAACAGGGCTAGGGCCAGAAAAACAGAACAGAAAGAACCTTATCAATGCTATACAAGACTTGTGTATGTATGTGTAACTCTGTACTTGCCTTAACCCATTTGTAAATCTTTCATAAATTTTGATTATCAAGTTCCACGTTCGATGAGGCACAGTGACATGTACCTTGAAAAGGTAAATGATTGATGATGAAATATTGGTCATGTCTGTAACCCATGAAAACTGAAGATGTGTGCAAATAACGATCAAAATTTAAATAACAGGGATGTGTAAGTTCATTTCATTTTTGGGGGGTTTTATTGCTTAGAAAACTACCTATAAGAACATCTGGAAGTTGGTATCAACAGAACCCCAATTATTTTGTCCTTTTTAATAAAAATGACCAACAATTAGCTAATTCTGTTTCAAGAAATTTATTCTACATTTGGCACCTTATGCTACTTTTAGACAATCTGTGAAAGATGCATTCTTAGAACCAACACAATCGTTTAGATTTTAGCCACTAAACAATCCAATTCATTTTATATGGGGGGCCTCGGTGGTTCAGTCGGTTAGAGTGATTTTCCCTCAGTCCAACACAGGCTTTCCATAGATGGGGCGCAGGTTCGAATCCTATTGAGACCAAATAAAACTGAAATTTATATGTATCTATATGTATTTTGTAGAACTGCTCGAAACATGGTTAGCTTCATATAAATCCAATTAAGACATTTAAAAAGTGTTGTTTTCAAACACAGTACTTAATCCTTCACCTGCTTGGGGAATCAATAATTCACAAGTCGAAATTGGAACTGAAATAGGCACATGTTTCCAATGAAACAAGATTAACCAATTAATCCAAGAAACAGCTAATTTGCCAAACAATAGCAAAATGAATGAGAGAAAAACTGACTATAAAAGCCAAAGTTCATTATTTTATACTCTTTTTGTTATATTTGATCATGTTTTAAGACGCACTCTAAATTATACGGCGACGTTGCCAGGATTGTTTGTAAGGAACCAGAGTCTTTGACCCGAAGGAAACCCCCAGTTTATGGAAAATAAATCTAATTCATTTTGTTTATATCTATTGGGTTAATGAATTTCAAAAGAACTGACTTTATTTTATGTGGCTCTCATGAAGACGATTCTTTCCTTTTTGATTGATTAATTGTGTTTTACGCCGCGCTCAAGATTATTTCACTTTTATGGCGGCATTGCCAGTTTTCTTGTGGGAGGAAACAGGGCTCTATGCCCGGAGGAAACCCACGACCTTCCGTTGGTAACTGGCAACCATCCCACATAGGTCATCTTTCCTTTTTGAAGATTACAGTTAACAGAGCTAAAGTGTAGTTTTGGGCACCAAAACTTAAAGATTCAAGGCAGTCTTTTTCTCTCAACAACCTCTCCAGAAATTAATTAGCTTAGTGCCGTGACTTGATTGGCTTGAGGTAATAGTTGAACAGCTGATATGAACAAGATCCTCAGTGTTGTGATGTCATATATAACTGACATTGAATCAGTGAAGATAGGAAATGATTGGTTGAAATGCTGAAAGCACTCAACACGTCAAGTGTGAGGTCAAATACGAAAATATAATTTAGAGTGATGAAAGAAAATATGCATGAATTTTAATTGCCTTTTCTTTGACGACAAAGGGACCTTCATGAATCTTGTTTTGTTGCAGCATTTATGTTTTATAAATACATGTAAATTTACACTTACATGTACAAATCACCATTGGGTGTTCAGAAAAAACTAGGTCTTTAACATTATTAACTACTATATAATCCATAAGGTTGGGCTTAAATAAGTTGCAAATTGATTGATTGATTGATGTTACGCCACACTCAAGATTATTTCACTCATGTGGCAGCGTTGTCAGGTTTAGTGGGGTGAGGAAACCGGATTCATTGCCCAGAGGAAAGCCCGGACCTCAAATTAGAAGTCTACCAATGACTTACTCCTGTTCTATCACACACTCTTTTTATTTGGGACCCGTCTCCATAGTTAGTTCAGTCCACAAAGTAATCACTACACCAGTGTGTTTTAAATTAACAAATAAAGTACAAGAACAATGTCTTGATAGTCAACCAAAACACCCTCGGAATTTGTTAGGCTCATTAGGTGAGTGAGACAGGAAGAGGTGTGGTGTTTTATCAGTGCATCACTGTCTGTTGTTTGTACTGTCAGACAGGATGTCAGATAGGGATATATCTTACCCAGTATGGCCCAGGTCAAAGTCTGACCTACGCCCAATCCAATTAACCTTAAAGTTGCATGAGCTGCCAAAATTTTATATTTTTTTCTTTTACAAATTCAGATAGTCATGAAAAGTTGAACTTTTGAAGGACTTTGCCGAACAATTAGCCTCATATGTAATTCTGTTTTCCCTATATTTGGCAGCTCATGCCACTTTAACCAGACCCCTATATTTGGCAGCTCATGCCACTTTAACCAGACCCCTATATTTGGCAGCTCATGCCACTTTAACCAGACCCCTATATTTGGCAGCTCATGCCACTTTAACCAGACCCCTATATTTGGCAGCTCATGCCACTTTAACCAGACCCCTATATTTGGCAGCTCATGTCACTTTTACCAGACCCTATATAGAAAATTAATCTCAAATCTATAGTTTTAGCCCTTTGGTTTTTTTATTCACCTCTTTTATTTTGTTGTTAATTTATTTAGGCGGGGGCTTGGGGAGGAGGAGAACATGCAATTGATTTCATTTTTACATAGCTTTTAATGTGTCTATGCCACACTCAAAGATGATTTCACTTGTATGTCAGAGTTGCCAGGTTAACTGGGGGAGGAGACCAAGCTCTTTACCCAGAGAAAACCCCGGACAAGATAATCAAATGAAACATCCACTGAGAATTTTTTTTTGGACTGAGTAAGATTCGAACAACGCCTCCGCAGGCAATCATTCCACATACAGTGATAGAGAGAAAATATAATAAAAATGTTGTTCCATTTTCTCATGGTTGGATTAGAGCCTGGAAGGTCGTGGGTTTCCTCCTGGCATAGAGCCCGGTTTCCTCCCACAATAAAACTGGCAACGCTGCCATATAAGTGAAATAATCTTGAGCGCGGCGTAAAACACCAAACAATCAGTCAATCAATCATGGTTGGATTAGAACCTGCAACCTATCAAGAAAGATGGAAGGCTTGTGAAGGTGTAAGCATCTATTGATTGAGCAAGGGAGGCTGGCTTTTGAAATGAAATGAAAAAAAAAAGTCAAATCAAAGAAGAACTCACCATTTCCTGTACGTCTTCCGGTGCGGAGTGTGGGGCTTGATTAATCTGTAACCGAATCTTGCAATCATCAATGTAAAAACTGTCAAACCTGAGCTGCAGATGCTTCAGTTTGTTTTCTTCTGATGGTGCAATTTTAATGTGACAATCATGGCTTTCACCCTGCTCCGCTGATGGTTTGGCTTTTCCCAGGATTATAGCATGTTCATCATCCTTTAATAACTTTGTACTTGTGTCTTCACATACTTTATCTACATCCATTGGGTCTAAATAAGAAAGAAAGACAAGAAATTCAGGTTACTTACATCTGTAATATAAATACTGATATTGTACTGTATCTTTTAATGATCTTTTGAATTTTGGGCCCGAAAAAATCAGACATTGGAGTGATTTGTGAAGACATAGTACTAGTGTCTTCCTTCTAATGGTTCTGTGACTTTTGAGGTCTGAAAGAATCAGACATAGGAGTGAAGACATAGAAGTAATAATATCGTCCTTCCCATGGTCCTGATACGATAAATAGAGCAGTCATGTAAGCAATTTGATGGATTGATTGATCTTTGCCGCACTCAAGGTTATTTCACTTGAACGATGTAACGTTTAGCCAGGTAAACCCTTGACAAGAAACTCCTGATCTTCGTCGAGTATTCTATGCCATTTGAAGAGTTCCAGGAATACATGTTCAAAAAACAATCTAAAACAATAACTAATTTTAAAGAATTTTTAAAACAAAGTTTGATTGATTGATTCATTTGAAAAGATATTCCCCCTCTTTCAACACGTCTTTTTGTTAAGTTTTGCCAGACTTTTTGGGTTTGGGGGAATTTGACTTTTAACAAGAATTAAGACCCTGACGGTGACCCCTTGTTTGACAAGAGAAAATTGGTTTCTGGGGTAACTCACACCTGTGACCGTTGATGGAAAACAAACACAGGTGTGTCTGAGTGAAACACACTTAACCACCTGAACAGTTATAAATGTTTGAAAGGATTTGATCTTTAAGTGTCTGTAAGACAATGTACAGTATGTCCCCTGATATTCAAATTTATCTTGGTGTAATAACATTCTCTAAACATGTCAATCGATGGATATAGCCAGTATAGTCTTATTGCATGTATTTGTTTAGTGCTGAGTGACCTGTCAGTTGTTTGTCTGGTGGTTGATGATTTGGGAGTTGTTTGTCTGGTGGTTGATGATTTGGGAGTTGTTTGTCTGGTGGTTGATGATTTGGGAGTTGTTTGTCTGGTGGTTGATGATTTGGGTGTTGTTTGTCTGGTGGTTGATGATTTGGGAGTTGTTTGTCTGGTGGTTGATGATTTGGGAGTTGTTTGTCTGGCGGTTGATGATTTGGTGGTTGTTTGTCTGGCGGTTGATGATTTGGGAGTTGTTTATCTGGCGGTTGATGATTTGGGAGTTGTTTGTCTGGTGGTTGATGATTTGGTGGTTGTTTGTCTGGTGGTTGATGATTTGGGAGTTGTTTGTCTGGTGGTTGATGTTTTGGGAGTTGTTTGTCTGGTGGTTGATGATTTGGGAGTTGTTTGTCTGGTGGTTGATGATTTGGGAGTTGTTTGTCTGGTGGTTGATGATTTGGGAGTTGTTTGTCTGGCGGTTGATGATTTGGGAGTTGTTTGTCTGGTGGTTGATGATTTGGGAGTTGTTTGTCTGGCGGTTGATGATTTGGGAGTTGTTTGTCTGGTGGTTGATGATTTGGGAGTTGTTTGTCTGGTGGTTGATGATTTGGGAGTTGTTTGTCTGGTGGTTTAAGATTTGGGAGTTGTTTGTCTGGCGGTTGATGATTTGGGAGTTGTTTGTCTGGTGGTTGATGATTTGGGAGTTGTTTGTCTGGTGGTTTATGATTTGGGAGTTGTTTGTCTGGTGGTTGATGATTTGGGAGTTGTTTGTCTGGTGGTTGAGGATTTGGGAGTTGTTTGTCTGGTGGTTGATGATTAGGGAGTTGTTTGTCTGGTGGTTGATGATTTTGGAGTTGTTTGTCTGGAGGTTGAGGATTTGGGAATTGTTTATCTGGTTGAAGATTTGGGAGTTGTTTGTCTGGTGGTTGATGCTTTCGGAGTTGTTTGTCTTGTGGTTGATGATTTGGGAGTTGTTTGTCTGGTGGTTGGTGATTGGGGAGTTGTTTGTCTGGTGGTTTATGATTTGGGAGTTGTTTGTCTGGTGGTTGATGATTTGGGAGTTTTTTGTCTGGTGGTTGATGATTTGGGAGTTGTTTGTCTGGTGGTTGATGATTTGGGAGTTGTTTGTCTGGTGGTTGATGTTTTGGGAGTTGTTTGTCTGGTGGTTGATGATTTGGGTGTTTGTCTGGTGGTTGATGATTTGGGAGTTGTTTGTCTGGTGGTTGATGATTTGGGAGTTGTTTGTCTGGTGGTTGATGATTTGGGAGTTGTTTGTCTGGTGGTTGCTGATTTGGGTGTTTGTCTGGTGGTTGATGGTTTGGGTGTTTGTCTGGTGGTTGATGATTTCGGAGTTGTTTGTCTGGTGGTTGATGATTTGGGAGTTGTTTGTCTGGTGGTTGATGATTTGGGAGTTGTTTGTCTGGTGGTTGGTGATTGGGGAGTTGTTTGTCTGGTGGTTTATGATTTGGGAGTTGTTTGTCTGGTGGTTGATGATTTGGGAGTTGTTTGTCTGGCGGTTGATGATTTGGGGGTTGTTTGTCTAGTGGTTGATGATTTGGGGGTTGTTTGTCTGATGGTTGATGATTTGGGAGTTGTTTGTCTGGTGGTTGATGATTTGGGAGTTGTTTGTCTGGTGGTTGATGATTTGGGAGTTGTTTGTCTGGTGGTTGATGATTAGGGAGTTTTTTTGTCTGGTGGTTGATGATTTGGGAGTTGTTTGTCTGGTGGTTGATGATTTGGGTGTTTGTCTGGTGGTTGATGATTTCGGAGTTGTTTGTCTGGTGGTTGATGATTTGGGAGTTGTTTGTCTGGTGGTTGATGATTTGGGAGTTGTTTGTCTGGTGGTTGCTGATTTGGGTGTTTGTCTGGTGGTTGATGATTTGGGAGTTGTTTGTCTGGTGGTTGATGATTTGGGAGTTGTTTGTCTGGTGGTTGATGATTAGGGAGTTTTTTTGTCTGGTGGTTGATGATTTGGGAGTTGGTTGTCTGGTGGTTGATGATTTGGGTGTTTGTCTGGTGGTTGATGATTTCGGAGTTGTTTGTCTGGTGGTTGATGATTTGGGAGTTGTTTGTCTGGTGGTTGATGATTTGGGAGTTGTTTGTCTGGCGGTTGATGATTTGGGAGTTGTTTGTCTGGTGGTTGATGATTTGGGAGTTGTTTGTCTGGTGGTTTATGATTTGGGAGTTGTTTGTCTGGTGGTTGATGGTTTGGGTGTTTGTCTGGTGGTTGATGATTTCGGAGTTGTTTGTCTGGTGGTTGATGATTTGGGAGTTGTTTGTCTGGTGGTTGATGATTTGGGAGTTGTTTGTCTGGTGGTTTATGATTTGGGAGTTGTTTATCTGGCGGTTGGTGATTGGGGAGTTGTTTGTCTGGTGGTTGATGATTTGGGAGTTGTTTGTCTGGTGGTTGGTGATTGGGGAGTTGTTTGTCTGGTGGTTTATGATTTGGGAGTTGTTTGTCTGGTGGTTGATGATTTGGGAGTTGTTTGTCTGGCGGTTGATGATTTGGGGGTTGTTTGTCTAGTGGTTGATGATTTGGGGGTTGTTTGTCTGATGGTTGATGATTTGGGAGTTGTTTGTCTGGTGGTTGATGATTTGGGAGTTGTTTGTCTGGTGGTTGATGATTTGGGAGTTGTTTGTCTGGTGGTTGATGATTAGGGAGTTTTTTTGTCTGGTGGTTGATGATTTGGGAGTTGTTTGTCTGGTGTTTGAATGATCAGAAAGTTATTTGTCTGGTGTTTGAATGATCAGAAAGTTCTTTGTCTGGTGTTGAATGACCAGAAAGTTATTTGTCTGGTGTTGAATGATCAGAAAGTTCTTTGTCTGGTGTTGAATGATCAGAAAGTTATTTGTCTGGTGTTGAATGATCAGAAAGTTGTTTGTCTGGTGTTGAATGATCAGAAAGTTGTTTGTCTGGTGTTGAATGATCAGAAAGTTGTTTGTCCGGTGCTAATTGACCTGAAAGTTGTTTGTCTGGTGCTAATTGGCCTTAATGTTGTTTTTCTGGTGCTGAATGACAAATTCTTCATTTAGTTCAATATAATTTAGAAGCTGGCTGAGTACAAAAAGGTGATGAATTGCTTATAGTTACAAGTTGTTATCAATAACTTATTCTTCACCTTATAAACATTCGACAAATTCAGTGTGCCTTTCGTTGTTTTAGTACTGAACCAATTTTTATCGCAAACTTCTACAATCCATCAGTAGAGAGGCCACCGTGGGTAACCAATAAGGAGTGGGAATGTTTTAAAAATTCCACAAATTTCTGTCACCAGCAATGTTTTAGAGCATGTGGCTAGCATTTATTTTTCGAAAGTGACAGTTGAAGTGACAATGTCATAAAAAAAATGCCACAGGTCACCAGACGCCAAATCTTTGAGTCTGATTAGCGGGCTCGAGGAAACCCCCTACCTTTGATGAGTACCTGCCAACTCTTCCACATAGGCCGACTGAGTGAAAAACCCACTAAGAAATTCTTTGGTGAGAAAGTGTGGTACTTTGTTACGAAGATTACTTAAACTAAAGGTTCTACTGAGGGACCAAATGTGATTATGGATAACTCATAGAAAGAAGGCAATGCATCTGTGTCCAAGTGTCAGAATAGAGTAATTGGAATAAAAAAATATGGTTACCATAGCAACCTGTACCTTGATGAATAACACAGGAAAGATAAGATACACACAGTTGTCAGAGATATGAAATTGGCTCAGAACTTCCAAGATGGCAAAAAAAATTCAGCAAATCTGATTTAATACATGTAACAGCTATAAATACATGCTGGTTATTCAATAACATAATTATCCAACAGGAAATGTTTAATAAAGATTATTTCATTTATACAATGTATGGAGACATTTCCAGGTTTCGTTGGTAAAGGAATACCTGGCTGTTTGTCTCAAGGAAACCCCTAAACATTTTACTGGTATCTGCCAATCAATATAAACCTGACGCCAAATCACATCACCCCAGAACAGTGAGTTACATTATGGGTAAATAAAGGTCTTGCTTTTAAGTGACTTGCTGTTACATTTGACGCGTTGAAGCTACAAATCAGCAAGATCTAACAAAGTGAAAAATGAAACCGGTAAAGTTGAAATCTTTTCTGAAGAGTTTTAAAGAAACTTTTGGCATTAATAAAACTTATATGAACTACGGTAAGATCTCCGCTAATTCAAGTACTCTAAAAAATTCAAGGGCCAGAAAAACATTAACAAAAGTACACTTAAAATTCAATTTTTTTCTTTGAGAGTCTTACCTCCTAGAGTGAGCGATCAGATAATCCTATGAGCGCTGTTGTTGTTTTTATAGACCAAATGTGGCAAATAGCAATGTAATAATTCGTTGTTTTCACATCACTGGTCCTTGAATTAGCGGAGATCTTACCGTATTTCTACTGAATGCGTGATACGAATTTTGGAAATGATTTAACAATAAGAAATTGTATAACTCTGAGATAAAAACCTTACAAATATGTGACAAAATTGTGTCTTTTAGAAATTCAATAGCAGCTAAAAACCCCGAAAATAAAGCATATATTCTGCCACCTTCTATTTAATGCCTATTTAAAACCGGAGCTCAATTTTTCTATAAGAGTTCCCACTTAACCATCTGCTATTGAATCATAATTATTTATAATTCAAGGCATTTTCTGATTAATTTTTCATATCACACATGCTTCCCTGTCTGGCCATTGTTATTTAGCCGCGTCAAGAATGATTTAGTTACATGAAAACAAACAACCTTTAGAAATGAAAAGATAAATTCATTAATTGGGACTTGTGTGCTTGGTACACAAGGAACATATTTACGGTAACGCTTATATGGACAGAAAAATACCAACAGACCGTTTTACCTCAACCACTGCACCTAAATTTTGTCACACTCAATCTTTCTCCAGACAAGTTGTAAACATGCCATGCCAATTAAAGCCACGCTATATCTAACCAAATGTCGAACGATAAGAAGATGGTAGAGTCAGGCAAAAAATAGCCCTATAGTTATGACAGTTGACCAGAGCCTGAACATCTTTATGAAAAACGTATAGTCATATAGAGCTATCAAATCCATTAATAAGCTACTAAAACCATCCAGATAAACATTAAACAGGGTTAGAAATGATCATCTTACCCTTAGTGAATTTAGTTTTTTCTGATTTATTGTTTGGTGTTTTATGCGGCACTCAAGATTATTTCACTTATACAGCGGCATTGCAAGTTTTATTGTGGGAGGAAACGGGGCTCTATGTCCGGAGGAAACTGACGACCTCTGGTGGTAACTGGCAGCCATCCCAGTGAATTTTGGGGTAGGGCAACTATCAAACACTAGTCCGAACTGGTATCAAAAGAGGTCATTTAAATGTAAACTAAACATTTTTTTAGCAATCAAAAGGTTACTCCTGTATGTTTTTTTTTATAAACGTAAGCCGATCATTGGTTTATGACTTTTTTTGATAAGGCTAATGTTTCTCTGTTATCGGCAATGTTTCATCTTTCTAACAATAATAATGTGACATAAAGAATTTCATTTGTGACGCCTTTAAGCTAATTTTCTTTTATCCTGGACTAGAAAGAGTTGAAGTTGAAGGGCTAGTTAAATATGACCCACACCGGCCCAGGAAAATGTCTTCAATTTCAGCCCTGATTAAAGATGATATTTAGATGGTTAAAGAGAAGCAAAGCCAAACTACATGTAGATTAAGTAATAGATTATAGTTATGTAAACAAAATCAAGCTCGTCCCCCATTCCTGCAATCCATATTTATGTGGTACAAACTTACGACAAGATCGTATAATTCGACTGATACCATTGTCCGGAGGCAAACAGCAGGAGTTCTTATCTGCATAACAAAAGTGTACATATTCCATGATACACCAGAGAAGAAACAAAAAGCATACTTACAGAAATTCGTCTTCGCCATTACTTTATACACCCAATTTATAGCAAACAACATACTGGCAAATGGAGAGAGTCAATAGTGAGTCTGCTTTAGAGATTGCTGGAAGGAAAAAAAAAACGAGAATGGTCTGATTAGAACTCCACATAGACTTACATAAGACAGCTCTTAGTTTACAATATGTCCACGGGATGGCCATAGTGAATCCAATACCAACTCTCTGAAAAGGTCTGGAAAAACCTGTCTTAACAACAACAACATGGGATATGTCCAAAAGGTTGGCGATTTTAAATAGACCATAGAATATTGTCAATTTCTGGCTTTTTTGAAGAGTCAGATTTGTTAAACCCAGATGATTTAATCGAATCACTATCCCAGCAACAAGTGATGATTAAAAAAAAGATGATTTGAGACAAATTAAAAAAATAAGATTCTGAAATTTAATAAATTAATCGTAAAATTCTGAATGTGACGATGATCCATGTTTAAAAATCCTTAACCTTCCAAAAAAGTTGATCTTAGGCCTGCCTGTATTTTGGTTTATACATAATTTGTGAGAATGAATTGAATTTAATTGCCAACAAATATTTCAAGAAAAATTCTGTAAACTCCGACAAAAGCCACAATCCTCCTCTCTTCAAACATACACCCAAAAAAATAAATCATTCTAAGAAAGAAATACATAATCTCATATATAAATTTTCAAAACATGTGTGATAAAAAAACATTACCAGCATGAAATATGATTTCCTTCCTTCCGTAAAGATGTAAATACCTTAGTTAACTTTAAACGTACTGGAATCTGCCAGTTAAACGGGTATGCTGTATATATAAATTGTGCACAATGGCTGACATTTTATCTCAAATTAGAAACTGAGACCAGATATTTAAAGATTGGAATCAATATAAAATCTAAATTAGAGCAGCCTGAGTGTCTGTTAGTGGTAAATAGTGGACTGGTCAGTAGGGCAGTGACGAGAGCCATACTTAGGTATTGCTGGATTATTGATCGGTGGGTAATCAAAGTACACTGGCAGCCTTGACCAGCAACATTCTACATTATTAATGAACAAATTTACACATTCCCTCAGCAGAATTTGGGGGAAATTATTTATACCAACAACATTGAACACCTACTAATGAGTTAATTGTTATCCAGTATTACACTTTTGGAGGGCAAGGGTTTTTACAAAACATGATAATCCGGACAGCCGAAGTAGAAAATAAAATGCTTGACACTCTAGGAGAGGTGCATGTACATGTTCTGTTAAATCTATGAGGGCTACCAGGAGTCACCAGGAATGATATTTTAAGGGGAGTGGTCTTACACTCACCATTTTTAGTGAAGGAGACGAGTGGGAGTTAATATAGGAAATCATTTTTCACCTTTAACCTCTCATGAACAGCCCATCAGGAGGACAAGGGTTTTTGTAAAACATAAATAATCATGATAGTCCAGAAAGGCGACAAAGGCACAAGCTTGAAACTCTAGGCGAGGTACATCATAACATGTACAGTGAATCTACAAGGGCTATGGTCACCAGGAGTTAGATTTATAGGGAAGAAGAAATCAGTCTTTACCTCTAACCTCTCATGAGCAGCCCTTCAGGAGGACAAAAGTTTTTGTAAAACATAAATAATCTGGATAGCCCACGAAGAAAACAAAGGCAAATGTTTGAAACTCAGGAGTTATATTTTAAGGGAAGGAGAAGAATGGAAGTCATTTTGACCTCTAGCTTCTCACTAGATTAGAGTCATACTTAAAAATTTGAATGTGAGGTTATGAAGTTACAGAAGTCATGATACATGTATAATAATCAAAATATACTTCAAAAATAAACACACACTGCACATATGTCGTTGACAGTTAAAGATCCTTGAAGGAGTGGCAATAGAAACCCATATACAATGTACCTGTATTAAAAGGCCTTTGAAAGAATGATTCACTCTTAAAAAGCTATTATTTGTCAGAAAGAAAAAGTATGTCATGTTTAGGATTTGACTATTCAGAAAAAAAAGAACTATACAATACAATACATGTATACTGGTTACGGTACCTTAAGTAATTTTCATATCTATACTTTGTACTTTTTCTTCGAAGGTTACCAGAAATTTGAACACAAAATTGAAATATAATTTTTCAATCAGGGAGAAGAAATGACGTATTATCATTTACAGTTTACATGTATGTAATTCGTAAGAGTTTAGGTGTTGTAAAACAAAATTGGTACATTTCGTGAAAAGTGAAACAGAAATTATCAGAGAGTTATCAAGTTCATTCAAGATAAACGAATTTAGCTATATTAATGTATCTGAAGTAATGTACATAATTGCATGCATGTATAGGAATAATTAGCCAATCCCCATTATTAGACCAACATAGATATGGCTGATTGTTTGGTGCTCAAGATTACATGTATAAATTCACTTATATGGTGGCGTTGCCAGTTTTATTGTGGGAGGAAATCAGGCTCTATGCCCGCAGGAAACCCACAACCTTCCAGTGGGAACTGGCAACCATCCCACTCATCGATATGCTCAAGATTATTGTAGAAGAATACACACTCCTTTAAAGGAAAATGGTGTGACCTCTAGCCCAAAGGAGAGTCATAGCTTATGAAAAGAACAAATGTTTGAAAGGTCCACACTAAACTCCCTTGTCAGTCTTCTACCTAGGTATTTATGGGGGAATCAAAATTTTCATTTTCTTTTCCTATATTCCTATTGGGTTGAATCTCAGTCTACTGACATTCTTTTTTAATACTATTTCTTAGAAAGTTGTCTCCATTCATTGCTACATGTATAAATTTGTCATATTGATTTAATGATATCTTCTTGGATGCTGCTTTTCATCACTGAATTCAAAGGTGAAGATTTGTTTAAATCCTGCATTATGTTTAATGACAGGGGCAGGCTAATTCAACCAGCTAGATCTGACTCTTTCCATCAACCCTCACAACATAATGAATAAAATTATATCAGATTATAAAATCAGGAGGGTTTTGATTGGTTTATTGATTTATGTTTTACGCTGCAGTCAAGATTATTTTACTCATATGGTTTACTAGTGGAAGAGGAAACCGGGCTCATTGCTTGGAGGAAACCCCAACCTTCGGCCAGTAGCTGGTAACTCTCAAACATATGGTGATCGAAAGAAAATTCCACTCAGAAATTTATCGATTTTTATTTGTGGGATTCGAGCCTGAGCCAGATTGATGGGAGGCCTGTGTCGGACTGAGGGACTGTCGCTCTAACCGACTGAGCCACCGAGATCCCCTAAAATAAGGAGGGAGGTATGGAATTCATAGGCTGATTTTGAACCCCATATATGGGGTTTGGGCTTCTGCAGTTTGGGCACCCAAACCAGGGTAACAGATTGTTGCTTTAAATACTGAATACAAGTTAAAACTGCTCGGCAAAGAATTTAAAACATAAATTTTAGGGACATAATAATATCAGCGCGTCCAGAAAAAATGTTTTGCCAATATAATTTCACAATTACTGATGTAAATTTTTGCTGTGAAAAACCAGCAAATATGTGGGGGTAACTGATCGGATACACGCTGTACAGTACGCTGTAATATTTACGGGTATTCGATCAAATATCTTGCAGGACCAATAATCGTACACCCGGCACCCGGCTTACTTATCAAGGCATCGTTCAGCAAAATTTCAACTTCCACAATAAGTTCTTTTTCTATTTGTATTTATAATCTGTTACATTAATTTGGGGAAATTTTTGAACATGAAAAGTGATGTCACAGCTTTAATGCTGGGTGTAGGATAATTGGTTCCCTTCACAAAATCAGGTAGACGAGCGGGTAAATGGCCGGTCCATAAAACTTCAAGAGCCTTGACGGAAATTAAACTACGGTATTTTAACAAAAGTCAGCTAAGCCCAGCTTTACTTCTGCGAAAGTTCTTGTCAATGCAAAAACTGGACAGACTATAGAATAGGTCCGTCAGTCTCAAACCGCTATAATCGTCAGGGGGGCAAGCCCCCCGGAAACCCCCCGTTGTATTCATTTCTTCTAGAACTTATGACTAATTTAATATTACACCGCTTAAAACTAAACTATCCCTACTAAAAGCTAAAAGAAATAACATCTAAAAGACGAATTTGAAGAGAAGTTAAAAGTGACGGACCTATTCTATATTTGCACCCAAAAACTACTGTAAATTACATAATTGATCGGATACCCGTACATTACACTTACACTCACTGACTCAGCAACAGTGTTATTGTTATGTTAATGTAATTTGTAAACTGTGAGTGTAACCTGGCAGCTGGGATGAACAACAGATCAAAATTATAAGTAGTCCCGCGGTAGTTTGTGGTTTTCAAACACAAAAACAAAAAAGGGTCTGGTAACCAATATCATGTTAATGCCCAATAATATATAAATCAAACAATCCCTTTTCTGCGCCAATTCATGTTATAAAGATCAACAGATGTCAGACAAAATGAATCGCAAGCATAACAACAACAACACCATATAAACCCAGTTCGACATGAACCCGGAAATCAAGTGAAAACAAACGTATGCTAGCGTATATTGTAAATCGATTGAAGCATTTCTTACCTTTTAGAGCGATTGAAGATAACACCTATCATCGCATTATCTTCCCAAATGTATGAATACGCTTCGTATAAATGTCTCCAATACGTTAAGCTTAAAGAAGAAATTCTTATTCGGTCTATTGAGTCGCCATAATGCTTTCGTCACGTGATCACAACCAGATGGAATGTCAACGCCTGCACACGATATTGACTTCAACTTCAAGCGAAGGCGATGGGCTTTCCTTCTGGCAAGCTTGTTTTTTACCTTGTATAACAGCATAGGCCTACATAGCCATTTTATGAACAATAACATACCAGACCTTGTTTTTACCCACACACGTATGTTTCTATCTACCGGTATTTGATTGTAGGCTAATGACTAATGTCAGAGAGTCTTCCAAGTAAATTAGATACATGTAGCCTTGTAGGCCTACCTGTACCTACCTTTTTTACTTTTTTCATTGTTTTGGTACACGACGAAAGATTTGGTGTTAAGTGCAATAAAACAAATATTAATAAAAAATTACTTAGGCACACTCACCGCCGTAGCCTTTGTTATATTTGTTAAAGTGGCATGAGCTGCCAAAATGTTGATAGGCCTATTTTGACGTTAAAACAGAATGTTGAAATTATTGGCGATTTTTGTCAAGACGTATAATTCAGAAGCTTTTTAATGCTTCTAGTCTCGAGAATGAACGATATCTATTATTGTTTTGAACTAACTTTGGCTTAGAATGAATGCGTGGTCGTTATTTAAAGTGGCATGAGCTGCCAAAATATTGATTTTTTGACGTTAAAACAGAAGGCTGAAATTATTGGCTATTTTTCTCAACAGTTAGAATTCAGAAGCTTTTTAATGCTTCTAGTCTCGAAAATGTACGATAAAGTACTGTTTTGAACTAACTTTGGCTTAGAATGAATGAATGGTCGTCCCGGTTATTTAAATTTTGTTTACTTTTGAACACGTTTTCGGTTCATACAGGCCACATAGGCCTACTGTATGGATTTTTCTAATTCCAACGCCAATCATTTAGTTTGTCGATAGCCTTCAAAGCCTCTTACTGTCGTGACGATCAGAAGTTATGAAAAAACTGCGAATTTTGGCAGCTCATGCCACTTTAAATTTTGTTTACTTTTCGAACACTATTTCGGTCCGTATAATAGGCCACATAGGCCTATAGGCTACCTTTCCTCATTCAACGCCAATCGTTTAGTTTTTCGATGGCCTTTAAAGCGTCTTACTGTATTGCCGATCAGAAATTATGAAAAAAAAGTGTGAATTTTGGCAGCTCATACCACTTTAAGAAACTCGTGCAGTTTGGGCTTACTACAAGTAAAACCACTTCAATGATGCATGGGGTGCATCATGTGTGTCCAAAATGTCTAAATGGAAGTGAAAAAGCAGTAGTGGTAGCGAAATCTATCAGAAACCGGTTACTTCAGTGTGAGATTAGGTCACGCTGATTTCATGTCTTTTTGTTTGTAGTTTACCCTCTCAATTTTATATAGGTTAAAGGCTTTTTGTCTCCCTCAAACCAGACCCTTTGTCTGTATTTCTCAGGTAAATCAGAGTCAGTAAAATAATACTGTAGCCTACATTTAGATCGCCCACAAGTTCAAATCTATAGAAAACGGTGCGTTTGAAGTTTGTTCACATTGCGGCTATACGAAACCTATCAAATTTTCAATTTCATATTAATACTATACAGAATTATGCAAAAACTTTTGAATTTTGTCAAAAATAGAAATTTCCCAAACCCTTTCGTCTGGGAAAATTACAAAAAATACTGTTTTTAGTGTAGATGCAATTGTTGTTAGCCTAAATATTTGACCTAAGCTATCTAGCTTCTATGCATGTTTTTAGATATTATTTATGGGATAAATGAGATATCTAAGGGCTTGGGTCTATACAGTGTCAGCCTTCTATTCAATTCCATGTCTTTAATTTTGCTATGATTCATTTCAGATGGAATAAATAAATGAAATGAAAAAAGACAGAAAATAATGAAATTCTTATAATAAAGGCAGTGCAAATTAGATAGTTTTCGAAGGAGAATTACAAACTCCTTGTCTTTGTTTCTAAAAAGGATAATTAACAAGGGGTGTGTGGGTGTGGGGGGCATATACGATAGGCTACTAATGTTCACCTTAGAGTGGCATGAGCTGCCAAAATTCGCACTTTTTCATACATAGGAATTGTCACGAGAGTAATTACATCTTTGAAAGTCCTCGACAAACTGAATGATGGCGTTCGAATTAGGAAAATTCATGCAGTCTGTGGTCTATACGAACCCAAATAGTTTTCGAAAAGTAAACAAAATTTAAATAACCGGGACGAACGTTCATTCATTCTAAGCCTATTAAGTTATAGTTAACAATATATATTTGCCCCGAGACTTTACAATAAAAGCCAGCTTCTGAATTTTAGGCTACATTGCCGATGATTTCAACATTTTGTTTCAACGGGAAAATATCAACATTTTGGCAGCTCATGTCACTTTATAACGTCCGTCTTCAAGATTGGTATCAGCGGAAAGCTCTGATTATTATTATTTTCGTTTTTTTGATAAAAAAATAAACAGCAATTAGCTTATACCGTTTCGTCGAAATTTCCCATGTATACTTGTTAGCTCATGCCACTTTAAGTGAACGTACGCATGACACAGACGCCCAACGCCCAATATGAACCCTCGTAACAACTCACCAATGCTTTATATTTATGAACCCGAAAACACACGGGCACATGGAATCGAAATCGTCTTGTCTAAAATAACCACGGAGACAAATTGTGTTAAAAAGAGATATATCATTTAAACCTTCATACCCCCTCATAAGTTGTTGTAATAAACTAAACCCATGATAGTTCATTAGGTTGACGACTGACAGGGCGTTGACCTTATAGTCAGTAGAATTTTCTGGAACACTTTGTAATACATTGGCAATGCTTACGAATCTTCAGCTATGGCAAGAATATCGGTAAACTGAGATTGAACCCCATAATATCATGGAAAAAGAAGGGGAAAGTTTTGTCCCCCCCCCCATACCCCCTCATAAGTTGTTGTAATAAACTTAACCCATGATAGTTCATGATAGGTTAATGACTGACAGGGCGTTGGCCTTATAGTCTGTATAGAATTTTCTGGAACACTTTGTAATACATTGGCAATCCTTACGCATCTTTAGCTATGGCAAGAATATCGGAAGACTGAGATTGAACTTCAAAGGATCATGGGAAAAGGAAGTGAAAATTTTGGTTCTTCCCAGAAAAACCTAAGTAGAAGACAGACAGGCCAGTTGAGACCTGATCAGTAGCCCATATCTTTCTGGAAGAAACCTCTGGCAATTTTATGCCTGGCCATAAGGACACATTATTATAGAAGATATAGGCTTTGGAAAAGGATCGATTGATAGATTTGTCACATATATAGAGACAGTTTGTAATTTAATAATTGCCTCATCTGGGATAGTGAAAGGCTACATCTGAAAAGGCAGTATATATGAGGATTAGTCTTATTGACTCGCATCATGAGTGGCAGCCGTAAAATCACAAGTTGAAGACATTTTAGAATGCCAATCTGCAGATCACCGAGGAAAGATTTTTGGAGCCAGCATGGTGTATCTCGGACTGGGATGTATGTTAAAATCTCGATCAAGTGGCATGCTTCTTCGTCACATGCAGACGAGGGGATCTGAAACTTGATAACCCTGAAGTCAAAAACGCCTTCATGTATCATTACATATTTAGATATTATTGACCGTGTGATTTCTAAGTAATATTACAATTTACAAACAAATGTCCCCCCCCCCCCCCCCCCCTCCACAACAAACATTTCATATATAGGCAAACCTGATCCTCTTAGAACTCCTGATTTTCTCAGGGTGTATCGTGCTTAATTCGAGAAAACGTCCTCACTGCTTGGATCCATTGATGCTTAATCATATAATACGTAAGCTTGTAATTTAATTAAATAACCACAATCCATGATGAAGCCTCGCCTAGGAGCATCATAATATATTACGTTAGGTCTGCCTCAGGTGCTATACTCACTGGACCGTTGCAATAATACGAAAGTAAGGCTTTGATTTACATTCCAGTGGTGTGAGTGAAGTAATTACATGTACTTATTTACTTGTTTTGTCGGACCAATCATACACGTAACGAATTTCCGCATTCTTTTTTTTTTTTTTGACAAAGAGGGGACAAAGTCGCTTATAGATTAAAACTTCTATATATTCAGTTATCGGTAGCTGTCGGGCCAATCCTACACGTAACGAATTTCCCATTTTTTTTTTGACAAAGAGGGGACAAAGTCGCTTATAGATTAAAACTTCTAGATATTCAGTTATCGGTAGTTTATCACCTTTTTAAGACACTTGTAAGAAGTAAAACGATTGATTGATTCGCCAGTGTTTAATGTCGCACGTGAGATAATTGTATTCATATATTGTGGTAAGTATATGAATGCGTATTGTTTCAAGATTAATGGCAAATTTGCAATTAACCAACAACGACGTTACCAACTTTATTCTATGGAGTGAAACCGGTTTTATGTTTGAACGAAGCCCATGTAGAAAATAGAGAATCGACAGTTTAATTAACTTAACGAAATAATAATAATTTAGATAACAAAAAAACTGCCTACAACACAACTGAGCATTCTGGTACAGTTTTATTTGTTAGAATGATCGACCAGGAGAGACCAAGTACCCGTTCCCAATAAAACACGACCATCTTTATGGGAATGCATGGCACATAACGTTTCACCAGGAATGTTGCAATTAATTTTATTACGAGACAAAATAATAAAAATAACAGAAACGGAAGTAACAAGAAGATCAGCATATTTTATATGCAAACTTTGATTTATATTATAAAAACACAGAGGAACGTATTTGAAAGCAAATAATTTCTGAACGTCACGACAGTAAGAGACTTTGAAGGCCATCGAAAAACTAAATGATTGGCGTTAGAATGGAGGAAAATCCATACAGTATGTGTCCCGTACGAACCGAAAACGTGTTCGAAAAGTAAACACAATTTAAATAACCGGGACGACCATTTATTCATTCTAAGCCAAAGTTAGTTCAAAACAACACTTTATCGTACATTTTCGAGTCTAAAAGCACTAAAAAGCTTCTGAATTATACGCCTTGAGAAAAATAGCCAATAATTTCAACATTCTGTTTTAACGTCAAAATATCAACATTTTGGCAGCTCATGCCACTTTAAATAAGTTTTAAACCAATATCCTTAAAATATTAGCCATGATATTGCCCGACAAGAATCCGTATGGAGGGATGGACGGACGCACAGACAGACGGACAAACAATGTGGCGAATAAATGCTTGATCACCAAAAGTTTTTGGGACTAAAAATTGTTGAAGGCTGCAAACTTTTTTTGAATAAGTTGCTAAAATGCCGATTCTATCTTTCTGCCAAACATTGCCAAAAGTTCTGACTTCTCCCTGACCGGCAAGTAAGTAAAACAGGACGAGACACATGTGTGCGGCAAAGACTTCTGGTAGCCTAATACATATTTTGCAAAAGTAATAGAACGCTTCGGCAGGGAAGCTACACAGTTATTGAAGGTTTCATTTAAATTAGAAGGCTAACACATTCAATTATCTTACGGAAAGCACAGAAAGTAACGGCGATAAAGATGAAACATTTTCAGGACGGAAGAGGGAAATCTGCGTTTTAAGATACCTTGGACATGGCTTAGCTCGTAAGACCAAAGAATTCCATCTATCGCCGAACTTTTCGACAGCGGCTAGACACACAAGTTGGCGGATGTTTTTTTTCTTAATGTTTGTTAAGAAGAATTTCATTTGTTACTTAGGAAATATACAAACATTTTAGGGTGAAAATCTATCTTATTTTATTCACTGTGGTACCTTATATTTTTTATTTTGTCTCGTTCCAATTTAATTAAGTTGGCAAATTCATGCACAATAAATGTGGTTAGAGATGACTGAATCTTAAAACTCAAGTAAAAGGTTTAACTATCTCAGTTTTTTGTTCTAAGATGACGCTTATGTCTGACGTTGGGGAACAAAAGTACGTCAAATTGAACGGACATCACCAAAACATTTTAAAGCATATGTCATTAGCTCGAGAAAGGGAGCCGGACACATATGGCAGTTTTGGCCACAAATGGAGGACACATGTGGTCACTGCGAAACCTGTAACCATAGAAATCCAGAATTTGATAAATTCAGTAACGAAACTCATGATGGACTGTGACTGAAGTATTTGAAGAGAAAAAAGAAACATAAATATTTAGTTTTACCACTGATTTCTTTGAAAAACATATTTCGCGTTTGAGAGTACGCCTTGTGACCCTCACAAAACTGAGATAAAACTGGGTCAACGAATACTGCTGGCAGAGTGAACATTTTAATCATAATCCCTGCATCAAATGAAATCTGCAGTCCTAAAATATGCTCTTCTTAAGACAGATCAGTTCTTTTAGCAACATTTTATTTTCTAAAAGCACCCTTGCTTCGATTCCCGCTCAGGCAATGGATAGTTCTTATTTGGATCTTATTCGCTTTTCATTATAACCTTGCCAGGTATGCCTTCGTGCAAAGAGCCCGTTTTATGCCCTATTTTACCCCAAAACGTGATTGTCTTATCAGCCCAAAAATAATGCGTGCGGGCGGTAGGTGTGTTGCACGCTCAAATCGACCAGCCCTCCAACAGCGGGTCGCGGGGCCTAATCTCATTTAGCCCCGAAATAGTAACAGTTTTAATGTGGTATTCGAGTACCAACGTTAGGACTGCAGTTAACTCGAGGTATAGCCGAATTCACCCAAATCCATCATCTAAGTCTTTTCTAAACTACTAACGCAGAGTTTAATCAAACCATTGTCGTATAAATGTGGACCGAAAGTATTTAAACAGTTTTTGTCAAAAATCTAAAAAGTAATTATTTATCGTCAAATGTCGGAAAGTGTAGAAAAATATGGTTTCTGCCATACTCAACTACTATCTAATAGAGAATACGCCATGTATTGGACCGTATATGTTTCCTATGGATGATAAATGCAAAGAAACCAAGAATTTCAATCTACTCTCTACTCTGAAAGAAAAAAAGACCAATTATGACTTCAAAACTGAAAATTCACGAATTCTCAAAAATACCAAATCTGTGTCTTTTCAGAGCAACTAGCCTTTAATTTCCCTCAAATGTCCTCAGATACCTTGAAATGTCCATCGAAAGCGAAAAAAACCGAAATTGAACCATTACCATATGTGTCCCAACGGCCTGTCTCCGTTAGGAGAAAGCCGTTTGTGGCCAGACCGGACACATATGGTGGACACTTTTGGCACTTTTATGAAATTTAAATTTTTGTCATTTCCAAATGAAAGACCAGCCTAAATCATGTTCAAAACCACTTTCACTTTTTCCATGAGGTTTTTAGAAATATCTAAAAATTTATTTTTAAATATTTCTTGTCAGTATCCGAAACCCCCTCCGAAAGACCCTCATTCAAAACTAAACAAATTTAAGGAATTTCGCTGCTTTTAAAGCTACAAATACTGGCACATGAGTAATGCAACATATACCGAAGATAATTGAAAAGTTTTAAAGCCGAAAAAGTAATTAAATATCGTCAAATGTCGGAAAGCTAACAGTTCATATCAGGATGTAGGTGTAGAATAATATGGGTTTCTGCCATACTCAACTACGACTTAATAGCTTATACGTCATGTATTAAACCGTATGTGTTTCCTGTGGATGAAAAATGCAAAGACACCAAGAATTTCAATCTACTCTCTACTCTGACAAAGAAAAAGATCAATATTGACTTCAAAACTGAAAATTCACGAATTCTCAAAAAATACCAAATCCGTGTCTTTTTAGAGCAACTAGTCTATAATTGCCCTCAAATGTCCTCAGATACCTTGAAATGTCCATCGAAAGCGAAAAAACCCGAAATTGAACCATTACCATATGTGTCCCAACGGCCTGTCTCCGTTAGGAGAAAGCCGTTTGTGGCCAGACCGGACACATATGGTGGACACTTTTGGCACTTTTATGAAATTTTAATTTTTGTCATTTCCAAATGAAAGACCAGCCTAAATCATGTTCAAAACCACTTTCACTTTTTCCATGAGGTTTTTAGAAATATCTAAAAATTTATTTTTAAATATTTCTTGTCAGTATCCGAAACCCCCTCCGAAAGACCCTCATTCAAAACTAAACAAATTTAAAGAATTTCTCTGCTTTTAAAGCTACAAATACTGGAACATGAGTAATGCAACATATACCGAAGATAATTGAAAAGTTTTAAAGCCGAAAAAGTAATTAAATATCGTCAAATGTCGGAAAGCTAACAGTTCATATCAGGATGTAGGTGTAGAATAATATGGGTTTCTGCCATACTCAACTACGACTTAATAGCTTATACGTCATGTATTAAACCGTATGTGTTTCCTGTGGATGAAAAATGCAAAGACACCAAGAATTTCAATCTACTCTCTACTCTGACAAAGAAAAAGATCAATATTGACTTCAAAACTGAAAATTCACGAATTCTCAAAAAATACCAAATCCGTGTCTTTTTAGAGCAACTAGTCTATAATTGCCCTCAAATGTCCTCAGATACCTTGAAATGTCCATCGAAAGCGAAAAAACCCGAAATTGAACCATTACCATATGTGTCCCAACGGCCTGTCTCCGTTAGGAGAAAGCCGTTTGTGGCCAGACCGGACACATATGGTGGACACTTTTGGCACTTTTATGAAATTTAAATTTTTGTCATTTCCAAATGAAAGACCAGCCTAAATCATGTTCAAAACCACTTTCACTTTTTCCATGAGGTTTTTAGAAATATCTAAAAAAATATTTTTAAATATTTCTTGTCAGTATCCGAAACCCCCTCCGAAAAACCCTCATTCAAAACTAAACAAATTTAAAGAATTTCTCTGCTTTTAAAGCTACAAATACTGGCACATGAGTAATGCAACATATACCGAAGATAATTGAAAAGTTTTAAAGCCGAAAAAGTAATTAAATATCGTCAAATGTCGGAAAGCTAACAGTTCATATCAGGATGTAGTTGTAGAAAAAGATGGTGGACACTTTTGGCACTTTTATGAAATTTAAATTTTTGTCATTTCCAAATGAAAGACCAGCCTAAATCATGTAAAAAACCACTTTCACCTTTTCCATGAGATTTTTAGAAATATTCGTGAATTAATTAATTCGTGAATTTTCAGTTTTGAAGTCAATATTGGTCTTTTTTTCTTTCAGAGTAGAGAGTAGATTAAAATTCTTGGTTTCTTTGCATTTTTGTACGAAAAAGTCGGTCGTATTATGGTATCACCAGCGCCGTCCGGCCGTCCGTCCCGGATCTCTTTCCGCTCCATAACTTGAAGAGTTTTAATCTAATCTTTACAATTCTTTCACAACATATACCTTGTGGGTAGAAGGTGTGTCATGAACCATTAAGAACATTGTCCATTGCATAATATGGCTTCTACATTGGATTATGTAATATTCTGTCTTAGTCTATATCTTCGTTCCCTTCCGCTCCATAACTTGAAGAGTTTTGATCCGATCTTGACAATTCTTTCAGAGTATATACTTTATGGGCAGATGGTGTGTCATGTACCATTTCTGACTTCCCTCGTTGCATAATATGGCAGCCATATAGGATTATGTAATATTCCCATCCGCTCCATAACTTCTAAAGTTTTGATCCGATCTTGACGATTCTTTCAGAGTATATACCTTATGGGCAGACGTTGTTTCACGTACCATTTCTGACATCACCTGTTGCATAATATGGCAGCCCTATTGGATTATGTAATATTCCCTTGCGGCTCCAGAACTTCTTTCGTTTTGATATAATCTCTCCAATTCTTTTAGAGTATATATACCTTATAGGTAGATGATATGTCGCATACCAAATTTGATTTGGGTACACATATTTTTTGTCTGTTTTCAGTTTTTTTTTTATCAGAAATGTGTACCTGATGTTTAATATATATATATATTAATATATATATCAATGCTTTTTGGAGTACACTTGGTCCAGAGTAATACTGGAAGCCAATTAATTCATACATTTTGAGACTGTTTTCTTGGAAAGTTTAATGTGCACTATAATAACAAAAAAGACCATTTTCCCCACTTTATTACCCATCTGGTATTTATCAGAGTGGCTGTTTAAATAGAGATAAGGGGACAATGACATCCAAGGTTTGTATATTTACACACCAGCGTATCAGTGGTCAGCCTGAAGATTGTTTGCTTTGTAATAAAACTACAGCCAAGTCCAATAGAACAGTGTCCCAGTGAAAACTGTTAAAATTCAAGAATTGTAAGCTATTGTATTGATTGATAAGAGCAATGTCAAAACAGCCACATTTCAGTTTTTGCAATTAAACTGTGATGGAAATTAACAGATAATATATGTGTACTATAACGTACTGGTATTTAGTTGCAACTTCATCAAATTCAAAAAAGAAAAACTTCTGATGTGAACAAGAAATTCTAATTGATGAAATTAAAACAAATGTTATATTAAATGTTAAGTTGTTAATCGTAGCGGTTCGACTTTGCCACGGCGGGCGTATGTTGAGTTTACTACAACTCTTGTTTATACATAGGAAACATATACGGTCCAATACATGGCGTAAAATCTATTAGATAGTAGTTCAGTATGGCAGAAACCATATTCTTCTACACGTACATCCTGATATGAACTGTTAGCTTTTCGACATTTGACGATATTTAATTACTTTTTCGGCTTCAAAACTTCTAAATTATCTTCGGTATGTGTTGTATTACTTATGTGCCAGTATTTGTAGCTGTTAAAGCAGCGAAAATCCTTAAATTTGTTTAGTTTTGAATGAGGGTTTTTCGGAGGGGGTTTCGGATACTGACAAGAAATATTTAAAAATAAATTTTTAGATATTTCTAAAAACCTCATGGAAGAAGTGAAAGTGGTTTTTACAATGATTTAGGCTGGTCTTTCACTTGAAAATGACAAAAATTAAAATTTCATAAAAGTGCCAAAAGTGTCCACCATATGTGTCCGGTCTGGCCACAAACGGCTTTCTCCTAACGGAGACAGGCCGTTGGGACACATATGGCAATGGTTCAATTTCGGTTTTTTTCGCTTTCGATGGACATTTCAAGGTTTCTGAGAACATTTGAGGGCAATTATAGGCTAGTTGCTCTGAAAAGACACAGATTTGGTATTTTTTGAGAATTCGTGAATTTTCAGTTTTGAAGTCAATATTCGATTTTTTTCTTTCAGAGTAGAGAGAAGATTGAAATTTTTGTTTTTTTTGGCATTTTTCAGCAACAAGAAACACCTTCGGTTCAGTACATGGCGCATAATCTATTAGACAGTAGTGCAGTATGGCAGAAACCATATAATTCTACACGTACATCCTGATATGAACTGTTAGCTTTCCGACATTTGACGATATTTAATTACTTTTTCCACTTTAAAACTGTTTAAATATCTTCGGCATGTGTTCTTCTACTCATGTGCCAGTATTTGTAGCTTTAAATGCAGCGAAAATCCTGTAATTTGTTAAGTTTTGAATGAGGGTCTTTCGGAGGGGGTTTCGGATACTGACGAGAAATATTTAAAAATAATTTTTTTGATATTTCTAAAAACCTCATGGAAAAAGTGAAAGTGGTTTTGAACACGATTTAAGCTGGTCTTTCATTTGGAAATGACAAAAATTTAAATTTCATAAAAGTGCCAAAAGTGTCCACCATATGTGTCCGGTCTGGCCACAAACGGCTTTCTCCTAACGGAGACAGGCCGTTGGGACACATATGGTAATGGTTCAATTTCGGGTTTTTTCGCTTTCGATGGACATTTCAAGGTATCTGAGGACATTTGAGGGCAATTATAGGCTAGTTGCTTTGAAAAGACACGGATTTGGTATTTTTTGAGAATTCGTGAATTTTCAGTTTTGAAGTCAATATTCGATTTTTTTCTTTCAGATTAGAGAGAAGATTGAAATTTTTGTTTTTTTTGGCATTTTTCAGCAACAAGAAACACCTTCGGTTCAGTACATGGCGCATAATCTATTAGACAGTAGTGCAGTATGGCAGAAACCATATACTTCTACACGTACATCCTGATATGAACTGTTAGCTTTCCGACATTTGACGATATTTAATTACTTTTTCGACTTTAAAACTGTTTAAATATCTTCGGCATGTGTTTTTCTACTCATGTGCCAGTATTTGTAGCTTTAAATGCAGCGAAAATCCTGTAATTTGTTAAGTTTTGAATGAGGGTCTTTCGGAGGGGGTTTCGGATACTGACGAGAAATATTTAAAAATAATTTTTTTAGATATTTCTAAAAACCTCATGGAAAAAGTGAAAGTGGTTTTTAACATGATTTAAGCTGGTCTTTCATTTGGAAATGACAAAAATTTAAATTTCATAAAAGTGCCAAAAGTGTCCACCATATGTGTCCGGTCTGGCCACAAACGGCTTTCTCCTAACGGAGACAGGCCGTTGGGACACATATGGTAATGGTTCAATTTCGGGTTTTTTCGCTTTCGATGGACATTTCAAGGTATCTGAGGACATTTGAGGGCAATTATAGGCTAGTTGCTTTGAAAAGACACGGATTTGGTATTTTTTGAGAATTCGTGAATTTTCAGTTTTGAAGTCAATATTCGATTTTTTTCTTTCAGATTAGAGAGAAGATTGAAATTTTTGTTTTTTTTGGCATTTTTCAGCAACAAGAAACACCTTCGGTTCAGTACATGGCGCATAATCTATTAGACAGTAGTGCAGTATGGCAGAAACCATATACTTCTACACGTACATCCTGATATGAACTGTTAGCTTTCCGACATTTGACGATATTTAATTACTTTTTCGACTTTAAAACTGTTTAAATATCTTCGGCATGTGTTTTTCTACTCATGTGCCAGTATTTGTAGCTTTAAATGCAGCGAAAATCCTGTAATTTGTTAAGTTTTGAATGAGGGTCTTTCGGAGGGGGTTTCGGATACTGACGAGAAATATTTAAAAATAATTTTTTTAGATATTTCTAAAAACCTCATGGAAAAAGTGAAAGTGGTTTTTAACATGATTTAAGCTGGTCTTTCATTTGGAAATGACAAAAATTTAAATTTCATAAAAGTGCCAAAAGTGTCCACCATATGTGTCCGGTCTGGCCACAAACGGCTTTCTCCTAACGGAGACAGGCCGTTGGGACACATATGGTAATGGTTCAATTTCGGGTTTTTTCGCTTTCGATGGACATTTCAAGGTATATGAGGACATTTGAGGGCAATTATAGACTAGTTGCTCTGAAAAGACACGGATTTGGTATTTTTTGAGAATTCGTGAATTTTCAGTTTTGAAGTCAATATTCGATTTTTTTCTTTCAGAGTAGAGAGAAGATTGAAATTTTTGTTTTTTTTGGCATTTTTCAGCAACAAGAAACACCTTCGGTTCAGTACATGGCGCATAATCTATTAGACAGTAGTGCAGTATGGCAGAAACCATATACTTCTACACGTACATCCTGATATGAACTGTTAGCTTTCCGACATTTGACGATATTTAATTACTTTTTCGACTTTTAAACTGTTTAAATATCTTCGGCATGTGTTCTTCTACTCATGTGCCAGTATTTGTAGCTTTAAATGCAGCGAAAATCCTTTAATTTGTTAAGTTTTGAATGAGGGTCTTTCGGAGGGGGTTTCGGATACTGACGAGAAATATTTAAAAATAATTTTTTTGATATTTCTAAAAACCTCATGGAAAAAGTGAAAGTGGTTTTGAACACGATTTAAGCTGGTCTTTCATTTGGAAATGACAAAAATTTAAATTTCATAAAAGTGCCAAAAGTGTCCACCATATGTGTCCGGTCTGGCCACAAACGGCTTTCTCCTAACGGAGACAGGCCGTTGGGACACATATGGTAATGGTTCAATTTCGGGTTTTTTCGCTTTCGATGGACATTTCAAGGTATCTGAGGACATTTGAGGGCAATTATAGACTAGTTGCTCTGAAAAGACACGGATTTGGTATTTTTGAGAATTCGTGAATTTTCAGTTTTGAAGTCAATATTCGATTTTTTTCTTTCAGAGTAGAGAGAAGATTGAAATTTTTGTTTTTTGGGGCATTTTTCAGCAACAAGAAACACCTTCGGTTCAGTACATGGCGCATAATCTATTAGACAGTTGTGCAGTATGGCAGAAACCATATACTTCTACACGTACATCCTGGTATGAACTGTTAGCTTTCCGACATTTGACGATATTTAATTACTTTTTCCACTTTAAAACTGTTTAAATATCTTCGGCATGTGTCCTACTACTCATGTGCCAGTATTTGTAGCTTTAAATGCAGCGAAAATCCTGTAATTTGTTAAGTTTTGAATGAGGGTCTTTCGGAGGGGGTTTCGGATACTGACGAGAAATATTTAAAAATAATTTTTTTGATATTTCTAAAAACCTCATGGAAAAAGTGAAAGTGGTTTTTAACATGATTTAAGCTGGTCTTTCATTTGGAAATGACAAAAATTTAAATTTCATAAAAGTGCCAAAAGTGTCCACCATATGTGTCCGGTCTGGCCACAAACGGCTTTCTCCTAACGGAGACAGGCCGTTAGGACACATATGGTAATGGTTCAATTTCGGTTTTTTTCGCTTTCGATGGACATTTCAAGGTATATGAGGACATTTGAGGGCAATTATAGGCTAGTTGCTCTGAAAAGACACGGATTTGGTATTTTTTGAGAATTCGTGAATTTTCAGTTTTGAAGTCAATATTGGTCCGTTTTGCCTCAGATGGAAATTGTTGGTTTCTTTTCATTTCTTTTATAATCAGGGAACATATACAGTGTAGTACATTACATACAGGGCCAATTTATTAGATACCAGTTTCTTAGGGGACGGAATTTCTAAAGCGCTTCTTTTACAAGCGCATAATATCTTAGTACACCTGAGATAGTCTTTTACTTTTAGGGCTGCTCACTATTGGATATTTAACTGCAAAGATTTTTCTGCTTTTTATTTTTATTTCAAATATTTAGAAAATCTTTTTTTTTTATTATATACTCCTGCGTTATGTTTTTGCTTAATATAAAAGTTTTTAAAGAGGCATGAGCTTCCAAAATGTTGATATTTTGACGTTAAAACAGAATCTTGAAATTATTGGTTATTTTTCTCGAGACTTATAATTAAGAACCTTTTAAGTGCTTCTAATCTCGAAAATATACAATAAAGTATTGTTTTGAACTAACTTTGTGTTAGAATGAATGAATGGTCGTCCCGGTTATTTAAATTTTGTTTACTTTTCGAACACGTTTTCGGTAAGTACAGGCCACATACTGTATGGATTTTCCTTATTCCCACGCCAATCATTTAGTTTTTCAATGGCCGTCAAAGCCTCTTACTATTGTGCCCATCAGAAATTAGGAAAAAAGTGTGAATTTTGGCAGCTCATGCCACTTTAAGTGACTGAAGTTTACCGTAGTTTTTGTTTATATCTGCTTTCATGCAGTTTTAGCATCCTACTTGAATTTTCTTAGCTTTCGGATGAATGTTAAGATCTGGCAATACAAAATACCAAAATATATCGATAAAAGTTAAGTAAAGTTATTACTTTTTCATCTAATAACGACCAGATAGTTGTACTACGTTGTTGTTTAAGTATTGCTATATACTTTTATACGTATTGTTTTCAAGACTTTCAATTGTATCCAAAGAAGTATTGTTAATTATCAGTATGGCATCTTTCACTTGTGAGTGACGCAAATTTAATTCAATAGTGTAATGCTAATTTTCAACCGAATTAGGTTCCGCTATTTCATTAAATGGCACATTTAGACAATAATAATACAAGTATGTGTTGGTCTCACTTGAGGCTAAATATATAAGCTATCGGACCTTTAAATGTCTATAGCTTTACACATGAATAGTTTTACAAATTGTCTCCAATTAAAGACAGCATTTCGTGGGAAAAAGGAGTGGAAAATTGGCTTATCGTTTTGTATGAGTATGGAATAAAAAAGGGAAGATGTAGTTTTTAATATGTAAGTCTGGCTTTATTTCTTTGTTTTATTATTTAAGATTTATGTACGTCAACTTTTTTATGTACCTCGAGTTTATAACCTTTAGTTTGAAGATGCATTTAATGGTTCTAGTGTGACTCAATCCCACGACATATTGACGGAGAACTGGTTTTAGTGGAAGCCGAACTCTAATCGTTCATGCTTTGGATGCCAAACGCAAATTTTACTGTGATCTTTTTATCTTTAATTTAGTTTTTGAATTTCAATCAGACCTAGTTATAAATTCAAAAGTGTTGCAGAGGTTCTGATTTTACATTTTCATTACTGACAGGAGTTTTATGTGACCCAGTTTTTCGAGGCTCACAAGTCCGACCCACAAAGGCGATCGTAGGTCTATCGTTTAAGTGTGATTTTCCTTGCAAAAGATGTGGTACAATTTATCTGGCTGATCGCAGTTTGGTCAAATTAAAATGCAAAATAATACTTTTCAGGTGTCTGAAGATAATTTGGATTTCTATGGTTACAGGTTTCGTAATAACCATATGTGTCCTCCATTTGTGGCCAAAACTGCCATATGTGTCCGGCTCCCTTTCTCGAGCTATTAGCATCTCTTTTAAAGGGGCATGAGCTGCCAAAATGTTGATATTTTGACGTTGATACAGAATGTTTAAATTATCGGCTATTTTTCCTAAGACGTATAATTCAAAGACTTTTTAGTGCGCCTAGTCTCGGGAATGTACGATAAAGTATTGTTTTGAGATAACTTTTGCTTAGAATGAATGAATGGTCGTCCCGGTTATTTAAATTTTGTTTACTTTTCGAACACATTTTCGGTTCGTACAGGCCACATACTGTGTGGATTTTCCTCATTCCAACGCCAATCATTGAGTTTTTCGATGGCCTGTAAAGCCTCTTACTGTCGGGACGATCAGAAATTATGAAAAAAGTGTGAATTTCGGCAGCTCATGCCACTTTAAATCTAATATTGATTGATTTGTGTTCTAAGCCGCACTCAAGATTATTTCACTTACATGGTGGCGCTGCCAGGTTAAGTGGGTAAGGTAGGCCCCATCTGACACATCTTCTCAAGCCAAGTCAAAATCTTCATGGAACCCACGGAATCGGATCCACGAAGATTTTAACTTGGTTTGAGAAGAAGCCTCTGCTTTTGAAGAAGTCTATTAGTGTGTTAATCCAACAGGAATGCGAGCTAGTCGTATAGTTAAAGTGGCATGAGCTGCCAAAATTAAAAATTTTCTCATAAATTCTTATATCCACGACAATAAGACAGCAAAACTAAGTGATTGATGTTGGACTAAGAAAAACGCATACAGTCTGAAGTCTGAAAGTGCCTTAAAATGAAAAAACAAAAACCATTTTTTTAGACCTTAGTTACCAGTTCAAGACCCCACTTTTTAATAAACCTATACATTCACGAGGCACCAAAGAACTTATAATTTGTAATTTCTGAGAAAAATAGAATCATCCAAAATCTGTTTTGATGGCGAAATATCAAGGTCATGCCACTTTAAAGAAACTTTTTGTTGAAAAAAAGCAAAAACAAAAAAGACAATCTCAATAGTGGTCATAATGTTAGCGATTTATTATACAACAAATTATTTTTGTTTACATGTATCATTCATTTGTTCCTATCACTAGATCAGTCAAGATATTACAAAATTATTATGCCCTCATGGAATGTTATATTGCAGATAATAAAAAAAAAACAATTGATAGATACAGTGTATATACTGGACGGATAAAATAGCACACATAGATACTAAAGACGACAAATATTTGGAGCATAATTTTTACAAAAAAGTACAGAAAATAAAAAAAATGTGAAATAAATCAGGTAGATTAAACTGAATGACAAAAAAAAAAAAACAGTTTGATTTATTTATGCCATAATAATTCTATTATGACATGGATTGATTAGTGATTAATGCAAGAAGATATACTTGTAACATACATGCTGGTGCTGCCATGTTTAATAATTGAGGAAACAACACCAGCAGGACGAGAGGAGAGGGGGTGGGGGGCAACATTCAACATAGTGTTATCTTTATAGACCTTTCAACTGTTTGATTGATTGATTGACTCAAAATTATTTCACTTTTATTACGACATAGCCAGGTTTTAGTGGGGGTGGAAATAGATTATAATGTGGGCACTATATTGAGACAGTTTCTACTTCTAAGTTAAGATTGCCCAGGGCCCTGAATTCTAACATGCTTATACAATGACAATAGCTAAGACAAATCATATTTTTTCTTCTCTGCATATATAATTATGGTGTCCCAAAAAAGCACTTACAAATTCATTTATATACAGGTAATTAAACTGGGATTTTTAAAAGTTTTGAGCTGCAGTTACAAGTATGTACATCATACATGTACTTCTAAAATTTCCAGAAATGGCTTTTTCTGTGATAATTGATAATATAGATTCAAAAAAAAACTTTCACGCTATAAAAAAAAGTGCTGTCTTAATACATTAAAATCTTTAAAGTATATGACTGATTTACCGGATTAATATGTTAATCATATGCATTATATTTTCTTATGAACACTTGACATTATTAAAGGTCTATCTATAAGATAACATATTGGTTGATTAGATTTTAGATATGTTCACAGTCTACATAAAAGTTGATTAGAACATGTTATTTGATTAGATTTTAGATATGTTCACAGTCTACATAAAAGTTGATTAGAACATGTTATTTGATTAGATTTTAGATATGGTCTCAGTCTATGGTATAGTTCATTAGAACATGTTATTTGATTAGATTTTAGATATGGTCACAGTCTACATAAAAGTTGATTAGAACATGTTATTTGATTAGATTTTAGATATGTTCACAGTCTATGGTATAGTTCATTAGAACATGTTATTTGATTTGATTTTAGATATGTTCACAGTCTATGGTATAGTTCATTAGAACATGCTATTTGATTAGATTTTAGATATGGTCACAGTCTACATAAAAGTTGATTAGAACATGTTATTTGATTAGATTTTAGATATGGTCACAGTCTACGTTATAGTTCATTAGAACATGCTATTTGATTAGATTTTAGATATGGTCAGTCTATCATGAATAAGATTCATTGAATAAGATTCAAACCTACAACTCATTGATGGTGTTCTGATTTAACAAATACATTGCATTATGGATTTCCCTGACAAAATTATCATGTTATGGTGTTATATTACGGGTATATCATATATACCAAAATTCTATAATGCCAACAAAAAAACATGTAAAAACATGTTTAAATGCATTGTATTTGCCAATGTAAGAAGGAATACCATGAGATGAAGAACAAAAGATGAAATTATAGAAATACAAGTGAGTTTGATATCAATTTGTAAATTGATTTTTTTAACGCCAAACTCAAGAAAGTGGCTGGAAAGACTTTTCCCTTCTCAGTTTTCCCCATAATATTGTAGATATAGAGTTTCTGTCCAATCTAACCATACAGGGGCCGACAATCTGAAGGATCGATTGATTGATGTTTTAAGCCACATTCAAAATAACAGGTTTACTTGGGAGAAAAGTTGGATCATTATCCAGAGGAAACCCATAACCTTTGACAAGTACCTGACAACTCTTCCACACAGGGAGAACAAGTGAAGAAACGTACTTCCATTTTCTAAATTTTTCTTTGGACTGAGTGGAAATGAAACTTGCAACCATTGATGGAAGGGCAGTATTAGATTTAAGGACTATTACTCTGCCGACCGGGCCCTCAAGGTCCCTCAATCTGTGGGAGGAATCAGAAGAGATCTTGCCTGATTACTTCTTGATTAAAGACTTAATCTGCATCATTTGAATGGCAGATGTATTCCACTTCCATTCTTACAGCACTTGAATTAAGAACATTTGAAACTTTTTTTTTTTTTTCACGCTTTCACATGCCAGCTTTTCAATTTGGTAAAACTAAATCAATTTGTGAGAAAATTTTTACATAAATGGAGTAATGCCCATTACAGCAATTTAACATGGAATTTTTGTACTTTAGTAAATAAAACATTTCCATAATTTAAACAGGACTCTGTCGCTTATGTTGATCTTATTGCCTATCAACTAACCCATCTCGTTTCATCACCAGTTTTATATCCTCTATATCCGCAAGCACCTTTAACGACCCCACCCACCCCCACCAAACTATTGATTGGGGCTTAATGTTGCACTATAAGCTATATAAGGTCACACAGCAACAAAAGTACAACGGGAGCAAAAGATTATCCTTTCTCCCCCAACTAAAGTGTGACTGCACAGAGCATACATCCTTTCTCCCCCAACTAAAGTGTGACTGCACAGAGCATACATCCTTTCTCCCCCAACTAAAGTGTGACTGCACAGAGCATACATCCTTTCTCCCCCAACTAAAGTGTGACTGCACAGAGCATACATCCTTTCTCCCCCAACTAAAGTGTGACTGCACAGAGCATACATCCTTTCTCCCCCAACTAAAGTGTGACTGCACAGAGCATACATCCTTTCTCCCCCAACTAAAGTGTGACTGCACAGAGCAAACAGAACCAGGAAGGTGAATGTATTTGCCATATTTAATGTTCCTCCTTGCAAAGTCACAATGGTCCCAGCTCAAGGGTACTATGACCCTTTTGGGGAAACACTGCACAAGAGCAAGAACAACTGGCCTGACTTGAATATAATTTTTAATATCTCTTCTGCACCAAGGACAAAATTCAGTATTAGACAAGAAACATGGATTCTTTTAAAGGCACACACACCGCAAAAACCCAGAATATCCCAGGTTTTTTGTATTTTTCCCAGACAAAAAAGTTAGACATTTTAAACTTTCAGAATTGTTAAACAAATTCACAAGGCTTTGACAATAATGTTATGAAAACTGTAATAGTGGCCTGATTTTGTATGGCATACCTGCAACTGTAAGACACATTTTTGGGATCATCTACTAAAATGATTACATTAGATGGTTAAGATTCTATGATCGCACAATATATTAATTTAATAATACTACAATTTTAATTGTTAAAGAATGGTATGATAATGTTGGAGTTTCTAGCATAATAATTAACTCTTATTTTGATACATGTAAATATATGATATAAAATTTTAAGGACCGTGGCAAAATTAGTCAAGTAATTGAATAAAACCATATTAAAATTAATCACATTTTCGGGAGATATTTTGAGGACTATTGTATGGGTTTTATCCACGTCATGATGGCTTGAATCCAAAAGCTGAGTCTTCACAGAATTTAAGCTGCCAAATTTTCCCAGCATATTCGTCAAAACATTCCTTCCCCAGAAGCTCTACCAGTCTTGGCTGAAAATAAAATATATTTATTATTTATACATCAGTTGAACCTTTTTTACTCAACTGCAGGTGAGTGAAGTAGATGATGTCACCGGAACTACTTCTCCCTTGTGTACGGACTTTCTGCAACAGTACATACAATTTCGGTGGAAATATGAAACCTATTCAGTTATATTAAGCAGATGGGTAATTATTTTAAAACTGAAAAAACTAGATTGTTTCAATAGAAATTCAGCTTACCACTTTAAATCAATGTGTTCAAACAAAATTACATTATAACGATCACCGGTTGACAGTGTTTTGCTTTGCAGCATGGGACCACTGCATGTAACTGCAATGGACTATTTACCAGTTTTTCGTGCAACAATGACATGAAGTCGTGACTCCAGTCTTAGACTGGACAAGCCCAGCGTCCAATTAGACTTCAGCTATAATCAGTTGATCTCCCGTTTCATACAAGATTTTTTTGCATTACTTGATTATTTCAGACATAAACTGTTACAAACATGGGATTTCTTTTCTAAAATTTGTTGTAAAAATGCTGAAAACAATTTTGCTGAAAAATTATTTTCCGAAAAAAAAATTCACAAATAGAATTGCTTTTACCTCTACTTCATCATCTTCAAATCCTTCTAAAATCTCATACGCTTTGCGTAGTTTGGGGAATCCCACTCCGTGCATACAGTCTCTGAAAATACACAATATACAGATATGAGGATGGAATGAACTTCTTCTTAGAAAAAAGTGTTCACTTCAAGATATTTTAGTTTAGAATTTCAAAGTCTCTAAGTCAGTCCCCAATTTATTTTTAGATCACCAAAAGGTTTTAAATAGACAGTAAAATGGAAATGAGGCAAATTTATTAACAATTACTTTAAACGCATAACAACAATTCACCTCTCTGTCAGCGCCATGTGACCTCAATTGATTTACATTTAGATCACTAAAAAGTTTTAAAAAGTAAAATGGAAATGAGGCAAATTTATTAACAATTACTTTAAACAAATAACAACAATTCACCTCTCTGCCAGCGCCATATGACCTCTTTGTAAAGTTACAATTGATTTACATTTAGATCACCAAAAAGTTTTCAACAGTAAATTGGAAATGAGGCAAATAACGAGAATGAGATAAATCAGTCCATCATTTTATTAGTCATCACTTTTAACAAATAACAACTATTCACCCCTCTGCCAGCGACACTTGGCCGTTTTGTGACGTTACAATTGATTTACACCACAAATCCGTCTCATCAAATGTTACCAAACATTTTCCACGGTTTGGCCTGCATTATGGAGATTACCCTGCTCTTATAAGAAAAGAAGTAACAAGGCGGTGATTATATGCTGACCCAAAAGTTTTTGAGGAAAATAAAAACATGTCTTACTTTCTAAGTAGCTGAATCCGTTCCATTAGTCTCCCAGTGTTGCCTAATGTTTCAGCACCTAAAGGGTAGAGAAAAACACTCATGTTTTTATTATTTTGGGGGAATACACTTTCTTTATAAATAGAAATTCTCAAGCCTACATGTAGGTCTATAATGTAAAATCTAGTTTAAGCCATTAACTCAGTGAAATGTGAAAAGTGGCCTCTTAAGGCAGGTGGCCTTTAATCCAGTTTTAATGTGAGGGATGTGGCTACAATCCGTGAATAGCCAAGTCTATGATTGATTGATTGATGTTTTACGCCACATTCAAGATAATTTTACTTATATGGCAATGTTGCCAGTTTATGTGAAGGAGAAAACAAGGCTCAACACTTTAAACATACATATCCAATATTGCAATAAAATTTATTAAGTTCCATTCAGGATAGTGCTTGTGCCCAGAGAAAACAGCGGACCTGGGGTGGGTTTTTCACTTGATTGCAGTATGTGGTAGAGTTGCCAGGTACTTGCCGAAGATCGATGGGGTTTCCTCCAGGCAAAGAGCCCGGTTTCCTACCGCACTAAAGCTGGGAACGCCGACTTATAAGTGAAATAATGCCTGCGACAAAATAGATCAATCAAATTGAATAACTTATGATAGTATCTCTCATAAAGTGTCAGAAAGTTTCCATAGTTTACATTAAATTGATTGATTGATTGATTGTTTCGTGTTTTACGCCGGGCTTAAGATTATTTCACTTATATGGCGGCGTTGCCAGTTTTATTGTGGGAGGAAACCGGGCTCTATGCCCGGAGGAAACCCACGACCTTCCGTTGGTAACTGGCAACCATCCCACATAGGTCGTTTGAGTGAAAATCCAGCCAGAAAACCCAGTCAGAAAATGTTCCAATTTTTGGACTGAGTGGGATACGAACCCGCGACCCATTGGTGGAAGCCTGTTCGGATTGAGCATCAACGCTCTACCTATTGAGCCATGGAGGCCCCTGATTAAATTGAATTCTCCCACTCACTTGGTAGCGAGACGTGTCTCCGATGAGGTTCCTTTTCTTTTTTCTTGAATTCAGAACTGTCCTCTTTAAGTGCTGGTGGTTCCTCTTGTTGCCTTGGTGCTTTATCCTCTTCCTCCTTATTTTTCAATCCTCCTTCTGCTGTGTCCTCGTCAGATTTCTCTCCTTCTTTGTTCATCCTCAGCGTCGTGTCCAGCAGACATATGAACGTCTTCATTTCTTTGTTTTCTCTGACAACAAAGGATTTCTAATTAAGTACATTTATGATTTTGGACAACCAATGAATTCAGTTTTGTCTCAGTGTTAAATCAAAGCAAACTACAAGCCATTTATCCATTACAATAGGTAGGATTTTTTTTTCAGGGGTGGGGAGATGGTGGGGGGGGGGGGGAGGGGGGGGACGTTACAGTCTAACCTAATACTGACCCTTGTCTTAGTTCACAAACGAAAGTCAAAGAATGTCCCCAACTAAACTGACTGAAAGATTTCCTCAACCCAAAACACAATTTGCATAAAGCTTTTGGGATTAGACTCCAGGTCGCTCTCTGGAAACACCAGGCGTTAATTTACAAATATTGGTTGATTGATTGTTTGGTGTTTTACGCCACGCTCAAGATTATTTCACTTATATGGCGGCTTTGCCACTTTTATTGTGGGAGGAAACCGGGCTGTATGCCCGGAGGAAACCCACGACCTTCCGTTGGTAACTGGCAAATTTTCCAATTTTTTTGGACGGAGTTACATATTTGGTAAATACACAGTACCAAGCAACCTATCTACCAGTCTATTAAAAACATTTGATAGAACCCCTTGATCTGATGATACTATCAGGTGATTATAATTGGGTTTGTTATACATGTTTAAGGCCATACAGTGTATTCACTATTGTTCTACTCATATACCCGTTATGGGGCTCAGTTGGCAAAGTAATAGTCTATTGGTCTGATACAGTTCTCATTTGGCAAAGCCGCCATATAAGTGAAAAAATCTTAAGGGTGGCGTAAAACATCAATCAAGCAATCATTCCATGATATACTATGTTAAAACGGAGTCCTTTCAAGAAAGGAGAGTATATTGACTATTAAATACCTTCGTTTATCTCTCTCACCACCAGCCCCTTCCTTGCTGTCAGTGACATCGGGTTCATCAGAGGATGAACTATCATCTGCTATTGAAGGTTGTCTGTGATGTCCTCGGACAACATGAACAGGTTCTTCCTCAGGTTTTTCCTGTAGAGAATGATACAATGGTTTATGTTGGGATTAATGTTATAAGGCTTAAGGTTGAGCCGCATATTTAGATGAGTGCACTTTGCCATGAATCAAACAATTAAAGCGACATGAGCTGCCAAAATTCAGACTGATCATAAATTCTGATTGCCAAAAAAAAAAAAGGTGCTTAAAGAAGGTTGAGACACAACAGGATTGACGAAACAAAAAATATTGTTAAAGCCAGTTACTTGTACGAACCCCAACATGTGTGCTAATAACGGACAAAATTCAAATAGCTGGGATATGTGAGTAGATTTTGGGGAGGGTGTGTTGCTTATAGAACTACCCAAACGTAGATGTCCAAAATTTTTAACGGCCCAAAGCTCTAATTTCTTGACAAACAGAACAAACCATAACCTCATCTGTCTCAAGATATTTTCCCTTAATTCAGCAGCTCATGCCACTTGCAAGCTTTAAATTTATTCTGGGTGACGTTTCACAACTTCACATCTATATAAAACCAATAGGGTGTAAGAATCAAAATCAGAACACCCAGAATAAAAGCCATGATGCTATTCAGAAGTAAAAGGTAGATAAATTGAAAACCTATCTTTAAAAACAAGTAAAAAAAAAAAGACAACTGGCACATGGACAAATAAATATTTGTTCACACTAAATTAAGCTGAAGATATGTGTCTTGATCAATTGTGTATATGTGAGTGGGGAGGAAGGGGGGGGGGGGGGGGTGTTATGGGATCAATAATAAATTGTGATTATCAACTGAAATTGAACGGTTGATTGATTGGGGTTGAACATTTGGTCGGCGTGTACCTGGCAACTCTTCCACATATGGCGACCGAGTGAAGATGAAGTACTTTGAAAAACAAAATGCTCGAGAAACAGTTGCACATGTAAAGGGTTGTGTGGACGCATACAAAATTTAAGTAAAAAAATAAGAAGAATGTCTTCAAATGTAATTGGTCCATAAACAACATTGAAATAAGATACATTGTTATGATATATCCTTAGGTTGTTCAGATAAAAATTAATTGTACAGAATAAGGGTTATTTGTAAGATATTATAAATTCAAAATTCAGATTTTATTTTAAAACTGAAGAATTGGAAGAATAATTCTCATATTCCTCCAAGATATACCTACCTGTACAAACACTTGCCTTTTGACCCTAGGAGAAAGAACAATCTGCATTTTACACAATAAAATCAAAAAATCTTGCCCTAACATCCTGTATAGTAATCTAGGCTAATGCCCTGTACTGGCTATCCGTTTGTACATACCGCGCATGCGCGAACCTTCCCTTCCGGTCTACCTCTTTCAACGCTTGCAGGCGTAATAGTGAGGGGAGGATGGGCTGGGTTTAACTGTTTGTACAGGTAGGTATATCTTGGAGGAATATGAGAATTATTCTTCCAATTCTTCAGATTCCCATAGATAGTACCTACAAACTGTACAAACACTTGCCTCGCATGCCACAGTCCGGAGGAGGGGCTAATACGCCGTACAGAGCATTAACCAAGTTTTTTTGATTCCCGCGTAAAGAATGGTAACCTCGGTATTACTCACCTCGAACTCTCCTGGATCCGTCCTCAGGTGTCCAGTGGGCCAGGATGAATTAGATCTTTCCCTGAACGCTGTGTGGGCCGCTACCAACGGACCGAGTGAATACAACCCACCGCGTACTAAAGTCATGTCGCGGAGACAATAGTCCGCGAAAGTCCTCGGTGACTTCCAAGACAGATAGATTGATAGGTTGTTTGGTGTTTTACGCTGCGATCAAGATTATTTCACTTATATTGCGGCGTCGCCAGTTTTATTGTGGGAGGAAAACGGGCTGTGTGCCTGGAGGGAAATCACGACCCTCCGCTGGAAACTGGCAACCATCCCACATAGGTCGTTCGAGTGAAAACCCAGTCAAAAAAAAATTTTTTTTTTTTTTTTTTTTTTTGGGCTGAGTGGGATTCGAACCCGTGACCCATTGGCGGAAGGCTGTTTGGATTGAGCGTCTAACGCTATACATACTGAGTCACGGACCCCAGCCTTCCAAGAAATAAGCCCTCATAATCCGAGGACATCGTGTAGAGACATCATCGTTTATCAAGGGGCTTGGTAAACGAAGATTGCACAGGAAATATATTCTCTATTAGAGAAATGTGTTTTATTTTACTGATTTATTTATTTCTTGGAAATAAACTTCACTCGGAAAGGAATAAGCAACATTCCTGTGTCGGCTACGAAGACCGGTGGTCTTCGAAGACCGACGGAAGACATATGGTCTTCGCAAAGGTCCGCGCTCAAATCTGCAGACTTTCTGCGTCTTGACAAGCAAAGTCAGCACCCAGGCTCAAGTGGCCGTACATACTAGGAATAACGACTGTTCGTGTATTTCTTACTACGGTAATATACACAAGTACTGTCGGCTTGCGTTCACATCCCGTCGACCCGTAATGGCGAAAGGGTGTAACAGTCGACTATCCAACAGGCCTATCAGCGGAGTCGTTGCTGATTAGCCAATCACAGTTCCTTTCTTTCCCCGGCATGGGAAATCATGAAGATGGCGGAAAGAGGACAATTCCAGCAATTGACGGGAGAAAAACATCTCTAGTATGGTTTATGTTCGAACCTAAGATCTGTAGTCAGAACAGGTACGGTACTTTTTCCTTTTGCTCATTTTGGAAAAAAAGGAATTTACTTGAAAACCAGTTGGCAAGAAGTCCGTCTAAGATTAGAAGATAATGACATTCTAATGAACTAGGAGCTCGGTCTTGTACTTAGATTGATGATTGGTCTTCGCGCTGCACTGAAGTTATTTAACCTATAAGGTGGCGTAGCCAGATTGTGGGGGAAGGACCTGGGCCCGGAGGAAACCCACGACCTTCGGCATGGTAACTCCTCCGCATACGGCAACCGCCATAATGTAAAAGTTGTCATTTTGCAACGGTAACTGCGAGAGGAAACTGTCAGGGTAATAATTTAAAGTGGCCTGTACGAACCGAAAACGTGTTCGAAAGTAAGCAAAATTTAAATAACCGGGACGACCATTCATTCATTCTAAGCCGAAGTTGGTTCAAACAATACTTTATCGTACATTTTCGAGCCCAGAAGCATTAAAAAGATTCTGAATTATACGCCTTGAGAGAAATAGCATAATTTCAACATTCTGTTGTGACGTCAAAATATCAACATTTTGGCAGCTCATACCCCTTTAATAGTAAGCTGTCATGACGCAATGCCACAAGAAAATAACAAACAGCGCACCATTTTAAACTACGAACGGGCTGTTATTAATTTACAACCGCACAGTAGTGATATCATTTATTGGTCAGCCTTGAAATCTGCGAGCAGGCCGGGTGAGCAGTCCAACCTGACGATTGATTGATCGAAGAATTACGCTGCACGCAAAAGCTATTCCGTTTATACGGTGGCGTAGCCAGGTTTAGTGGGGGAGGAAGACCGGGCTTACCGTCCGGAGTAAACCCCGAACTCCGGCAAGTACCTTGGGAGTCTTCCACATACCCATCTTGACGAAGGCTGTGCCAACGCACGTGTGCCCGACGAGTGCAACCTCGCCCTGCACTAGTGTCAAGTCTCATATGTAGTATACTGTGAAGGTCGTAGGGGACCCCCCAAGACCAAACCTCCTAAAGCCTGATCCCATAAATTATGGATGAGGGCTCACAATACTGCCAAGAGCCTGAATCCAAGAAGATTAGTCCTCGCCAAGGTTGCTCGTTGACGAGGGAAAATTTTTGCATGAAAACAGGCTCAGGGGTTCCTAGATATTACCAGTCGTCATGATCGGCTAATAGTCTTCTGTTTACGTACCCCCCCCCCCCCCCCCCCTCATGTCCTATGACACAACTTGCAGGTCGTCCTGCGGGTCCAAGGGGGGGGGGGGAAATCTGATTAATGTATTAATCGCTGATTTTTTGCCGCAATCCATGTTATTTCACTAACCGGGCAACTTGTCAGGTTTAGTGGGGGAGGGAATCCCCGATCCTCAGGGGAAAGGGTTGCATGGTTAATGCTTTACGCTACATTTCGGCTTATTCCACTTATACTGCAGTTTTGCAAGGATAAGTTGGGGAGGAAAACCGGGCTCATCGTCTGGAGGAAGCCCCCAACCTTCAGTGAGAACCTGGTAACCCCTTTCCATACGGCGACTGAGTGACGAGTCCTCTCAGAAATGTATTTGTTCTGAGTAAGATTCGAACCCGCGCCGGATGATTTGTGTAAGTAGGCCCCGGGCTGACATTTAAAAAAAAAAATCAAAGGCAACCAGGCGGGGTCCAGGGCCTAGCTTATCGGATGGGGAGACTCCCACGCTTGGGCGATTTCCCGCTGTCGACCGGTCACCCCAGTGGCCCGCTCTAAATTGAGCAGCAGCTGGTAGATATAGTCCAGGAGTTCAGAGAAAGTCAAATATTGATCGTCCGTCTCCTGTTGGTTTGACAGTTGGGATGATAACCGCCGGCGGTTCGACTCGCACCTGGGCGTACATCCATGGCCGAAACATGGTAGGTTTAGGCCTCTTGGAACACCTCTTGGCGTTTTGACAAACCCAGAACCTGGGTTAGGGCTGTTAGCCTTTCCCCCCACTCTAGTTGTCAGGCCGATCGACTCATGAACCCGTGGGTAGTGTCGTAATCGAAGGCGCCGTAATTTGAGGCTCCCCTGTGGACTGACAAATCCAGAGCTTGGGATGACGCCAGTATTACAATCAGCCCACTTTAGTTGTCAGGTGGCCGACTCGTGTACCTGGACGTACAGTCAGGGTCGAGGCCGCCGTATGCTAAGCCCCCAGGTGGATCGACAATACCAGAGCTGGGGTGACGCCCGTAGGCCCACAAAGCCACTCCGGTTGTCAGGCGGATCGACTCGTGTGCATGGGCGTACAGTCGTGGTCGAGGCCGTTGTATGTTGAGGCTTCCCGTCGGCTCGACAGATCCAGAGTTGGGGTGAGGCCCGTACGGTAACCAACCCACTCCGGATGTCAGGCGGGTCGAGTCGTGGGCCTGGGCGTACAACCCTAGTCGAGGCTGTCGAATGTTTAAGCATCCTGGTGGCTCAACAGATCCAGACTTGGGGTAACGCCCGCAGGACTCGCCCACTCTAGTTGCTAGGCGGATCCACTTGTGTACATGGGCGTACATTCGTGGTCGAGGCCGCTGTATGTTTAAGCCTCCTGGCGGTTCGACAGATCGAGAAGTTGGGATGACGCCGAAGGCTCAAACCACTTCAGATGTCCGGCAGCTCGACTGGTGTACCTGGGCGTACAGACGTGGTCGAACCGCCTTGTTCAGTAGTTGAGAAACCCTGATCATCCGTATCTTCCGCCGAATCCGTCGGAGACTCCTCTCCAGTGGGCTCCGGTTCGGGATACTGGACGTTCGGCTGGAGGTAGTTCCCTGACCAAGTTTTAGTCTGGTAGTCGCCCTCTAAGAACTGGTCCGCCCATCTCCTGGTCTCAGGGAGCGCCTCCTGGCGGTTCGACTGATCCAGGGACAAGGTTGCCGGTCGTTGCCTGATCAACCCGCCCTGGACGTCAGGCAACTCGACTCGTGTGCTTGGGTGCACAGTCGTGGTCGCAGAAGCCTGTTTAGATCGTGAAGATCTGGGCCCCTCGATTGCCGCGCCTGAGTTGTTTATTTACTCGAGCTTGGCAATTGAGAATTTAACGCCCTCTAACGTTTGTTCCATGGCACACAAACGTTCTGCGTCTGACCTCTGCGTGGGTTCCGGCTGGCGGGTGTTCCGACACGCAGACTTGGTATGGGAAGGTGTAACTGACTCGCTGGCTTGAGACAAACTGTCGAAGATAAGCAAAATGAACAGAACATATGTTGAGAGCTAATCCCAACAAAGCATCAACGACAGCCAAATCAGAAGAGATAATCAACAAGAGAACACAGAAAAAAAATTTTTTTTTTTTTTTACTAACTCGTTATTAATTACTCATTCCGGTTATATTATATATCGTTTTTTTCTTTTTATTACAATAAATAATAGTTATTGATTTAGGACTTGCCTGGACCGTTTAAGCTCGTCCGCTGAGTCTGGGGAGATCGCGTGATCGCCCCCCCCCCCTCTTCGAGGACCTCCTTGGTTTCGAAGAATTGCCCTCCTTACTGGACCAGGAAGAACTTCGGGACCTGCTACTCTTCCTCTGAGGCTTCGCTGCTGATGATATTCTTGGCAGGTATTCGTGGGGTAAGTGCCTCCACAGGCACTAGACACCATTTTCCATCACAAATTTTTAATCTAAAAATAACAACGAAAAAGATTTAAAATTTAGTAATGGAACGTAATTTATTTAAACAGGGACGCACCCCGCTTTAAAAAATCGCCTATGAAAATATGTAATAGTGTTTGTATGAGAGGGTGGTGAGCCACAACAACCCGACCGCGTGGTGACGAATTTTGGACCCACGACAGCATATATGTGGGTTGAGATGGGTTGAGTCCGAAAACTCTCCAAAAACAAAAAAATACAGGACATTTTTTGGTCAGAAACCCTCTAGTAATCTAGGGGAGGGTATCTAACCGTTAGGGACAGTAAAATTTCCTACCAAAAACGATTCAGAGAGAAGGATTAGTAAGAAAAGTATACTTAGTATAATTTGCAGTGTTGATCTCTTCTCTGCAGAGTTGAAAGAGGTAGACCGGAAGGGAAGGTTCGCGCATGCGCGGTATGTACAAACGGATAGCCAGTACAGGGCATTAGCCTAGATTACTATACAGGATGTTAGGGCAAGATTTTTTGATTTTATTGTGTAAAATGCAGATTGTTCTTTCTCCTAGGGTCAAAAGGCAAGTGTTTGTACAGTTTGTAGGTACTATCTATGGGAATATGAAGAATCAAACCTGCAGTTCATTTTTTAAACTTTAAAGAAAGCAAAAATGTTATTACCTCTTTTCTCTCAGATTTTGTGACACGGACAGACTGTGGACGGACTAATCTCAATCTTCTGGCAGAACCGGGTCTCTCTTGGGCTGAAAAATACAAAGAAATTTCTTCTATAGTATGCCAGAAATAGTCTGGGAGTCAGTCAGTAGAATGATAGTCTCTCAGTCTCACAATTAAGCTTCCCACATCGCATTTCAAATCCCACACAGTCAAATGAAAAATTTCTGATCGCCCTAAGTGGGAAGGTTGCACGGCACTCACCAGTAACGGAATTCCTCCAACGATACCACACAGCCAAGTAAGTGAAATAAATAATCTTCATACTGATTTCTAATTATCTAGTTGTGAACTAGAATCGCTCTTTTATAGAAGGCCTTAGGAACCTATAAAATTTAGGGACCTTGGAGGCTCAGTCGGTTAGAGTGACTTTCCCTTAGTCCTACACAGCGCGGTGTGGTACGGGTTTGAATCCCACTCAGACCAAAAAAAACTTACAAATTTCTGAATGGATTTTTCACTCGATCGCAATATGTGGCAGAGTTGTTAGGTACTAGAGGAAGATTGGATGTTTTATCCGGCAAAGAGCCCGGTTTCCTTCCCCGCCAGACCTGGCAAAACCATCCCATTTATCATAATCACTACATTTAATAAGAACCCAGCGAGAAAATGTCAGGGTTTGCTTTGTTGGTAGAGCTTGTAGAGCCATGTCACTGAGAACCTCACTGGCTTTTTATTCAGGCAAAACAAAAAAGGTTGGAAATTGATGATCTGAAGGAGCAATTCTAAATTTGATTGGTCAAAGCCGTTTTGCACATATAAACTGTGAAACATACCATAAACATGGAAATAAATAATCCATTTCAACAGCACCGTTTTTCTAAAAAAATTATCCATGGATAAATAGACAAACATTTCTGAAGTATATATCAAAGACTTAATCAAATCTACTCACAGCTAGATACATTCTTTCTTCTTCTCTCTCTTGCGGAAAGATTTGGTAAGCTCTGCAAGAAAACAAAACAAGAGTTTAAGAAACTCATAATACGCCGCAAGGGTAAATTCATTGTAGCATCTTAATATTCAATATTAAAGACATGCTTTAAACAGAATTTCGGCTGGTAGAATCTTTCAGTCACCTAAATAAGACTGGGGCTTGGTGAATTTTAGTATTTGACAGATCACATACCTATAAGCTGCTACCTATATCTGAAAGCTGTACCAAAGCTACTCGCAAAAGTGTCTACACTACATATAGGCGTACAACAGCAATTTCATTTAATTACAGATTAAACAATAGAAAGAAGGTCGCAACTCATTTGGTCACTTTTGTTATCAAATAAGTTGTTTGGATATAACTAAGCTATTCTGTGAAACCACAGACAGAATAAAAGCCATTTACTCAAATACTGAATGCCTAAAGGCTGGGTGACTGTTTTTTGTCAACACATATAGCGAGACTCCAATTTACTTTTAGTACTAGACACACCGTCTACTGATAAGATAGTTATAACTGAAAAAAAATTGATAATCCATGCAATAAGTTTCAAGTTACTTAATGCCAAAAGGCTGGTGACTGTTCTGGTCGCCACAAATATAGAGATCCCAATTCAATTTTGGCACAGGACACATCGTCTAATCATAAGCTTCATATATTAGAAGAAAAAAATTATAATCCATGAAATAATTACGGAGTAACTCAATGCCAAAAGGCTGGTGACTGTTTTGGTCGCCGCAAATATCAACACTCCAACTTAATTTTGGTACAGAACACACCATCTACTCATAGACCAGTTATAACTAAAAAAAAATTTAAATCCATCGAATAGTTCCAGAGAAACTCAATGCCAAAAGGCTGGTGACTGTTTTGGTCGCCGCAAATATCAACACTCCAACTTAATTTTGGTACAGAACACACCATCTATTCATAAGCTAGTTATATCTGAAAAAAAAAATTAAATCCATCGAATAGTTCCAGAGAAACTCAATGCCAAAAGGCTGGTGACTATTTTGGTCGCCAAAAATATTGAGACTCCAATTTAATTTTGGTACGCGACACACCGTCTACCCATAAGCTACATATATCAGAAGAAAAAAAATAAATTCAGATAATAGGTTTTAAGTTATGGAGCGGACACGAATCCGGGACGGACAGACGTACAGACGGACAACGGTATACCAATATACACCCGCTTTAAGAGCGGGCGTATAAAAAGTTTAAATGTTAGTTTAGATGGTACAGTTCAAGATTTCTTTTTTTTTTCAATATGATTTGAAATGTGATATTTCCATGTGTCACTGAATGTGTTTCATACAAGAGCTGAATAAAAAAAGAAAATTTTAACTGATCTATACAAACAAAAAACAGAAAGCAAACTGAAAATCAATAGTTGGTCAATAATCCTCAATAAAGGCTGGCGGCCTCGGTTAAACAGTCTAGTGTGCGGCCTAAAACATCAGCAAAGTACAGTAAAACTTCAACGTACTGACGCATCTCGATATTTTAATACTGAAGGAAACTGACTGTACTGTCAGTTTGCAGAGTTTGGACATTTTACAGTAAATATAGATAGAAATTACCCTTGGCGTTGGGAAGTCTAAATCATCCAAAACTCCCTCTTCATGGTCTCGGCTGGAGGCAGAAGTACCTGATGACTTTGAGGAGTCTGTGCTCTGCATCTCAGACTTACGTCCACCATCTTTAGAAAGTAGCTCTTGTCTTTTCACAGGTAACCCACTTTGAGACTCAACTTTAGGAGGTAAAGGTAGGGGGCGAGATCTCCCACTGTAACGCTGATGTTATATGACGATAAAAAACAAAATATGAGCAATATATGTGATCAAGTCAGTGTTTCGCAAAACGTATGGCAATCACCATCATGGGGCCGGTTGTTCAAAAGAAAATTAGCTTAACGGCAGGTTAAACGACGCGACGAAACAAAGAAATTACTTTGTGATGCGACGTCATCTAACCTACCGTTAAGCTAACGGTGCTTTGAACAACCCACCCCAGGGAAATAAGTGAATTAATAAATAGCCAACACTGAACGACAAATTAGAAGATTTGAACCCAAATCAATAGAGATGTAGGAACATACAATCAACTTATGTCACGTCATTCGTCTGTTCTATTTTAATGATGTTTATACATTATGTATTTAAGAACACTAAAACACACAGGCACAGGGAAAATCTTCTTGTCTAAAATAACCATGGAGACAAGTTTCTAATTGTGTTAAAAAGAGGTATATCATTTAGACCATTATACCCCATCATACATGTAAACTAAACCTATGATATTTCATTAGGTTGACGAATGACAAGAGCTTGATCTTGGTCAGTAGAATTTCTGGATTTCTTTTGTAATACATTGACAATGGTTACGCATCTTAACTATGGCAAGAACATCGGTGGACTGAGATTGAACCCCATTAATTTTGTTTATACATTATGTAGTTATGATTACGTGTAATTATGTATTGGTATCATCTACAATGTACTTCACATATTTTATAAACACCGTAACATCATTCACCAATATTTTGTAAAAATATGTACATCTTTATGTCATTTCGTTCAATATATGTAACATTCTCATCCCTAACATTTGATATTGAAAGAGGTTGGGTCATAAGCAGAATCACAAGATGTGTATGGGAGAGTTTGTGGGGAATCCGTTGCATTATTTTTGATAAGAATAAATCTGTAGGATAAAAGTACATGCAAATACAAATAAGAAAGAAATGTTGCAAATTGGATTGATGGCAAAATAAATGTGGATGCTTTCTCATGTAAGTTTATGGTATACCAGTTATGCAGCAAAAAAGGAAAGACAATACCATGGAATAATAAAGTCAGCAAACACTTTATATTGTTGGAGAGGAAAACAAAATGGTGATAGGTCATAAAAAGCATATTGGAAAACTTTATAATGCTGGAAATGAAAGCAAAATGGTGATGTAGGTAATAAAAACAATATATTTTGTCAAGCAAGGCTAGTTCAAACAACCAAATTTACCATTTCATTCTCCTCATCTCCAACAGTGTTCATCTTTACAGAAATTGAAAATGAAACATTAAGTTTCAGAAATTCTATGGTTGGTTAATAGTTTATTAAAAATATCTGAATCACATTGAGTATCATCATTCTTTCATGTATTTGTGGGCCAGACCTAACCGCCACAGAAAATCAGATACTCCAGCACAGTGAAGTTTTGGTAAGTGTTGGAGTATTGAATTAGCATTAGATGCTCAGAAATCTGAACAGTAGTTTTCACATACTGATTGCACTCCTGATTGATCAAACACTACTGTATGTATTTATGAACACTAAAACATACGAGCACAAGGAAAATCTTGTTGTCTAAAATAGCCACGGAGACAATAAATGTACCTGAAGTTGGATATCACCAGGCTTGTAATGAGATTATGCTTGTGCTGAGATCAGAGTAGCAATTTGTAATTCGAGTGACAATTTGATCACAGTGGCAATTTATGATTTCAATGTCAATTTGATCAGGATGGCAATTTATGATTTCAATGTCAATTTGATCAGGATGGCAATTTATGATTTCAATGTCAATTTGATCAGGATGGCAATTCATTATTTCAATGTCAATTTGATCAGGATGGCAATTTATGATTTCAATGGCAATTTGATCAGGATGGCAATTTATGATTTCAATGGCAATTTGATCAGGATGGCAATTTATGATTTCAATGGCAATTTACTATCCCAGAAGCAATTTGACCCCAGAAGCACTTTATGATCCCAGAAGTAATTTATGACCCCGGTGACAATTTCATTCCAATATCAATTTATGATCCCAGAAGCAATTTGACGCCAATTTAATTTATGACACCAGCGTAAATTTGATTCGAGTGGCAATTCATTATCCCAGTAGCAATTTATGACAACAGTAGCAATTTGATTCCAGTGGCAATTTAATGATCCCAGTGGCAATTTGACCCCAGTTTAATTTATGACAACAGCGTAATTTGATTCGAGTGTCAATTTGACCCCAGTGTCAATTTATGATCACAGAAGAAAGTTCTGATCCAAGTAGCAATTTGATCCCAAAGTCAATTTATGATCCCAGTGTCAATTTGCTACCAGCAACGCTACGGATGGTAACCAGCTCAAACCAACAGGACAATTTCTTAAAAAACGTTTAGTAGATGAGTCAGTTCAAGTGACCTCTTGTCAGCACCACATGTTCAGTCAAAACATTTGAAAAAGTTAGACACAGTCAGCGAAATAGCTCTGTGACAAGATGATATTTGTAGCTTTACAAAGCGAACACTCTGGGTTTGTCTAACCTTTTTAAACGTTTAGCTAAAACATGTGGAGCTGGCGCAGAGGTGAATTGACACACATGTACCAGTTCAATTCCGACAAAAGGTGAATTTACCTTATTGTGTATTGCTGGATTTCGGGTATTTCTACTGGGTACACTATCGGGCTCATCCCGCGCCCGTCTCTGCCGTGAACTGTAAGGGGCACCACTCTCTCTCTCTGCATTCCTTATTGCCCTGTCTTCACATTTTGATTCTGCAACTATTCTCCTGTTTTCCGGAACAGGATCTCTGTTGATTATTTTACCCTTTGGAGAAAAAATTAAAATTGAATAAAATTGAATATCAAAATTATTTTTGTTCATTTATTTATTCGTTTTTAATTTATTAAAATATTTTAATGATGTCCTAAATTATACAGGCAACTTTAGATGCTTAATGAATTGTGTGGCGGGAGAGACAGCTTGATTGTTTGCTGGATAAAAAACACCAAAACAGTGTTTGTCTTCCACCATTTTACTAAATGCCCATGCACACAAACATTGTGAAATTTATTAGGGGACAAAAAAATAATCTTTGTGCCTGCCAGAACAGATTTCTTTCGAACATCAATACTTCAATCAGCATCAAATCCTATAAATTTTGGTTTCAATTACCCCCGAGCCTGATGACATCACATAGATTTTTCTAGGTAAACTACACTGCATGTACCTCAGTTCGCCATTTTGTTTACCAGTACTTGGCAAGACGTCGCTTTTTTGGAAAATATTGGTGAGACAACATGCTTTTATCCACGCATTGTTCTGATGATTTGAAACCTTTTACGTCTTCTTATCGATACAGTATTATTCCTTCTGTCATTTTGTAAATTTATGCAAACATTCCTCAATCCCCCGAAATGCTTTGTGCGTAAATTCCAAGTGACGTCATCAAGTAATCGGTGAATTTTAAATATTTTTTTAAATTTTATCAATTCAAATGGAATACATTTGATACAATTATGGCATTATTTTTATTTCTCATTATAATGAAGCTAAGAAAAGAAATTTCAAACCTCATTAGTTCCTTGATTATTGACCCCAGATACAAGTGCTGGTTTAGCATGTTCTGATATAGGTTCAAGTTCAAACAACGCCACTGGTGTATCGCTGGACCGCCGAGCAGGCTGCGGTGCATCTCCTCCACCAATCATATTCACCCTGCCCCCTGCACCCACTGATTGGACTGATCTGTTAGATTCCGTGTGATTTTCAACACCACTACGACTACTAGCACGACTGGAGAGACCACGGGAACTACTGGAGCTACTTGGACGATGCCTGAAATGAGGGTGTCAGAGAAGAGGAGAACAAAATGTTATTTGCCTGAAAATAAGCAAATTTCAGCCTAAAAATGGAACTGAAGTCAACAAACAAATACATTTTAACATATTCATTTCAGTCATTTTAAGAGAAATATTTCATACCAGCAGACCTAATTGAACAAAATTTAAAAAATAAATTTCTGATTGAAAATATGTACATGTACATGTATTTAAAAGTTAAATTTATTTATGAATCGACCTACTCTAGTAATGTATTTGTGATTGTTTGCTGTTATTTATTTGCGAACTCAATATCCTTACACTTATATGGCAAAGTGTACAGGTGTTTCAAGAGCAGGAGGATTTCCAGCCAGTGTCGCCAAAGTCGCAAGACCTATCATGGTAACATACGCCTTTACAGGGACATGTCCGGAACCAGCGACACCTTGAACGTTAAAATGTGTGTTATTAGACTGTCATTTATATAAAGATGAGGTTTCCAGATAGCCATTGGTAACTTTCCTAGCCCCAACTGATCGCTGGTTAGGCAGCTTTATTTGGGAATACCTTTGTCCGCTTTGTTATGGTTAGGTGCGCATTGCACAGTATGGACCCATTGTGGCTGAGAGTGTGGTGCGTTTTAGGCTGTTTTTTTACTGACTGTCAGACAGAAAACAAAGCAACACGAAATTCCCTAAATAACTCTTTACATGTACACTAGCAGCCTTTCATCCGAGATTCACGACTTCTTATTTTTCTACCAATCTGAAATTCAACTGAGAATGACAAGAAACTTAAGCGATGTATCCTTTTAACATAACTGGGTGTAAAGTTACATCCGGCTTAAACGCTTTGAGAATCCACAGCGGATCACATGACCACATGAACCCAGTAACCTTTCATGTGATTGATGTTTTACGTCAAACTCAAGATTATCTAACCTAGATGACGGGGCTAGTAGGTTTAGTGGGAGAGGAAACCGGAGGAAACCACGACCTTCGGCTACTACCTGACTACTCTTCCTTTGAGCGAAATAGCCAGGGACCGTTTAAATCTTTACCAACCGTGCGAGTTCAAAATGATAAACTGAGCTATTGCAAAATTCTACATGGGATATCTTTACAATAATAGGTAATGATTAATTTTGCTGCATTGCAACATTTTGTAATCCGCACCCAATATCTTGGCCAAAGTTGAGACATTTCTCGAGAATCAAGAAACAGGTAAAGTTTTAAGTACTGAAATAAACTTTACTTATTTGTAGGAAAGTATAATATTAAAGGCACACTCACTGCTAAAAGCCAGAATACTGTTTACATTAAAAAAACAAGACTGTTTTCTATAGGAAGTTAACAACTTTCTATTTTTCTACTTTATTCCCCAAATACCCAGCCTAGGCTTGCCGTAATTACTTAAAGCAGGGTTGCATTTAAAAACCAGCCAACTGTCAAGTTATTTAATTGGACTTAATCTGAGAAATTCGGAGGAATGGATATATTTTTTTACACCACCATTTAAACATGTTAAACATAACTTGGCATTTAAAAAAAAAAACACTTTCTCTTTAATGCTAGAAAATCAACATGTGAAAATTGTTAACCAAGTAAAACTGCTTGGTGTCATAGTAGATGATGCTCTATCCTGGCAAAAACAGATTGATGCTCTGACCAAAAAAGTATCTTCTCTCTTAGGGCTTCTCTATAGAAACAGAAATTTTCTCTCACCAAAAACCAAAAAACTTTTCTACACAGCTTATATTCAGCCCCATCTTACCTATTGTCTAACCATCTGGGGAAACACTTCAAAAAGTAACCTAGAGCGAGTATATAGATTACAGAAACAAGCTGCATGTTTGATACTTAATGCTGCCCCTCTAACTCCACCAGTTTCTCTATTCAAACAATTAAACATGACTTCCATCTATCAGCAAATATTTCTACAGAAAGTAACTCTTGTTTATAAATCCCTTCACTGCTCAAATGATCCTATTTCCAATTTTCTCACAAAATCCTCTGATGTTACCAAATTAAATGTAAGATCCTGTCTAAAAAACAATCTGTATGTCCCAGCAACTAGAACAGAATATTTTAAAAACAGTTTAAGTTACTCCGCCCCAGTTCTCTGGAATAAACTACCAGAAAATCTAAGAAATTGTAAAGACCTGAAATCATTCAAAAAAGAAATAAACAAATATGTATTTTTAACTTTATAGATTCCTATACACTTGTAACTTTATATATATTATTATACCATCATAATGTGCTTTTTCTTCTCATTTAAATAGTATATCATCATCATTATGTGCTTTTATACTTTCTCCGTTTATTGTGATCTATATGTATATAATTACTTAATTTTTTTTTTTTTTTTTTTTCTTGCTCAGAAACTTTTCAGATCTTCAAGATAGTATTTTTTCTATTGATAGTTTTATTTGCTACCTATGTTATATGTTCTTTTCTTTATTCTAATTATGTTATGCTTTTCTTAAATTTCATGATTACATTTTAATAGTTTAGAATATAGAGTGCCTCAAGGGAGAACAGTGTATCAACACTGATTGTGTAACCCTCAGAAAATAAAGTATTATTATTATTATTTAAAATGTGTCTTTTGTTTAACTCTAGTGATTTAGTATTAAAAGCATTAGTTCCACTGATGAGTTACACATGATATACAAGAAATGTTCATCTGAAAATGGAGAACTTCACAGTGAATCCATATTTCAAGTCATCACGATAACATATTACAGGTCCAAAATGTTCAGTCACTAAGTTCTTTATTTTGGAAAAAAATTTAAAAATGTTCTGACTGGGTTTTCATTCGAACGACCTATGTGAGATGGTTGCCAGTTACCACCGGAAGATCGTGGGTTTCCTCCGGGGATAGAGCCCGGTTTCCTCCCACAATAAAACTGGCAACGCCGCCATATAAGTGAAATAATCTTCCATTTTCGGATTAACACTACTTGTGATTATTAGATTTAGCTTTTGTAAATTCTCTTTCTTCACAAATGCCAGAATGGCTACGACAGTGAGCATAAGAAATGTTTGAAACTCTCTTTAAACGTGGGTTCCATACTAATGATAAAAAATTAAAGACATCACCACGTCCTCAGTTGTTTTTAACAAAAAAACAACTGAGGACGTGGTGATGTCTTTAATTGACAGTGAGCATGTCATTAAGAAATAAGCTTATGTCTTGTTCCTCACCTTTGCTTAGTTCCCTCTAAGAAAATGGTAATGTTCTTCTTGATATAAGGGTCTCGTAAAATCCTGTTGACACTTGGTCTTTTATCAGGGTCTTGGTGAAGCATACTTTGTAACAATGTCACCAGTTCAGAACTGTACTGCTTTGGCATCACTGGCATCTAACAAATGATAACAGTGTTATTTCATTTAGTATACTTTGTAACAATGTCACCAGTTCAGAGCTGTACAGCTAAAGCCTCGTGCACACAAGAGGCGCCGGCTGAGCTGCCGGCCACGCATGGCTGAGAGCTAAACAGTTTTTTCCCTTGTGCGCGTAAATTTTAGTGAGATTTTTGCCTATCGAGGCGGTGAGGAAAGTATCTAGCAAGTTTATTATTTTACAAAGTAAGCTGCCAGCTAAGCTGAGAGGAGGGAATTAAAGGCCAATTGTGTGTACCTATTGAAACACGTGATCGCTTAGAATATTACATAACACGGGTACCGTATTTCTTCTAAAGATTCAGCCACTTTTTTCCTCATAAGGATTCGACCATTAGAAAAGAAATATGCTAAATGTGGCCAGAAAAATTTGCCCATTAGAGGGAATTTAAGGCAATATGACCAACCGTGCAGTGTGTGAAAATGGTTATCCTTTAACACAACTCCACGTCTCAATTTTTGTCTGACTCAATGGAAATTTTAGGCCATTAGAATGGCTGAATATTTAGAAGAAATACGGTAGTGACATTTATGTAGATCAGTGAACTTGGGTGACCAGGAACTGGCCTCAGCCGAGAGTGTATCGTCTGCGCTATAATTTTGTTGCTGCTCCCTCAGCCACGCGTGCCTTGCAGCTCCGCAGGCGCCTCTCGTGTGCGCTAGGCTTAAAGCATCACTGACTTCTAACAAATGATAACAGTGTTAATTCATTTCTAAGAGAAGCAATGAAATATTACGGTACTAAAGCAATATGCCCGTTGGCCTCCTTTTTATCAACGACAATGGCAATACTCATATGAGCATAGCAAGTTTATCACACTATCAATTTTACTGCAATTTTAATTGATATTTAATCTATTTTGATTGTCAGAGGGCTTTTTTAGAAGAAAAATATTTTTCAAAACCATGTCAGTTTAATAATCTTAAGCAAAAACTCTGATTAATCTAATTTTACAGTATACAAGACTACATACATATGTTTATGAACCCTAAAACACATGGACACATGGAAAACCTTCTTGTCAAAAATAACCATGGAGACAAGTTTCTAATTGTCTTAAAAAGAGGTGTATCATTTAGACCTTCATGCCGCATCATAAATTGTTGTAATAAACTAAACCTATGATATTTCATTAGGTTGACGACTGACAAGAGCTTGGCCTTAGTCAGTAGAATTTTCTGGAACACATTGTAATACATTGACAATGCTTACGCATCTTAAGCTATGGCAAGAATATCGACAGACTGAGATTGAGCCCCATAGGACCATGGGAAAAGACAGTGTAAACTAAAACCCATGAGTTTACATACATGTACATGCAGTTTGTAAGGACTTTGGTCATCATTCCAATGCAAGTGTCACGCAATGTTTTAAAATAACGTTTGTCATTGAACTTGATTGATTTTTAAAAGTAGAAACCCTCTATAAAGCGAGATCAAAAATATATATGTGTATGTCCATCCTTTCCTGTCATTCAAATGAGACATACAACAGAAAAAACTACAACTGAAAAGCTTGGAGTCGTTGTTATTATGGTGACATGGCATGGATCAATCAACTTCATATTGTAAAAGAGAAAAAATTATTAAAAACGACATACCTTTCCCCTGAGAATTTTATAAACTAAAGAATTCATATCTTTGGCATTGAATGCATGTTTGAGTGTGGTCATTTCATATACACAACACCCTAATGCCCACACATCAGACTGAAACAAAAATATACAAAGATATAAATGAAAACTATTTGATCCACTGAACAACTTAACATAATAAAGTAGTAAGGAAACTCCATAAATATTCATGGTGTAATGTCAATATTTCGACTTAAATTAAATCATCGTCAGAAGAATTATGAATATATCAAAAGACAGTGTGCATTTATATAGAAAAGTGTCCATCATTATTGTATTATGTCTTTCTGTATATATCTCCTGACGATTGAATAATTTTCATGAATATATTTTCAAATCTTGATCAATGCGAAGAATTTTGGAAAATGTCTTAGATAGTTTTCATAATGAAGAACACGTACCTTGTGATTATATGGTTTATTTGAGAAAAGTTCTGGGCTCATATAGTAAGGTGTTCCAATCAATGTAGTTGCCATATCACTGGAACTGTCCAACACCCTGGGGAAAAAAGTTAACATTATAATAAATATTTTGATATCAGCGAACATTGATATTTGCATCTTCTTTGAATATTCAAGTAATAAGCAAGAGTCCTTTTTCAAATCAACGTCTTGTTTAAGCAATTTATAGATACACTGGAGCGTGAAGAATAGAACCTTTTCCAATTGTATGGCATTGATGTCATTTAACTGTTGCAGGCGCTGTTACATGCATCTATTGCATTGCGTCACAGAAAAAATTATCACGATTTCAACGTCTGATTGATATAAAAAATTCCATGCTATGTTTATAAGATGTTTACAAAAAGCAGTTCCAGCGAGCCCATGTATAGGAATTGTGGCGCTTTGTAGAACGTCCGTTCCAAACCATCCAACTCGGCATGGCCATTCCACGGGTATAGTTCAATGGTTTATGTGGTAGTTTGTACACATCAAAGGTCGTCTACGTCACTTTGGACGAGGAGAAAAAAAAAGGAAACTATGCAAATTTCTTCCTCACCTTTTTTTTTGGCTACCAGAAAGCACGCTAGTCTTTTGTTTTAACTCACATTTTTCAAATATACACTGTACATTTAGTCCATATTAAAGCCAGATTTAAATTCTCTTTCTAAATGCTTCAAAATTGGTCAAAACCCTACTCCAACGCAATACTTCAAACTAGTAAGACTAAAAAGCTTCCAATTGTTACTTCTTGACAAAAAGTTCATAATTTAAACATTTTATTTTAATGGAAAAATAATACTTAGGCAGCTCATGCCACCTTAAATGAGGTCAATAAAAACTTTGATGTGTTGTTCTCACCTGGCTATCCCCAAGTCACCCACTTTAATGATCTTACTTTTGGTTAGGAATATATTCTGTGTTTTCAAGTCACGATGAAGTATATTTCTTTCATGCATGTACTATAAAGAGATGGCAAAAATTAATAGATAAGACAAAAGCTATACTTTAAATGTAACAAGAAAATTGTAATGAAAAAATAAAATCACACATGTGCAATAACAAATTTATTGCCATAAGATCAAAACCGGGACTCAGTAGGGGATATTTTGTTATATGAGATGTTTGAAACTCTCTATAAATGTGGGTTCCATACTAATTAGAAATGATTAAGGCATCACAGCAAAGCAAGTGCAATAGATGTCGGAAGCTTGTGTTGTTCAAAACCAACTTACCAACTCCGTGGTGATGCCTAAATCATCTCTCATTAATATCTAATCAGTTATGAAGCCACATGCTTTTTTTATAATCAAAGATGATTCTTTACTAAGCTACATGTAAGCCAAGACTTTAAATGAAAGGGAGGCAAGGGACCTCGGTGACTCAGTCAGCTGTGGGATAGTCTCTCAATCAGGCAGAAACCTTAGATCGTTGGGTCCCGGTTCGTTTCCCATTGAGATCAAATATATTTACAAAATTTCAAATAGTATTTATCTTTCAATTGCCCCATGTGGAAGAGCTGCCAGGTACTCCTTGAACATTAGGGCTTTCCAACAGGTAAAGAGCCCGGTTTCCTTCCCCACTAAACTTGGCAGTGCAGCAATATAAGTGAAAGAATCTTGAGTGTAGCGTAAAACATCAATCAATAAATCAACTGCCCAAACCTCTTGGCTGCTCAGACCCTGTTGATAGTCAGTGTTCAATGGGATGTTTAATACCAGCAAGGTCAACTGTTCTCAAAGTCGAGCGCTGAGAAATATTAAAATTCTGTAACTGTAAAGTTACTAAAAAATAAAGCACTAACCTGTAAGGCCATGGATATTTGGACAAACCATTCTACAATTTGTCTTTCTTCCAATAAACTGCCTTTCTGTTCCTTTAATTTATTGTACAAATCCCCACCTTCACAATATTGCATGGAAATGTACAGATACGCATTGTCAGATTCAAAGGAATCCTTATAGGAAACTATATTGGGATGCTTCAGCTTGGATAATAATTTGGCTTCCTGTTCTGCAGCTTTTCGTTCCCTTTTACTGGCTTTCTTTAAGTCCATCTTTTTAAGCACATACTGGAAAACAAACCCACAATAAAAAATTGCTAAGAAAATTACAATACAGCAATGAAATAAAACGTAAATTGTGATGTGGCATGAGCTTGCAAATATAGGAGAAATAAGCTATGTGAAAAGAAAGTGTTAATTTATCATAGCCAGAGTGCCATGCCTCATATCAGGGAATCATCTTGTTCTAAGCATTTAGATACCCAGTACAAAAGATTGATTGATTGTTTGGTGTTTTACGCAGCGCTCAAGATTATTTCTCTTATATGGTGGCGTTGCCAGTTATATTGTAGGAGGAAACCGGGCTCTATGCCCGAAGGAAACCCACGACCTTCCAGTGGTAACTGGCGACCATCACACACATAGGTCCTCAGTACAAAAGTAACAAAAGATACTTAAATCTCTTTTACAAATAAGCAATACTATAGGGTATGGCAGCTAATAACAATTTAAATTTAATTCTTTTAAAATCGTAAATGATCTCTTATTTCTATATAAAATAATAAAAACTTTAATTAAATGGCATGGGCTGCCAAACTGTTGATATTTTGCCGTAAAAACAAAATGTTGAAATTATCGGCTATTTTTCTCAACACATATAATTCAGAAACTTTAAAGTGCTTCTATTCTCTAGAATGTACGATAAAGTATTGTTTTGAACTAACTTTGGCTTAGAATGGTCGTCCCGGTTATTTAACTTTTGTTTACTTTTGGAACATTATTTTGGTTTGTATAGACCCCATACTGTATAGATTTTCCTCATTCCAACACCAATCATTTAGTTTTTTGATGGCCTTCAAAGCCTCTTACTGTCGTGCCGCTCAGAAATTATGAAAAAAAGTGTGAATTTTGGCAGCTCATGCATCTTTTTTATAAAAGCTTCAATTATAAAAATAAAATTCCAGACATACCTGTTTTTTGTCTTTTTTGTTTCTGGCCAGCCATACTTCCCCATAGCTTCCCTTCCCAATTACCTTCAGCTGTAGATAGTTGTCTAATGACATTGTGAGTCGTGACTTGGCTGGAGATTCTATACAGTAAATTTTATCATTTCCCTAAATCGTTAGTCCCCTTCTTTCATTTCCATAAAAAAAAAATCCACTTTGACTGTCATTTATTTAACATGTTGAGCCCATTGCAGTTGTGAATCTATCACTATCACAGTATCATTTAAAATCAGGAAGTGATTGGTCCATGTTAAAATATCCCAGAGAATCAAACAGGTTTAGTAATAGTATGATCATTGCATTTGCAATGATACTTCACTGAGCAAGTTGATACTAATAACAATTTTCTTAACTCATCGCCATAAAACTAGTCTTGGATTAACATGTAAATTCAATATCTTTGTCCGGACGGTGGCTGGTTCATTGTTTGTGACTGGTGTGGTGAGTGACTTCTGTTCCGAGATCTGTCACTGTCAAATCTCCAGAATTATCACTTCACTGTGTATCTCTGACAGTCGTCAGTTGAGATACGATTCCTAATACTTCTCTAGTGTACGCCACGTCAAGCGTCAGTTAGTAAATTAATATCATTAATTCAAATATATTTACCAGCGAAATAATAACACAAACAGCAAAACAAAAACGTTGTTGTTGTTCTAGACTGACGCGTACTTGACAACCGAGTCATTTTACCCATTACACGGGGCTTGGTAGGTGAAATACACAAAAGTTGTGACCTAGAACTTGAATATCATATCTAAGATAGTGTTAAGGATAGACAATAACACGAATAACACAAATATGATTAACAAATGTACAAATATCCCTTTCCTAATTTCCACAGTGTTAGTTTTGCAAGAGGGCAAAACTCGATCTCCGGATGTAAACATTTTCGGTTGACATGTGACGCATGCTCAGTGAGATAATAGAAAAACTCATTCTGAGCATGTGAACATTTTCTGTGGAGTCAAAAGTAGACCTACACCGAGTAACGAAGATCGATTGATTGATGTTTTCCGCAGCACTGAAAAGTTAATATTCACTTTTATGGCGGAATTCGATTCGATTCCAAGCCCCATCGGTGGAGAATGAAATAGAATAAATATCTGACTAAAGTTTCGATGTTAACTCGATGAACATCCCGACTTAAACTAAAGTGAACATTAAAATATAAACATCTGTTGAAAAACCATCAAACAGGTCTTTGGTACATCACAGCGCCTTGGAGTTGAACTAGGTAGGTTATGATCGGTAAAATACTAAAAAGGGGTTAAATAGTGTCACAGTTAGCTGCGTGGATTTTATTCACCAATTGAAGGGTCAGTTTGGGTACATCGCAGGGTGCTGTAATCTAGACTCGCCCCTGAATGGACGGATATATAGGCTTATTTTCGCCCAGCAAAACTAATGAAACAGAATATATTTCAGAGGTTTATAGTAGCCTACATCTAGCTCTTGACCATGTCTCCTTGTCTCCGGGCTAGTGACGTCGTTCTCATTCGCTTCCTCTGTAACGTCAGATCAGTATAATGCTGTCTCATAATAATGGCGGCGCTGGCTACAACCAATGAACTATATGAGTGGAATGGTCACATCACATTGGCTAAATTGGACCTGGCGTGCTAAAATCGCCGTCATAACTACCCAGATAACACACTGACGTTGGCCCAACGTCGGCCCAACATCGGCCAGCCAACCATATCACCGTTGCGCCAACGTTGGCTCAAGGGATGTTTGGCTAAAGGGTGGTTTGCTCGTTGGGCCAAAGTTGGCCAGCTAACCATTAGCCAACGTTGGCCAGCCAACCATTTGCCAATCATTAGCCAACGTTGGCCAGCCAACCATATGTCAACCATTAGCCAACGTTGGCCAACCAACCATGTGCCAACCGTTGACCAACATTGGCTAAAGGGTGGTTTGCTCGTTGGACCAACGTTGGCCAGCCAACCGTCAACCAACGTTGACCAGGCAACCATCAGAAAACATTGTCTAATGGCTGATTTGCTCATTGGGTTACCATCGGCCAGTCAACCATAGGCAAGTCAACTAAGTGCAAATCAAAAGATAAGTGTTTATGATGTTGAACAATTTTTATTTATACTTTTAACAATAACATTAAAGTAAAGAGGTACAAAAAGTTGGAGAAAGTTTCTTATTTAACATATTTTGAACAGTATGTTGATATAAGTTTGAGAACATCATTTGGACAGCTCTCCGTCCTGCCTCCATTGCACTGCCTCGGTGTAAAATGTTTTGCTCGCTCAAGTAATTTTGTAATAAGTTGCAGTTTAGGACATAGGCCTATACTGACACTGGGGAGTGCATCTGCAAAAAAGACGATACAAATAAAATTTTACATCGAAATTTGTAAGAACGCAATGGGAGGTGGTAACTGTGATTCATTCTGTGATACATCAACTCTTAGAAGTTAAACCATTTTAGTAATAACCCCCCCCCCCCCCCCCCTCGCCCACATACACACTTTAATTTATGTTAACAGCTGTAAAGAAAATAATAAATGTGTTAACTGTTTCTCTTCTTTCAAATTATATGCTTCTCAGACTGGTTTATTGTTTTATTTTCAATAAATCTTAAATGTGCCTCATTTTGTTTTAATCTACCCCCTAATGATATCCTTGGCATTTTGATTAGATCTATCAACCTGACTGGCAATTTGGTTTGATTGTATACTACTGCCATACAATGGGATGTTGTCTCTCGTAACGCAAATAGTGTTTTTCTACAAATGTATGTCTTACAATAGGCCTACAATACAATAAGTCTATTGCGATCAGAGTAGATGTACAAAGATCAAGGGGAGATAATTCCCAAGGCACTTGTTAATTCAACAATTCGTAAACAATATATTTAGATAAACATTAGATAAAGATATATTTAGATAAACAAATATCACGAACGAACGGTCAATATTGAGGTCACAAGAGGGATTTGTCATCGTGTTATGACGTTAATAAAGTAGTCGTCGTGTCAGGGCTAGTGACGTCGTTCTCTTTCTCTGTAACGTCAGATCAGTAGTGCCATCTCATAATAATGGCGGCGCTCGCTACAACTCAAACGTCACGTGATCTCCATTCCATACATATAGTTCATTGGCTACAACTCAAACGTCCCGTGATCGCTATTCCACGCATATAGTTCATTGGGCACTACTGATCTGACGTTACAGAGGAAGCAAAAGAGAACGACGTCACTAGCCCTGACACGACGATTCTTTTATTGGAATGGCCTGCATATAACCCAGACGAACGTTCTTTGTTTTAGTTAGTTCAAAACTATATTTTTGAGACTATAAAAAAGGCTTCGAATTTGTAGGCCTACTTCTTGGGGCAAACTATCCAGTAATTTGAAATTTTGTTTTAACGAAAAAAAATATCAACATTTTGGTGGCTCATGTCACCTAAAACGATTTTCACGCGCACCAACAAATTCGAAATTGACTTTATATTGCTGAATCCTAAACCAGATATTTCTCCAGACTGCTTCCACAGCGCTTTAAAATGTTATCCTCTGAGGAAGTAGGGCCTACTTTATCTCAAAGGGATCAAACCTAAATTTTCTCACAAGAGCTTCACCGAGAAAGAAAACCTTTTACCTGACAACTCCACATACGGCGATGGGGTGAAAAATCCATTCAGAATTTTTTTGCAATTTTTATTAGAACCCGTGCGTCAGCGATGGAAGGCCTGTGTCCGACTGAAGGACTATCAATCTACCAACTGAGCCCCCGTATCAGTTTGAAGTCAGGCTATAGGCCAGTTGGAGGCCAGAAAGTTGGAAATAGGCCACACCAGTTGATTGATTGATGTTTTACGCCGCACTCAAGATTATTTCACTGGCGTTGCCAGGTTTAGTGGGGGAGGAAACCGGGCACATTGCCCGGATGAAACCTCCTACCTTCGGCGAGTACCTGGCAACTATTCCACATACAGCGACCGATAGAACAATTCACTCATAATTTTTTTAATTTTTATTTGGTCTGAGTGTGATTTGATAGAAGGTCTGTGTGGGGCTGAGGGACGATCAAACTAATCCACTGGACCCCCGAGGCCCGTATTAAGTTGATGGCCAGAAAGTTGGATATAGGCCACATCAATTGGAGGCCAGAAAGTTGGATATATACCACGTATAAATCAGTAGAAATTTGGCTATAAGCCACTTTGTATGCAGTAGGAAGTCAGAAAGTTGGCTATAATCCACATATATGCAGTAGGAAGTCAGAAAGTTGGTTAACGCCACATATATATGTATGTATCAGTTGGAGGCATGACAGTTGGCTGTAAATCACATCAGCTGAAGGTCAGAAAGTTGGCTACACACCACATATATATCAGAATGTCAGAAAGTTGGTTATAAGCCACATATAAGTATCAGTTGGAGGCCTGAAAGTTGGCTATAAGCCACACATATGCAATATGAAGGTCAGAAAGTTGGCTATAAGCCACACATATGCAGTAGGAAGGTCAGAAAGTTGGCTATAAGCCACACATATGCAATATGAAGGTCAGAAAGTTGGCTATAAGCCACACATATGCAGTAGGAAGGTCAGAAAGTTGGCTATAAGCCACACATATGCAGTAGGAAGGTCAGAAAGTTGGTTATAAGCCACATATATGCAGTAGGAAGGTCAGAAAGTTGGCTATAAGCCACATATATGCAGTAGGAAGGTCAGAAAGTTGGCTATAAGCCACATATATGTATCAGTTGGGGGCGCGAAAGTTAGCTATAAGTCACATCAGCTGAAGGTCAGAAAGTTGGCTACACGCCACATATATATCAAAATGTCAGAAAGTTGGTTATAAGCCACATATATGTAGTAGGAAGTCAGAAATTTGGCTATAAGCCACATATATGTAGTAGGAAGTCAGAAATTTGGCTATACGCCACATATATGTATGAGCTGTAAGTCAGAAAGTTGGCTACAAGTCACACATATGTATCAGTTGGAAGCCAGAAAGTTGTCTATAAGCCACATACATGTATCATTTGGAAGTCAGACAGTGGGCTATAAGCCACATATATGCAGTAGGAAGTCAGAAAGATGGCTATAAGCCACATATATGCAGTAGGAAGTCAGAAAGTTGGCTATAAGCCACATATATATATATTAGGAAGCCAGAAAGTTGGCTATAAGCCACATATATGCAGTAGGAAGTCAGAAAGTTGGCTATAAGCCACATCTATGTATCAGTTGGCGACGTGAAAGTTAGCTATAAGTCACATCAGCTGAAGGTCAGAAAGTTGGCTATAAGCCACATATATGTAGTAGGAAGTCAGAAATTTGGCTATAAGCCACATATATGTATGAGCTGGAAGTCAGAAAGTTGTCTATAAGCCACATACATGTATCAGTTGGAAGTCAGACAGTGGGCTATAAGCCACATATATGCAGTAGGAAGTCATAAAGATGGCTATAAGCCACATATATGCAGTAGGAAGTCAGAAAGATGGTTATAAGCCACATATATGCAATAGGAAGTCAGAAAGATGGTTATAAGCCACATATATGCAATAGGAAGTCAGAAAGATGGTTATAAGCCACATATATGCAGTAGGAAGTCAGAAAGTTGGCTATAAGCCACATATATGCAGTAGGAAGTCAGAAAGATGGTTATAAGCCACATATATGCAGTAGGAAGTCAGAAAGTTGGCTATAAGCCACATATATGCAGTAGGAAGTCAGAAAGATGGTTATAAGCCACATATATGCAGTAGGAAGTCAGAAAGTTGGCTATAAGCCACATATATGCAATAGGAAGTCAGAAAGTTGGCTATAAGCCACATAGATATAGTAGGAAGTCAGAAAGTTGGGTACACGCCACATATAGGCCTATATCAGTTAGAAGTCAGAAAGTCGACTATAAGCCACATAGATATAGTAGGAAGTCAGAAAGTTGGGTACACGCCACATATAGGCCTATATCAGTTAGAAGTCAGAAAGTCGACTATAAGCCACATATATGTATGAGCCGGAAGTCAGAAAGTTGGCCACAAGAGTTGCCATGCATGTACAATGGCATGTAAAATAAAGGACATGTTTTATTTTTGTTATCCGAGTTAAGGAACTGTCTAACTCGTAAATATAGCTTTATCACATGTATAGGATTAAGGCAAATCGCAGCGTCTATTGAAAGACATTTAGAATTTAGGGTTGAGATAAATGTTCATGTAGGATTAATGTAAAGTACACAGCTAAACAAGTGTTGACCATCCTCCCCCACCCCCCATCCCCCGCCAATACTTCTCATACCATGTTTTGTAGAAAGAATTTAGATAAAACAATGAACAGCTGCATAAAATTTCGGGAACTGCTCACTAGTCCGAAGGTTCATTGGTCCGAAGGTTCACTGGTCCGAAGGTCCACTGGTCCGAAGGTTCACTGATCCGTAGGCCCACTGGTCGGAAGGTTCACTAGTCCGAACATCCCAGATATAATGCGCTATATCTCAAATAAGACCAGAGAAAAAATAAATAATGGTACTGATAGACATTTTATTGAAGCAATAAAAAAATCTGAGTAGCGGTACGTATACTTGAACAGATATAAAAAATAAAAAGTACTCTTCACTTATATATATGAACGTGTACAAAGTCGACACCACGTGTCTTTCTAGATATAAGTAGAATGTAATATTTTTAATAATGTTTTCCCAACTTTCCAAATTATCCTATAAATAAAAGGATTTAAAAAGGAATTAAATTCAATGTAATTCTCTTTATCAGTCTGCACCCCCCTGCTATACCGGGAGGAACGCCTGTGGCTGTGCATAAAATCGTCGAATTAAATATTTCCTTTTTCTTTGGAGAGATCATAAATTCCTAACTGTACTTTGTCTCGACTAGATACCAGCAAAGACTAAGGGATATTGTCTCGTGGAAAAATGATGCTGAAGAAACTATCCTTGGGTCTGGGTAGGCCTATGCCCTAGGGTCTATATTGTAGTGTGGAAGATGATATCGGTACTGCTCTTAGGACTAGTGAACCTTCGAACCAGTGAACCTTTTTACTAGTGAACCTGTTTTTCGGACTAGTGAACCTTCGGACTAGTGAACCCTTCTCAAAATTTCAAGAAAAGCGATACCGCAATAAGTACGATGAAGTCGAAAACTTTACTGTTGCCTTGACTGCAACGAGAGGTTAAAAGTCACATTTGTAGACAGAAAAAAACCCAATATAGACCTACAAATCTTGACCTTTGAGAGATGCAGATTGATTGATTGATGTTTTAAGAAGATTATTCAAGATTACTTCACTTATATATGGCGGGATTGCAAGTTTCAGTGGGAGAGGAGACCGGGCTCTCTCACTATAGTGGAAACCCCCGACCCCCCCCCCCCCCCCCCACTACCGAATTATTAAACACTTTATCTGTTTTGAGTAGATCGCTTACTTCTGAACGCGGACAGTTTGTGGCGGGATTTACAAGGTGAAATAACAAAATAAATTATTCAAATAGTGTCAAAGAGACGTCCACGAATGATTTAGTTGTTTGTAAAGTGAGTTTAACGTTTCAAAACTGACAAACAGCAGTGTTAATTACGTCGTCGATGGAGGGGAATTTAGAGACTCCAAGGGCAAAAGTGAATTCAAGGGACCGACAATATTTACTGAACGATCCTCCCAGTCAATATCAGACACTGGCAGATAGCTAAATTATTATGGCCGTTTTGATACATTTGAGTAGGTTATATCCCCATATGAATAATGAATGATTTTATTTCACTGTCTAAATCTGACCACGAAGCGGTCTTCTCTGGTTGTTTGATTGCATTGAGACTGTACACCTAAGTACGACCGTCAGTATATAAAAAGAGTCATTTTGGAGCCAGATAGTAACTGCTACGCTGTAATTTGCATGTCACCGAATTGAAACTTCCCTTAATTGAATTGGAATGATTTGACTCTTTTATAATGATTTCGACAATTTGGGACGAACATGAGTTTTGGGGGGAAATTGAACTATACGCAGTAAGTCAGGATCCCCCCGATCCCGTCTGTTCTTAACAGCCGACTTTGAAGAGGCAATGCTTGTTAGCAGAAGGAAATGGATGATTCATTTACTTCTGGTGTTAGTCATGTAATTTACTTTTGTTTCATTCGCTCAAACCTGTAATTCCAGCTTCTATTATAACTAACTAATTTTTCTTGTTGGAATAGCTTCAAAATATAGAAGGGGGTGAGCTTTTTTTCGACATAGAACCTTTTCCCTTTTTTCCGAAGTAATTTTTTTCATCACAAGTTTTAGGTATTGTGTAAAACATCAAACAACCAATCCATAATTAGGTGCCGGGAAGGGAAGTCCGTTTGTTCAGCCCCAGCCCTCCCTCTCAAACTGGCGTTAGGCTAGGGGAGGACGTCTGAGTCCCGTCCCGCTATATAGATGTGCTTGGACATCTTTTTTTTGAATAGATTCAAAATATAATAAGGACTGAGTTTTATTCTGGAAAAAAGATTCATCTTCTTTTTGCCAAAAAAATTTACCGACACAAGTCTTGGGTTAAACAGTCAATCCATCATCGAAATACGATTACAAATTACAAGTATCTATTAAGTATCAGTTAAAAGGTACAACTATCTAGAATCAAAACATGTAATCGTGTGTGGTTACCCCAGCAATATGGCAGCTATGTAACAAATATTTTGCATTCAACAGGCAAAACATTATCAGTTTATAATGAGTATTACCCTTAAACTGGAAGCAACCATATATAATATAATTTAACGAAAGAGACAAGTCAATTTCTAAAACATCTGACGGCCAGTTAACAGACAGAGAACCAGGTTGTGTTATACAGAATCAAGTTGTGACAATCAGAACACTCAGATGAAGATTTTATTTAATGTTAGAATATATCACTATTGGCTGGGTAAATTCTGTTCAGGATTTTAATTTTGACTTTGTTTTCAACTTTAAGCAGGGACCGCGGAGCAAGGGGGCCGGGGGGCCCTGGCCCCCCCAAATTTTGGCCTACCAATTTTTTTTTTTTTTTTGGCAAAATATTTTTTTGCAGTTTTCTTACATACATATATGGACTTGAAATAAAGTGGCCGAAATTCGATGAGTTATACGAAGTGTGGTAGGGATGAGGGCCTTCGAATCTCGTCAATCTTTTTTAAACTACCGGTATTGCATTTTTTACATGCATATAAGATGATTTAAAAGATCAACGTCCTCGTAATTTTGTATGTGAGATGAAAGTTGTCAATCAATTGACACAAAATACAACACGTTCCAAATGAAAGCGTTAATATTGTTTACAGAGCAAAAAATGGTTTTATACGAGTGGTATTAGTTTGCCAAAACAAAACGATCATCAATCCATCTTGTGCAATTTTTGTTTTCATTATATTTGCTTTCTCAAAATATCAAAATTAAATGAAATGTTGGTAAGGTTCTTGAATAATTTTCTCTCGGGAAAACAAGGTTTTGGAAAGTGTTTGTAGACAACAGGTCTTTGAAATATACATTTCCTGTTGCCCAGCGAAAGGCTAGAATTGGCCGGTATTTTACAATGAACTTCAGAATAAAGCAGATAAGTACCCTAGCTGTTGTATTCAGTTTACATTGTCCGAGAGGTGTAATCACAGTTAGGTCATTTGAAAGTAATATTCAGTGCAAATTATTTGTCACTGTGATAAACATTTGAGCTCGTTTTCAAGTCTTCAAATTTTCTATTTGTATCATATCATATTGTGACTAAGACATTTAAAGTTTTCTCATGGATGGTGCTGTACAATGTCAAAACGCCACAGTAGGACAATTAACGACTTGTTTCAAGCTAAGAGATCGAAAAAGTAAGTGAAATGTTGTTCTTGTGTTTATCGAGAGATTTTTTTCAGTGAGGCTGTAGTGGTGGAGCTAACACAAAGTCCTAGTTTTCGGGCTTATGGTAAACCAGGACTCAACCCCACATCGCATAAGCTTATATCGCCAGCAAGCATGCATGGTCACTTCCTGACCGGCAAGTTAGTAAAACAGGATGAGACACATGTGTGGGGAAGGGAGGGGAGTCCCATTGGCCGAGTGGATAAAGCAAACCATTACAGTTCTTCCTTACCATACGTGCATTGACTCGGCGGGTTCACGGCCAACAATTTCTCCCTACACAACATTTCCCCAAGCGAGATTTTCCCATAATGAGAATAATTCAATATTTAATGAATAACGTGGGCCATTTATTTCTTATATTCTTTTATTTTTCCAATATAAATTTGACCCACTAACATAGAAATAAATCGGAAATAAGCATCATTATTTGGTTGGAGTACTGGTTTGTAATCAGTCCAAAAAATCGGTATTATAGAATTTTTGCTATTATCATTCAGGAAAATGTAATTAGAATAATAATATCAGAGCCAGTACTAAACATGTTTACCTCAAATTATGATCGAAAAATATAAGCGAATAAATATTTAATTTCCTGAATTTAGGTTGTATTTCGGAGATTTCTTGCTCAATGTACACATTCTTTACAAATGATTCGACCGAAATTCTTAAAACAGAACACATACAAAATCCTTCAGCAGTTAACACTCCTACAGTTTCCAGCTAATTTATTCTATCATTTGACATTGGTTTCATTTTGAATTTTGCACACCACTGATGACACCTTACCATACTGAAAGTCTTTACACAGTGACCCAAACTTCAAGTTCCAAGTAATGAACTGATAGAAACTTATCTGCATGGGGATCCTGGACCTTGAAGTTGCCCCGCTGCAACTTCAACAACCTCTAGTTAGGGATCCCCTTCTTGGAGCAATAACTCACAGTTTGTGATATATCTCAGTTTTCCATTTCTCCATCAGCGCAAATTGAATAGCGATGGAGGTTGTGGTGTAAATCGGAAGTGTTTTAACAGGGTGTCTACCATTTTTTAGCTATCAAGCGATGGGTTTTTAAGCTGAATAAGTAATGCCAATGCCTCTGAGCTTCCGGTGCCGAGGTGGTCCCCGGACCACCGCTTCTTGAACTGGGGTCAAGTACCGATATTAGACATTTCTTTACTGAATGCAGTTATAAAAACAAGGAAGCAAATCATCATTTTTATTTCCAGAAAATCCTCAGAACGCATCTCCGGCCGTCTAGCGCCTCAGAGCTTCCGGGGCCTAGGCGGCCCCTGGACCCTCGCCTGTTGGGCTGGGATATTGGTGTCTACCTTTTTTAAGCTATCAAGCGATGGTTTTTTTTAGCTGAATAAGTAATGCCAATGCTTCTGAGCTTCCGGTGCCGAAGTGGTCCCCGGACCACCGCTTCTTGAACTGGGGTCAAGTGCCGATATTAGACATTTTTTAACTGAATGTAGTTATAAAAACAAGAAAGCAAATCATCATTTTTATTTCCAGAAAATCCTCAGAACGCATCTCCGGCCGTCTAGCGCCTCAGAGCTTCCGGGGCATAGGCGGCCCCTGGACCCTCGCCTGTTGGGCTGTGATACTTGGCCCCCCCAAACGCAATTATGCTCCGCGGTCCCTGTTAAGTGAATGAGCCAAGGTGACAATCCTGTCATTCTGATGCATACAGCAGTTATCTCTTGTCTGAGACGTAGAGTCGAAACCCTATCATACAGCTCCTAAGAGCATGCGTTTTATGTCAAACGAAAATTTTCACACGCTGAGATTGAGTTTTTCTATTATCTCACTGAGTCACATGTCAACCGAAAATGTTCAAATTCGGAGATCGAGTTTAGCCCTCTTGCGTTAGTTTTCTGTCAAGACTGGACTGGTACATTTTACAGTTTTACAGACCGTGTCCAATCAATCGTATTCTCGCGAGATCTCCTTTAGACGTGGCTAAAGTTGAATCTGGCCTTTTGGACTAATTTTTTTTCTAAACATCTTTATTTTGTTAAGTAAAGTACACTTAAGCCAAAGGCTTAACTTCTAATTTTAGATTGCGTGTCCAATCTCACCAATCGTGCCAACATGCTTATCTCCCTTTACTTTCAGATCAAGGTTTTGCTTATGGAGATTATCTTCTTTGTTTAGATTTCACTCTCACATTATATATCAGTGCCCGTGTGTTTTAGTCTCAGTTTAGGCGAGATTAGTGATGTTCGGGACTCTCATGCCCTTCGCGACTCCACCAGGCACAGAGATTCAGAATTGAAAAGAGTAGCATCGTTTTTTAGTGATTTAGGCTAGGTTAGCTGTCCTGCCATTGTCGAGAAAGTCGCCAATGAAATAGGACCACAAGCTTCTCGCCCCGCCAGGGTACCGAAGGAAGCGAATAAAAAAAATAATAGTTATTAAATCGGTTAACGTAATTGGCGTGTTTGGTGGAATATACATAGTCGCAAAGGAAGTGCATTGGCGTGTCTGGTGGGGCCGTAAAGTGCCAGAATAAAATGTATCTAGATCTACGCATCCATATAAATGGGGAACGATTTGTTACACAATCGTATTCTCGCGATCGAGTAAGCCGCGTAACCTACACCTTTACAAGCTATAACATAGGAACTATAACCTACAGATCCAAAGAAGTGAGAACATTTTCATAAAAAAACAACAACGAAAAAGTATTGGGTGAAATCTCAAAATTGAATATTACCAGAACTGTAACGAGAGATAAAAAGTCCCGTGTGTTTTAGTGTTCATAAATACATATGGATGCGGTATAGAAACAAAATCAGTCAATATCGAGAATCAACACACCAAAATCAGCTCGCGGTCGCCTTCCTATACCCCTCACAATACATCGGAATTGTTCCATGGGCAACTACGCTTATGCCTCATGCTTATGATCCGGAACCATTGCCGACCACTGGATACTCTAAGTCAAGTTTATTGAACGAAGGAACCAAGCGTTATCATTCATAAATAGTGGTCTGGTGGCTAATGGATGATTATCGAAATGTGGATCGTCAAGTAGGCTACTTCTTGAATGTAGCGAGCCCAGTCAAATTGCATACCCACCATCATTTTCTGACTGGGTTTTCACTCGGGATGTGGGATGGTTGCCAGTTACTAACGGAAGGTCGTGGGTTTCCTCCGGGCATAGAGCCTCCAACAATAAAACTGGCAACGCCGCCATATTAGTGAAACAATCTTGAGCGCGGCGTAAAACATCAATCAATCAATAGCTGTTTGCGTCTGGAATAATGACCATTACGAACCGCAACCCTAGCCGAGTGTATCGTGATCGAAGTACATATATAGACGGTAAATGTTAGCAAACGCTCATTTGAATTTCAAGATGTTATCGTTTTGTCGCAATATTTAGTCACATGACCAGCTGATCTCCGTGGTGAAATCTTGAGCGCAAGTACAATGGCGACAAGTTGGTAGGCAAAAGTTATTGGTCACATTTCTCTACGATAGAGAATTACCCGTCCGATGATGTGAATTAATCTATCAGCCCATTTATTCCTATCTAAGATATTCTACAACGATTTGAATGAACATACAATTTCAATATACTTTAAAGTAAAGTTACCTTGAAATCGTCTTTATCAAGTTTAATGTTATGTGAATATTTCTTAAAACCCAGAGATAATGTCATTTGCTAAATCCGCGAAGAAAAATGTCAGATTGGTGGATCAGACGGGAAGGCCATTTTATGATAGCTACACTTAAATTAAAAATTAAACGAAAACTGACCAAGTTTGAAATTTGATGATAATTCGACCGAGTTATTGAGAATGGTAGCTATTTCCCCAGAGCGTGCTCGCATATAGATTGATTGATTGATGTTTTACGCTGCACTCAAGATAATTTCACTTATATGGCGGCGCTGCTAGGTTTAGTGGGAGAGGAAACCCTTGACCTTCGGCTAGTACCTGGCAACTCTTCCACATACGGCGACCGAATGCAAAATCAACTCAGACAATTTTCAATTTGTATTTGGTCTGAGCGTGATTCGAACCTGCACCGCATCAATGGAAGTTCTGTGTGGGACTGAGGGACGAACACTCTAACCAACTGGACCACCGAGGCCCCTGTTCGCATATGGAAGGTAAGGATAAATTAACGAATGGTACAGAATATTCAGGGTGTGTTTATTTAGGTTTTTATGTGCTTTAAGAGGCCAATATTTTTGTGAAATTTATATGAGATGACCATAAAAGTTTGTCATGAAATACTATACCTACAAACTTAAATTGATTTACTTGTTCAATCAGATTGTTATTAAAGCAGAGGTACATGGTACATGTATCTCAGGGCAGGTTTTAGAAAGGAGATAACCATGAATTTTGTCTTCGAGACATTGGCATTAAGAGAGAGTCTATATGCAAACAGCCATATTGAGATCATCTCCAGCTCCATCGACACTGTGTCAATGGCACTGGTAACAGTCTCAGCGGATGAACATACACTCGTATCGTCAGCAAATAAAGTGAACTTGATATGATTTGATAAATTTATTATATCATTTAAATACACCAAGAAGAGAATCGGTGCCAAAATTATTCCTTGATGGACACCGCAAGTGATTTGAGAGGACGACGATTTACAGGCGTCCCAAAAGACAATCTGATTTCGACCGGATAAATAATTTTGTAACCCAATATTTGAACCGTTTCTAAAGCAATAGTGTGGAAGTTTATTTAGAAGTATAGAATGGCTTACCCTGTCGAAGGTTTTAGATAAGTCACGAAACACAACTGCACTAAAATGTTTTCTGTCTTTTGTAGTGATGAGGTGATCCAATCGAGATCTCGTGCCATATACGAGATCTTCAACACGAGACATGGCTCGAGAGCCGTCGCATTTATTTTCGCCCATGGCGAACTGTAAGAATCTTACTGAGAATTTATAATGTGTATGATATTTAATTCTCTGTTCTACACAGTTCCCAAACATGTAACCCTACAATAATAACCTGTATCGCAAGGCCTTTGGGCAGAAATACTTGTTAAAAATCAAAAATATAATCGGCACTACATCAGCTCATATATACATTCTAAAACAAGATGGCAGCGTCCATGGATGTCAAGGCAAAATATGATATGGAGTTCAAGGTATTTCAAGGTATTTTATATGTATTAGGAGAGTAGCAATCAATATAACAAAACAGGTTATCGGCGGCTAAAATGTTACCTACCAGAATTATATCGGATATCTCTCTACACAACCGAGTCAACTATCAGTGTCACGTGTCGTTGTTTACAATTTTAAGGACGTCGACAGCAGTGACCTCCCTTTGTTCAAGCAACATGTCACTCAATCGTTTTAGAGTTGATATCTCAACGAATGGCAGAAGGATCAATCTCTATTTTAGATTGGAGGTGATCATGAAGAACCGTAGCGGCGTGCACAGTAGAATGGAACGAGTGGAATCCATATTGATGTGAAGAGATGAGGTTGTTTGTATCAAGAAAATGTGTTATCTGGTTTGCTGCGAGCTTTTCAAGGACTTTACTCAAGCACGGAAATATTGAGATTGGACGATAGTTGGACGTTTGTTTCTTGTCACCAGATTTATAAATTGGGACAATTTTGTCAGACTCCGGTACGCTGCCATTTTTTAAAAGTAAGGTTTACTAAATGAGCTAAAGGTTGTGCTATGTCAGTTGCAATTATTTTGATGTCACTCATTGGGATACAGTCACCACCGGGTGCAGAGGTATTAAGTTCTTAGATGGTTGACATGACAAGGCTGCAGTTTACTTCAGCAATTTAAAAGAGTTCTGATTTGGAGTACCAAGGCATTCAGAAAAGTGGTCGGGAACGGAGGGGAGCTTCCCAGTACATGATAGTCACTAAATGTTTGGGCGAGGACCTGTTTATCACTGATTTCTTCACCATTGTTCGCTATAGATTTACGGACCTGACAATTTGCCCTACCAATTAATTCGTTTATTGTTTCTCAGGTCTTTTATATATTACTGTTGTCAGCGTTAAATTTGTCTTCAAAATATATTTTCTTTGATAGCCAACTGAGATGAGTTAATTCATTTTTTAACTGTCAATATTGAATTCTGTCATCAGATCTTTAAGATTTTAGTTGATTGCAGTATAATTTATTTTTTTCTTGGACTGATTTTCATTAGTGCTGCATGGTGTTATCCAAGTTTTACAGATTATTTTAGTGTAGTCGGTCAAGCATGTGAAAACAACCACTGTACATTTTTGAAAGTGTCTGTTCAAATTTAGCTAGAGATTATTTGATAGTGCTTGTATTTCTCTATGGACGCTGAGGAGTTTAATCGAAAAAGGGATTGAGTATAAGGCTTCCAGGACAGAGAATCATTGCCAAGCTGTGATATCGTTTTAATTGATTGTTTGGTGTCTTACGCCGCGCTCAAGATTATTTCACTTATATGGCCCCGTTGCCAGTTTTATTGTGAGAGGAAACTGGGCCCACTTGCACAAAGCGCTCTTAACTAAGAATACTCTTAGTGTATGTCTACAACATGGGACTTAAGAGTGCTCGTAAACTTTCCATGCTGTAGAGATATGCTAAGAGTCCTCTTAAGTTAAGAGCGCTTTGTGCAAGTGGGCCCTGGGCTCTAAGCCCGGAGGAAACCCACGACCTTCAGGTGGTAACTGGCAACCATCCCACATAGGTCGGATGTCGCCTTAAAAACTCAAGGTACACGTTCAGGCCTGACAGGAGAATCCACTTCAAAAAAGCATATATTTTCCTAATGACTTACTAATTATTATATTACATTACTAATGGGTTGTTTAAAATAGTCGCTTATTGCAGCTTTAGTATTCATTCTTCACAAAAGTTACGTATAGCAATTACACACTCCAATTCCAGTCCATATAAAGCTATCTGTGACTGTGATTTGACTGACACTCACCTTTGGCAGGCCTCATACAAACATGTACAGACCCATGCTCATCTTTACTGATAGCCTGCCGATCACACATGTGCGATTTGTGATACCTGTATTATACACATTTATAGGCTGGCTAGCAAAGAAAAACAAACAAAACAATCCATTTAATTTTAAACTTGATTAAGGTCGTCATTTTGGAAGGTATTAAGATAAAAAATCACAATTTAAGGCACACTTATTAACTATAAAATTATAAATTTCATAAGCTTGTCTGATATAGGTTTTTGCCATAGTTTGCAAGAGAGTTTATCATTACATAATTTTGTTGACTCTAAAACACATGCTCGCCAGGTTCCCCTCAGGAAATCCGCAGTGTTCTTTTAAAGTACTTTTGGAACAAATGGACCAGTCAGTGCAATACAATCAGATCTTTGAGCATGCGCTGTCTGGACGGACCCCGACGTTGGGCTAATGGTTTTAACAATTAAGCCTATTCACCTCAAACGAATTTAAGGTAAGCTCTTGAATTTTTCAATTCCTAACTATACATTAAAAGAAACAAGTATAGTTATCAAAAAAGCAAACAAACAAAATATATCATATAGATAACCCAAAACTACAAAATTGTTTAACTATCATAGCTTTAGTTTATTGGATACCTCTTTTAAATTTGCATTTTCCAAACATATAGTCTAACAGTCTGAATCTCAGTGAAACATACTTAATTATTTCATTTACAAAAAAAACCCCATCAAATATAGTTAATATTCTTCTACAGACGTGTGTTATATGGTGCCTTCTTGCCGATTGGTGTTCATAGTCAGTCGGAACAGCATTACACATGGCATTGTAATCAATAACAAACAAAATGCTGTGTGATGCTGTCCATCCGCTTGAACCGTTATTGGAAGATCATTTTCCTTGCACCATCCTACAAGAGTTTTTGACTCCTGACAGTACTAGGTCGCTCGTATGATTGGCATAGCGCAGCGATCTCGCCATGTCTAATTTTCTTCTCATACTTTCGAAATTCGAACTATAATTTTATTAGCCAGTGTCCTGAATGTAATCACAGTATCAGTAAGTCGCGTTATATAGATATTTTGAAATTTAAAAAAATCGTATATAAAAAGATTACCATCGGGCATAAGTAAAGGGCTGTTAACTTCACGTGGAACTAGACGGGGTTTTAATTATTTTGAGCGGAATATTTTAACATTTAGGTGAACAAGAAAAATAAAGAGAATTGTATTTTCAATTCTGTCCAAAATCTACTCTGTGTTTTGTGTACACTCAGATATTGAACTAGCCTTACACGCATTGGATGACAGTTTGCATTTGTCCAGCTGAAATACATGCGCGAAATCTTTATATTAGACCTGCATGGTATCCCATCTATCAAATCGGCTTTGGCACAGTCAATTCCTAGGACCATGTTTGTTGAACTGGGTTCAAACTGGCCAGACTCCAATACACTTGGCATCATAAATAATCACTCTGACGCGTGGTGTAATGATGTCGGCCAGAAAAACCAAACAATAAGCCCCTCACTTCGGTGGTCCAAGTCGTTTTGATTCGAGTTTGACATCCAATCCTCTGTCTTGAATCAGTAGGAATTCGATGTATTGGTCTGTTAGTTCCAAAAATGACTCCTTATAGAAGTATGGAACATAATACCTGTAAAAGAAGGGTAGGTTAGCGTGAAATGAAATATTTATAGCAAACATCTACATATTTATAGACACTATAACACACGTCCACAGGGACAATCTTCTTGACAAATAACCATTGAGACAAGTTCCTAGTTGTGTCATTTAGACCTTTATACCCAGTCACAGGTTTTTGTAATAAACCAAAAGCTTTGATATTTCATTTGGTTGAAAGACAGGGGGTTTTAGTCCGTATTTTTTTCTGAAATACGGTGTTATATATTGACAAAGTTGTACGGATCTTCAGCTATTGCAGTACTATTGGTACTTTACTTTCAAATAGCAATACATCCATTGTTTGTAACGCTTAGAGTCCCCAACGAATACCCTGCTTGACAACATTTCTGCAACTAATTTTATAGGCTTTTTTTTGGCCCTTTTTTAAAATAAATTCAGATTTTCACGATAATAATTGAGTATGGAGTTCATTGCAGTCTCTGACCAGCAGGCTATAAACAGAAATGGTGCTAGATCAATGGCACTAAAAAGTTTATTTAATGGCACTTCTTGAGAAAAATAGCCAATAACTTCCAAATTTTTGTTTTCACAGAAAAATATCAACCTCTTGTCACTTGAATAATAAATAAAAGGTGGGTCAGATAAGGTCGCCTGGCTAACTCCATGAATATCCAGTGGGGGTATGATGAGCGTAAGTCAGTATTATAGAAGTAGTTTTACATGCATAATATTTGTTCTAAAGCCATTCCAACAAAAAATTCAGACGTGTGTGTAAACATAAAAAGATACTCCAATGAAGAGCAATTTTGCACCGTTGGAGTCGTGAAAAATGTCTTCGTCTTGTCCTGTTGCAAGTATTCAGGATGTCCCAAAACTGAAAAAATAAGAAAACACTATACTTGGGTTTAACTATATCAAGCGTTACTGTGCTTGATATTATAGTCTACAGCAATGACTTTATCGGTACTTTAAATTACTCCTCCTCCTGAAGCTTACCTTGGCAGTTTAACTCACGGCTGTAGACGCCATGTTAGTGTCACTGGCATTCTTTAGCAGCCGTCTTCAAACGGACCACTTACGCTACTCGTGGACTTGATTTAACTGAAAAAGGCTGGCCCACACTGATCTAACGTACTGGTTTGTGTAGTCAATTGTCGAAGACTTCCTAGTTCTCTTCGGGAACACAAGATTATATGGGGTACGAGGATAGAGTAGTTATAACCGAGGCTGAACGACTGAGTGATCTTTGGACAAAGCCTTGGAAATCGGATCCTGTGGAGGAATTCCTGAAAGAAATGTAGAATACTTATATCTGTAAAACCTATAATACCCCCTGAGAGCTATGTTATAATAATCGCTAATTGTTATGGCGTGATATTTGACCCAAGCTTCACAATTTAAGTTTATTATTTCATAATAGAGTAAATAATCGCATATATATAGTTGCGATGGCAAGACGATGAGAAAAGTCCTTGAGCTTGAGCTTCTGAAATCGTTCAATTGCAACCCGAGTTCATTTGACGTGGCCATAAAACCGAGAACATAAAATATTCAGTACCTAAACTTACTCCCGTGCCAACGGTAATGAATAATTCTTAACTGTAGGCCTATGATCTTTAACTGTGCGCTTATTTTCTAAAGATGAAATAGTTGCTCGTTGATTTACTGGTTATTTCAAACACCTCAACAGCAGGCAAAAAAAGGTACATAAAATGGGCTTATAGGCTAAGAGTGTTTTAAATAAGAAAATAAATGCAAATTAAAAAACTTTTAGCTTGAAGTGTATGTGATTCTAAATAAATAATATGGAAAATATAAGGAACATTTCGTTGAAACAGATTTAGCTAATTCTACTAAACTGGAGCTTTCCGTTTATACCAGTCTTGAAGATGTTCGTATAAGGGTAGTTTTATAAGCAGTAAAACACCCAAAGTTTGAACTCATACATCCCGGCTATTTGAATTTGGTCTGTTCGCTAAACTTCTCTTGACAATCAGAAAATATGGGGGTAAAATCTGAATTTTGGTAGCTCATGCCACGGACTTCTAATAACATTTGATTGTTTCCAGAATCGATTTGCTAAACATGTTGGGGGACGATCTTGTCAGACATTTTTTTATGTTTATGGACTGAGGTGGAATTTGATCCCGTGTCCATGGAAGGCTTGTGTCGGACTGAGGAACTATCACTCTGAGACACAACAGTGTGATGGAAGTTACGCCGAGATTTTCCAAATACGTGACACGTGTAAAGCGGATGTGCAGTGCTCAATTATATACGAGAACCTTGGGAAACTTCGATTCAAGAGAGGAGGCGACAAAAATGGTATTTTTTTGGACTGCAACAGGGTCATAATGGTATTTTAAATCTAGAAATCTATATTAAAGTATATTTGTCAGACTTAGGTAGCTTTGCAAACATCTGCTCAGGGGTAGGGGAAAAGAGGAAGCCAACTATTTTGGGAAGGTCATCGATCGGACACCCTCCCCCACGGAACACACACACCCCTCTGGTTTATTGACTGGAATGATAATAGTTTCTCTAAGTATGATGCAGCATGAATTCCATTGAGCTTCCATTAAATAATTTTTGATTTTGAGAGGCTACAATATAGCTTTACACAATGGTATTTCAACTAAATAGATTTAGCATTGAGATATCCCAAAATCGAAGCAACCAAATAGACCTACCTGTAATCTTCTTTCGTGCAACTTTCAGAGCGCATGGAAACACGTGTTTTATATTAACTTTATCGAATGGTGGAATCAGTCGAAAACACGACGATCCTCTCCATAAAACAGAAATACGCCTCCTTTTTGGAGCAGAGACTCCGTGATTGTTTCAGGTGAACAGCTCGATGGGTTTGCATATTTTGAAATGCAGGTAGATCGATACCGACTACCGGCCAGATAGACGGACTGAGTAAGTATGAAAAATAAATCTCCAAACACCTAGCTTCAAATTGAAAAGAGATATAGTTGTAAATAATTCCATAGCTGACAAGTATCCTATCGAATGACTCTTGTGTAAAGCCGAGTTCAGACCTATTAAGAGATTCCCGGTAAGACGTTAAGAAACCCGGTATCTGCACGCAAACGTTAAATGAGACGGGGGGAGGGCAGAGGGGGATACCTATATTACGACTCCGACTAGACTGATCTTGTAGGGCCTGGGATCCTCTCCTCGCCTAACGTGTCTTTGTTTCAATCGGTATGGAGTTCAAACCAAAACGTAATTGGTAATTTAGAAGTATTAGATTACTGACAGAGGGCTACAACGTCAAGGTAGTACGAGATGTGGCCATTGTGTGGTAGTAAACGCTTAGATGAGCAGGCACATTGGAGGCTTGTCATTAATACCTCTATACAGTCAGTGCCAGTATTTGATTTCTCCACGGCTGCTTTGTATTCACAATACACGTATGGTTACAACATTATCATTGGAAACATACATAAGTTAGCTTTTAGTAGGCTGAAACCTCCTGGAATATACAAAATAAAGGATTTAATCTCCCAACTGAATAAATAGAGGTTCCCTAAAGCCAGAATGGATTATGAAAGCACATTGAGAAATATCAGTTTATTTTTGATTCATCAAAAATGTTAATATATTTAATTCTATACTTATGTTGACTTCTTATATTTCGGCTTACAGTTAACAAATTTAGTTGATAGCTTTAGATGAATTAAAATCCATGTTTCTCATCGAGAACAACACAAGCGTTAAAAACGGTCTGTACAAAATGGCAGTTTTGTCCGGCCATCGCTTGGCTTGCCTAAAGACCCTACTAAAAAGTTCACAACTCTTTGGTTTGTAGGGAGTTTTGTGACAATTTTGGTGATACATGTTTCACTATGAATTGTATTTATGTCAAGGTTATCCTGCACGATGGTTTTCTATTCATATATCCTACCCACAAATACGCACGCATTTGCGCAGACAGTGTCAGGTTAGTCGTGAGAGGAAACGGCGTTATCTGTGGTAGAAAATAAATTCCATATCTGATACCGCTCATACACATACCTGACAAGCATTCTTTATGTTGGTCTGTGTGCAGTGAGGAGGGGGGGGGGGGGTGAACCAATGATCTATCGATGGTAAAGAATTCTGTAGATTTTGGAGAGAACACAAGAAAAATCGGGTACATGTTATTTTTTTTTTGGGGGGGGGGGAGGGTTGTAATAAAATAATAGGTAAATTTCCAATCGGTCATCAGTGGAGTTTACCTATGCGATAGGTTCCTCTCCAACCAAATCTATAACAAGGCCAAACAAGTCAATTCATTTTCTGTTTCTGTTTCCTATCCAAGGGAATAATTTTCTGTTTGCCATATAAGTGAAACAATCTTCTGTTTGCCAAACAAGTAAAATAATCTTCTGTTTGCCATACAAGTAAAATAATCTTCTGTTTGCCATACAAGTAAAATAATCTTCTGTTTGCCAAACAAATGAAATAATCTACTTCTTCCGTGTGACGTTAAACACCAATTTATCTATCATTTGGTCGATCCTTCGAGGCTGAGGTATTGATAAATTCTAAGATAAAACTGCATATATTCCCACTTTTCCATTTAGTCATTGATCGCTTGATATCCAATATAAAAAAGCAAAGACATTCTGTGCCAATCTAAAATAGGGATTGATCCTTCTGCCATTCGTTGAAATATGTCTCGTGTAGAAGATCTCGTAGAATGGCTCGAGATCTCGATGGATTCTGTGCGAGCGGTCATTTTGTTTTTATTAAATGCACTTACATTACATACCCATGCACAGATATGCCTTAAACATTCGAAGAATTTATGCGCAAAAACCATCGCTATACGTATTCTAACTTGAGCATACTCTTATACTAAACGGATAGATATTTATGTGTGGATATCAATATTTTTCCCAAGCGAAGCCTCAACTAAACAAATGCCAAGAAAGTTCTCTGAACGGTGATAAACTCTCAGATAGTTCGTCTTTTTCGAGTATCGAAATAGTTTTTTCCTGCAAACAACTTACATCCTATGTACCTTGCTGATGGTTATTATCATTTTTCTTCAATAACCGACAATCACCACTATAACCCCAATTGTGAGACATCGTTTACATTGTGAGAAATCGTTTACATTGTGAGACATCGTTTACATTGTGAGACATCGTTTACATTGTGAGACATCGTTTACATTGTGAGACATCGTTTACATTGCGAGAATCGTTTACATTGTGAGACATCGTTTACATTGTGAGAATCGTTTACATTGTGAGAATCATTTACATTGTGAGAATCGTTTACATTGTGAGACATCGTTTACATTGTGAGAGATCGTTTACATTGTGAGAATCGTTTACATTGTGATACATCGTTTACATTGTGAGATATCGTTTACATCGTGAGACATCGTTTACATTGTGAGAATCGTTTACATTGTGAGAATCATTTACATTGTGAGAATCGTTTACATTGTGAGACATCGTTTACATTGTGAGAGATCGTTTACATTGTGAGACATCGTTTACATCGTGAGAATCGTTTACATTGTGAAACATCGTTTACATTGTGAGACATCGTTTACATTGTGATACATCGTTTACATTGTGATACAAATGTAATAATCTTCTGTTTGCCATACACGTGAAATAATCTTCTTTTTGCCATACACGTGAAATAATCTTCTGTTTGCCATACACGTGAAATAATCTTCCTCTTCTGTGTGACGTAAAACACCAATTTATCTATCATTTAGTCGATCCTTCGAGGCTGAGGTATTGATATATTCTAAGATAAAACTGCATATATTCCCACTTTTCCATTTAGTAATTGATTGGTTGATATCCAATAAAAAAAGCTAAGACATTCTGTGCCAATCTAAAATAGGGATTGATCCTTCTGCCATTCGTTGAAATAGGTCTCGTGTAGAAGATCTCGTAGAATGGCTCGAGATCTCGATGGATTCTGTGCGAGCGGTCATTTTGTTTTTATTAAATGCACTTACATTACATACCCATGCACAGATATGCCTTAAACATTCGAAGAATTTATGCGCAAAAACCATCGCTATACGTATTCTAACTTGAGCATACTCTTATACTAAACGGATAGATATTTATGTGTGGATATTAATATTTTCCCCAAGCGAAGCCTCAACTAAACAAATGCCAAGAAAGTTCTCTGAACGGTGATAAACTCTCAGATAGTTCGTCTTTTTCGAGTATCGAAATAGTTTTTTCCTTCAAACAACTTACATCCTATGTACCTTGCTGGTGGTTATTATCATTTTTCTTCAATAACCGACAATCACCACTATAACCCCAATTGTGAGACATCGTTTACATTGTGAGACATCGTTTACATTGTGAGACATCGTTTACATTGTGAGACATCGTTTACATTGTGAGACATCGTTTACATTGTCAGACATCGTTTACATTGTCAGACATCGTTTACATTGCGAGAATCGTTTACATTGTGAGACATCGTTTACATTGTGAGAATCGTTTACATTGTGAGAATCATTTACATTGTGAGAATCGTTTACATTAAGAGACATCGTTTACATTGTGAGAGATCGTTTACATTGTGAGAATCGTTTACATTGTGAAACATCGTTTACATTGTGAGACATCGTTTACATTGTGATACATCGTTTACATTGTGATACAAATGTAATAATCTTCTTTTTGCCATACACGTGAAATAATCCTCTGTTTGTCAAACAAGTGTTATAATCTTCTGTTTGTCATACAAGTAAAATAATCTTCTGTTTGTCAAACAATTGTAATAATCTTCTGTTTGCCATACACGTGAAATAATCTTCTGTTTGCCATATTCGTAAAATAATCTTCTGTTTGCCATACACGTGAAATAATCTTCCTCTTCTGTGTGACGTAAAACACCAATTTATCTATCATTTTGTCGATCCTTCGAGGCTGAGGTATTGATATATTCTAAGATAAAACTGCATATATTCCCACTTTTCCATTTAGTAATTGATTGGTTGATATCCAACAAAAAAAGCAAAGACATTTTGGGCCAATCTAAAATAGGGATTGATCCTTCTGCCATTCGTTGAAATATGTCTCGTGTAGAAGATCTCGTAGAATGGCACGAGATCTCGATGGATTCTGTGCGAGCGTCCAGTTTGTTTTTATTAAATGCACTTACATTACATACCCATGCCCAGATATGCCTGAAACATTCGAAGAATTTATTCGCAAAAACCATCGCTATACGTATTCTAACTTGACCCAATTGTGAGACATCGTTTACATTGTGAGACATCGTTTACATTGTGAGAATCGTTTACATTGTGAGACATCGTTTACATTGTGAGACATCGTTTACATTGTGAAACATCGTTTACATTGTGAAACATCGTTTACATTGTGAGACATCGTTTACATTGTGAGATATCGTTTACATTGTGAGACGTTGTTTACATTGTGAGACATTGTTGACATTGTAAGACATCGTTTACATTTTGAGAGTCGTTTACATTGTGAGACATCGTTTACATTGTGAGACATCGTTTACATTGTGAAACATCGTTTACATTGTGAAACATCGTTTACATTGTGAGATATCGTTTACATTGTGAGATATCGTTTACATTGTGAGATATCGTTTACATTCTGAGACATCGTTTACATTGTGAGACATTGTTTACATTGTGAAACATCGTTTACATTCTGAGACATCGTTTACATTGTGAGATATCGTTTACATTGTGAGATATCGTTTACATTGTGAGACGTTGTGACATTGTGAGATATCGTTTACATTGTGAGATATCGTTTACATTGTGATACATCGTTTACATTGTGAGACATCGTTTACATTGTGATACATCGTTTACATTGTGAGACATCGTTCACATTGTGATACATCGTTTATATTGTGAGACATCGTTTACATTGTGATACATCGTTTATATGGTGAGACATTGTTTACATTGCTCAACTGCATAAGCTCAACTGGATGTATCTGTTTTTGAAGAAAAACAACACCTGGAATTATCTGTCTATGACAAATATTTTCCCAAATGTTATTTTTCAAATATTACAACCTTTTTAAAATAATAGCCACAAACTTTATCACTTCAAAAGCAGTAAATGCAATCCAAGTTAGTGGGATAATACTTTAGAAAATCCATCCATTTAATGACAATGACATAAATGAATTTATCGGTGAACTCTTCATTACGTACCCGTAGTAGTAACAATATCCTTCTACAGAGAAAGATTGACATATTCAAATCGAGATCTCGTGTCACTCTACATCATCTACTGCCTGAGACATGGAATCACGAACGCGGCACAAGGATCAATTCAACTTTAGAATGGACGAATAGTCCTCATTTGGATCAAAGGGCCGTAACCCTGGCTGTTAGATGTTTTGATCAACTCGCAGTTTGAGACCTTTATGAGAAACGCATGGAACATACCGTGTCGCTCTACTCCGATTTGGAGGGGGCCTATCATATGACACCACCTGTAAACACCTCATTCTTAAAGATCCTGTTGGTATGGAGGCTCACGAGGCCATGTTCAGCATCAAAATCAATAGTTTGGCTGGAGTCCTACATGTCAATGTAGAGGGGTCCGTGTATGTGGATGATCATCTTGTGTGTAACCGTTCCAGGAACATGGCCACAATTGAGAGACAACTACAGGAATTTCCCAATGAGATCGAGAAAGTCAGTGGTCCACTTCTCATCTACCAATCCCGTAGCCACGCCCTTCTGTAACCCCAGGAAGCTCCACTTGGACCCTGATCTTACGTTCTATGGTAGCCATTTGAGTGGGTCAAGGAATTGGTTTGCCTCATCTTCGATCATAAACTTAAATTTGTGCCCCACATAAAATGTTAAAAAGCATAAGATACGATAAAGGTTCACTCCAGCAGGGATGCAGAATGCAGCTTTCTTTGGATCGAATGATGAAGATCGGGTTGTTGTTGCGAGAGTGTTTGGCTTCTGCCGGCATTCCTTTTCGTCACTTTTATAACGTTTCTCTTAATTCGATGTAAATTTTCACGAATAGTGATGTCAGAATTGTAATATTTTTCTAATAGCTTTCTAAAATATTACCCAATTTGGCATGTGAAAATTCCTGCGTGTCCTGTGAAGGTGTTAGAGGTCTATGTTAGCCACGTGAAAAGAAGATCTTGCGAGAATACGATTGCCCCGTATCGATGTTTAGTCACTTTAGTGCAGGGATATTATTTTTGGATTTGCAGTGCGACCAGGAAGATTAACTTGGTTGAACTGGACATTTTTGGCGAACACAAGAAACCTGTTGGCCGGATCTTAAATAAACCGTTTGTGAATATTCTCAACATGCAGTTGCTCGCTATCCTACATATGCGTATATATATATATATATATATATATAACCAGAAGAAGTCTACGAACGTGGAAGTGTGAAAGGTCGCATTATCACATATTCAGGGCACTGGCGCTTTCAGTCTGTTTATACTACAGCATGTGACGTTTATGCGCGGTAGAGTTTTAAATTGTTAACGCTTGCGCAATTTCAAATCAGAAAATAAATTCATTCTCCGCTTACTGGACTATCATATCGACAATCCCAGTAACCGCAGTTTGGAGAATACATTGGTTCCTATAAAAGTTTAACCTAGCACGCGACTCTGATATATCCATTTCGACTCAAATCGTCCCAATCAAGGCTTTTTGTCGCATTTTAAACTATATGAAGTTCTTCGGAAACTTTTGCTCCATCAAGTACTGTTGCCATATCTAAAACTTCCGCCATGTTTTTTCTTATGCTTCCCATAATAGTTCATACGAGGAAGAGAAGAAAAGCCACAGTTTCTGATTAACCGAAAGAGGGCACTGTTTAAGGTGGCCTTTGGGCCAATAAGTGCCAATGCCCTGAATATGATGTAATGGGACGTTTCACACTTCCACACTCATAGACTTCTGATATAACTCTACTGATTAAAGCCAAACTCTTGTTTAATGAAATAGCATGGGTTTTGATTTATTACAAAAACCTATTATTGGGTATAAATGTCTAAATGATATACCCTCTCTCCCCTCTTTTTTACACAATTAGAAACTTATAGTCAAGAAGATTTTCCATGTGCCCGTGTGCTTTAGCGTTTCTTTAAATATATATATTTTGAGTGACGCCCAAAATGGGAATCGAACCCAGTTCCCCGAGTATGACATATATCGCCTTTAACCTAGCATTGAGCATATATACACAAAGAAAAAAGTTAAGTACCCGCCTGGAAAGTCTGCACCGACCGATAAAATCATTGGTGTAGGGAGATTGTTGGCAAACTGATGTTGCAGAAACGATTGTGATCATTAAGGGCAGCATTTTGGCGATAAGAAATCACCATTAATGGCAATAAGCTACACAATTTAATCAGGATATCGCTAGCCAAATCAAAAGTGTATTTTAACACAATAAAAAGATGCTTGTAAGTATGAAACTTCAGAGTCCATCTGGCTTCACAGGACTAACATATTGAAGTAAAAATGTCATTTTGAGTGTGTAGAACACATCCCTAGAGCAGAAGGTTAATAGCGATTATAGCCTCCATTAGCTTTCAATCTGCGTCCCATCCCTCCATTGAGACGTCTGATCCGTTGAAGGGGTAACTGCCGCCAATACCGATGTAATGCGGCTTCCAAGGCATTCCGATCCATTCGCAGTCCATATATCCACGACATCGGTAAGGTTCGGAATGAATCGGAATACACAACACGGGTTTCGGCACTCTGAAACTTCGGTGATTTACGTACGTGAAATACCCTCTGATAGACTGCAGGTCATTTTGAATATGGCGGTCAAATAGGTAGCCGTGAAGCGTATACAATTCCCAAATCCTCTTGAGGGCCCCACAAAAGTGTCCCCGTGACAATGTAACGGACCGAAACACTCGGTTTGTTAACTTTCAGCCTCGATCAGTTATATAATTGTAGCATTGGAGATTCCTGATATGTACCGAAACTGCGTCTGTCTTCAACATGCGGTTTACCGGGCTAAATAAAATATATAAACAAATATCTTTCTAAATGATATTAGCATTTAATAAATTTATAATTATTTTTATTTTATTTTTTCGTCTGTAGTAAAACAGTTTGATATTTACTTTCGACGCCATTTTTATTCAGCCCAAAAATACGGCGATTTACCGTGTAAAAAGCGCAGACTGTCCGAGGCGTGTCAAAGCCGGCCGGTTGCGACCGAAGATAGCCGAAGGGAGTTCCGACTGTGTTCCGACTGACTAAAATAATGTATTTAGCAATGCGACTGGGAGCTGTGACTATGTATATGCTCTATTCAAGGGAGTCTTATTTTGCTTTGTCTTGATTTAGGTACATTTAGCTGATTTCCGATGGATTCTGGTTGACATTATACAGATAATTTTCTTTTAAAGTATTTCTTTTTTCTTTACTTTTTCTTCAATTTACTGTCTACAAGTAAACTTTTATACAAAGTAATCACATATAAGCAGCAGTTAATTCTGTGTTCCTCCAAAATGTTATGACGTCGAATATCTTTATCTCTTTAGATGATTTCACTAATTACGATTGGTCCGTTCATGTATCTATAGATTTTCAATACAGCCATTGATTTAAATACACGTAAACAGCTTAGGGCTCTTGGCCCAAGCTTTACCTGGGGAAAGTTCATTTAATATTTGAAGTCAATGTAAATCACTTCCTCCTGTGAGAGTTTTATTCACTGGTTCCGTGTTCTGCATGACGTTCATTTCACGCTCAGATTTACATTTCTCGGTTCTTTTTGTCCAGTAACATTGTCAATTCACAGAAATAACTTTACAAAATATTAACCCCAGATGTAAGCGCTGCTTCTGATTGACCTCAAGCTGATCAACGTAGTCATAAGTTGCACGAATATTCCTTCACAAAGCTACAATACTAATTGTTTTATTTTAAAAAAAATAGAATATGCGTTGTCGTGACAGCCAAATAACAAACACATAAAATATGTTTTATATAAGAAAATTATTTCTTGCGTCATATAGCTATAATTATTGAAAACAGATACAAAGAATGACGCGTTTCTAGCCTGTAGAGGAAAGCATGGACAATTTTGCATAATCCCAAATCAGTATTATTTTGATTTGGGAAGTTAGTTTCGGAGCACGATAGGGGCACTAATGTATTCAACTTTAGACAAAAATAATTTTCGTTTCTGAATATCTTAAAGGGGCATGAGCTGCCAAAATGTTGATATTTTGACGTAAACACAGAATGTTGAAATTATCGGCTATTTTTCTCAAGACGTATAATTCAGGAGCTTTTTAGTGCTTCTAGTCTCAAAAATGTACGATAAAGTATTGTTTTGAACTAACTTTGACTTGGAATGAATGAATGGTCGTCCCGGTTATTTAAATTTTGCTAATTTTCGAACACGTTTTCGGTTCGTACAGGGCACATACTGTATGAATTTTCCTCATTCCAACGTCAATCATTTAGTTTTTCGATGGCCTTCAAAGCCTCTTACTGTCGTGACGATCAGAAATTATGAAAAAAGTGTGAATTTCGGCAGCTCATGCCACTTTAAGTTTTGTAGCAAGTCCGGAGGTGAAAGCAAACAAATAATTCTATTGGAGTGTAGACAGTTTTAACTAGCGATTTGTAGGACCCTGCTTAATCTTGAGTGCTTCAAATTGAGCTATACTCAACACTATGAAAGGGAGGTTTTTGACTGATTGATTGGGGCTTAACGTCCCACTCAACAGCTAAGGTTATATGGCGACACAAGTACCAACCCTCTACTCGAACCCCCACCCTCATCTAATTTTGACATTAGGCTCCACAGACCATAGAACGTCAGGAAGGCTAATGTATTTGGCATACTTAATGTTCCTCCTTGCTGGGTCAGTATACATGGCTAAAGCAGAGCCACATTGCTCCAGCCCGAGGGCTGATGTTTTTGAAGATGTGCTTAAAACTGACTTTTTCTTGCATCTGTTCATATCTGGTTTATGTATGCTCGTTTGGTACTTAATGGCTGGAAACATCCATGACATGGTTTTTAAACAAGCTCATTTCAGTCATTTGCATATTTGTACATGTCATACATGTATATTTGCACATATGTGTACAAGTCAGACTCCTCTAACATCGAGTATGTTATAACCAGCAAAAAAATGTCACACTCAATATGACACACAGGCCGCCAAATATTTATCTGCTATTAGACGTACACATGATGTGCCCATGGTACACCATTTCAATACTCGGTTAAGGTCCATCTCGCAATCAGTCCATTGAAAAAATCCCTTTTGTCACTTCCGCTACAAATACCACATATAACACAAACGTTTGAAAGGATTCAAATGTTACAAACTATCTATCCGTTGGGGTTGAACTTGGAAAACACTATTATACTATTTCTGGTTCAGTATAACAAAGCCAGCATCAATATGACCAAGATCATAGTAGAAGAATACAAACTACTTAAAAGTAAACTTGCTCGACCGCTGACCCAAAAGGCCAGTCATTGCTTAGAAAAACAACAAGTCTTTGAAAGATCTTCTAGTCCCTTGCTTGTCTTCTACCTAGGTATTTCTTGGGAAACAAATAATATCACTTTCTTTTCCCATAATCATATTGGGTTCAATCTCAGCTGCCATAGCTGAAGATGTGTAAACAATGCCAATATGTTTCAAAGGGTTCCAGAAAATTCTACTGAATAAACCCAAATTAATGTCTGTCATCAACCTAATAAAATATCTAGGTTTTTAGTTTATTACAACAACTCATGATGGGGTATGAAGGTCTAAATGATATGCCTCTTTTTAACACAATTAGAAACTTGTCTCCATGGTTATTTTAGACAATGAGTGCCTGTGCCTGTGCGTTTAAGTGTCCATAAATTTAAAGCAGGAATTTGTTCTTATGGATCTTAAAACATCTAAATTGATGTATTTTACCATGTGTGATATATGTTTTAATGCAATTAGCATTCGTATTGTCGAGGTATAAAATCTTTTTCGTTTCACATAAAATATTAGATATTCTGTTTTTAGAAATTTGGATTGTTTCTCTTATTTTCACTGTTCAAAAAATATATAGGCCTATAAATATGAAAGTTGAGTCTAGTTTTGAAAAAATAGTTCAATCCACACACGGAATTGAACCTGGTTCTCTCAGATGAAAATCTGAGTGTGAGAACCACTTCTCCATAGGAATTTAAGTAAATCTTAAAACTAGACTGAGAGAAAACGTTAATGAATTGTAAGACAGGAGAGGCAAAACTTAAACTCTTTTCTTTTTGCTGGCAGTAGCGTCTGAAAACACATATACGGTTATAATTAGAAAAGATTCTTAATATGGCTTGAATAATTTCTTATATTCCTGTATACTACAAAACATTGATTTATTGATTGATGTTTTACGCCGCACTTGAGATTATTTAATTTTGATGGCGGCGTTGTCAGGTTAAGTGGGGGCGGAAACCGGGATCTTTGCCCGGAGAAAACCGTCGGCCTTCGGGATGAAAAAGTGATCGAGTTAAAAATCCACTCAGAAATTTTGGATGAAAGGCGTCTGTCGGACTGAGGGACTATTGCTCTAGCAGACTGAGAATCATAGCATAACACAACAGAAAGTCGTAAAAAAAAGAATAGATCCAACGTTAAAGGACCACTTGCCGCCGTAGCCTGTTTAAATTTGCTAAGAAAACCAATTTACATGAGCTTACTACGACTAATACAACTAAACTTAAATATAGAACACATAAAACATGTCTAGTTAGCTTTGGAATGTAGAAATGGTGTGAAAAACAAACGAAGAATCGAAGCATGATTACAACAACAACGATCAGTGTCGGTCAACTTTCGTATGGGATTACCCTCATTTCAGGCCTTTTTATCTGTGGTTTACACTCAAAGAATTATCAGTAGGCTTTTCCAGTCGCTGTTAACCGATCGTCAGTCTGTATTTCTCAGATAAATAGGCCTACGTAAAATTACACTGTGCCGTTAGTTCACTCACTCGACTGAAACATAAAATCGCCAATAGGGGGCAGTTTGGTTTGCTTACGTTCCGGGCACCTAACAATTCAAATTTTCAAACTCAAATTAAAAGTGACGTTCAAACTTTTAAATTTTGGTAAAAATAGAAAGTTCCTAACTTATATTGTCTGGGAAAAATACAGAAAACGGTCTTTCTTTTTTAATGTAAACAATATTCCTGATTTTCGCGGCAGGTGTGCCTTTAAGAGAAAACATTATGGAAAGTTTCAGGATAGACGAGGAGTGAAATAAAGTTATTGAAAATGACAATTGTTACAATACAATGCACTATAGGCCTACGTGAATATAATCTTGGATCTAAAGGAAGCGTAAAGAAAGCGGAGAGCCAATTTCCCATAATAATCCCATTTTTACGAAATTAATTGCTAAGCTCGATTCGATTCGGGTAGCCTTTGCAAGCTCTATGGGTGTCTGATATGTTGGATGTGACTAACGACACCCCTAGCTAAATGTAGGAGATGAATAAAAAATCGAGCAAATGTTAGAATAAATTTCATTATGTGGTTTTATAGAATGCTTAAAAGTCACATGTTCAGTTGATCTCCGCAGTGAAATCCCAGGCCCGTGGATTAAAATGACCAGTTTTGGCGCCAGAGGAATAGAGTGACTTCTAGTTGTGAATAATTGTTAGCATAACGTCTCTCCGCAAAATCAGCTCGCTGATTGGTCAGCTGCATATCAACTTCTCTCATAGTCGCGCTCAACTTGCTGATTAGCCAATCGCACTATTGATATGGCGGACATATGTCCCGTGGGCGTTTTTCATTGGATAAAGCGACTAAGATCAGCCGCAATTGTTACCCAAACTTTGCATACGAAATCCCCACGAGTGTATCATGTATTTGGACAATTCCTGCTATATATTCATTCATCATTGTAGAATACGGCAATTGTAATAATTGACCTCGACGAAGTCACGGTTATTTACAATAGCGACATTGTGTCATTTTGGCAGATTTCACTCTCACGGAAGAAGTGCAGCCTAACCATTTTGTCCAGACCCTACTAATTTAAAACGCGTGAAGATCCTATCACTTCCTGAGAACGGATAACGCCCTATACGTTAAATTAGAAACACTATTTTAAAATTCAGCCTGCTTCGATCTTGAAATGGTTTAAAGTTAGCTGGATTTCAACTGGAAGGGAGGGGGGGGGGGGGGGGGGTCGTGCTCCCCACCATAACTGTACTGTCTTATTATTAAACATTCTTTGTACTATATCACTTGCCACTAAAAATAACCTTTTGAACGTCAGAATAGGAAATTTGAAAATATCATTCCAACAATCGGCATAAATTTCAAATAATAGTTCTGAAATTCTGGAAAAGTTTTATGACTTTTTTCGGGTGATGATCGAATTTGATCCAATCAAAATATATCCTCATACGCCGATGTTCAGCTATAAAAGGCACTTGGAATGTTGACTGCCATACACTTTCATTGCAACTAATCGAAATGGGAATTGTTTTTCTACTGAAAGTAAGTAGCTTTATTGAGTTCAATATTTAATATTAATATCTAATTTTCTCAAATTTGTAACTCATATAATTTAGATGTCTTGTATATTTTTGTTTCTTTTACTCTCTATATTAGTTGGATACCGCCATATTTTTTGTGATATAATGGGAAACTTTACTTACCGGCAATTCGCACAGACAAAAATAAAGATTGACACACTTGGCGATTTTCTTGGCAAATTTATCGCTTCTGAAAACGTATACCATGCATTGAATGGGAGATACCCGAAATTCGCTTCACTGTAATCACTCAGCGGTTATAATAGTGGGTATATTTTCAGTTATATTAGGTGTTTGATCCGTTGATACTGAGCGGATTGCGTTATAAGAACAATAGCCTTTAGAGGACAACTTGGCGTACGATGCCTTCAAAATTCAATAAGTTTAGTTTTTATATCAATAGTTGTATAATTTTTAACTTGGAAACCGAAATCCAAACAGTTTTTTATAGATACTACATAAGAACAACTTAGGAAAGAAATCTGCTGGTAGAGGAAGTCAGTACGTTCAAAGGACTGCTACTGTGCAAAAGCGCCAGCAATATGCCAAATTTGTTATTGGAGAAATTTTAAAATTATTCCACACATTACGAGAGACAGACAACCGTGAGCCCATGTTTAATCCGGTTAGAATGACGTGAAATAACTGTAATACATTTTAGCTATGGTTGTTTAATTATGTAAAGAGTAATCATATTATAAAAGAACGAATAATAATTACAACCACAAAACCTATATATCGCAATTGCAAACGTTTTTTTAAATATCAATCTGAGAAATTTTCAAAATATCTTTTTCACGGTAAGGGTTAATATGCGAGATAGCAACTCTTAATGCAATAATTATTACATTAAGGCTTGTAAATGCAACTATTAATCTAATATTAGCAACCCTTATTGTGCTAAATATTACATGGCATGAGCTGCCAGAATTCGGACTAGTTTCATAGATTCTGATCGTCAGGGCAGTAAGAGGCTTTGAAGGCCGTCGAAAAACTAAATGATTGGCTTTGGAATGAGGAAAATCAATACAGTATGTCGCCTATACGAACCGGAATAGTGTTTGAAAGTAAACAAAATTTAAATAACCGGGACGACCATTCATTCATTCTAAGCCTAAGCTAGTTGAAAACAATGCTTTATCGTACATTCGCGAGACTATAAGTACTAACAAGCTTCTGACTTGTACGTCTTGAGAAAAATAGCCGATAGTTTTATCATTCTGTAATGATGGCCAAATATCTCAATTTTGGCAGCTCATGCCCCTTTAAGGAATTCTTTTTTTACATTAAGTGACAGAACACCGCTGGTTATATTTTGTCCGTTATTATAGCACACACCTTCGTTTCGTAGGCTTAAGCTATACGGTTTACTATCTCTATCTTTTTTTGAACTCTAAAACACACGGGCACAGGGAAATTCTTCTTGTCTAAAATAACCATGAAGTTTCTACCAGCTTTATCGATATATTTTGTTTTAACGTTTATCTTAGTTTTTGAAGGTACGTTAAACTTCTCTTGACACTTGGGATGTTTGAAACAACATTTGAATTTTGGCAGCTCGTGCCACTTTTATATAACTAAACATACACGTTGCTCTGCGAGGCTATACGGTTTAGGATATACCGTTTACTAGTTTTATCGATATCTTATGTTTCAACGGTTATCTTAGTTTTTCAAGGTACACCAAACGCTAAATTTCTCTTGACAATTAGAATGTATGAAAAAGTCTGAATTTTGGCAGCTCGTGACACTTTTATAAAACTATACATACATGTTGCTCTGCGATGGACAGCGTATCTGTTTTTTTCTCGCTGCATGAATCAGCTTCATCGGCTACCATTTTTTCGTTCTCGAGATTCGAGATCTGTACGATATTTTACATATCTTTACCTTATTGTACAACATAGATATTATCTTCCTATTGCTATGAAACACATGGAGGCCTACTTCTCTTCACCTCTTGTATGACGGTCTTTGGATCTATATACGGTTGCTTCTACAAAAGATTGATTGATTAGAGTTTTACGCCGCACTAAATATTATTTCGGTTATATGGTGGGTCCACAATTAAAAAATCAGAAATCATTAAAGCTCCTCTTTATTTTTTTTATTGTAAATTTCTAATAATTGGTTTTGTACCAATCTTGTTTCATGTGATTTGTATTGTTTTGTATTGCCTACCAGGCTATTGCTCAAGTCACCATCATGGTGTTACTCGTCAGGACCGTACATGGGCGTGTTCATCACCACCGCCATGCTCGATGCGAGGAACCCGTTAACTGGGAGGAAATGAAAGCTAATTTACATAACAACCCCGACCACGAGTCCTTGTTCAATATCCCGAGATACTCTGCCAGCTTACGTACATTAACTGACGTTCTCAGTGAAACGCCTCAGTACGTTCATGTAGAGGAGAGATGTTTAGATGGTCAAATTGAATGTCAACCTGGAGTTCGGATTAGGAGGGAACAGAAATTCACCACCTGTCCGTGGTACTACGTAAACAACACAGACATAAATAGGTGAGTAAATACCTTTTATAGCGTCTTCATTTCATTTCATTTATTAAAAAAAAAGATCGAAGTTTTTTAACTTATCTTTATTGTGCATTTGTTTGTGTCTTGATATACATAGTCAGGTAAGTTATTGATTATAAAGGTAAATTATACTATGGAGTGGTTTTACTAAAGCCAAAACACATAGGACAACTCGTACTATATTGTACATGATGGTGTATATTTATGAGCTTTCGAGAGTAGCTACTCTCATCATCAGATATTACAACACTGTGATTATAACGGATTGCAGATTTTCGCTAACGGTGAAGATCTTTAATGGACAGAACGCCCAACAAGGTAAATCGGTCCGTGTTAAAATATGTAGGCCTACTACTATAAGAAATAACAATTCTGGGTCTTCTTTGTTTGTTAACGCAACACATATTGCTTGAAACCGAAGGGTGATGAATTGTTATATGCTTATACATTCTGTGTCTTTGGGTCTGCGTGGTTAAGATTTGAATTTAAACTATAACTTTTTTTTGTTCTTTTATTCCTTGAAATTACTACCAGAATGGAAATATAACTTGCTTCATACATCTCTATCGTTCAATATTTCAGATACCCGAAGACGATTTTCCGAGCCAAATGTATCTGCCGAAATTGTTTAGACAATACCCGCAATCTCTGTAAACCGGTGCCTAACTTTATTCGTGTTCTTCGAAGAACAGGCTGTTCATATGGACGATATGAGTACGAAGTGACACTTGAATCCGCTCCATCGGGCTGTATGTGTACTACCAACACCACACGATTGTCGATGCCACCATCGTACCATGGATTCCTTCCTCAAACTAGATAAATCTTGAAATCTTTGGAACTATATGATATATGCAATAGCCTAAGTTGTTTCCCATTTGTTTGGGTTACACGTGCATATTGATATCTCTTTTGAGGGTTATTTGAATTGCATGTGTCGATGATTTAAAGCCATGCTTGTTTTTGTTTTTGCTTTGTTCTTTTAATCTACAAGGGATAAGGATATTTTATTGTTATAAAAAGATTGCTTTATTGCCTGAATTTAAGAAAAGTTCCATGGGTAATTGGTGTTTTTCAGGAATGCATTCTCTTACTCAGGGTTCTTTCTATGTGCGTTGCCTGGATCACTTGGTCTACTATCCAGTAATTTGCACACATGATTAATCTGCGAGAGATCGATCATTGCTAAAATACAAGTTGATTGTCCTTAACGTTTTAATACATATATAGAGGCATGGCGGGGGGGGGGGGGGGGGGGGAGGGGGGGGCAAAATTTATGGCGTTCAATCTCAGTCAACCGACGTTCTTGCCATAGTTAAGATGCGTAACCATTGTCAATGTGTTACAAAAGGATTCCAGAAAATTCTAGTGGCCAAGGTTCATAGGTTTGTTTTGTTACAACAATTTATGGGGTTTAAAGGTCTAAATGGTATACCTCTTTTTAACACAATTAGAAACTTGTGTCTATGGTTATTTTAGACAAGAAGATTTTCCCTGTGCCCGTGTGTTTTAGTGATCATAAATATAGTGGCATGGGCTGCCAAAGTCGGACGTTTTCATAAATTCTGCGTTTGTATTAACTTGAGAAACTAAATGATGGGTGTTGAAATAATTCATTTTGCCGGGACGTATTAGGTTTTTAGGAGGTTTTGCTGTATATCAAATCCCCTTAAACATACATCACAAAGATGTCTATCAACGGAAAGTGTTTATTTTGTGCAATCAGTTAATCTTGTTTTAACGAAATCACCTATATTTGGCCGCTCATGTCACTTTAATATGTATGAGTTTGTTCGATTTTTTAATCTTAAAGGCACACTTGCCGCCGTAGCCTGTTTAAATTTGCTAAGAAAACCAATTTACACGAGCTTACTACGACTAATACCACTAAACTTAAACATAGGACACATAAAACATGTCTAGTTAGCTTTAGAATGTAAAAATGGGGTGAAAAACAAACGAAGAATCGAAGCTTGATTACAACAACAGCGATCAGTGTCGGTCAACTTTCGTGTTGGATTACTCTCCTTTTAGGCCTTTGTATATGTGTTTTACACTCAAACAATAATCAGCAGGCTTTTCCAGTCGATGTTAACCGATCGTCAGGCTGTATTTCTCAGATAAATAGGCCTACGTAAAATTACACTGTGCCGTTAGTTCACTCACTCGACTGAAACATAAAATCGCCAATAGGGGGCAGCTTGGTTTGTTTACGTTCCGGGTACGTAACAATTCAAATTTTCAAATTCAAATTAAAAATACAAAGTGACGTCCAAACTTTTAAATTTTGGTAAAAATAGAAAGTTCCTAACTTATATTGTCTGGGAAAAATACAGAAAACGGTCTTTCTTTTTTAATGTAAACAATATTCCTGATTTTCGCGGCAAGTGTGCCTTTAATTTTCAATGATATTTGAATAATATCTGAATGTTAACAAAGTGAGGAAAGTAATTTTGCTGATAACGGACCCTCTGCATGCAGATCACTTTAACTCTTAACGTGGCCATGTCTTACTTGATGCCCTTACACAAGAAAACCCTTAATACATGTAAACGACAATTCGTTAAAATTATTTGAAGAAAAAAAATTGTTAGTATACAATTATTATCAAGTACATCATACTGATGATTCCATATTTTCATAACTTATTTGTTATTACGCAGTAAAGCATATTGCTTAAATATATATGATGAAAAACACATTTTTGTTTGTTTAATTTTACTTACTTATAAGTTCGGAGTTCAAAATGACTAAATCAAAGGGACTTAACCCAGTGGCCCTATGTTCATGAATGATTGAATGGCGTTTTACGCCGCTCTCAAGATTATTTCAGTTATATGGCGGGGTTGCCAGGTTTGGTGGGGAGGAAACCGGGTTCTTTGTCAGGAAAAAATCCTGGCATTTGGCAATTGACTGAAAATCCACTCAGAAGTTTTCGAATTTCACTTGGTCTGAGTAGGATTCGAACCCATAACGTCGGACTGAGGGACTATCACTCTGTCGACTGAGCTACAAAGCATCACCCCTAGCTCCTGAGAAAGATATTGTTTACAATGGACTTTTCATTTTCATTTTTAGTGTTCTGACTCGCCAGGCCTTCTCTTATTCCCGTTAAAAGACCACCGAAATGAAGATCGTTAAAATGTATGCTCTTTGGCAGTTTAAATAAAGGTTACAGATGGTCATTGATAACTTTCACAATGGACCGCTGGATAGAGAACTTTGTGCTCTTTGGTGTCGCTACGAGAATAGACTTGGGTAAGCTGGTGCATTATAAGTCTTTTATTATGACTGTCAGGCAGTTAACAAATAGCAACAGTGAATTTCGTACTTTTGGGGCGAGATTGAATGCCTTTTTTATTCTAGAAATCAGGGGGTTAAAGATTGATTGATTGTTTGGTGTTTTACGCCGGGCTCAAGATTATTTCACTTATATGGCGGTCTTGCCAGTTTTATTGTGGGAGGAAACCGGGCTCTATGCCCGGAGGAAACCCACGACCTTACGGTGGTAACTGGCGACCATCCCACATAAGTCGTTCGAGTGAAAACCCAGTCAGAAAATTTTCAATTTTTATTGACTGAGAGGGATTCGAACCCGCGACTCATTGGTGGAAGGCTGTTCGGATTGAGCGTCCAATGTTCTACCTACTGAGCCACGGGGGCCCCAATGGATGTTAACGGAAGACAACAAACTAAGGTACGATGTGCTTTTGATCGGCTTAGGGGGATGCCTCCAGTAGGTTGGCCACGATCTTACGCATGATTTGACCGATGTAAACAGATGAATCAGACGTTTTTCATACAACCCATTTGTCAAGAGAGGTTCGGCGTTTGAAGTTCTTTGAAAAACAAAATGACTGACCAGAGTGGAGGGAAGGGGCTGACTCTCCGAGGTCCGCTAAAGGCCCGGAAGCTTCCAGGCACTAGATAGCCGAAGACAGGTTTTGAGGATATTCTATTAATTGGGGGATAGTTTAATTTCAAACTTTTGGAAGTTGTTGGCTGAAATTTTGCCCCGTGGGTCAATTTTCAGTATGTAAATAACACGATTTCGAAATAAAAAAATATACTTGAACAAGATGGCTTCTGGGACTGGGCAGCGCTTTTGAAAGTGGGGTCTAGAACATTGACGATTGGGGCCGATTGGATGCTCTGAGATCATAAATGGGTGGAGATGCATCCTGAGGGTTTTCCACGAAATAAATTCACCGTAGTTGTTTTAGAAGTTTAAGAATGCTAACAGATAGCTCCGTTAACCAATTCAAAAACAGACAAATTCAGCTGTCGATAGTTATTATGCTTTTTCAGCACAATAATGACGCAAAACAGTTTATTCGTTCTTTGTTAAAAGAACAAAGGTTGTAAATTTTATTTCTTTAGAACACGTGACTTTGAAGTACCTTGGAAAATTAAATGATTGTGTAAGTAATATTGTTAGTCCTAAATCTCGTAAAAAAGCCAAATTGTGTACAATAACGGACATATTCGAGTAACTGGGGGGAATGATCATATTCTAGGATTTGTCTGTGCAAGTGACCTTTACGCAGACCTACATCTGCGATTGTTATCGGGAAACTCTTACAGTTCACTTCTTCATAAAAATTAAAAATAATGATCAATGAATTAATTCTATTTCAACGAACACTTCCATAGAATATTACAGATCATGTCACTTTTAGAGATCATTTCTTTTCGATGTAAACGTGAGTCAAATTGCTGATTTACTCGTTGAAACGATACATTAGGACTACACAAAGAATGGGATAGACTCGTCTATGTATTGGTCCCATTTATGCCGTGTATTTACATAGCGGCATGAAGTACATGAACGTAACTGGAACAGGGTGATTTGAAGTGGGAGAATAAAGGAGGAAACCGGCGGGGCAAACTGCTTATAAAGGTTCTGCTTGTAAATCCTTGTGTACAGGGCATGGCGACACAGGTAACATCAGTAATATTATATCTAAAGCCAAAAATAAAAAGGATATGAATATTTCTCAATCCAAGGGACGCAGCTATACAGTCACACCAATCTTACCCACATGCTTACCTCCCCTTCGCTTCAGAACTAAGTCGCGAATGCGAAGATTAACTTCTCTTTTAGATTGCAGTCACTTTTTTTTCTCATGGAGAAATCTCGTTCGATTTTACTAAACTTACGGTTATATTACACGCATATAGTTACAAGTACGTAATATTTACTATAACCTTGGTAACATCTAATCAGGATTGTAGTATGTTGAAGGATCGAAGAAACCAGAGACAAGATTGATTGATTGAGTAGCTTGTTATACCGTTGTATTGATACAGTGTACGCGCCTCTACAGTTACATGCACACATCTCTTACAGTGCAAGCTAGGATGACGTAACTGACAATATACATGAAAACGGATTAGTCTAACGTTACTACATCTCTCCCCTTCTTAAATGTTAATTTAGGGATTTAACCATCATTTTTAAGACAATGCTTAGAGAAATGAGAGAACATTTCAACGAAGAATTAGTTTTGAATTAAACCCGAATACAAAAAACATATTTAATTATTTGGATTATTAACGTAAAATGAAAATAGTTAAACTGGTCTCAAAATGAAAGTTTACGCTTAAATTAAAAGTTCATATAGTCATTGGGTTATAGTTGAATGGTAAATTATTAAACTTTAGCTCAAGTCATTTAAATTTCTGTGATCAACCGTCTTGGTGGGTGACGTATTCTACGTGGTAATCTCTCGGGGTGAGGTTGATGTCTGTTCAGACGATAGGTATCGTCATCATCATCGCCATCATCATCACTGTACGTGTTTCTCCTCATAGGCTGACAAATGCCCTGGTGCAGTTTTACTGGTTAAAAGGGAGAAGAGTTACGAGTGATCTTGTGATGGTCGTTTTGAGCTGTGATCATGGATCCGTTGATGGCTATAACTTTATAAGGAATTGGTGAAAAAGGAGGTGTCATTTTGTTCACTTTTCGTTGTTTCACTAAAACTGTATCATTTAGTTGTATGCTGCTGGGTCTTGTTCTAAGTTTACGATCAGCATACAGTTTCATTTTATTCTTGTTGTTTTTGTCCACTTGTTTAAATTGATCATCAGCAGTTGAAGTTAAGACAGGTGTTTCTGGGAGTTTGGTCTGAAGTTTTCTACATAGAAGAATTTCCGCTGGTGATTTTCCTGTGGTTGTATGAGGAGTTGCTCGGTAATTACAGAGAAAACAAAAGAGTTCCTGTTTCCAGTTAGTCTTATCAACAACAGATGCACAAAGGGACTTTTTAAGAGTCCTCATCAGCCTTTCTACTTCACCATTTGCTCTCGGCCATAGTGGAGTGATCTTTTGATGACTAAATCCAAGGAATGAAGCAAATTTGAAAATATGGCTATTGAATGGTGATCCATTGTCTGATTTCACAGTGTGAGGTATCCCAAAAACTGAAAAAGTCTTGTCTAGAACAGGTAAAACGGCGTTAATGCTGGTCGACTTGACGATTTCAACAATGGTGAATCTTGAATATTCGTCAACAATGACAAGAAGATAATCAGAGGATGGTAAAGGTCCACAAAAATCTATGGAAATTTTCTGCCATGGAGAATCTGGTAAGTCAGACATATTTAGGGGTTCAATTCTTGTCGTATCCGTGGTTGATTGACATGCTAAACATCCGTTAATTTCTTCTTCAACTATTTTGTCGAGACCAGGAAACCAAATCTTCTCTCGAAGAAGGGCTTTAGTTTTGGCAGTTCCCTGATGTCCTTCATGTGCTAGTTTTACCGTTCTTTTTTGGAGGGATTCTGGCATAACGAGTCGGGAGTCCTTGAGAATGACTTTGTTCTGGATGTCTTATGTCAACTGATCTTTAACTTGGTAAAATCGCTTGAAGCACAAATCGTCTGTTTTTAATTCAATTTCCCAAGTTCCATCAGAAATACATTTTTGGATTCTATTCAACACATCGTCATTTGCTGTGGCTTCTTGAACTTCTGACAGTTTCATGGCTTTAGGAAGATGTTCTGTCGTTAAAAAGTTAATGAATTGTTCAGTTGAGTTTGATGTTTGATTGTTATCTGTCAAGGGGTGACGGCTGAGGTAATCGGCTGGGTTGTCTTTACCGGAACGATGAGTAATTTTGAAGTCGTATCTCTGTAAACGATAGCCCATCGCTCAATTCTAGCGGGTGGTTTAGAAGCTGGGTTGTTGTAGATTAATTCTACAGGTTTATTATCGGTGATAATGTGAAATGATGCACCATCGAGGTAAAGGTTATAGTGTTCACAGGCCCACACTATGGAAAGAGCTTCCCGCTCCACCTGTGAATACCGCTTTTCCACATTTGATAAAGCTCTAGAAGCGTATGCTACTATTTGCACCTTTTTGGTGTTAGGGTCACGTTGAGAAAGTATACCAGCTAATCCAACTGGGCTAGCATCCACCGTCAATTCTGTAATTTTGGATGGATCAAAGTAGACATTTACAGTTTCATGTTTCAAACGTTGTTTTAGATTATCTAAGGCTTTATCATGTGTTGCTGTCCACTCAAATTTAGTTTCTTTCTGTGTAAGTTTTCGTAGTGGAGCTGTTAGGGTAGCATAGTCCGGAATGAAACGAGACAAATATCCGGCCATTCCTAACAGACTTCTAACTTCTGAAGCATTGGTTGGGGGCTGTATCTGATGTAATGCCGAAACTTTGTTTGGATCAGGGGATAGTCCGTTGCTGCTGAAAACGTAACCATAAAAACTGAGTGTTCTTTTGTTAAACTGACACTTTGGTTTGTTTAAAGTCAAATTATTGTCTCTTAAACGTTGCAACACAGCTTTGACAGTCTGGTTATGTGATACTTGAGTTTTTCCAAATATAATAATGTCATCACTCAAGTTTAGTGTTCCCGGTATTCCTTCCAAAACTCGTCGAATACTTTCTTGAAAAACTTCAGATGCCGATGAGATTCCAAAGTTCAAACGTTTATATCTTCTTAGACCAACATGTGTACTAAAAGTAGTTATGTATCTGGATTCAGGTGCTAATTCCAATTGATGATACGCCTTGTTAAGATCTAATTTGGAAAATATGGTGGCACCATTAAGGTCATGAATCATGTCATCAATAGTTGGTGTCAGGTGACGTTCTCGTTGAATGGCTTTGTTTGCCAGTCTCATATCGATACATATACGGACTTGATCTGGGTTGTATGGTTTTGGGGCTACGACGATAGGTGATACCCACGGAGTTGGTCCTTCGACTTTTTCAATTATGTCTAAGGCTTCCAGATTTTCTAGTTCTTTCTCTACCTTTTGACGTAATAGGAATGGAATCCTTCTATGGGGCTGGGCTACAGGATTTACCGATTCATCAATATGAAGTTTGACTTGTTGATTGGCCAGTTTGCCTATACCTTCAAATCTGTCTTTGTAAGTTTCTAATAGTGTATCAACATCTGTGTTATTTGTAGTGTTGGTTGAGTGACCTGTTTTTGTTACATTGTTGATGATTTTCAGTAGTCCTAATTTAACAGCAGTTGTGTAGCCTATCAGCGAGCCTGGTCCGTAGGATACTAGAAACTTGACTGGTTCAGTTACTTGATAATGTTCAATTTTAGTCAAGATTTCTCCCAAAATTTTGATTGGTACTTTGGAGCCATATGGATATACTTTTGTAGTGGTGTCATAAAGTGTAACTTTGTCTTTGATTTTATTTTAGCTTTGTTGATCCATTAAATTTACACTCGCGCCACTGTCGACTAAAAAATTCATTTGACTGTCACATACTTTGAGTTCTATTTTGGGTTGTTGTTGATGTTTGTTTTTGTGAACAGAGAATACATATTGATCATTATTGTCGGATGACGAGCTATTTTCTGGTTGGTTGGTAACACACAATTGGACTTTGTTTGAATTAGACAAGCATGATGCAGCAAAATGGTTTAGTTTTCCACAATTAAGACACGTTTTCCCAAAAGCTGGACAGGATTTTGGGCCATGCTTATGTGGGAAGTGTCCGCCACAATTTCTACAGACATTATTCTGTCGCCGTTGGTGATAGCGTGATCTAAATTTGAATTTATTGCATTTATTTGCTTGTGGTTTATGCTGAGGGCGTTTTGTTTGTATGTTTTGTTTATATTTGGGTCGATATGGCTGTTTTGAATGTAATTTGTGCACAGATTCTGTGTCCTTGTTTTCTGTGTTTTCTGAGCTTGTTTATCAGAAATATCAAGTGTTCGGCCAAGATTCATCACATCTGTTAAAGTCATTTCAGGATTCCGTAGTACTCTTCTACGTAGGCGTGCAGACGAACATTTCTGGATGATTTGAGATTTAATTTCACCAGTTGGGTCTACAAATTCACAGTTGATAGAAAGTTGTCTCAGTCTCGTGTGGAAACTATCTAGTGTCTCATCTGCTTGCTGTTCAGCTTCACGAAAAACGAACTTTTCATATTCAGTGTTCTTTTTGGGTTTAAAATATTCTGTAAGTTTCTCTACTGCTAGGTCAAAGTTATTTTCATCGCCCGTATTTTCTAGGGTATCGAAAATATCTTGCACTTCGTCTCCTGCGTAATGCAACAACAAAGCACGTTTACGTTTTGTGTCATCGTCGTCCACGTCGAGAGCAACTATAAAGTTTTTGAATCTGTTTATCCATTTTGTCCATCTTACAGAAACTGAATTTAAGTCACTGGAAACTGGAAAGTTCGCGAACTGTGGTAGAACTGAGGCCATGTTATTGTTGTTATGTACACATTGATCGTTAAAATGTTTTACGTTTTTCGACTCAAAATGGAATTAAAATTGTTTATGCAGCGGTTTCAACTTCTGCAGGATTTTCTATGTTTTTCCTCGTCGCCAATGTAGTATGTTGAAGGATCGAAGAAACCAGAGACAAGATTGATTGATTGAGCAGCTTGTTACCGTTGTATTGATACAGTGTACGCGCCTCTACAGTTACATGCACACATCTTTTACAGTGCAAGCTAGGATGACGTAACTGACAATATACATGAAAACGGATTAATCTAACGTTACTACAAGGATTAGTTAAATAATAAGCACTTGGCCAACGGGAACAACAACATACAAACCAACGATAACATGAAGCTTTGCTGAAAAATGCAATGAAACCAAATTGAAAATTAACGATCTTTCGCTTTTACTTTGCACATAATAATTTTTTTCTTTACGACTGTTCTTGATAATGTGCAAAATATGTCGAAAAATTGGTTCCTATGATGCTGAGAATCTAACATACACTCCCTGGCGGTTGCTACCTAGAATTCGGAGAAAAAGACGTTCAGATGGCAGTCACACATCAAGGCAATACTTTCCACGTGATTATCTCCCTTTGATCTAGGCCGTAAAGTAACCATTGTCGCACCCTTGGGATCTGGATTTGCAAAAGGCACGAGTTGAATGCGTCTCCATGTTAGCCCTTGATTCAGAGGCAAGCGATTTCCGTAATCCGGCTCTCGTGATCGCGATACCGACATTGTGGACTGTATCTAAAAATAAAGCATAGGGATGTATAAAGTTGGTTCAAAGTACCAACTGCCATAAAGTGCAGATAGCATCAGTGTTTTACATACAAATGTGGTTACAAAATCATTGAAGGTCTTGGAAGAAAAATCCAGGAGTTTCTTAACCTGTACGTACATCTTTAAGATTGGTATTAGCGGGAAGCTCATATTGTCGGTTGTCGACTTTCAAACTGGCCAGTAATTGTAACAAACATACAATATATGGCTTCACGAAACAGTCCCTGGCGTTGTCATTTTAGATTATCACGAATTACTTGATGAACCGCAACACAAAATCCAGAATTAACATTTCATAAGCATGAACGCATATATGATAAGAAACGTCTGAATGTCTTTCTCGTCCATTAGGTTACAAATAATTTCTCCAGCTTTGTGGATCCAATAAGAGAGATGGTCGGGCGTGGATTTAAAATCGGGGTTTCCTACATGCAAAGAGTCATCTTGTCGATCCAAGTTAAAATCCCAATTCGATGTTTTACCTTGGCGGATTACTTCACTCCAACCCGTAAATCGAACAGCGCCTTTTGATTGGATGCGAGTAAAACTTCTCATAGCTAATCAAGACTTCAGGCACTGACGCACATTTGTAGGAAATCCGCGCTAAAGAACCCCGGGTACGATTATGTAAGTAGCAAGTGTTTCTGCCGTTTAAGCAAGCTGTCCAAAATCCAGTTGGACATTTCAGACAGTTTCCCAATTGAACAACTTTCCAGCATTCTTGTGGATATCGCATATTTTTACAGTTCGCTGTTTTTACAGTGGCAGCCATATTTGACAACATGCATGCACACCTTTTGTTAAACGAGTGCTGATTGGCCAAGACTCTGTAAGGGTAGGAAGGACAACTCTTACATATCCACCAGTTGGCGCGATTCGATTTACTAATCAAGGTAAAACACGGAACGGAATTAACTGTGGTGAAAAACATCGATCAAATATTTGTTCAATTAAATATAAATGGAACTGGTTCTATCCAATAAAGACAAGTAGACAAAATTATTAAGATACGAGAAACAAGCTTCTTAATATTACAAAATAATTTAAAAAATTATAAATATAGATTTAATTCTTTTTACAATTATTGTGATACTCCTTACAACTTTTAAATAAATTGTAAATAATAAATATAAAACGGAACTAAGAGAACTCTGAGTTTGCAATAAGAATGTAAACAAAGATAGCATCTAATAAGTAAATAATTATGTTATCAGTAAATAATCATGTTATTTACTGATCCAGTAATTTGCCGGATGATGATTATAACATCCAACATTTAAATTAACCCAAGAAATCAAGAAACGGGCAGTAACGTGACTCTGTCTGCAGTCATTATACAGGCTGGTCTGTATATCTCAACAGCTACACGTATTCAACAGGATGATTCAAGGTCTTTATTTGTGGTTCAAATTTCGAACGGGTGGAATAGATCATACCGTGTCTTTTTCTACAATAAGATCGCTTAAACATAGAAAAGCTATCCTACGCATTCGTTTATAGACCTTGTAGGGCAACCGCTGAGGTCATGAAAAATGCAACAGAGAGGCATCCGCCTTTTTCAGAAGACCCCCAGATATGTCTTCATTCACAAAGATGAAACCAAGTGCTGGTTCTTGTGTATTTATTTCAAGTTTGCCAGAGATGCCATAGCAGTTATGGCAGAAGCTAAAATTCGATTCCATGATCGATGAATAAATGATTGGGCGGGATTGGGCGCGATTTACAGGGAGGAATTTGCCTATCCCTTATAGATTCCCAACTGACGAGGTGCTCCCTTACATAACATTAAAGTGTAATTTCTGAAGGTAAACAATACCTTTCAGCAATGTGACCAGGAACTCGCTGCAAAATCGTCTTAAACTCGACACTAAACGGTTTACCAGGGGGGGGGAAACTATCAGTGACCATCTTAACACCTTCCCAGTATATGTACGACAAAGTCACAATATACTGTGGGATTTTTTTCTAATCTGTAATTTGCCTTAGACGAACGGTGCCCTTTGAGTGTAAAAAAGGCAGTTCACATTTCTGAACATACACAGTACCTTTCAGCAATTTGACCAGGAACCTCTTACATCAACGCTGGATGTTTACTTTAACGTCTGCAATCACTGACAGTTTCATTTAGCCTTAGGCGTTACTTGATTTCTATTAGTCAGTAAACACACAACCGAGTAGGTCTCACACGCGCAGAATACTAGTATATATTGATATAGGTGTCACTCGAAAGAATTATAGTGTGGAGAGGAGGCGAGTGGTGGTATTGCTTGTTAAGTCTGCATGACAATTTTTTTTTTTTTCTGTGCAGATTATATAATTTCCATGCGCCGTTGCATCCCTCCCATGCCGTCTTCAGGAAATCTGTCAATTCCCAAATAAAATTCGCTACCCAGCGGTCCATGGGAGCTCGGCAAGTTACCAATGGTCATCTGGAAACTTTATATTTGAATACACAGCAGCGGAAAAGCACACAGTTTAACGGTCTGTTTTTCTATCTCCCTAGACATATCCCGTAAAGTCCAAAGCTATACATTTCACGTAATGCGTTTCCTTTTTTAATATTCTTCTGTAACACCCGAAAGCTATCGATGGCGATATCCAATGACATGTGGTTCTTCCTCTCTCCTCGTCCAACTCCCCCTGGTGCATATGTTAAATGCTGTATGGTTGCATTGCTGCACAGGCTGGCCCCAACGACAAAGCCAAAACAAAGCCTTTATCAGAAAATGATTATGAAATTGTATACGCTACTTGGAAACTTGCTGGCTGTCTTCGCTGATTCCCAGAGGGTCTTGTAGATTTCTTGGATTTTTTGTAAATATTTATAGATATTAAAGTGTCCACAACAAATACTACGAACGCAACCAGAACGAAAGCCTACAAAAAGCACAAAAGAACACATGAAATAATTAATCAAAGAAATGAAAACTCATGGTAAAATATCCACGCTTGGTGTTTATTATCTCCATCTAACTGGGTAAAAGAATTCTAGCATACAGGCATATCGGTTGCTTGATTGATGTTTTAAACTACACTCTAGTTTGTTTGACTTATATGGTTATATTGTCAGGTTTAGACGGTGAGGAAATCTTAGACCCCCGGAAAATACCTGGCAACCCAGGCAAAAAGGTTCTGTGACAATTTTGATATAAAGGTACATTTGAATCGTAATGATTTCATTGAATTCCGTGCGGGAATTCAATTGTGACACATTTAAATATGGAATATGAATTTCTTGTCTGTGTTTGTAATGAGAATTATTTATCAACATACCCATTGTTTTTACAATCCATTTGTATCATTTGATGGAAACTAAATTTTGGATGACTAATCATATGTTTGCAGTCCAGTAACGGTTGAAAGGTAATCTAAAATAGGATTTTCCTTAGCGTAAAATAGCACAAAAGTCTAGAGCTACTTACTGCACTAGCGGGAATGGCCTCAATATAGAGGTCGGAATAAAACGATGACCCGAAGGCGGGAGCCAATTGACCAGCTCTCACAGCTGCCAAAATCCCAGCTATGAGCAGGAACACGGTAAAGGTTAAGTAAAAGACAAACACCTGAAAAAAGATAAGGAATTATCATCTTCATGCACATTTTGATAAATACATCTGACTTAACTACACATGCCTTCACATATTTCGTCTTCCTACTCAAGTGTGATGTCTATGATTTGGGTACACAAAGATATAGGCTCGTCATCAGCAAGGTTTCGGACTACGTATTTCAATGTAAGTTGTCAATGGTCGCAAAAACAACAGTCAAATAGACAGAAAGCCTATTGGCGTCACTCGATAAAATTGTGGTATTGAAGAGATATTTTGTTTGAAGTGACCGCTTTATTACGGCCTTAGTAGTGATACGTATGACTGCACATGTGCTTTTTATTTGCCATTTTATCCCTCCTGTAATGACATTATTAAGAAACAGGTCTATAAGTTTTGGTAGAGAAACTGGTTTAACTTATACATGTTTTTCTACATCTCAACAAGCAGCAATTATTTCCCTTCATTCAACACTTCATGGTTTGATGTTGATTAAAGGTTGAAGGAAGAAAGAAATGCAGCCCCTTACAAGAGGTAGTGGGTTAAGGGTTTAATACCGCCGTAGCGGTGTTTGTTGCGTAACCCGATACCGCTGAACGTTGGTTCATATCGAGTTGACGAGGTGCGAACCAACGTCCAGCGGTATCGGGTTACGCAATAAACACCAAGACGAAGGTATTAAAGTCGATTCTACCCCGATAATTGAGAAAAATGAGGAAAAAGTGACGGACAGATTGGGAACTTTTAACCAATCAACGATAAGCTTTGGTCACGTGCAACGGTGATGCACTACAGACTCGATGTCGTTTGAAAAGTCATCTCTACTTAACATGTATATTTGCACACGGCACGCACATGCAGGAGGGGTAGAATTCTTAACCCATCTTCTCGAGTCGAGTTAAAATGTTTAAGGAACCCATTCCGTGTTTTAAACCACCGCATGGGTTCCATGAAGGCTAACTTGACTCGAGAAGAAATTCTTACCCTTGCCTAATCGTCCTATCTTTATAAAGAGTCTATATAAAGTGTTTTGTTTTTCTTCAAAATTCAAAATGGGTCAAGGCCACTACTATGTTGACAATTCACAGTTTGATAGACCCTGGGGCTGGAATGATCTGTAGTTAACCTAGACTTCATATTCAACTCTCCTTGAGTATACTCCCAGGCGTTACGATCAACGATTATAAAACATTAGGACGTGCTCAATAGAGTATAAAAACAAAGGCTATATCAGCTATATAGGGAGGGAGGTAAAAGGAACGTTTGTTTTTGTCATCGGCAGTTCGACCATTTGGAAATTAGTAAAACCAAGGGCTTATCCCTTTCAAACGTTAGTGGAAATACACCAAGAAACTACGATATTGCACTAAATACCATTAGAACAACGTGCTTATGGGCTGTTTTATGTTGAGCCTAACTTTCTCAGAATTTCGTACTCCTGCAGCTGAGAACAGAAACGGTCTGCAACGTTTTCTGATTTCAACTTTTGAAATGTGAGCTTGGAGTTGATCACAAAAACGCCTCTTGAGCACAGAGACGTGCTCAAGCAAGTTTTATAATCCCGGAATCGGAAAGAACATCATACATGCACAGTTTCGTTTCTGTGAAAATAAGCATTTTCGAAAAAATCAAAATGGCGCCAATCAATTTCACATGATTTGACAAACTGGTTTGGCAAAGTGTTTCATTAACATAATATCTTAGAAGTAAAAGTTTTAGTTTTAGAATTATACAAAGGCCTATTTTTATCGTCAAAATCTCTCCAAAAATTCCTTTAAAAATAAAGCGTCATCGTGTTTCTTTGTACTTAGTGTGATGTTATCTGTTAACCACCGTTTTGCTCCATCCCTATACCTAGTCTTTGAATATGAAAGGAATCCTTTTAACGTACCAGTAGTGGAAAATGTATGGGAAGATTAGCCTTAAAGCAGGTGTTCAAGACCAAAATGATGATTACTCCAAATATGGCTGTGAGTGTAACAAACTGTACCCATCCTCCGCCTAGTGATGTAAAAACTGATGATGGAAACATTGCGGAGATAAAACCTCCGAGACAAAGTACCTGAAAAGTCAATTTTATCATTCATCATTAACAAGTACACTGTATATATATATGATCACTAAAACACACGGGCACAGGGAAAATAGTGCATCACTTGGGTATGGATTTGATACATATTGTTGATAAGCGACTTTTTTAGATTCTCTCACGAGGAAGAGAATTTATATTGATGATCCAGCCCAAACATCGTTCGCCAGTTAAAGGTCACAGGTTCGAATTCCACTCAGTCCGAAAATGTTACAATACTTTTGGTTGAGTTTTCATTTGATTAGCTCCTATGCGAGGGTCGCCATTTGGCAATAAATGGCTAAGTCTCGTCATAGTACATGACCTGGTTTAACGAGAGGTAATCGTGTGTGTGGTATAAAACCATCAATAAATCACAATTGATTGATCTACTTTGTTGATACCGGGACTACTGTATGCAGACTGGTTTCTTTCAGAATGGGCTGAGACGTTAGAATAAACTTAAACTCGTTGAGGCTTAAGCATAAATTTTAAATTGATATGAGCTGCCAAATAATACGGAAAAAATTCGTTGAATCAGAATTGGATAATTGCTCGTCATCGTTATCAAAAAGTACTAAATAACAACTTTCCGTCAATACCTAATCTTGTAGAGGAAAGATCAGGTGGTATAATATTTATGATCACTAAAACACACGGGCACAGGGAAACTCTTCTTGTCTAAAATAACCATGGAGACAAGTTTCGAATTGTGTATCAGGTGGTATAATAGTCAGCTGTACTAAAACAAACTGTACTCAAATGTACTCCATCATCCCGGCTGTTTTAATTTTGTCCGTTATTTGCACACATCTTCGGCGAGTATATACTAGCTTCTGGTTATTTACGCATATTTTTATTTCAAGGTGAATCTTTTAGTTTTCAAGGTATTTCAAACGATGTGCGTCTCTTGACAGTCGGAATTTTTATTTTAAAAAGTCTGTATTTCGGCAGCTCATGCCACTTTAATGGGCTAAAGCAACACCATAAACTTGTAAATATATATCACAAATATTAATGTAAACAAGAATAAAAACTCTAGGCAATAAATTCTGTATATGTGGGTCACAGTGGCTGCTTTATTAAGGCGTAAGCTCACCGCCTATACTAGAGCAACACGCTCTATTAATATCTCAACATTAACAGCTGTAATATTCGATAAGCGTTCAAATACGTGCATGACAGGGTCGTGAATAACATTGCAAAGGCCGTGTCAACCACATATATAGATTCTTGTGATAGTATTCAAACTTTCAAACCATACTCACAGATTCTATTAACTTCAGTATACCAGGAAGAGATATGAGGTAATTGACATCCATGTTGAAATGATATGACCTGTTTTTCTCTCTCTGGCTGTATGTTTATGACCGACGGAGTAAACTACAGCTCGGCTACTTTTTACTTCTACGACAGGTGTGCTATTCTGCGTATAACTACACGAATCATAACCAAGGAATATCGTTGGTCTTCTATTCAAACATATATGGTTTCATATACGATGATCTTCGTTGTCGAATACAAGGTTAAGCCTCATTAAATAAACCTATGTTTTGTTTCACCCCAAAAGATATTTAGGACAAGGCGACATCTAAGGCAGGTGCGACATGTAAGACAGGCGCGACAGTTAAGACAGGGGCGACATTAGGGGAAGGAGCGGCATTTAGGGCAGGGGCGGCATTTAGGGCAGGGGCGACATCTAAGGCAGGGGCGACATTTGGGGAGGATTAAGGCAGCCCTGTAAAAGTTTCAGCAAATATTTAGTAGGTTATTGTTTAGTTCGGTAAAATATCCTCAACATAAACCAGAATTTTGCTACCTGAGCATATAGACTTATATATATACTGAAGAGCCTAGGCTATACATATTGATCTGTTTTAAACCACCAGCTTGTTGGTCGATGTTGAGAAAGATCAGTTAGGTTAATACGGCGGGAGAAGATCCTGGCTACAGCCTTTTTCGTTGGTAATAAATATTTATCTACTATATATTGACATAATATTGGAGCGACTAATCCAGGGGATGACATTTGCAGCCTCCGTAAAACTGACAGGTGCTATGACCTGTATGGTATCATACTATTTAATAAGGTAGCCATCTTTAAAGAAGAATGTTTAGGCGTTTTCTTCAAGCATGCAGCATGTGTTCACGTGCTACATTTCTCGTGATAAAACGGTTATATTTGTTCTATATAGTGTAGACATTTTGTTTCTGGTTTGTTATTTCGTATCTTTATTTCAGTGAACATTGGCCGTAAAATGCATCTTGGTGCTTAATAAGTTTAATCTAAGTCCAAAAATAAAAACACCGATCGATTTTGTTTCAATGTTAGTGGTGAGGGTGTTGACGATGTTCCGTTGAAGTCATTACGGTTGGACTATTTTGCAGAGCTTTGGTATTTGATACGTTTGTATCAAGAGCCGGTGGTGCCCGAGGTTGTCAGATACAGTGAATTTTTATTATATCCATGTACATAGTGTTAAGTTTCAGATTATTAAATTTGATAAAAACTGTAGGCTTGTTCTGCTTTTTTACGGCTCTTCTCCCCATGGGATGGGTCGCGGCTTCGAATCCCAATCAATTGGAAAATTGGGATGGTTGCCATTTACCACCGGAAGGTCGTGGGTTTCTTTCCTTCGGCCCGCTTTCCTCCCACAATAAAACTGGCAACGCCGCCATATAAGTGAAATAATCTTGAGCGCGGCGTATTAAACATCAAACAACCAATCAATCAATCTCCCCATGGGGGGTATTCTGTTAGGTTGTCCGAAGAATGAAATTTGACACATTAGGACAAATCACTCCCCCCCCCCCCTCTTTTTTTTAGTAGACTGCACGCTTCTGATCGGGCAGTTTGCGGTCAGATTTAGATAGTAATAACAACACTGGAGTGGCATATGAGCGGTGTGGACGTGTTTTGTGTGGAGGGGCGACGATCAACCTAAACGCTCTATATTGGACAATTGTTTATTTTTTTATCCGCCTTTCGTTAAAGTGAGATATACACGTTCAAACACTTTTCTTAAAAACAAATGGGAAGAACGAAGGACAAACGAAAAGCTGCAACACTTTCGCCTTTGGATCAGCAAACTACCAAGCGTGTAACCATGGCCGACCAGCAAGCCGCAGGTAACCTTACAGACCATTCACCTGTACAATACCATACCTTCCCACCGAATACCCCTCAATCAGTACCACAATATTATTCTCAAATGACTATGACTCCTTACCAACAAGCTGTCCCTGCGTTTAATGACAATATGTACCAGGAAATTATTAGACGATTTGATTTAGTAGAGGATAGACTGAAAAAATTGGACTCAATAGAAAATAAAATGAAAACAGTTGAAATAAAAGTAAACAAACTGGGCGACACCGTAAAGAGCCTCACTGACCGTATGCTGGACATTGAAACAAGTCGTCAGTATGACAGCTCTATGTTGGAGGCCTTACACAATAAACAAACGGAATGTGAAAAGAGCATAGCTGACATGACAACAATGAAACATGAATTGAGTGAAACAAATGAAAAGCTGTTAGACTTACAATGTAGATCAATGAGAGAGAACCTAATGTTTTATCAGTTACCAGAAGAAGAGAATGAAGATTGTTCTAAAGTTGTTCTACAATTCTGTGAAAATATTCTAAAAATTGAAAACGCATCGGAGACTACTAAAATTGACCGGGCACATCGTATAGGACGGCGTAAAGTGGGACAAACAAGGCCAATTGTGACCAAATTCAACTATTTTCCTGATCGGGAAAAAATCCGCAAACTTGCAAAAACTCTGGCGGGTACAACATATGGAATAGGAGAACAATTTCCAAAAGAGATTCAAGAACGTAGAAAAAAACTAATTCCTATTTTGAAAAGGGAAAAAGAAAAAGGAAGAAAGGCTGTGTTGACATTAGACAGATTGTATGTGGATAATCAGTTATATTCAGGGTCGGAGGTAGATTGGAAGTAGAGGTGCGAGGAGGGACAGTTGAAATGTCTTTCTTGGAATGTAAATGGGTTAAAAACAAAATTAAATGATCATGATTTTTTAAATTTTATTGATAAATATGACTTACTACTATTAACAGAGACCTGGCTAGGCGATAATGATATTAACAATGTCGACATTGCAAATTTTACTGCTATTCATTGGCTACAAACTATCTCCTAGGGCCAAACGTTTTAGTGGCGGTATATCAGTATATTATAGGAATAGTTTAGCGGACGGAGTGCAGGTAATTACAAATACAAACAATAAGGGATTTATTTGGGTAAAACTGAAACATAATTTCTTCAGCACAAATGAAGACATCTGCATATGTTGTATTTACATTCCTCCAGAGAACTCTACCTTTTATGCGAAATATAGAGATACTGATTATTTTGAAGTTCTCGAAGATGAGGTTAGAAAATACAGTGATGATGGTAAAATCTTTCTCTGTGGTGATCTTAATAGTAGAATCAGTAGTATGTCTGATATTGTAGAAAATGACAAATTAGATAAGTACATTGACACACTATTAGATCCTGTAGAAAACGCTTTGCCTGTTAGATGCTCACAGGACAAAGTGGTCAACTCATTCGGAAAGAAATTAATCCAATTTTGTAAATCTTCTAGATTGTGTTGTGTGAACAGTAGACATGGTATGGACATAGGTATAGGCAAATTTACTTACTTATCCAAAATAGGCAAAAGTGTCGTCGATTATTTATTGACCGAGCCAGATAATTTTTCATTTGTTGGGCATTTTGAAATAGGGGATCTAAGTGCCTTTTCTGATCATACTCCAGTGATATTCAATTTACAAATATGTACAAGTACGAAAGAAACGATTTACACAAAGGTAGAGAAAATAGCTTGGGAGAAAGACCGGGCAAAGGATTTTCAGGCTTTATTGCTCGAAAACAAAGGGCATTTTGATAATATTATTGGTAATTTGAAATCAGGTGATATAAATATTGATGAAACTATCACTACTATCTCTGAGAAGTTATACGAAACATCATTTCAGCTGTTTGGTAAAGTTTATACAAAGACTCCTTTAAGGAAATATCGGTCTAAATGGTTTAATGCTGATTGCTTACAAGCGAAAAAAGAATTTAATTTGAGAAAAAAAAGATTCAAAACAAGGCAGTCAGATAGCCTTTTAAATGAGTTATTGTTGGCTAAACGAAATTATGTCAAAGTCAAACGTAAGGCAAAATTTAAGTTCTATCAAAACAACTCAATTGAAATTTCTGAAATTGCAAAAAGTAATCCTAAACAATTTTGGAAACGTATAAAAAAGTTTAAGAAAAAAACAGCGGCAACTTCCAAACTGCAACTTGATGACTTTGTTAATTTCTTTTCGGATACACCTGACAACAGAAGCTCTGAGCAGGCTTATAACATTCCGCTTGTTGCCGTTGATGAGCTTGATGTACCAATCAGCATTGAAGACATCCAAACAGCAATACATCAATTAAAAAGAGACAAGTCTTCTGGTATAGATGGACTATTAGCTGAAGTATTTTTAGACAGTTCTGATATTTTGTTACCTTATTTGTCTGAAATATTTAACTATATACTTACCCATCAATCGTATCCGGAAGTATGGTCAAAAGGTATTATAATACCAATTCCTAAGAAAGGTGACCTTAATATAGCCAGTAATTACAGGGGCATAACTCTGGTTAGTTCTTTCTCTAAAATATTTTCCTTGGTTTTAAGAAATAGGCTGGATAATTTTTGTGAATTTAACAACATTTTTTGTGACAAACAATATGGATTTCGTTCGGACAGAAGTACAATTGACTGTGTTTATGTTTTGCAATGTCTTATCGATAAATTTATTGATCAAAAGGAAGTTTTATATGGTGCATTTATTGACTTCCGAAAAGCTTTTGATCTTGTGGATAGGGGTGCTTTGTGGTTTAAGGTCATGTCAAGTGGATTCAGTAGTAAAATAACCAATACTTTAAAATCAATGTACCATAATGTCAGGTCTGCAATTCGTCTACATGGTAAACTCTCAGACTTCTTCAGCGTAGTAAAGGGAGTAAAACAAGGGGAACCACTCTCGCCTCTTTTATTCATCATGTTTATTAATGATATCGAGCAAGAGCTTAGTACTTACAAAAATAATGATGTATTACTAAATGAGATATCTGTTTTTGTATTGTTATTTGCTGATGATATGTTGTTGTTGTCAAGAACAGCCGAAGGCTTACAGTCATTACTTGATGGCCTTTCTAGGTACTGTTCAAAATGGCAAATTACAGTTAATACAGAGAAAACAAAAGTGATGATATTTACCAGAAAAAAGTTGAAAGATATACCAACATTTCGTTATAACTTGCAAAATTTGCAAATTGTGAACTCTTTCTGTTATTTGGGTGTGGCGCTCTCAAAGAACGGCTCACAGAAAAATGGCCCTCAGAGAATGTCTGAACACGCTAACAGAGCATTATTCAATTTGTTTTCTCTCTTTAAAACCGTGCCAATGAAAGATTCTTTAAAAGTGTTTTTGTTTGATAAGTTAATTACCCCTATCCTTTTGTATGGATCAGAGATATGGGGGCTATGTGATGTATCTGATCTGGAAAAAGTACATAACAGATTTTGCACATATATTTTAGGAGTACGAAAACAGACCCCAAACGCTGCTGTACAAGCAGAACTCGGTCGATATCCCTTCTCAGTGATCTGCAAATTAAGGGTATTAAAATATTGGCTGAAAATAGTTGCCAACAGATCCAGTATTATCTATAAGGCATATTTAGACCAGTTAGAGCTTATAAATAATGGAAAGGGTAAAAAGACATGGGCATTTAAAGTAAAAACTGTTTTTCAAAATCTTGGAATGTATGATGTATTTCAAACAGAGAATGCTGGCAATACATCTTTTAGTTCGATAAAGTATAGAGTTCTGTCGCAATATCAACAAAATTGGCAAGAAAATGTTAACTCTTTGACCAAACTTAGGTTATTCTGTTTATATAAGCAGTCCATCTATTTCGAACCGTATCTAGACTACATATTGTGTATCAAATATAAAAAAGCTTTGATTTCTCTCAGGTGTGCATCGCATAGTTTAGAAATCGAAACAGGAAGGCATAGTAATTTACCTAGAGACGAACGTCTCTGTAAAATGTGTAAAAGAATATCGAGGATGAATACCATTTTGTTTTATGCTGTCCTCAGCTTGCTGAATTAAGACGAGAATACTTACCGCGATTTTGTCATCGGTGGCCAACTATTCAAAAGTTCAAAAACCTGTTATCTTCTTCTAACAAGAATTATATCTTACAATTGGCGAAATATTTGTATTATGCATTTGAAACAAGAAAATCAATTTTGTCATTATTGTAAAATTTGTCACTCCATAAAACTATGTATACTATGTTTTCGGCTTGGAGCAGAATTGCTCATGGCTAAATAAACAAACTTCAACAACTTCAACAACATAACTAACTCAAATTGTGTCAGTACGACATTCATTAATAACTTAGCCTGTGTTACGTCATCAATGGCGGAGAGTTTGAGATTTGGAGAGGGCAAAAGTGAATTCAGAGGAAGAATTATGTTTACTGGCCGATCCTGCCAGTATGATCTGAGTATGTTATATTGCTATTCCTTTGTCTATATCAGACCACAAACTGCCCGCTTGTGAGCGGGCAGCCAACTCCGGGTTTTTGATAGCAATGAACCCTGACTCCAAAAATTCGACCGTCAGTATAAAAAAATAGTGATTTTGAAGTCAGAAGCCCGGACTAGTTTCTCTCCGGTACACCAATGAAGTGCCTAAAGGGGTGAACACACAAGGCGAGTCTTACTCGCCGGCGATTCGGCCGAAACTCGCACAGCTGAATTCGCCTGAGAAGCGAGGTGGACACACGAGGCGAAGTTCCTGCGAATCCCCGCGATTTGACAGCTGTCGAATATATTGACGCATGCGTCAATGTAATGAAGGCCACGTTTATTTATGTCACGTGAGGACATAAAGTGAAGTGTCTGCTATTGGCTGAGAATATATTGCGTTCTAAATTCGCTTAACAAAAAATCGCTGAAGTGAACACACTAGGCGAATTCACTGTCAACAATGAAAACTCGCATGGAAAATATCAAACATGCTTGATGTCTGCGAATGCATTCGTATGGGCGGCCGTTTGTGTCAAAATTAAACATTTAACACTCAACACAAAGTTATTTCTTTACAAGAAACTCAACACAATAGTTTTTTATTTCACGTAAACATTCTGAATATTTCATGTTTTTTTTATATTTGACACTCTCTCTTTAATTTAAAACACATAAGTATTAGAGTTTCTCTAACATTCAGCACTCTGTAAATCTTTTCGAATCGCGCGCCAAACATTTTGCACTCTGTATATCATTTCGAATCGCGCGCCAAACATTTTGCAATCTCTAAACTTTACACGAACTGGATACTTCAAACACCGCCAGGGGGCGCGCCGTTTCAACAGCGATCAGAGGTTCAGAGCCGCGCGGATCAACTAAAATAAGTACCGGTACGTGCGCCCAGTCTGAAAAGATAGATAGATATATGTTTATTTATAGTGGTAGGAACCATGATACAAGATTTAGCATTCATATAAATAAATATTTAAACCCAGCCCTGTCAGAGCTTTAATCAACCACTCTAAACTGAAAATTATATTTATGGACACTAAAACACACGGGCACAGGGAAAATCTTCTTGTCTAAAATAACCACGGAGACAAGTTTCTAATTGTGTTAAAAAGAGGTATATCATTTAGACCTTTATACCCCATCATAAATTGTTGTAATAAAGTAAACCTATGATATTTCATTAGGTTGACGACTGACAGGAGCTTGGCCTTAGTCAGTAGAATTTTCTGGAACACTTTGTATTACATTGACAATGCTTACGCATTTTAAGCTATAGTAAGAATATCGTCAGACTATATATTATGGGGTCATGGGAAAAGACAGTGAAAATTAGCCCCCCCCCCCCCCATACCCTTTCCCAGAAAACCTAGGTAGAAGGCAGACAGGGGAGTTTAGCCCTGACCAGTATGTCTTTCAAACTCTTGTTCTTTTTATAAGCAATGACTGGCCTTTGGGTCAGAGGTCGAGCAAGTTTACTTTGAAGTAGTTTGTATTCTTCTACTATAATCTTGGCCATAGCGATGCTAGCTTTGTTATACTGAAACACAACTGGTATTATAGTTTTTTCACGACATCTTCCGGGGTCCAAGTTCAAACCCAAAGGATAAATAGTTTGTAATGTTTGAATCCAAAAACTTTCCCTTTCCAAACGTTTGTGCTTGGTATCTGCAGCGGAAGTGAGAAATGGGATTTTCTCAATAGGCATGATTTCAAAATGGTCCTTGACCGAATGACCTTGAGTATTGAAATGTTGTGCCTTGGGTACATCATGTTTAAGTCGTATACTAGATAAATGGTTGGCTGCTGCGATTTTGTCGAATACCACAGGCTAATCTAACATATTGACATATCTTTCTAGTATGAAACTCAGAAAGGTTTTGCAATTTTCCTCCATATGTTGGCATTTGAAGGAATAGAATATCATTTAATAGATTCAGTCTTAGATAGGCGTATGCCGGACAATCAAAGATGAAGTGGACTTCGTCCTCTATGCTATGGATAACACACAGCTGACAGATTCTGTCAGCAGGGGCCTCTCCCCTATATCTACCGAACAAACTGTCTTCGCTTGCTACCAGTTGGATTACTTCGGACAGTCTGGGCTTTGTATAGGCCTACAATAAATCACCGTATTTTTTTTTATCAATATCCAAATGGCGAAAGAAAGTCAAAATACAAAATATTTTACTACACACGAAAAATAATAAAAAATTGATTGAATGCTGATATCATCTAGAAGTAGAAGCCATTGTACTATAAGCCATTGGATTTAGGTGTAGGCCTACACTGAATTAATTAATAAATTACACGTAGATCACACAGAATAATGTTATCCTCTAAAATTGTTAATGGTTTGTCACCCCCATATTTAAAGGCTTCGACAACTTCCAGTTATAACACAGCAGGGGGTACTTACAGTTTGCGAAATAGAAATAACCTACGTTTATTTAAATGCCGTGTCATTCTGTTCGCTTCTTCATTTCCCCCCAAAACAACTAAAGACTGGAATCTTTTGAGACCCCAAAATAGAAATTTGTCAGTTGCAGAGATGAAGTCATTTCTTTTTCCTAAACAAAACCGATCCAATTACAGCCTTATATAATTCTTTTGATAATTTATCTTCAGTTTTTCTGTGTAGAATGAGAATGGGGCTGAGTACTCTTCAAGCTGATTTATTCAAACATGATATTATAGCTGATCAGTCTTGTTCAAAATGGCATTCAAAAATTGAAAATGTCTTTCATTTCTTTCTTGATTGTCCCTTCTATGCCACTCAAAGGAAGCACCTCCTTTATAGTCTCATGGATATATCATTTCACCCGGAGTTCATCATTCTATTTTTTGGCGGAAGGCTGTTCGGATTCAGCGTCCTATGCTCTAGGCCTAACTATTGAGCCACGGAGGCCCTATACGGTTGAAGAGGATATGGATAGTTCGTTTCACGGCTACCTTTTGGTCGCTACATTACAACTGACCAAAGTCCAAATTAGCGGCTGATTCGGAGTTACAAAGTCCCATGTAGCCTAGCTAATTCGGAGATAGTAACTCCCAATTACAAACATTTTTTTTCACTTGACCCTAATACGCTTCCGTAAATATGGACGTCCTGTCAACGGCTGAATACTTTATTTAAAAATTGAACAAATGTATTTTCATAAAGTATTCAGCCGTTGACAGAACGTCCATATCCTCAAGGCCCCCGGATGGTGATTGGTACATCGATATTACGCAAATCTAAATGTACACCCAGCAGCTATAGAATTATTAATATTCTAAGCTGGTTTTGGCGTCACTTTAAAATTCTCTCTGCCGGCCAGTTTTTGGTTGAATCTCTATACAGTCTAAGTATTTTTCTAATAGTTATAAATTTTCTGCTCCTGTTATCCGGCGACATTGAGCTTAACCCCAGTCCCCGTCTAGATAATAACCATTCGTTTTCCCTCCTCCACTTGAACGCTTGCGGTATTATAAACAAGTTAGATCTAATATACGCAAACCTTTCGGACTTCGACATTTTATCATTCACAGAGAGCCATCTAACCGCCAATACTCCAAGTTGCTCCATAGCTCTATCTGGCTACCATGAACCACTACGTCGTGATCGGGACCAAGCATGGGGAGGTGTGTGTATTTATGTCTCACAAAGATTGTCATTTCGTCGTCGCCCCGAGCTTGAAGACCCTAATATAGAAATGATCTGGGTGGAAGTGTTCGATAAACCATCGTCATTAATATGCGTAATCTACAGACCACCTGGCAGTGGGGTGGAGCTATGGAGTAGCTTGGACAACAACATTACAAATGCCATGGATTCTAATAGAAAACACAGCATTTTAATCACAGGCGATTTGAATGAAAATCTTTTGAATAATAAAAACCGACATCTGATTAATATTTTGACTTCGCATGGTTTAACACAACTTATATCTGAACCTACCCGACCTGTATCAGACACCTTACTAGATCCCATTGCATGCAGTCATAGATCTTTTGTAAAACAATCCGGTGTAATGACCAATTTTTGTAGTGACCATTGCCCTGTATTTGTCGTACTACAATCATCGGTCCCAAGAATCTCTAGTTTCAAATGTCGTGTGTAAAAAAGCTAATTTGGATTCTTTTCGTGACATACTTAATAATGTAGATTCGGACCGGGGTTTGGCGGACGATGTGGATGTAGACGAGATGTGCTCCTTCCTAAATAGTGCCATAGTGGAGGCCGCTAATCGAGCTATACCAAACCATTTAGTAACAATTAATCATATGGATAAGGGGTGGATGACGAAAGACATTAAGAATGAAATAAAAATTAGAGATAACTTATTTAGACGATCGAGAAAATTTAAGACCGTTGACAACATAAACAAATACAAAAAACAACGCAACCACGTAACATCAATAATTAGACAGGCGAAACACATTCATGACGAGAAACTTGCGGCGCAAATCTCTGAAGGCAACACTAACAGAAAATTTTGGTGGAAATTATGCAAGACGTTTCTCAAAAACTCCAACTTGAATTTCAATCAAATACCACCTTTAAAAACTCAACTTGGTGAATTTTGTCACAATAATGAACAAAAGGCAAAGTTATTCAACGATTACTGGTATATGCACTGTGGATGATTCAAGTAATTGCGACTTGCCAGATTTGCCAAATAATACTGGGGATAGTCTATGTGAGTTGGTTATTTCCGAGGAAGATACTCTGAAAGAACTGAAGGCGCTTGACACCTGCAAAGCCGTTGGACCCGATGAAATAAGCCCAAAATTGTTATCTGAGGCCCACTCAATTTTGGCTCCTCAATTGACTAAGTTATTCAACCGTTCTTTGCGATCTTGCGTTTTCCCTACTCAGTGGAAAACCGCAAATGTGACTCCAGTCTTCAAATCTGGGGATCCAAGCTGTGCTTCGAACTATCGACCTATTTCTTTACTTAGCTGTTCTAGTAAAGTTTTTGAAAAAATAATTTTCAAGTACGTGTACAAATTTACTAAGAACAGCATTTCATCTTGCCAGTATGGATTTCTGCCTGGGAAATCCACTGTTCTTCAATTACTGGATATTTACTTTGACCTAATCAAAGCACTTGAAGGTAAAGAAGTAATTTTCCTATTTTTTGACATTTCTAAAGCTTTTGATCGGGTGTGGCACAAAGGTTTATTGCATAAGCTCCGTGGAATTGGTATCTGTGAGAACTTGCTAAAATGGTTTGCCAATTACCTTGAAAATAGAAAACAAAGAGTAGTTCTCAATGGATCAAGTTCAAGTCTTAATAAGCTGTCCGCAGGAGTGCCCCAAGGATCAGTCCTTGGGCCCCTACTATTTCTTTTTTATATTAACGATCTCCCAAGTGCAGTCTTGAACTCCGTCAGACCTGAAGGCTATTCTATCTTGGGCTGAACGATGGAAAGTTTCATTCAATGCAAGTAAGACTAAATTATTATTAAGTTCCAGACGTCAACAACCATCGGCTATTGACATTCATTTCATGGGCAACAACCTAATTCCCTGTGCAACACATAAGCATTTAGGCTTGATTTTCAATAAGCTTGGGAATTGGTCCAACCATATAGAAAATTTGATAACCTCAGCCCATTCAAAAATATCTCTTTTTAGAGGACTTAAATATCGCTAAAGCAGAAAATCTCTTGAAATTATGTATAAAACATTTATTCGACCTTCACTTGAATATGCTGATGTAGTCTGGGACAGTCTAACAGAGTTTCAAGTAAATTCTCTTGAAAGTCTGCAAAAGGATTGCCTCCGGATCATTAGCGGTTTAACGAAAAGCGTAGCCAGTTCACTTCTTTACGAAGAAACTGGTTTCCATACACTTAGTATGCGCCGCAAGATACATCGTCTGAATGTGTTCCACCTAGTAATTACAGATCCAACCAATTCTAATCTCCAACAAAAATTACCCGTTCGCGTATCATCCAGAAATCCATATCCTCAAAGGTCTTCAAATAACTACACAACATTTTTCAGCAGAACCGCGGCATTCAGCAAATCTTTTTTTCCTTTAACTGTACGCGACTGGAATACGCTCCCAGATTATATTAAATCCCTAACCGATCACTCTGAGTTTAAATCCAAACTAAACCGTGTGTTTCGACTTAAACGACCTCCACTTTGGTACTACATAGGTGGTCGCTTACCAAACATCATCCTCTGTCGAAAACGGCGAAACGGTTGCAGTTCCCTAAATGACGATTTATTCAACAACTTCATAACCGATTCTCCAAAATACAATTGTCTACACCCAACTGAGACAGCCCACCACTACCTTATTCACTGCAAACTATTTTCTGTACAAAGGTTAAAGTTAATAGAAGAGATTCGTAATAGCGGTTTCAATGAAGAAATAAGTACGACACTCCTGCTATACGGATCTGTTGATCTGTCACTTCCCCAAAACCAATTAATAGTGGAATCCGTTTGCAAATATATCACGGCAAGCAAACGCTTCGCGTAACCCTCCCTGAGAGATCAACCAGATCTTGTGCTGTGTAAGCTCCTGTAATTTCAACCGTTCTATGTAAATTTATTCACTAAGTTCATTCTTGAAATATGTTTACATATAATTACATGTACCAACTTGGACAGTAATGCTTTCACTTTGTGTTTAAGATCAAACATTTGTAAATATGTTCTTTTCGCTTGTTTGATTTAAATATATTTCTTATTGGTACACATCATAAGCCTAAGGCTTAAGTGTACAGTCATTAAACAAAATAAAGATGTTTAGAAAAAAAAAAAAAAAAAAGGCCCCCGTACTTGCTCTGAACTTTAGATAGACTTCCATCTGGTGGAACAGCGCGCCCCCTGGCGGTTTTTGAAGTATCCAGTTCGTGTAAAGTTTGCAGACTGTCAAATGTTGCGCGCCCCCTTGTGGTCTATGAAGTATCCAGTTCGTGTAAAGTTTAGAGATTGCAAAATGTTTGGCGCGCGATTCGAAAAGATATACAGAGTGCAAAATGTTTGGCGCGCGATTCAAAAAGATTTACAGAGTGCAAAATGTTAAAGATTGCACGAATACTTATGTGTTTTGAATTAAAGAGAGAGTTACAAATATAAAAAAAAACTTGAAATATTCAGAATGTTTACGTGAAATAAAAACTATTGTGTTGAGTTTCTTATAAAGTAATAACTTTGTGTTGAGTGTTAAATGTTTAATTTCGACACAAACGGCCGCCCATACATTCGGGCGAGATTCGGCCGAACTTCGCCGACCCGGACACACTAGGCGAATTTACCGGCGATTGACTCGGCGAATAAATTCGCAGTGAATTCGAATGAAAAATTCGCCTAGTGTGTCCCCCCCCCCCCCCCCCCCCCCTTTAAGACGCGATGTAAACTCGAGGTATACGTACCAGAGTGTGATCGAACCCGCGCCGCATCGATGGAAGGTTTGTGTGGGACTGAGGGACGATCACTCTAACCCACTTGACCACCGCGGCCCCCAAATTATAAAAGAAGAATACAAACTTCTTCAGAGTAAATTGGCTCGACCTTTGAGCCAACGGTCAGTCATTTGTAAAAAGAACAAGAGTTTGAAAGTCTACTACTTAGGAACCAAATTACATATTTTGTTCCAATTCAGTTTACCCGACTTCTTGCTATAGCCATACAACTTAGTCAGTATACAAGGCCCAACTCAAGTCTGTTTTCAACCTAATGAAATATCATGGGTTTTGGTTTATTACAACAACCTATGACTGGGTTGGGTATAAAGGTCTATGTGACAACACAACTAGAAACTTGTCTCCGTGGTTATTTTAGTCATGAAGATGTTCTATGTGTCTGTGTGTTTTAGCGTCTATAAATATACATAAGCCAACTATCTTAGCTGCACATGGAGATATATAGATTTTTGGGGGGGGGAGATGGGTGGTCAAACGGACACAGGGATGTAAAAAAGAATGATCTTTTTGTGACGTAAAATTAGGCTCAGTACTGACCCCTGATTGGGTTGTGGTCTAAACGACATTTTACAGAAACTCACGTTACCGAGTTAGTTTTGTCAAGAAGTACGGAAAGTAGATTTCCCACTATTAGCGCCGTGCATTGATTTTTGACATTTCCGCGTTTTTGGTCGTTATCAGAACGTATTTCATCTGAAAATACACTCGCACATCACGGTTATATTAATTTTGACTGTTATTCGCACACATTTTGGTTTCTTATTAGTCGCTGGATTCCCCGATAGTTTTTATCTGTTATCTTTTCTGTCTGTTCGGTAAATGTGGAAGAATGGCGAGAGTGTAACAAATCATATCATACAAAAAGTTTATATTTTATTTGACTGTGTTAAAATGTTTACAGGGTTTGGGTTCTTTCTGGATTTCCGGGAGTTCTTTGGTTTCATGTTCTCTTTATTCTCCGAGAACTTAATGGCTTCCATAAAGACATGTTCAAGTTTAGATAACTCAGCCATAATTATTTTTTGAGTAGCCAAAACATTATCAAAGTTTTGACGGATTACCTCCCCTTCTCTCCGAACATCTGCAGAGGGATGGTGGGGAATTACAACAGCCAATGATTGTTCTTGAAGCTGTTTCATTGATGCCCAAGCGTCGTCGCTCATTTTCTGGAACAATGAAAAAAAAAGCTTTAAATCCATGCGAAGAAAAATTAAAATAGATGTACATGTTGTACTTTTTTTAATTAAATCTATTAAACAATGTTTTTATCATAACCGTATGTTTAAAACAGGTAGCTATAAACCGCTATAATAAATTTGAATTTAATTAAGACATGAAAATGATGGTAGGAATTCTGTGGGTTTTGATACGAATGGATTTGATACAGTTAAATATGCAATAAAAGTTGTCAGATTGAATCATGCCGAACACTTGTAGTGTCCACGTACCCGACCGTACTGAAATAACACAGCTCCGGCGACTCAATTTAGCCTAACAGGGAACTAACCAGGAGAGAGGTCTAAGTCGTCTTAATACAACTTTGCCTAAATGTACAAAGATATGAAAAAGACAGCCTTTTCCAGCAGGGAAATGAGCGGTGCCTTCCTGCGCTTAGGAAAGCTTGAAAAGCAATTTTATGTGTTTTCAGCGATCGCAGCAGGCTTAATGTTGGCTACAGAAGCCAGACAAGCATCCTCGGCCAGCTAAAAGGTTACATGATTTTGCGCTAGCTATGTTAAGTGCCAAAATGTTGATATGTTGAAATTATATCGGCTATTTTTCTCAAGAGATAAAATTCAGAAATTGTTTTCATGCTACTTTCAAAATATACATTGCCGTAGTGTTTTGGACTAACTTACTTAGAATGAATGGATATTTGTCCCGATTATTTAAATTTTCTTTACTTTTCGGATTCTTTAGATTTTCTTTATTCTAGCATCAGTAATTTGTTGTGTGTGGTTGGGGGGGGGGGGGGGGGTTAGCTTTCAAAGTCTTTTACTGTTGTGAGGGTAAGAATTTATGGGCAAAATTGCGAACTTGAGCAAATCATGCCAGTTTAAAGTATTGTTGATTTATCAGTCGACCAGATTTAAATTCGTTCGTCAAGTTAGGTCAACATCTCGTCTTCGATAGTGATTTAAACAATATTTATTTGGCAAAAGAAATTTTTTTACCAAAGTGGATTAGCGAACAGGCGAGACGCCTATATTAACGCTTCTCCATGTCAAACAACAAAACATACAGTTAATGGCCAAATACAGTCAATTAATAAGTTAGTATCCAATCTAATAACACATACATATATATATAACCAATTATTTGTTTACAAATATACAGAAATAACTTTGATTATATAACTTTTGGCCTGCAAACTTGATTTAGCTATCAAAACCTTTTAGATCTTTTGATAAACAGCTGGACTGAACCGAACAACAATGCATTTTCGTCGTGGCTTAATGACGATGAACCAAAAAGTAACAGCTTTGAATTTAAAGGAAAATAATTAACAAATAACTCAGTTCGAAGTTGAAGGTACAATGGGCATGCAGTTAGAAAATGATCTGGGTTTTCAAAAGGATGACCACAATTACAGGAAGGATTTTCCGTGATATGTCGCAAAAATTTATGAGCATTTAAATTGCTACATTGCATTCTCATTTGCGTGTGAATGATATGTGATTTTCGATCAATATAATGCAAATAGTAAGGTGGTACATTGGGATCATTTTTAGACAAAGATTGACAGAATGATTTGTAAGAGCTTGTCTCCCTGCACTCTCGATCTAAAGTATTCCACAAACGAATGACAGATGGTAAAAAAGAATTCATATACAAAGATGTTCTCGCATGAGGAACTACAAAGTCATCATCATTACGCAATCTGATGACTTCGATAGTGACATCATTGATCGGTTACTCTGAAGTGAGTCCAATGGTAGAACCATTTTTCTGTGGCATAGTGGAATTTCAAAAATAGATTTTCTTAAAAGTGTAAATGACACTAATTAAACTCATGGTTTTGAATGTATTGCTTTCTTACCTTGGCAAAAAGTAACCGTTGCTGAATATCATAAGCGTACAGCTGGCTCTGAGATACCTGCAATGCATATTGAAAACAAAATTGAATCTGGCAAACGATATGACGAGTACAAAACTTTCTCCAATCACGAATGTATAACCTAGAATAGCAGTCGTCAAACCACTAACTTGTCCATTTATAAGCTCTACAAAATAAGAAATATCTGCATGTCGACATTCTAGATTTTATTTATGCATTTGATTTCTGGAATCATTCATGTATGATATTGTTATAACACGTCGACTGAAGTATTTGGCGACTTGACTGAAAAGTTGATGAGCAACTTTTCACTTGGATGTGACAAGTTCGATGACTCGGCGTGTTATCATATTCAACACTTATGTTTTGAGAAAGTTTTCAGCCAGTTGGCTGTTATTGGCTTGATGGATTCCGTTCTTGGAGTTAACGTCAAACCTACATATTATGTCCGCAACCTTCAGTTATTTATCATAATACTTTGAAAATGGCAAACGATGGGAAACAATTTGTCAAGTATAAATGGAAACGCCACTTACTTTAAAATTCATGTTGACTGTCCTGGCAAGTACAATGTTCTGATGGTCGTCTGTGTAATCTAGCAGACCAGACCTTCCGTTTCTTCACAAATCAGCCCTACTTATGACCACATCGGCCCTGATTATAGCTTTATAATCAATACACACCCACGCACACGCCCCTTTCTTTCAGCAGCGTCCACCCTTTGTCTTACATTTTCGTGTTTTGTATAAAGGTGGAGGGTGGGGGGGGGAGGGGGGGTAATGGATAAATTAGTTCAGGGTTGGCATCCAAGCTTTCTTAATTAACACGTAGAGTATAGAATAGAAGAACTTGGAAGAGGCTTTGTTTTAGTTAAAATTTCTGGTTTAATAATCTGTCACTTAAAGTGGCATGAGCTGCCAAAATGTTGATATTTTGACGAAAAACAGAATGTTGAAATTATCGGCTATTTTTCTCAAGACATATAATTCAGAAGCTTTTTAGTGCTTCTAGTCTCGAGAATGTGCGATAAAGTATTGCTTTGAACTAACTTTGGCTTAGAATGAATGGTCGTCCCGGTTATTTAAATTTTGTTTACTTTTCGAACACTATTCTGGTTCGTATAGGCCACATACTGTATGGACTTTCCTCATTCCAACGCTAATCATTTAGTTTTTCAATGGCCTCCAAAGCCTCTTACTCTCGTGACGATCAGAAATTATGAAAAAAGTGTGAATTTTGGCAGCTCATGCCACTTTAAGATTTGGTCAATTAGTTAGCGTCATTAAGAAAGTGAGTTTAACAGTATTTTCGTTATTTTATCGGATTACACTTTCCTGAAAAAAAAATGCCTTATAGATTTAATAATTATTTTTCGTCGATGTCACAAATGTACTGTCTGTATACCATGTAAAATCCTCGACCTGTTTAATATTCCATTTTCTAATTATTAAATATAAACATATAAATAGTTAACATTAAAGGGACATGAGCTGCCAAAATGTTGATATTTTGACGTTACAACAGAATGTTGAAATTATCGGCTATTTTTCTCAAGACGTATAATTCAGAAGCTTTTTTAGTGCTTCTAGTCTCGAAAATGTACGATAAAGTATTGTTTTGAACTAACTTTGGCTTACAATGAATGAATGGTCGTCCCGGTTATTTAAATTTTGTTTACTTTTCGAACACGTATTCGGTTCCTACAGGCCACATACTGTATGGATTTTTCTCATTCCAACGCCAATCATTTAGTTTTCCGATTGCATTCAAAGCCTCTTATTGTCATGACGATCAGAAATTATGAAAAAAGTGTGAATTTTGGCAGCTCATGCCTCTTGAAATATATTTAAAAAGTAACCTTATACTTAGCTGATTAAATGGCAATGCTTCACAATTACCCCTTTATCGGCCGTCAGCTGGCTAAATAAGCCGAATTTATTAAATAACTTCCAGTTGTATATCATATGTTATTAATCGAATCTTTTTGTATTGCCTTGGTATTGGCCTGAGGGTGGCCGTATTGGCCCGAGGCCGCAGGCAATACGTAAACACTCGATTCATAATATTTTTATTAATAGACTGTGGAAGTTATTTTCATTCGTTTGTTTGATGCCTTAAACAAATTGACGTCCGACCTTGTTGTTTCTTTCTGTGTTTTTGTTCCTGGATAAGTAGAGAAGTTTCTTCCTCTTGAGCTGTACTAAAACGGCAATCGGATTCACTCACAGTAGTTTTTTTCTTCCAACTCTAATATCCTGACCTTGTACAACGCGCTCTGGTGTAGACATTTTGATATCATCAACATCTGTCGTCTGCTTCTGTCTAACTGAGACGTCACATGTTAATTGCGTCTTTCAGCCGCACCCCGTGAACTCGGCCAATATGACTTGAACTCGGCCAATATGACTTGAACTCGGCCAATACACCTCTACGGCTAATACGAACTTGATTCGTCTACTGATATTACCCGGCCACGAAGGTCATATTCGAGTAATAACTTGCACAGTCAATTAATAAGGTTTATATAAAGTCACATACTAAATACGTCTTTATTTATGACGATCAGGAACATTTCCCCCCTTTATATTTTTCTAATTTTTAAGTACTGTGTCGGAACCACTTTGTGTTAGATTTGATTACGTATCACAGATGGCAAGTGCTCGGGATATCGTCTTGAGCTGACTATGCCAATACCGTTTCTAATCCCCCGTATTCTTTACTCCAGCTGCAACCCATATGGCGAATAGCACTAAGATCATCTGTTAGAGAGATTAGTGTGAAAAGCAGGAAAGGAGGCAGTCAAACCTGTTTATTGTAAATGCTGCCCGTGTTTAACACCGCCCCCCTCCCCACTCCCACTCCGCCTCGTAACACCCAGTGATTGTCTGATTAGTTAATGGATGTTAAAACAAGTTGCCAAGATGTTTGCATTTCTTCAATCAAACAAAGTTTGTCAAATCTTTCAATGGCATCTAGAAGTTGGAAGGTTACAATAAGGTGAAGAATTGCTTATGGATAACAACTTCTTGGTTTATTGGGTGACGACGTTTCGATGTAGTTCTTACCTCGTTATAAAAGTCTATGACAAACAACGTCACCCAATAAACCAAGAAGTTGTTACCGTCACCCAATAAATGAATAATTTTGTTGTTTGTCATTGACTTTGATAACGATGTAAGAACTACATCGAAACGCCATCACTCAATAAACCAAGAAGTTGTTATCCATAAGTAATTCTTCACCTTATTGTAAAGTTTGTCAAACACAAATTTGGATAGAAGACTCAAAGACAAAACGACACGGTGACCGATCTCCAGAAATGCTAATGTTAAATGAACGGCTGGTATGTGAAAGCTATACCCTTAAACCCTGATCTCGCATGATCTCGCGCGATTTTAACTGTTTAGAGCGCAGACTAAAAAAATATTGTTGCTGACTTTGCCGTAAGTGGTGTGTTTTAATTCACTTCAAATTGCTGTCATTGTTTGACAACCTGGGTCCGCGAATCATTCCTAATTATGACTATAGCTATGGTAAAAACATTAGTAGATCTCAGTCAACGTTATTGCCAGAAAAAGAGAAAAAAGCCGTCTCGATTAGTTGTAAATGTATTTTTATAATAGCATGGGTTGTGGTTTATTATAACAACTTATGATTGGGTATAAACGTGTAAATGATATGATCCTCTTTAAGACAATTAGAAACTTGTTTTTCCCTGTGCCCGTGTGTTATAGTGTTTAAAAATATTTATAATAGAACGATTTATTTGAGGCAATTTTTCATGCAAGGAATTGTAAACAAGGTGATATCCTCTAACTTTTGAATGACATTTAGAAGGTGATGTCCTCTTTGTGTACAAAAAAGCCCAAACAATCATGTAGTCTGGTTTACATGTGTTGAACGACAAGATATGGGCTGCGATAACACACCAAAAAGTTGATAATATATAGTCTCAATAATTCAATGTTTTGTCACCATAGAAAATCTTTTCAGTTGACATCGGGTGGGAAAGCATGGATTTTCGTCGGAGAAGTCTGGATTTCTGTTGGAAAACTCTGTGGTCTGAATGCCTGATCACGTGATTATCTAAGTATTCCTTTTTCAAATGCCAACAATTCACCATGACGTCATGTTCAAGGTCTGGACGATGTCGGAGTCTGGATTCAACTAATTCCTCTTTCGATCTACTGGATGCAGTGTCCAGAATGCTTAGTTGTGCCACATACTTACCGTCAGCTCTTTGACTAATGTCAGCGCTTAATACAACTCTGTTTAAAAACGAACCTAGGACAAAAAGTGCAAAAAGTTAAGTTTCGACACTGTACGAAAACTTTAGTTGACGGATTGCAAAATTCAAGGCAAATGAGAAAAAGACATTGCCTCTATCCAGAAATCACGATATTCATACCCTGCTTATCCTAATTTAAAAAAAAATAATCTTAGCTTTTCACCTTGTGATTGCTATTTCAGATAAATAGGTATTGGCATTTGCAAACTATAACCTACAGGAGATCAAAGGCCCGGATCTCTTAGAGTATGAACAGTATGCTATCATTCTCAGTTTGTTCAAATGGAATGCAAAAATCACTTGGTCTAATTTATTTAAAATTCCGAACATTTCTGAATTTCATTGAACAATTATCAGTATTTTCGCAGCTCATCTCACTAATACACTAAGCCAGGTCGTGGGTATTGATATGTTTGAAGAAAGTTTTGATTGGTTGATGTTTTATACGCCATCACACTCAAAATAATGTTACTTATGTAGCGAAGAAGAGAAGCAATCAAATGTCATATGTACGATCATTTTTGTTGTTTTTGTACAAAAATTCAAATTCATCTAACAGCTCTAAAATACTTTGTATCATATGCAAACTATTATGAACAGTGTTTTACGTGAAATAGTTATACGAACCACAAAATTGTGGACGTTTCTCTGCGCTAAACTCAAGTAATATACAATTTTGAGCGAAAATAATAAACTTACAAGGAAATAGTACTGCAAATGCCATATGGGATAAAACTGTTTTCAACACTCACCCAGTAAACCTGTGGTTCTATTTGACAGCCCTTTTGCGTTATTCAAATAAAATCCTAAATATTTGATCTTTCCTTCCTTTATGTTTTCGAGAGTATGTCTCAGTATGACGACATTGGTATCCTTGGTAACATATAACGTCACGTTGTTCTTTCCGAAGAAACCGATCAGTTTTCCTCTCCATCTTATCATGAGATTTTCTCTCCACTTTATGGGCGTGTGATTGATTTTGATCATGTCTGGCTTCAGAATCAAAACATATCCTCGTGCACGGACAAGTATAGCACCAAAAAATGTTCGTTTTGAAGTTAGATCACGTTGAAACATTTTTCCGTATACCCGAACACCTAAATGAGAAGCCAACAGAAAAATACAGAAAGGCCTGCATTATTGGACAAAAATATAATTGAAAAACGTATCTCGTAGAGCAGACTACAGACTCCATGTAATTGCATTCATTTTCTTTTTCCAATAACATTTTCTAAAACCAGTTTAAGATGCACAGTGTCGGGTTTTATAGTTGTAGTAAACTCGTGTAAATTGGTTTCCCTAACACATGTCAAACAGGTTACGGTGACATGTGGGCCTTTAAGAAATCAACATGGAGTTTTCAGTTAAAAGCAACTGTGATAAAGGTCCCAACATTTGAAAGTTTAAATTCGCTCCACAATTATTCCATTAATGGGTGTCAGTAGAATCCGAACCATTCATAAATAGTTTGATTGACATTAATTTAGTTGTTTGTACATTGCTTTGATAACTATCATAAGCTGTATTATTTCCTTGGGACTCTGATCTAATTTGTCCACACAGACCCCAACAAAACTACACATTTCCAGTCAAATATCAACAGAGAAATCTCAAAGCAGAGCTATACATTGATTTACCCGTAACTGGATCAGTTAGAAGATTCCAAACTTCTTGGTCCTGGCCCATCACATCAAAACATACAGGTAATTTTAACCCCGGCAATGCCATCATAAAATGAGGATCGTTATCCGCTAAAATACAAAATGAAGCAAAATCAACTCGATTGCCAAACTGCATCCAGTTTGTCTTTAGTTTACTTGTGAACTTCAACTAGTGTGCACAGTGTAAAGTGATCTCACAGGGTAAAGTTAACAATTATACGAGATTCCCGCACATTCGGGATTGGAATTTGCCGACGTTACGAGTAAAAGGTTCCTACACGCTAGGCCGGTTTGAATCCGAAGGAACGAGATCTTAGCGGCCTATATAATGACATTATGGTCTGTATTTTAGAACAATATATCTTAGGAGGTATCAGATGTCATAAAATACTTAAACTTTTTAAAAAAAACTCAGACCAGTCAGAATTCCTGTGTAGAAAATGAAGGGGGAAAATCGCCACAAATAATGGTATTTGTAGTTTTATATTCTATTTCAAAATGGTTAGCAATTTGACTCACAATATCCACTAACCGTATCCAGAAGATGGTTTCCATGGCGAGGATTTCTGATTTGGACTGTTCATGTCACTCTCTGCTTCACTATCTTTCATTTTGTCGTTGGACGCCATCTTTTTCTTTTGAGGTTTGGTCACTACCATTGATGTGTATGGAGTGACGAACCCGTACTAAATGAACAAGAAAGCATACATATAAATGAGTAGGGGGTGAGGGTGGGGGTGGGGGGGGGGGGGGTTATGTTTGTTCAATAAAAATAATAGCACAGAATATAAACCTAAACTTAAATAGGCATGAGCTGGAAAAAATTGGATTTTTTTCTCTCAAAATTCTGACCGCCAAGAGAAGTTCAGCGTTTAGAGTACCTTGAAAACTGAATATCCAAAAGGAAATTTTCACACATTTGGTAACTCCTACCACTTTAAGTGTAAAACATAGTGCTGTTACTATAACACTCATGTACCTTTAATGACAGATCTGTAACCTTGCCTTTAATTTCAGATAATTGAGTTGTGTTGGCCAGGACCCTCCGTTCTAACAACTGTTGAATGCTGAGATAAGCCCAAAGTCTTTCTGTAAAACCAGAGAGATCAGAAAATGCAGAGGGTGGTCTTGGAACTAACGTCTGCGAAGGAACTGTCTTTTCGAGTTCAAGGGTCCCTTCAGCACCTTTTCCCTCCAGCGACAAGTCAATGGTTTGGCCAGTTGTTTCAGATAGTTTACCAGAGATTACGAGCTCTGAGCCCTTAAACAGTGTACTGAAGTCTGTTGTAGTTATTGAATCTTCCTCTATGGCACTATCCAGATACTTCACTTTCACCTCAGCGAGTACGGGAGTGGATACTTCGTCATAGAATGTTGAGACTTGAAGAGGGGCATCAGCTGCTTCGTATATCTTCCTAGCCAAGCCATAGTTTGCAGCTGAGACTTTCTGGAGCAGATTATAGTCAGCTCCTTCCCCGAATGCCAAAGACATGATTCGGACAGCAAAGTTGTTCGTTTCTGTAATCGTGTGTAACAGTTGGTCTTTATTGCTGATTCCATTGGTGGGTTGTCCGTCTGTCAAAAACATTATCATGGGAATTCCATACACAGAATCCTGCTTCAGAATCTTCAGAGCTGCAAGCATACCATTTCCAATATCTGTCCCTGGTGATAGAACACATATGTAATATATTAAGTGGACAAAAACAAACAAAACAATCCTCATTAATATGAAAAAAAAGGTAACATCGTACTTTTATAGAATTTGACACACATCATGAACGAATAGTTTTAATCAAATGGCCAGATTTTCAGCATGGTAATTGCAATGATACATAAACAGTAAGAAAAAGGAAAATTCATGTCGAAAATACAATGTCTGAGATTGGCTTCCTTACTGCCTCATGTTAACGCAAATCCGTGACCAAAACGATCTCCAAATGAGGGCACATTATACCTTTTCTAGTTAGTAAGATGGTTTTCATTTTTGACAAACGTCGATATTTTCTAGTGGTTACTTGGCTAGTTCCTTCAAACAGAAAAAGGTTAACGAAATGGGATAAATTACGTTTGTTGAAGTCTTCATAATCATCCCTTTCGTATAACTAAAAAATATCAAGGAGTTTATGAAAGCTCTAAATGAGTTTACTATAGCGTTTAACCATACAGGCCGTTTTTTTTTACCAGTAAGCGTATACTGAAGTCTGCATGGCATTTTTTTCTACAGGAAATTTCCTTTTTCAATTTTAGCAAAAGTTCATCAAGATATCTGCCTGACTCTAAATATTTTGAATTTCAATTCATTAACAAGTTGCAACTTCAAACGCTTCTTCAGATTCCTTTTAAATTTTCATTTTAATTTAGCTTTCAATGCTCTTTTTACCCCTAGTTCCCAATCTATATCTTTCCACAGTGGCTTCCAAAAATACTTAATTTGTAAACCGCATTAGTTTCCAAATATAACGTTGATTGATTGATTGATTTGTTGGAGATATATAAAAGGAAATACAGAACTGACTGATTTTGTTCGTAAATTTTGTCAAGAAGTATAAAATCAGAGCTTCCCGCTGATAAAAATATTGAAGATGTATATTAAGGGGGTTTATAAAAGCAACAAAACCACTAAACTGTCTCATACGTTGTGGGGATTTGAGTTTTGTCTTTTATCACCACACAAGTTCGGTTCTTAAGGCTCACTGGCTTTACCTTTATTTTTTTTATTTCAATGTCTCGAGCTCTAACTTTATGCAAAGGCCACTTTAAGAAACGCTGGTAAGAAGGCGTCTGAAAATTTCATAATATTTAGGAAAATGCTTCCTATAATGAACAAACCTCCGTAAGCATTTAAATCATCCTCAACGAATTTCGTCGCTTCTTTTATTGTGTTCGCGGTAACTGGAACTAAACTCTCTTTCCAAATCTCGTTTGAGTCAGAAAAGCCAATAATACTAAAGGTGTCTTGCTCCCTGAGATCGTCCAGAATAGTCAACATGGCTTGCTTCATCTGAACTGTCTTATGTCCGGTCATGGATGAACTTGTATCCATCACAAATACAATCTTCTTGGGAAGAGGATTCAAATCTTTCGGAGCCACAAAATGAACAAAGTAGCCGTCCACAGCCTGTTCAAATAAAAAAAGAGCTGGAAAACCAAACAGTATAACCAGTTTACGCGTATTACAAAATACTATATAGCTTATAGAGCGGATTTTAAAAAAATCAGTAAACATAAAATTTTAATTTTCTCCATATTGGCTTCCAATAGATACTAACCATGGGTTCTTATTTATTTGGTGTACGCCGTGGCACTTTTCTGAATAAAAGACAAAACTAAGTAACTGAGGTTTGTGTTGAACACATACATTAATAACGATATACTACTCGCTTTAAAGTGACATGAGCTGGCAAATTGAGATTTTTTTTTAAATAAATTTCCATTGTCAACGTTCAGCGTAGGAAACAAAAAAAAAAATAAATAAAGGGTTGACTTTGAAATATAAAATTTCGCCAAAGCCTGCACAACCCGTAGCAAGCGAGGTAACTCACCATCAGTTCCCCAGCGTCCAAAGACCTTTGTACATCGTATTTTATGACAAAACTCTGCGAAGTTATGACGGTTCCGTACTTGAATAACTCTTCCTGTTCTTCAACACTGGGCTGATAGGCAATGTGGACAGAATTGTCCGAGATCCAGTTAACATCAGCAGGGATCGACTTTACTGAGGAAAATAGAAAAACAGGTTTGAACCGATTGTTCGAAGAGGGATGACATGTTTTATTATGGAAAGTACGGGAAAATGATTTTGTACATTTTTAAATGTAACTCTCAGAGTAACAGTGTCTCCATCATCACAAGGCATAAAAGTGTTTGCTCTTTGTTTTGGAAACGTTTTATATCAAGCTGTGGAAATGGTTGTTGTTGAAAACTGAAAACAGTGGGGATTTTCATTGCGTATTTCATATATCCAATAGACCGCAGCGTGACCGTTTAGGAAGATTAATGTTGGATGTCGTGATAAACATCAGACAAGAGAACAAATAAATCCGATCGATTTACTGCTATTTACAATCTGGATCTTACGTGTCACATTCACCAATGTAAATGTGGTTAAATTTTGGTTTTTTTCAGTCAAAAAATATTAACTTAACATCACGCACAGGTTGAAAACTAGATGATTCGGACGAACATAATTCGACTTTTACAAAGGTTCGACTGTGAAGTTTCAAACAAAAACATTGTGTATAATGTCATAAATGGTGTGTTTTTTAAAACTGAGATTTAACATTACCTTCATTGCTTTCCATTTCTTTCAAAATGGGTTCTTTGAGTTCTGTGATTTTTCGTGATTCCGTAATAAAGATATCCACTTTGAAGTCCGGTATAATCTGACTTGGGCTGAGGTAAATCACGTGATCATAGAGACCAAGTTTTCTTTGCAGGAGATCTTGATATGTCAGGTTAAAGGTCACCGTTTTCTTCGCTGCAACATTCACTGCTACTTTGAATCTATTGGCATCACGAGGTCTGCAGGGGAAAAAAACATTGCATCGATTGAAAGATGAGAATGTCAAAGGTCAAAGGCACCAGTTTCTGTTTCCACCCAATGAGAATAGATTCTGGTTATGCTAGAACTAGGAAGCGGTTGTTTGAACATGGGATTTAAACTAATACAGATCTATAGTCCACTCAAAACTTTCAAACAAAGTCTGACTGAAGATTTTTGTGTGTTTTTTATTTCAATTTTTAACAAATTTTGACAAGACACAGTTTGACTGAGAACATATTCGCTACGAAGCGTCGAAATGGTTGTATATCCATGTTGAATCGTGTGCAGCGTGAAAGATGGAGTAAGCTATAAAATAAATAAATGGAACTTCACCGATATATTGGTATCGCGAAATGTTTTAAAATACTTTATTGATTGAATCTATAGCTGATTTCAAATTTTGCTCAAAGTGAAATAAACCAAAAGCTCAAATACAGTTTTATAAAAGGTTTTGCCAAATTGGCAAGTATTGCAAACCATCAGATGTACTTATTTATGGGCATGTCAATATAGGGTATAAATCTCCAGTTAATTCACACTCGGCATTACTTTGATTTCTTAAAAGAACACATCGCCTACGTTTGTTTTGATGTTTCGAAGACATTCAGTTTAACCGTGAGATGTTAAGTAACATATCTCGTATGAAAGGCCTCAAGTCGATTTCCCACCAAAAACCATATCTTAATATAGTTATTTAGGGAATTCCTTGTTGCTATTGTGTTCTGTCGTGGTATTCATAACAAATAGCCGAAAATACACCATACGCGCAGCTAAAGAGGTTGGAAGGGGGCAAAGCTAACCCAGGTAAATTCGCCTAGCCTCAACAAAGAAAACACCAAAGAATTCTCAAATAAAACTCCCTATAGTGGTCATTCGGAGCTAGGAATGTTACCTATGGTCATCTGGGAACCTAACATTTATATAAACAACATTTGAATGGTACACGTTTTAACGAACTTCCGTTCGGTGGCTCTGGACATTTCCCTTTAAAGACCGTGGAATTTAGACCCTGCAACGAATCGATGGAAGATCGCTTGGACCAAACTCTGGGATTTAAGTATGCCAAGTACACCCTGACAGTACACAAAATACGATGATTTACCGTAAAAAAAGATTACTGTCCCTATAATGTTCAAACCCAGCGGAGCAGAGTGAAAACGTTCCAAGATTACTCCGATTGGAGGGAAGGGTTGTGTCGGTGAGAACATCTTTGAATTTAAGCACATATACCATAAAAGTTCCTGTCAAGAAAATATGGAAAAATAAGCTTTGTAAAAAGAAAAGGAAAAAAAACAAGCTCTAATCGCAATAGCTACAACCCCAAAGGCTATCGAGCAATATTAGCAGGCTGCAAGTGGCTTCTGTTGCAAAGAAGGCACCCGTTATTAGTAAAGATTTCATAAGAACAACTTTTGAGAATGACCAAATTTTGTATTCATCCTTAGTTGGGGCTTGATGCATAATGAGTATGCATACCAAAGACTGACGAGATGACGGGACTTACTGTTGTTTTATAAGTCCTGCACTTTCTCCTCTCTTCTTAGCCTGGTTGTACTGTTTAAGGGCCTCTTCTTTCTCATTTACATTCCCATAATATACAACGCCGTCAATTGTCCTGTATAAAAAATACCCCAAAACATTGTGAGATAGTCAAAGATATAGCCCAATTGACTTCCCAATAAAATCGAACAGACTATCAGAAAATACATTTATTTTCGTACCTGAATATATTTATGAACACTGGAGTCTAGAACATATGGGCACGGGGAAAATTGTGTTAATTGTGTTAAAAAGAGGTAGTACCTGAATATACATACATGTATATATCTAATATCTCTACCTGCTATTCCCAGTCTCGCAGGGATTTGTCCAATAACGGTTGATTAATAGATCCTGTCTGTCGTCAAATTACTGAAATAACATGGGTTGTGGTTTATTATAACAGCTTATGATTGGGTATAAACGTGTAAATGATATGCCCATTTTTAACACAAAAAACTTGTCTCCATGGTTATTTTCTGTGCCTGTGTGTTATACTGTTAAAAAATATAATTTATAGATCACTATGTATTCGAAATATTGCGCCATTCTACGTGACTTTCTCTCTGATATCTCGTAAAAGGATAAACCCTTAGTTTAAGTTGAGCTATATGGAATCTTTTAAAAAATGTATTTCCTTTATTTTCTAAATTCTAAATGGAGCCAAATAAATATCATCATTAAAGCTTTGCATGCATCGTTATAGTATAGATTAATATTATCTGATCTCGATAGACGATAATATGTCGCTATAAACGGTATAGTTCATATGACTGCCCCCCCCCCCCCCCCCAAAAAAAAAAAAAAAAATCCATTTTCAGCAGACATCTAATGGAAGATAGAATAACTGATATTTTTTCATAGAACTCAACGTTAATTCTTTGATATACAGCGGCGTTGGCAGGTTTACTTTACAGGGGTAGTGACTCTCACACTGCAACTGGCAAGGGGGATCCCTCGACACCCCCCCCCCCCACCCCACCCCCGGTCTCTTCCCTGTAACAATCCTAGCTATTTTCCAAAGTTTTTTTTCTTCAACAGATACAATTGCGAGTCTTGGATAATCAGAAACCGTGGCTATTCTTCTCTTCCTGTCGGTCGATGCATGTTAAAAAGAGTTGACAGATACTCGCCGGTCGGGAGTTTCCTCCGGGCAATGAGCCCACTTTCCTCACCCACTAAACGCCGCTATATAAGTGAAATAATCTTGAGTTAGGCGTAAAATATCAATCAATCAATCTTTTTTCCTTGTATGAACTACTATGGGATGCATAAGGGAAGAAAGATGGCGAACGCTTTAGATACAATTTCAAATCTACCGCGCATAAACGTCACATAATGTAGTATAAGCAGGCTATCGCTGGCCTGTGTCCTTCATATGGTATAATGGGACGTTTCATATTTCCCCTTCATATAGCAGCAGAAAGCATGGAAAAAGTTTTAAGATGCTATCGATGTAAAAGCACTGGAAATATGTGACAATAGACTGATCACTTAATGGCGTCACAGGGGATATGAGAGGAAGGAAACATGGCGGACAGAATGTATGCTGCACTGAAAGTATAAGCGAGCAGTCACGCGTGTCCCCACAAAGACTTGTGAATTAGCGGGCACTTAAAAACAATACACTTTTAATTTTATTTTTTTAATGACGTTATTTGTCTTGAAGTCTATGGAAAATATTTGTACGCATTCTTCATCAGTGAATTGGTTATTCAAGAAACTCCTAGGGGATCACAACTTTGGAATGTTAATTTATAGCAGCTGCCAGCCTGTTTTTCTATGTTATATCTTCTATTTCTCGGTCAAAAGTTCATCAGATAAGTGGTCCACTCGACTAAACAGTAAGACATAATTAACATATTTTTTAAACTGGATTTTTTACCCATGACAATTTAAATAGACCACTGATGTTTTCTGTATCAGACTATTTTTTGGCAAAACGTATCCATGTTTGAATTGTCCCTCTTATCTATTCAAAGTTTTGTGAGCCTACGTTTTTTCATCATGTGATTTGAAACTAATTTGAATTATCACATATTTTGGAAGCTTCAGAACATTAAAACATCCATTGCAATCTTGAGTTTCCCCAAAGAAGAGCTTTTCGTATAGTCTCAATTGATCTGATAAGCTCATTCGGCAGGAAACTTCGTCATTTTACGCTGACGGGAAACGACCGAAGATTGCCGAGTTTTGTCCCGAATGCGTGTAGGCTCGGGAAGTCTGGCGAAGCGTTTTGTTTTATATATTATATTTGTATTTGCGGTGGATTATCTGATGGAGACTTTAAAAATGAAGGATTTGTATTAACGCGACGCGATATCGCAGGGTTTCCTTTTATTCGTGGCGCACATCATTCATTTATTGGAGACGCCATCAGACTAATATCAGTCAATCAGTTCGTTTTATTCTTCCCGTAAGAACGAGTGAGAACAATCCAGTTTGAATAACCCTATAAAGAATACGTGTTCACGATGCATGGCCTGTACTTACATTGAGAAGTTGGAAATGAAAGCAGTTTTTGGTAAGTTGACATCAAAGGTAATTTGTCGAGCTGAATCGCCTGTGTTCCTTACTTGGCTTGTTATCAAGGTGTTGGCAAAGCGAGACGTGATACTCGACTGGATATGTAGCATCTCTACTGATACTCCCTGTGTAAATAGAGAAAAGGATTTTTGTTGTTTTACGTCACAGTCAAGATTATTACATAAACATGTTATGAAAAAAAAACGGTTGAGCCCATCCGGGTGGCGCTTTGTTGACTTTCAGAAACACGAGACATGAGGCAGGTACATTTTCAACAACTTGTTCTGTATTAACGAGTGGTCTTATTCAAAGTAAGGTCTACCCAAGCATTCCGTTTAGGGCATCACCTATAACCAATAAAGAGGGAAGGGGTGCACACAGCTTTTGGAGCTTAATTCGTACCCAAGATTTATGTTGGCTGGAATTTAGGGTTATAAAAGTCTTTTGTAAGCCACTAAATGCCGTGCGAGTTTCCGGTCGTTTTCGCGATTTCTCAACTTTGCAAACTTCGCGACAAAAGATACGTTTTTTAAGTCGGGAGATCGCGCCGCGACAAATTGCCAAAACGGAATCTCTCTAGAGATTACCGTTTTGCTGTTCTCTCGCTCAACGAATTGTCAACTTTCAGAAACACGCGGCACGAGGGGCGTCAATTTCTTTAGAAATATTGTCATTTTCTCCAAATCACTCAATAAATCAAAATGTACCTCAGGCAATTCCCGGTGCCGAAAGTGTGAAAGAATTTAATATCGATAAGTAATATTGCGAGGGATTTAAAACATGTATCTTTTCTCAGCTGCGTCCCGCTCCCATTTCACTGTAAATTGTAACAGCCATATGAACCAGAAATGGCTAAACCAACAAGAAACCCACAATTCCAGTGAACGTGCCGTCGGCTGAACATTAGTATTTTGGGATAGTATAGTTCACCGTCTAGCCGCGTGTAAAGTGAAAAGATAGTTGAACGACTTCTGGTGGCACGAAGGATGGGCCTCTTATTTCAGAGAAATTGGGTTAGAACTCATCTCGGGGCCTCTATGACCTCTGAATTCCAGGGCCTACCTTATCCCTGTTCCCTGGGGAATTTGTCCTGTGATGGTGAATCATCAAGTCAGCCATCAGCCCCACCCACCTGTATCCGTCCCTAAATTAACTTCTGGTAAAACGGAGTTACAATTTTAAACATGATTAAACTCAACCTTTGTACATAAGGGTGTTACGATACGTCGTGTGTTAAAATGATCCATACAATTTATAAAGTAGGCCTAGTGGATTTAGAAACATAAGGAGTCCTACCTCATTCTGAGATTTAGATCCCTGGATAAACCACAGAAGAGAAACGAAAACAAACCCAGTATTAAAAGCCATTATGATAACGTTGAATAAGTTACACGTTCATGTCCGGATAGGGAATGCGTAATATAGTAACCTAGGATGTTCCTCTTTCTAGCCTCTCAACGTAGTAATTCCCCAATACCTAAAACTAACAATCTACTTCTCACAGCAGTTTGGCTGGGTAACGACCTCAAGTATAATCTGGGTTGATGGGTACAGGGGCATACAGTTAAGTGAAATCAGTTGGGGGTCAGTCCAACCTTAGATTGCACCATCCCCAGGGTGAGGGTTGAAGCTTCTTGAGAAAACACACGGATATAGCAGGACGAGAAAGCAGAGAGGAAATCGGGGCCAGATTTGATAAACAAATACATCCTGGATAGTTTTAATACTTCTTCTCACCAGTGAAAAAACACACGACAGCAATACTATTTAATAGAAAATTATACAAATAATCCGGAATAAAATGGAAGCATTCAATTTTTCTGAGACATGTTTTGTTATTTATAGAGTGATTCAATACCCGGATATTCTAAACTCAGTAAAGGGAACTGTTGGTTTGACCTTAACTTGGGGCCTCGAATTTCTGACACGGCTTTGATTTCAAGAAATTAGTTTGTATCCAGACCTTACGGTAAAGATCTTGCCACGGACGTTCGGTAAACGCAGATTTCGCCCAATTATACGACCTATGTGGGATGGTTGCCAGTTACCAACGGAATGTCGTGGGTTTCCTCCGGGCATAGAGCCCGGTTTCCTCTGAAACAGGCCAAACACTATTGTTATTTCTGACCGTTGTAACCACTATAGTCGACTTTCATGTCCAAATACTTAACAATAATTATCTGGGTCCACTTTTACGAAGCCTCCTTAAGCTAAGGACACCTAAATGTCCCCTGGGAAGAACTTAAGACTTGGATGTTATTTTACAAAACCCCTTAACGTCACCTGGGGTTCATTTTTTAGCTTATAAAAATGAGCACAATTTTTATTTTGGGATGAAACAGCGAGGGAACTTTTGAAATAGTGTAAAGAATCTCTTCTGATTCAATACGACATTCAATGCAAGTACATTTTACTATTTGACGATATTTGCGCTCATGAGTTACTCCCCTTTGTGGAGCTCTTATAAAATGTAGTAAAATCACAACAGGCTTTATCGGAAGAAAGTTTTGTCGCTGTCCCACCATTCAAACAGTCGTTAGTTTAGAAAATAACTAAAAGAAAAGTTTGTTTTAATTCTTATATACTAACAATACCTTGTGACCTGCTAGGAAAGATCGATACCTAAGGAGTTTACCTCCTCCACTCGAGGAGAGTACTTACCCTAAGATCAAAATCTTAAACGAAGATACATACAGATTAACTTCGATAAGAGCCATAAAACTACGTAAACCAGTTTATGCTAATTACCGCCAGTGACCCTCAAGCTATTAAAAACAGACGGAAGTATGTCCTTTCAGTGGCTTGTCTGTGTCGCCATTTTCTCCGCTTTAAGACGACGTGATGTTGCAGCAGCTATTTTTATATCAATAATGATTTTTAAGGCTCTCTAATGTATGATGGTATAGGCCCCTATTTAGGTCCAAAAAAACATGACGAGAACCTTGAAGTGGAAAAACGGGTTCGGAATATGTAGGTCAGTCCTGCAACGGCACGTCATTTCTTAGCCAAGCTATTGGCTAAGTTGCATCACATGACTACTCTATAACGCACCTAAAATTTTCACCAATGATTGAATAAAACTGGTGAATAAGATGGTGGTTGCCTTGTGAATGTCCAATGGAGCTTATTCTCTATTGTAACGAAACATTCCAATTATTCGCTTACGAGGGGATAAAACATACATTGGACAATTGCTTTGGACTAAATGAACCCTACTCTTTTCGTCTAAACCCTTTTCCTTTAAGATTGGGTTATTGGGGTTTCGTAAAAGTGGCGTAGGTCCATCTTAGAATTTCCGTTAAGTTTTATCCTTAGCCCCTAAGATCACCTTAACTAAGGTGGCTTCATAAAACTGGACGAAGGACTTTCCTAGGACTTCGTATTCGTTTAATGGATATGACTCTCACGTGCTATCTTTCTCCTTTCGAATAAACATAGATCACTAGCAGGGGAAAAGAATTGCTATTCCATTAGTGGAAGCAATTGGAAAGTCAAATACTATCTACTATGCTGTCAAATACAGGAGTAAAAAATGTTGAAACAGAATTAGCTATTTGTTCACTATTTTTATTAAGCAGCACAAAATAAGAATTTTCAGTTGTTGCCAATCTCGAGAATGTGCGTTAATGTAGTTTTTATAAGCAGCAAAGATCCTTTAATTAACTCATACATTCCGGCTATTTGGATTGTGTCCATTGTCAGCACATATTTTAGGCTTTACCAATTTTTCTTTTATTTCAACAGGAGTCCTTTAGTTTTCCAAGGTACTTCAAACACTCAAATTTCTAGACAATCAAAATTTAGGACAAAATCCGAATTTTGGCAGCTCATTCTACTTAAAATGAATGTATGCACTGGGCTGTTGGCAAAGCTTGCCCAAGAAAACATTTTGTTTTCTTTTCAATTTCATTTCATTTTTTTATTGGCGTTTGTTTTTTATTTTGTTTTTGTTTTACATTTATATTGATTTATCATAATAATTTTTTTTATTGGCGTTTTTCTTTTCATCTTGTTTTTCTTTTACATTTATTTTGATTTATTATGATAATTTTTGTATGTTTTCGTCATTTTGTGTTCTGTTTTGTATGTATGTCTTTTGTTGAGTAGTTGATAATTCCAAGTTTTATTTATATGAGGCTACGCGAACATCCTATAAAATGCCCCCACCATACATCTGTACAGGGTTAACAGCTGACTATACTTACAGCTAAAAATATACGCTCAGAAACGGGTCAAGCGTGCCTAGTACATGGTTGAGCAGTTGTGTAATAGAAGGAACGGTAATACTACATGCGTCGAATGACTTTCAGTGTGTACATCCGCAATCATTTCCACGGTTGCAATAACAAGACAAGGTACGTGTCTTCATATTATTAATATATCTCCTGGTTTGATAAGATTGGTACTAGTGCATAATTACAATTGTTACATTTAGTAGGTCAACAATTAACCACGTCTAGTCTTTCCGTCTCAAATTTCAAGAAGAGTACATTTTGGATAGTAACATTTTCGTCTACGTGTATCGGTTAACTTTCTAATGCACGGCTAAATGATAGAGTTAATTGCATAGTATGGATCATGTGAAGCATTAACGTGTGGTTTGACTATATTCTCATTTCGCTTATGCTTATGGCGAAAATCCATTCGTAGGAAAATTATTATATAAGCCATAGGTCATACAGCTTGTAAGCGTCTGGTTGGATACCAACCGAGCTTCATACGGCCTTCACCTTGTAAAGATAGTCGACGAAGCTTTTGGCCCAACCTCAAAATTAAATCCGTTTTCATCCCCTTTCTTGCGTGCATCTTTTTGGAGGTGTAAATTGATTCCCTTTATTAGGTCGTTATTATCAGAATGTTCTGTATGCTTTCTATTTAAATGTAATGTATGCATTATTTCGTGTGATATCTACTAAATGTTTGGAATTGTAACCGTACAATATAATAATGCAAGGTATGTTTATTAATTAAGACATGGGATTCAAATTTAACCATCAAATCTTTGAATTGATTTTGACTATCGACAAGCGATGAGTAAAACATAATGCTATTTAATTGAGAATTTATTAGCTTTGTCATTTCGAAAGATATCAAGATAAAAATTAGAAATTATTAACTATTAAAAGTAGAAACTCCATAAGCGTATGCGGAATAGTTTGTATTCAACTGAAAATTAGAAAAAAGACATTAAGCCACAAGAGGAAGATTTCAGTTTTCAGCTTCCCTAGGTTTCCCTCATTTACATAATTTTTGGGCCAATCTCGGCGATACTGCTGGGCCAATGCTGACAACAGAGGCTATCTCAACATCACTTCGCTCTTCTATCCAATATTGGCCCAACAATATTGGTCCGTCTAAACAGCGTTTGGCTTTGGATCAGCACCGGAGAACAAACAATTCCTTAGATTCTTAAAGTGGCATGAGCTGCCAAAATTCACACTTTTTCATAATTTCTGATCGTCATGACAGTAAGAGGCTTTGAAGGCCATCGAAAAACTAAATGATTGGCGTTGAAATGAGGAAAATCCATACAGTATGTGGCCTGTACGAACCGAAAAATGTGTTCGAAAAGTAAACAAAATTTAAATAACCGGGACGACCATTCATTCATTCTAAGCCAAAGTTAGTTCAAAACAATACTTTATCGTACATTTTCGAGACTAGAAGCACTTAAAAGCTTCTGAAATATATGTCTTGAGAAAAATAGCCAACCATTTCAACAATCTGTTGTAAGATCAAAATATCAACATTTTGGCAGCTCATGCCCCTTTAAGGTATGCGTTGGCTAGTGACCCAATCTATGTACATTGTAACATATGGTATACATAAAATCCAGTTGCATAATATTTATTGAAGGAAACAAAAGCTCATCTGATATTAGATATAAAAACTTGATAAAAAACAATATTTATTCATGTTGATAAATGTTACAGACATATCCGAACTTGCAGACGGCGTATAGGTATATTCCGTCGTACTATATCGCGAATCAAAGCAAATCTACTGATGTTGCGATACCAAAACAAGCTGGTCGACAATTGAACAGTTATTAAACCGTATTGATTTTATATTGGAAGCTGTAGGTTTTCTGATTGTCCTTATTGATTCCATTACATAACTATGCCTGTTATTGAGTGTATTATTTACTGTTGCCTGTATTTATTGGCCCCGAACACGAGCTGCTTCAATTACATCATTGTCCTTGTTTTAAACATGCTTTTATTTATCTATTTTCACCGAAACATTCGCCGAAACAATGTATTGTTTATTATTCAAGTAAGATGATGCCATCGTGTCATAGAAATGTGAGCGCGTCTTTCAAACAATTGGTTTAAATGTGACCTAAATGCACTTAAATTTAAACGTTACAAACTGTTTATCCTTGGGCTTATAAAAGGAACAAGTGTTTGAAAGGTTTACTAGTCATGGCTAAACTGCCTTGTCCGTCTGCTAATCAGATATTTCTGGGGGGAACCAAAATTTGTCAAACTCATGTCTGTCGTCAACCTAATGAAATATCATGGGTTATAGTTCATTATAATAACTTGTTGGGATTGGGTACAAAGGTCAAAATGATATGCCTCTTTTTAACACAATTAGAAACTTGTCTCCGTGGTTATTTTAGACAAGAAGATTTTCCCTGCACTTGTGTGTTCTATTGTTCATAAATATGAATGTAGTATTTAGGTTGCGCACATATTTTTTTAGATCAACTCGATTTATACTGACCAATGGTCTTCTTTGGGGAAACACACAAGAAATGACAAAAAAATACCCTGGAAAAAGGTGAAAAATAACATATAATTTTGACATGTTAGCCTTTCATAACCTTTTGATTGCATAATACAAAGACTTGGCGCTTATTCAAAACAATGATGATAAAAGACAATAATATATATTCAACAGAGTACAATCTAAAACTAGAAGTTACCCTACATGTAGTCATAAAGTCAAAATATAACCCCATAGGCCAAAAGACGCCATTTTTATAGGAAAAATCCATTGGAATGGGGTTGGCGAGTGGCTTTTTCTGACAGCTTTTAAAAATGTTACCCATGCTGGACTGTGAAAATCTCTGCTCTAAAGGAGATCTCGCGAGAATACCATTGAAAGAGCAATAACAAAAGTTGGTTATGGATACAGGTCACAGTTTCTGATTTCGGTTTGCTACCTTCAACCTATGAAAAATTGTGCTTAAAATACTCCCAAAGGACTGTTTAAGGCCCCCACCGAAGGATTTGGTTCAACGAAAGTTAGTGAAGGTGCTGTGAGAGCAGACATTAACATTACCGCAAACGGGAAATAAAGGAAAATGAAACTGTGACCTGCTGCCATATACCGCGGTTTGATAATGTCACAGTAATGCTTTTGTCTGTGTGATAAAGACCCCCGGAACCTACGATATGTCAGAGATTTCCTTTCATCGACTTAAATTGTGTAGCAGGTCTAGCAATCTGAACATCTGTAACAGTAGTTATTTCTATTGCAAAACCTGGCCACAGAGAGATACTTCTTCTTAAGGAACGTACAAAAGTTTAATGACGTTGCTGGCATGGGTCAATCCAAATGACGCCACGACCAAACGGATCCAAACTACGTACATTGATTGATTGACTGATTGAATTTTTACGCCGCACTCAAGATCATTTTACTTATATGGCGGCGTTACCAGATTTAGTGGAGGAGAAAACGTTGCTCATTGCTCAGAGGAAACCCCCGACCTACGACGAGTACCTGACAATTCTTCCACATACGGCGATCGAGTGAAAAAATCCACTCGGAATTTTTTCCATTTTTATTTGGTCTGAGTGAGATTCGAACGGTCGCCGCATCGATAAAACGCCTGTGTTGGACTGAGGGACTATCACTCTAACCGACTGATCCACCGAGGCCCCTAAAAACTACATACATCATGCTTTGTTGAGATTTTGACTCATTGCTGCTCGCCATACTTTCTACAGAAAGTCGGCCATGTCGTTAATTGCAACACTCACAACAAGTATTTATGGCATTTGATCTTTTATTATTATATATACATATATCCTTACATATTATTAAAAAATCCACAATGCCACAATATAATGCCACGATGCCACTAAAGAGATCGCAATAATCTTTCTCTTTTTACTGATACAAGAACACAACTTTTATTTTCATGTTATTTCACATTACACACAGTTTCTTGTCTAATCATAACCAGAGTATTGAAAAGACAATGTTTGCATTTTGACAGAATTAATTATTACATCAACATTTACAAAACTCACGTGACATCATGTGTCTTGCAAGCTTCCGTATTTTGAATGAAAGCAGCCTTATCGTTTTCCATTTTTCAATTTACAGAGTAAACACATGTCTCTTTTACATAGGTTAAAACTTTTGAAATTGCGTGACTACATAGGGGCCTATATCTTCTTACGGAAGAGAGTGTAGCTATTAAGTGATTTGACCCAAAACCCTAACGGTGACGTATGCTCCTCCTGTCTTCGATTAAATCCCATCCCAAAGGATGCGACAATCTCGTATGACGTTGCAAGTTAGCGAAATGTATGGGGTGGGATATTTACCACCTCCAAACTCTTGGTGGTATGCTACCCTTTTTATGCATTTATGGGCTGTAAAACTTTCGACGATAAAGTGAAAAAGTTATGAAGTTATGGAAGCCCTGGGAATAAAACGAAGAACAGGGTTTACGTTCCCATGCTGATAGTTAAGCCTATTTAAATCATTTGGCTGTTGCATTTATGCATAGTTAGTGCTAAATAAGCCACGATTACTTAACGCCAGACTGTAAAAAATATTCATTTTGAAGGTATTTCTTGAGTCCAAAAGTGTCCGAAAATGACGAATTTTAGATTTCCATTTGGCCAAACTTTCTTGACAATTAAGTTTAACTAAAGCTGAATAGGCCAGATGCAATGTTACATTCCAAAATTATTTTACCGCTCCTGTGCCAACGATATTTTTAGTGCATTTATCTGGTATGCAATAAAATCATCGCCGAGGTGCATTCAGTATTTATGTTTAAAAACATTTTCATCTGTCCGTGACCCAGAGACCAAAATGTACACAGAGTGACATGATAGCGTAGAGAATGTTACCAGCTGAATAGAGGTCTGGGTATATATTAACCTGTCTGGAGAAGTGTTTTGACTTTCCACACCTTCCCTAATTTTCGTTAAACCACAGTGCTTTCAGTAATCCTTCGGGAAGTATTTCAAACGGGGATTCTACATGACAACAGGGAACAAATAAGTGGTTACAGACAAAAACATAATAATGACAGGAATCATTTTACATATTTATTCTAATGTTAACAGACAGAAGCATCCCCAACTTTTATCCACATAATCTGTTCTGATTACACATCCAAACTTGTTTTCAGTTTTAAATTCAGACAATTTCCTTTTCATAGAAAATCAAAGTAAGCCAAGAAAATAAACTGCATAGAAACAGCGGAGAAATGCACTAAAACCCCCATGTACTTCCTGTTTCGCTGAGATTCAAATCATTAAGGCCGTATTTAAACGTCCCCGTTGTTTTCTTGACAGTGTAGGTCCCTAACTAGAAAACTTTTTGAATTAAAAATACAAAACTATAACAAAACTGTTTGCAAAAGTGTGACAGTTCTTAACCTCTAGCTGGGGAAAACCCACGAATAGTCTCAACTGTTTTGCCATGCACTGTACCATGGTATTTATCATTGATTTTAAATACCAGGATTTACCATATAAACTTCCATGGCAAACCATAATTGTATGGTAAACCATGTTTTTGTTTGGTGAACCATGGTTTCAGTGTTCCAAAACACCATGGTATTTGCAAAGGTATTGCAAACTATTTCGACTTGTTTGGACCTCCGTTAAAATATTTTTACTTATGCGTGTATTATTTTACCTAAAGTCTAAATTATTTCCCTTGCAGCTGTAATATTTTAACTCACATTTAAGTCACAATCTTAAAATGCAAATCACAAAATTAGAGAAAAACTCACAACGCTTATCAGCCCTCGTAGAAATCCTGCACTGGACATGGACTTCATAACGCAAATCATTTGTATAGAAATTTCTACCAACATATTGAGAAAGGTGTACAAAACTACGTACACCAATCTTTATTTAATTTCGACTCTAAAACATTTAGCTTCGACAATAATTCCACCATATGCTGTTTACATTCTTCAGATTATTTTTCTAAATTTCTGAATTGGAACACTTGTAAAAACTTGAAGTATTTGATGACCTTATCTGATCCTTTCTAGTATATTTATATATATCCCCACATATTGTTCTAAAATACTGTCCACAGTGCCAGTATCGAGGTTGAGAAAATATCATTCTTGATTCAAGGCTAACCTGGACTGGCAGTTCACTCATGTCTTCGGCACATTCCAATTCTGAAGGTACGGGAATCTCGTTAATGGAATAAAGGTCTAGATTCTAGCTCTGGTAAAACGAACGAGGCTGTCCCATGGATGTAGTGCAGTTAGGCCTTATTTTCAATATGGTTTGTACCGACTCACAGACGAGTCTTTCGTTAACAAAAACTACAAAACCATGCTAGTGCCTTACATCTTTCCCAGTGAACCTTGACCTATATCTATAATTCACCATATAATTCACCACAGATGTGACTTACTTCTTTCCTCTGTCAGCTGAAGGAATATACCAGGTTTCTGGTAAAAGCAATCACCGCCGAGTCTGATGACGTCACATACATTTACACAAAATTTTCTGGGTAAACTATGCACCTCAGTTTGGCATTTGTTTACCAGTACTTGGCAGGAAGTCTTTTTTGGAACAGTGGGAACATAACGTGTTTTTATCCACGCATTTTTCTGGTGACCTTTACATTTTTTTCTCGATACAGCATTATTCCCTCCGCCATTTTGTAAAATTATGTAAACATCCCTCAATCCCCCGAAATGCTTTGCGCGTAATTCCAAGTGACGTCATCAAGCAATCGGCCAATTATAGCTGGCATTTTGTGATGATATCTTGTAAGCTCATGTTAAACATCACCATGTACAAAGTATAGTACAAGTTGTCCTATGTGTATGGGTTTTAGGTAAGCCGCTCCATAGAAGTATCTATTCTCATAATAATTAACATGATTCATTCATTAACAGAGTCTCTTTGAGCATGCTTTAGGAGGAATCCCACAACATTCCGAAATCGAGATTATAGGGGTAAAATAATACTGATTATGGTTAAATTGCAAACGAACATAACTTTTCAACTATCACATTGCAACTTTTGTCTTTCATCTGTTTTGTTCAAATCGTTCGTTTATAATGACACGTTTGTCAGCTTTGATTGCAGAAGGATAAAAGCAGAAAGTGTTGGTTGTGGAAGGACGGATTGCGAGATGGCCTCAATCGGCTAGCATAGGCGCATTAATGAAGTTATTGATATTTAATCTAAACGATTATTCTTTATTTCATCAGTTATCAGTTTAGTTCATCACGAATACTGGATATGTTCTGCTTACTTTTCTAATCATTTCTTGTTTACATTCGTTATCCATTTGACACAAACGGTATTTTTCTGGTGATTGAGTATTATTTGGATGGTGGGAAAGGTCCACAGTTCAGTCGGTGGTGCACTCTTATATCTATAAAATACATAGTTTTGTCTGTGCCGGGGGGGGGGGGGTGGAGGGGATTTATGGGGTTCAATCTCAGTCCACCGATGTTCTTGTCATAGTTAAGATGTGTAACCATTGCCAATGTGTTACAAACGGATTCCAGAAAATTCCACAGACCAAGGCTTAGCTCCTGTCAGTCGTCAACCTGATGAAATATCATAGGTTTGGTTTGTTACAACAATTTATGGGGTATAAAGGTCTAAATGATATACATCTTTTAACACAATTAGAAACTTGTCTCCATGGTTATTTTAGACAAGAAGATTTTCCCTGTGCCCATGTGTTTTAGTGATCATTAATATAAAATATTCACTTCACGAGTGTATCATTACCGCCGAACGTTTCTTTCCGGTACATCAATAAATGACCAAAGACTCGATGCAAACTCAATGAGAACAATATCAAATGGCCAAGAATCTTAATTACGACTCCTCTTTCACATCGTGTATGTTTTCACGAGCAAAAAAATTATACCATTTATGTTTCACTATAATGAGGCCAGCATATGCGAAGGATCCAGATTATAGGAGCTAATATAAGAATAGAAGTAAAACTACCTCAGGGAAAACGGCCAGTCATTGCTTAAAAAATAAGAGTCTGAAAGATCTACCGGTCAGGGCTAAACTCATGTGTTTGGCTGTCTACCAAGGAACCAAACTACATAATTTCATTTTCTTTTCCCATTGTTATATTTCGTTTAATTTCAGTTTATCCGACTTCTGAAGATCCGTACAACTTTGCCAATATATTAAAAAGCTTTCCAGAAGGAAGAAGAGTTTCCCTCTGCACGTGTGTTTAGGTGTTCATAAATATAAACTATTCACCTTTTGTCAAGCGTCAGAATGGGTCCCAAGCCATGATCCCATTTGTCTGACGTGTGATGTTTTCAAGCGAAAAAACGCCCCAGGTTATGTTCGAACGTAAACTGCAGAAAGCAGCGAACAGGAAAAGGAGGCTTAAAAAGCTACATGCACAAAAGCAGAGAAGATTGGTCCGTCGAAGGTCATTGTTTTGTTTTCTGATCTTTTTTTGTTTAAATTACCACAAGTTTTTGGACAGCTAAGGTTGAACGTTAAAAAAGGTATTTACCTCTCTAAAGGGGCTTTCACAATTGAGACTTTCGCCGCACGGTCAAAATACTGAAATCGATCGCACGTTGGAGATAAAATTTTTCGGGCCGCAGTAGAATCGGAAAAATTACAGCAAGAAAATAATCCATTTTACGATTGGCCGGGGCATCGTAAGGGGTGGCAAGGTTCCCACACGTTTTAATCCACGAATCTCTTGCTGCGAACCGCGTGGAGTGACACAAGCAACGCACGTCTAGCGCACGTGATCCGTGAGACAGTTGCGCGGAGGTGCTACGTGATTGGTTGGAACGTGAGGCGTGCCGCAGGATGCATCGTGCGTCATTGTTTTTCGCCGCGCACCAATGAGCCGGCGCCTTACGGCGTTTTGTTAAATCGATTTTGGGCTCCGGATACGTGATTGCAGTATAAAAAGGCGCAGAGATCCAAAAACCGTTAGTTTGTGTCCATTTTAAAAGCTTCAACTGTTGTGAGATAAAATGAAGCACCCCAAAATATATACCTGTAGCACACCTAAGGGTAATTTTCGCACGGTGAACGCAAGGCAGTGCAAGACCGAGACGGCGAATCGTTAAATGGTTTACGACTGCCGTAAGGTTGGCGGAACAACAAATTTCACCGTACGGAGCATCTTACGACACACAAAAAATCGTGCAACAACCGCGGTTTACGGTGAACGTACTAGCGCCCGCACGGATCAGAGGTAATAAAAAAATTCGCACGGCCGAAAATTGGATTCCATGTGCACACCAAACTTTTCTGCGGCTCTTGCGGCACATAAATTCCGCGCGGTAAGGTGCGGTTTCCCGCAAGGAAGCTGCGGTCCATCGTACGGAAGGCCAAAATTCATGACCGCAAAAGCCGTAAACCCGCCGTATCTCAATTGTGAACGGCCCTTTAAGGACAACTGTCCTTGTTGATATCAATAAAAATCGCGACACTGACGACAGATGACGTACAAATAAATAATTCAGAAACAACAGAGCAACACATAGTCATTTGGAAAGTATAATTACGTAAATATGTCAACCGCAGCATCAAACATGCCTTAACTTGAACGAATATTGATTGACATGAGAATGCGAGCGTTTAAATGAAAAACTAAATTTATATCACCTCTGACACTTTTTCACTAATTAGTTGAAACCGACAACAGAACGATCAGGTATTAATGTTCAAATGTCTCATAGATTAGGACACTTAGTGAGTCCGTCGACTCCTATAGATTAATTCTCACCCAAATGTCTTTCACTGGTGCGCCGTGGGTTCGAACACCACTCAATTAAAACAAAAGTGTGGTTTCCCTTGTTCGCCTATATGAGAGGATACTCCGGAACGCCCGAGATTCCCGTGTACAGTCCAGTTTTCTCTCCGAAACATGCAAGTAAATTAATATTTATTCAAATTAAAACACCAATCAATCAATCTCGGAATTGTATGAATTGAGCTTCCTACATCCTGGCTTATTTTCAAAACAACGTTTCGAATTTTGCTCAAGTTAGTTTTGCCAATTGGACTTGTGCATCTGTACGTCTTTTAGCGCGATTGGGTATCTGTCTTGTACGCCAAACTGTTGAGTCTTAAATATAAGCCTATCGGCGAGCACAAAGCTTTTCAGTCAGGGAATCGAGATTCTTCTTCTGGATTTGACCATATGTCAGATCCACCTAGATCACTAGACTAAAGCGACGTGAAAAATCATTTTTCAATTTCACCGGATAAACCTTTTGAGTTAGGAGCTATTTTGAAAAAGGTGACAACTAAGAAGAATTGCCAGTGTAGCTCACCATTGTGCTGTAAGTCTTGACGTGCCATTTCTAATTGACATTTTGAAAGATGCAAAACCCATATCAAATATAGCTTTATATAATGACGTCATTTCAAAACTTAGAGCCGAGCCTCAAAATTAATGTATTCCAATTATCTGACATTCGTTGTTTTATCACCTGGAAAAAAAACCGCCTCAAGCATCTCTCGAAAGTAAATACAATGCAAAGAACAGGATACGTGAAACAGATTGCAGCAGGCCTTAATTTTTTGGACCTCACTCGAAAAATTATGGGATATTTTTAGGGGTCTGGCTTTGTAGCGACAACTGTACCATTATCCACATTGGGCTTCGTTGTTGTTGTTTGAAAAAAAAAAGACAAATGTTGCTAAACATTTATATGTTCACACATATGACAAATCACTTAAAATTTACTGTTATTTTCCGTTGATCTTCAATTCGGACTGCTAGTCGATTTTCAGGGAGTTCTCTATACTTCTAAAGAACTCTATAAGGATAATATGATGAGCAAGAACAACGAACTAGTCTTATGAAGCCAACCCCTCAACAAAGGATGGTGTAAAAGGTTGTGTACTGTTAGAATGAATCAAGTACACATAGCCTGGGGCCCAAAAACGTTATTGTTTCTTATTAAGGCCAACGACCTTGACTCGGTTGAGTTATTTTGATTCACACGTTCAGGTAGTTCTATAAGCAGCAACACTCCCAAAAACTACATAATTTCATTTTCTTTTCCCATTGTTAGATTTTGTTTAATTTCAGTTTATCCGACTTCTGGAGTTCCGTACAACTTTGTCAATATATTAAAAAGCTGTCCAGAAGGAAGAAGATTTTCTCTCTGCACGTGTGCTTAGGTGTTCATAAATATAAACTAGTCACCTTTTGTCCGAACATGGCCCCAGGCCATGATCCCATTTGTCTGACGTGTGATGTTTTCAAGCGAAAAAACGCCCCAGGTTATGTTCGAAAGTAAACTGCAGAAAGCAACGGACAGGATATGAAACGGCGGTTTACAAAGCTACATGACCGTCGAAGGTCATTGTTTTGTCATGTTTTTTTTTTAATTACCACAAGTAAATTGTTTTTTTCGACAGCTCTTACGTTAGCCAAGGTTGAACTTTAAAAAAATGTATTTACCATTCTTAAGGACAACTGCCCTTGTTGATATCAATCAAACGACGTACAAATAAATACATTCAGAATCAGAGCAACAAATATACATTTGGAAAGGTATGATTACGTAGATTCGTCGACCGCAGCATCAAAAATGCCTTTACTGGATCGATTTATTCGTATTCAACGATCGTATACCGACATTTTCAAGCGTGAATGGTACAATTATGTCAGTTTTCAATATACTAGTTTACCTTTGAGTCGTATGAACTGCCGAATGTTGATTAACATGAGAATGAGAGCGCTAAAATGAACGATTTCACTGATAAACTCAATTTATGTCACCTCTCAAACTTTTTCACTAATTATTTGAAACCGACAACAGAAAGGTCAGGTGTAAATGTTCAAATGTTTCATAGGTTAGGACACTTTGTGAGTCCGTCGGTTAAAGTTCTAAATATTAATTCTCATCGACATGTCTTCCACTGAAGCGTCGTGGGTTCGAACACCACTCAATTAAAACAAAAGTGTGGTTTCCCTTGTTCGCCTATATGAGAGGATACTCCGGAACGCCCGAGATTCCCGTGTACAGTCCAGTTTTTTCTCCGAAACAAGTCAATTAATATTTAGTTCAAACTAAAACACCAATCAATCAATCTCGGAATTGTATGAATTGAGCTTCCTACATCCTGGCTTATTTTCAAAACAACGTTTCGAATTTTGCTCAACTTAGTTTTGCCAATTGGACTTGTGCATCTGTACGTCTTTTAGCGCGATTGGGTATCTGTCTTGTACGCCAAACTGTTGAGTCTTAAATATAAGCCTATAGGCGAGCACAATGCTTTTCAGTCAGGGAATCGAGATTCTTATTCTTGATTTGACCTTATGTCAGCTCCACCTAGATCACTAGACTAAAGCGACGTGAAAAATCATTTTTCAATTTCACCGGATAAACCTTTTGAGTTAGGAGCTATTTTGAAAAAGGTGACAACTAAGAAGAATTGCCAGTGTAGCTCACCATTGTGCTGTAAGTCCTGACGTGCCATTGTTTCCATTTCTAATTGATATTTTGAAAGATGCAAAACCCGTCTCAAATATAGCTTTATATAATGACGTCATTGCAAAACTTAGAGCCGATCCTTAAAATTAATGTATTCCAATTATCTGACATTCGTTGTTTTATCACCTGAAAAAAAACCGCCTCAAGCATCTCTCGAAAGTAAATACAATGCAAAGAACAGGATACGTGAAACAGATTACAACAGGCCTGAATTTTTATGACCTCACTCGAAAAATTATGGGATAGTTTTAGGGGTCTGGCTTTGTAGCGACAGCTGTACCATTATCCACATTGGGCTTCGTTGTTGTTGTTTGAAAAAAAAGACAAATCTTGCTAAACCTATTTATGTTCACACATATGACAAATCCCCTCTTAAAATTTACTGTTGTTTTCCGTTGATCTTCAATTCGGACTGCTAGTCGATTTTCATGGAGTTCTCTATACTTCTAAAGAACTATATAAGGATAATATGACGAGCTAGAACAACGAACTAGTCTTATGAAGCCAACCCCTCAACAAAGGATGGTGTAAAAGGTTGTGTACTGTTAGAATGAATCAAGTACACATAGCCTGGGGCCCAAAAACGTTAGGTTTCTTATTAAGGCCAACGACCTTGAGTCGGTTGAGTTATTTGGATTCAACTTTGAGTGGCTTGACATTTTAATCGTGATAATACACGCGCATGTAGTTCTAAAAGCAGCAACACTGATACAGGCTACTGATATTACCAATATTTATTATTTCAACGTCAATCCTTTACCTTTTCAAGGTACTTCGTCTTTTGAAAATCCATACTTGTGAGAAAAAATCCGAATTTTGGCAGCTCATGTCACTTTAAGTATCCCATTTATTAAAAGTAGTTCATTTGTCAAAATTTGAAACAAAATTTTAAAACGTTTTGGTATTTTTCTAATTGTCAACAGATCAATAAAATAGATCACTGACATTGAAATAAAGAAAATCCAAAGAGTCTGCCCCGACAGACATTCCCAGTTGCTGATAGTGCGACATCCCGACAGACATTCCCAGTCGCTGATAGTGCGACATCCCGACAGACATTCCCAGTCGCTGATAGTGCGACATCCCGACAGACATTCCCAGTCGCTGATAGTGCGACTTCCCGACAGACATTCCCAGTCGCTGATAGTGCGACATCCCGACAGACACTCCCAGTCGCTGATAGTGCGACATCCCAACATACATTCCCAGTCGCTGATAGTGCGACATCCCGACAGACACTCCCAGTCGCTGATAGTGCGACATCCCGACAGATATTCCCAGTCGCTGATAGTGCGACATCCCGAAAGACATTCCCAGTCGCTGATAGTGCGACATCCCGACATACATTCCCAGTCGCTGATAGTGCGACATCCCGACAGACACTCCCAGTCGCTGATAGTGCGACATCCCGACAGACATTCCCAGTCGGTGATAGTGCGACATCCCGACAGACATTCACAGTCGCTGATAGTGCGACATCCCGACAGACATTCCCAGTCGCTGATAGTGCGACATCCCGACAGACATTCCCAGTCGCTGATAGTGCGACATCCCGAAAGACATTCCCAGTCGCTGATAGTGCGACATCCCGACAGACATTCCCAGTCGCTGATAGTGCGACATCCCGACAGACATTCCCAGTCGCTGATAGTGCGACATCCCAACAGACACTCCCAGTCGCTGATAGTGCGACATCCCGACAGACATTCCCAGTCGCTGATAGTGCGACATCCCGAAAGACATTCCCAGTCGCTGATCGTGAGACTTCCCGACAGACACTCCCAGTCGCTGATAGGGCGACATCCCGACAGACATTCCCAGTCGCTGATAGTGCGACATCCCGACATACATTCCCAGTTGCTGATAGTGCGACATCCCGACAGACATACATGCATGCAGAGGTAATAATACACAGTTTCATTTCCCACTTGAGGTAGGCCTAATAATAATGTTTTGACTCACTTCTCCCGATTTCCGTTGAGCTAAATGACTTGGTAGGTGCTTTCAGTATCCCCTCAAAAATCTTTTGAACGGAAATTTTACATGGCAACTCGAGACAGAATTTTAGTTAGAGACAAAACATGGGACAGCCCTTGTCAAAATTTTAGTTAGAGACAAAACACGGGACAGCCCTTGTCAAAATTTTAGTTAGAGACAAAACATGGGACAGCCCTTGTCAAAATTTTAGTTACAGATAAAAAATGGGACAGCCCTTGTCAAAATTTTAGTTAGAGATAAAAAAACGTTTTCAGTCTGACATTCAGACGGCTTCTTTTTTTAAAAAAAAGTATTATATAAATTGCACGTGTTCGGGTAAAAATAATACAAAATGCACTCAAGCATGTAACACTTCTTTTCAAAGCCAGGAAGTTGGGAAACTGTGTCCTGATTCCATACCCCATGCATGTTTTATAGCCTACTTTGCAAGTCTGACAAAAAGAAAATGTGAAGTTGGGGCGTAGCACTTACAAAATTCAATGCTACATTTACCGCTCAACAATGGTTAAGAAAGTTAACTAACCCTATCTCACATACTCTACGTTGTGTAGATTGGTGTGTAGGACGTTACTTTTGGTGAGTTTTCCGAACGGTTGGGAAAGAATGTGCACATTTACTATAATCAGTCTTTTTCTTTGGGCTATCAGGGATCGAAGGTTGATTCGTTTAAACTTCAAATATATCATTTGCCATTTTTATACACTATTAAATCTGTCTATACAAGATAGCAGCATTTTGGATAACCAAGGACCCAACGATTCCGACAAATTTCCGCAACATACACTTCCCCAAATCACGACAGTTTTCCTTGCGTCTTATGGAGTTACCTTTATTGATCTTTTGTGTTGGCACGGCAAAAAGATATGTTTATAATAAATAAAACATAGAAATTACTGGTGCAATGCCTGTAAGAACTATTCTTTCAATAATATAAAGGAAAATGAGATGACATACTCCTGATATCTCTTGATCAATTTTCTCTGTCTGTTTTCGTTATTCAATTGTATTGAAGGAGTAATGGAAACGCACTTGTTACCCAGATACAGACAAAAATAATTCCAGGAGAAAAGGTCGATTGTTTGATCGAGTAAAATCAATATTCTGTTTAATAAATTGTATTTTAGTCTCGCTAGTATCTCTCCCAAACCAGTATAAACCTGTTGTATCCAGCCCGAATCAAACTAGCGTTAAGTCAGTATGAATGCCAACTGATCGTTTGTAACCTCGATCGAGGTACCGGGTCTTACAGGCTGTTTTAACACTCAGCTCTTCACATACCATACATTCACCAGTACGTATTTTTATATACAATATAGACCTACAGTGTATCGCGCTATCAACAGACATATACTGGTCAAATCGATCAGCTGTAATTTATGTACCCAGGATCACATACGAAGGCTTCAAACTAGAAACTTCACCGGCATATTGATTTTGGAGTAAAGGCAAGAACTTATTAAAAGGGAGACTATAAACGTATGTATTCTAGTTTTCAAAGATAAACACTATGTCATAATTGTTACCCACAACAAAGTTTAATGGTAGTCCGTCCGTGCAACATTCTGCATGTCTATAGCAAGTTCAATGGTAGTCCGTCACTGTAACGCTCTGCATGTCTGTAACAATGTTTTATGGTAGTCCGGCAGTGCAACATTCTGCGGCTCTATAACAATGTTTAATGATACCGTAGTCCGTCAGTGCAATATGCTGCATGTGTATAACAATGTTTTATCGTAGCCCGTCAGTGCAACATTCAGCATGTATATAACAATGTTTAATGGTAGTCCGTCAGTGCAACATTCTGCATGTCTATAACAGTGTTTAATGGTAGCCCGACAGTGCAACATTTTGCATGTCTATAACAATGTTTTATCGTAGCCCGTCAGTGCAACATTCAGCATGTATATAACAATATTTAATGGTAGCCCATCAGTGCAACATTCAGCATGTATATAACAATGTTTAATGGTAGTCCGTCCGTGCAACATTCAGCATGTATATAACAATGTTTAATGATAGTCCGTCAGTGCAACATTCAGCATGTATATAACAATGTTTAATGGTAGCCCGTCAGTGCAACATTCAACATGTATATAACAATGTTTAATGGTAGTCCGTCAGTGCAACATTCAGCATGTATATAACAATGTTTAATGGTAGCCCGTCAGTGCAACATTCAGCATGTATATAACAGTGTTTAATGGTAGTCCGTCAGTGCAACATTCAGCATGTATATAACAGTGTTTAATGGTAGTCCGTCAGTGCAACATTCAGCATGTATATAACAATGTTTAATGGTAGTCCGTCAGTGCAATATTCTGCATGTCTATAACAATGTTTAATGGTAGTCTGCATGTGCCACATTCTGCATGTCTTTGGAAATGTTTTAGGCTGTTGACGTATTTTAACATTTAATGGCTGGGCGTCAAGGAATTGCATTATGCGTTATTAAACTTCGTTTACCATGAACACTTTAGATAAAACCCACAGAAGTTCATTTAGAGACAATATTCTCTTGATTTGAACTAAGCTTTTGGTTATTTTTTGTAATTTTTCTGTAAAACGTTATGATTAAACATGTATCCATAGACTACAGACTGAAGTCTAACTCCTGTCTGTCGTCAACGTAATGAAATATCATGGGTTTTGGATTATTATAATAACTTATGATTGGGTATAAACGTCTAGATGATATATCCCTTTTTAACACAATAAGACCAGAAGATTTTTTCCCTGTGCCCGTGTGTTTTAGTGTTCAAAAATATATTTATGACGTTGCTTCAAATAAAATGCTCATGTATGGGGATAAAGCTATTTTGGTCTTGTAAAGAAAAGATTTTTCTTTCAAATATTAAATTTCTTCTGGACATTTAAAGGTTATCCCTTGCTTAAACTCAATATTGGCCAAAAAAATCCCAATAATAAGATTATACAAAAATTAGTAATATAGTATTTTATTCTTATGTATCTGTATTTTATTCTTGAGCAACCCGACGTCATCATTTCTTCATAATGTAAGCAATAAATAATTCAAAGCTCGCGGTAGAAAATTTACAAAAATATACAATATATGTTCGGTAAAAAATTGAAATATCCGGCGAAAAAAGAAGCTATAAGAATGTCGTAGGTTGTGTTGCAATTCAATTTGACTTCACTTGTAAGAGTCACGTCAGATCGAAAACGCTCAACTACATACGCTGACAGCGTCAGTGTCCGGAAATTGGTGGAATTCTTATGAGACTTGTGCTCTCTATTAAACCAATGTCTAGAAGAAAAAAAAAACCTGGGTACACGATCAATCTATTCAGAATGCAGAGTTACGCACATGTAGAATGATATGCCTCTGTTAGTTTCAGAACTGCAGTACGCCGAGTGTGTACGGATTATGTACCTTTTGAACAGTTTAACCCTGGGTATAGGCCTACATCTAAAATAATTAAAAAAAGAATGTCGAAAAGGTTGCATGTTTGTTTCTTCCAATTTCTTGATTTGTACAGCTTTATTTCCTACTTTACCACTGACGAAACTCTTCCAGTCCTATAATAACTTCATGCTCCATGGGCCATCACAATTGCCTTTTTACGAACGCATTTCTACTGTGAAATGTCCAATGGATTCTTGCTTCACAAACAAAGAGCATTTGACCGATGAATTGTTTGATTTGATGGCATTTGAATAGGTGACATTTCTATCTATCGAAAGCTTGTCCTATAAATATGCACACATTAACGTGAACCTTTCATGGTCGACTTCATTCTTTATGTAATTTCAAGTTTCATTATATCCATGCGTATATAAAGAGACTATATTAACGTTTCCTTGAAAGAAGTATCATTTTCTATCACATGTAATACATATGTGTACAAGGCTTGTCTATTTTTACTACCACGACGGCCCAGTTAAGCTATAACTTCTCTCGGTGTTGTGGGGCAATATTGCCTGGTACAATAGACATTTCGGTAAGTTATTTTCGTACTAAAACGGTTACGACCACCTTTTACACAACAGCATTTACAAGGTCATCCGTGCATGGATTAAAAATAGTTGACCTATTAATAGAGTTCTTAAAATGGCATGAGCTGCCAAAATTCAATTTTTTTTCATTATTCCTGATCGTCACAGCAGTAAGAGGCTTTGAAGGCCATCGAAAAACTAAATGATTGGCGTGGGAATGAGGAAAATCCATACAGTATGTGGCCTGTACGAACCGAAAACGTGTTCGAAAAGAAAACCAATTTGACGACCATTCATCCATTCTAAGCCAAAGTTAGTTCAAAACAATACTTTATCGTACATTTTAGAGACTAGAAGTACTAAAAAGCTTCTGAATTATACGTCTTGAGAAAAATAGGCTATAATTTGAACATTCTGTTTTAACGTCAAAATATCAACATTTTGGCAGCTCATGTCCCTTTAAGCGAAAACTGTTGGAATAGTAAAAAAAAAAAAATCACTGCACCAATTTTTGCGTCCATTTTCTCTTTCGTAATTTATAATATTTTGAAAACGCTGGGCGATTTTGTTTTTTGGTCATTCTCATGAAAATATAAAACCTTCAATAAAAGACAATGGGTCCATTCAATAAGAACACATTCTCAACCATTTGTCAACTCACTCGCTCAATTCTTGTTGATCCACCAACTAGCTTAGCAAGATGCAAAAGCATAGATACTCCGAATAAAGTAAGACCACGTATTGCTGACGTTCTCAATATTCCGACCTGAAGATGACAAATACAATTTTGTCGAAATATTGAGAATGTCAGCAATGCGTCGTCTGACTTTATTCGGAGTATCTATGCTTTTGCATCGCTCAATTTTATTATAGTGATTCCAGTCATCGCCCTAAGAAGTAAATACCCTTGTCGGAAACATCATGTACCGGTATCGGCCTGTAGAAGTAAAGAAAACATATTAAATATGTTAATTTGTCTGCCTGCATTACAATCATATCCAATCGTATTTACACAAATAAAATCTGTTTGAAACTGTCAACCTTTTGTATTTATTACTTTATATGTTAATGTCATTTGTTCAAATCTACGGGTCCTAATAGTATAAATAAACTGCCACCTTTATAGAAACAAAACACTTGTTATTCCTGCCTCGTATAACCATTTTATAACACTAATTATGCATGTAGACCTATACAATGTATTTTTACAGAGCATTGGCGTGAAACGTAATCGTGCTAGTACGTATAAGTAAGCGCTTCATCAATACTGTTTGGTAAGCTTGGCGTTTGTAGACGTTGCTTCAACACTACCACGGTATCGCTGTGATGTTCGAATAGCTTTGGCGTTAAAATGAATCATTGGACTTTATAAAGCGATAGTTTGAGAATGATATAATTGAATACAGCCAGAATGCTTGTAACATTTATTAGGTTGTTTGGAACGTGACAGCCGTTTCACGAAGCCGTCGCAAAGTGTAATCTATCATGGCGTAATATATCTGCAATATTATATGGTATAAGTTTCGCTTGCTATGCGACTACTTTGTAAAACAAACACATGTACTGCAGTTGTATATCAGCATATGGGGCTTAACCATCATCTTCCTATGTAAACCTATAGTAATATGGGTAGGTTTACAAGGGTCGTTTTTAATTGAATGACCTATGGAAATCCTTTTCCATGTACATTGCATTACTTTTTAGTAACTAAACCTCGCAAGACCGCCATAAAAGTGAAATAATTTTGCGTCAATCAGTCAGTCAGTTTTGGTGTCATCTTTTGTCATTCTGCATAAATGTAAAGAAACCCGTTGGCCTTACTGTGTTATATCTATCCATTAGTAGTGTTCCCATATACCCGTTTCACATAGGCTAAATGATCAATATCCAATGTTAATAAACGTCGGTCTATTATATCATCATTATATAAAGTCATCCGCAAGCCATATGTACAAAATCTTGGTTGTTTTAGCTTATTGGCGCGCCATGTACAGAATCTCATGTGGTGCAATGCTCCGTACAGGATTATTTTATGCCGTTATATAGAACATAAGTATCTTGGTCTGCATTTGTACATTGTAATTTGTTTTAAATTCTTTGCAGAACAATCAGTGCCTTCTACAAGGGCCAGCTTAATGACGTATAAGGCATCATTTAAGAACCAGCGATGCCTCTTCTCAACAATCGAAAACATAGGACTAAACCGACGACACAGTTGGACCGAGGCTGGGCGTGGGTTGTCCTGGCAGCTGCGGCGTTTAACCTGTGCGTAGATCTTGGGATTTCTCTTGGCTCTGGAGTCTACGTTTCCGAGGTGATTAAAAATTGGGAAGTCAGTAAGGCCAATGCTGCACTTTTAGGTTCGGTTCTCTATGGGATTATGTTCTGCTTTGGTAAGCTTTTTATTTGTCAAATTATCCATATTTTCTATTGCTTATGTTTACATAGAGATTACATGCTTTGATTCCATGAGCTGTATTTCAATTTTCAAAAAGCGATAGGTTGATTGATTGATTGGATCATTGAAGAGTATATAACTGATATGGCGAAGTTGTCAGGTTTAGTGTGGTAGGAAATCGGTTTCTATCGCTTGGCCGACTGACCCTTCTGTGTAGTTTATCAGAAGGAAATATCATTGTTGAGCATTTTGCCTTTGAGTTTCAAAGTTAGAACACATTAGACATGTTGTATTGTTTGTTAGTCCGAAATATCTGCGATGATGATGTAAGACATTTTTGACAGATAGGCCATCATCGTCAGAACGCATTTGATCAATTTTCTGGGAATTCTGGCAACTCCACCTCTCGTTTCTCATCAAAAATATCAAGATTCTCTTCATGACTTTTAAAAATAAAATTACAAACCCGTACTTTAATGGTTTCCCTTTCTCCTCGCACCAATCTGAAGTCTGCAAGTTGACACAAGCCATGGATCTGCCCGGTTAAATTTCAAACTGTACCAAACCTTTAGTTTACAAAAGTCGCAATTTCCATACTCTCATTAATACGTCACTATATCCGCGAAAGGTCAACCTGTCACATGACTACCCCACTAGCAGGCGATATAGTTCATTGGTCGTGTTGTATTTTTGTTGAAGTCACGTGAACCAACACGACCAATGAACTATATCGTCTGCTAGTGGGTAGTCATGTGACAGGTTGACCTTCAGATTGGTGCGATGAGAAAGGGAAACCATTAAAGTACGGGTTTGTAATTTTATTTTAAAAGTCATGAAGAGAGTCTTGATATTTTTGATGAGAAACGAGAGGTGGAGTTTCCACCCCAAAGGGTGGCAAGGAATACCCAGAAAATTGATCAAATGCCTTCTGACGATGATGATGGCCTATCTGTCAGAAAATGTCTTACATCATCATCGCAGATATTTTGGACTAATTGTTTGTATGCAGAATGCAGTGTATTTTGTCTGTGAGTTTCAAACACATTTGACATATTATATTGTTTGTGTACACAATGCAGTGTATTTTGTCTGTAAGTCTCAAAGTTAGAAAACATTAGACTTGCTGTATTGTTTGGGTATACAAAACAATTGTTGCGACTGTTGGAATAAATTTCCATAAGCAATGTGGAACTTCTCTATAAAGTTCGTCACTTAGCCGATAGAGATGGAAAGGCGTCTTTTTAATTGTATATAAAAAGTCGAATATTATCTAATAAGTGCATTTCTATTTTCTTTTTGAACAAAACTGTTGTCTCATGCTAGAGGGTCGTGTCGGACTTTTCATAAATCTGTTGTCAACATAAGTTCAAGGCTTGAAATACCTTGAAAAAATAAGCGATAAATGTTAAAATAAAAAAAATATTGTTAGAGGCTAATAAGAGGGGGTGGGCTAATAACGGACAAAATGCAAATATCCGAGAGGTAAACATGAGTACAGTATAGGGTTTTTTTATGAAAGTATCATAACGTACATGTCCAAGATTGGTATTAGGGTAAAGCTCTTATTTTGTACCTTCTGATAAAAATTAAAAGCAATTAGCTAATTCTGTTTCTTTCAAGGAGATTTTTTTCCTATAATTGGCTTTCACTCGGTCGCCGTATGCAGTTGACAGGTACTCGTCAGGGGATTTCTACGGCCAATTTTCTTTCCCTCACTAAACCTGGCAACGCCGCCTTAAGTGCGGCGCGAAACATCAATCAATCAACCTATATTTGGCAACTCATCTCCTTTTAATCAAACAAACAGAAAACGGGCTTTCCTTGCCTAACCAATGACCTTCTTAACAACTGGTTGTCACTTTTCTTAACATATGCAGGGAATGTGACCATACATTTTTCTTTCAAGGTCCCGTGACAACGTTTCTTGCATCGAAAACATCCAACCGAACGATGGTGATCGTTGGAGGGCTCGTAAGCTCGATAGGACTCGTTGCATCTGCAAACGTTACTGGAATTATCGCCCTTTATTGTACATTTAGTGTGATGGGAGGTAAGGTGTTATTTTAGGCATACATTTTAAAACAAACTCTTCATATAAGAAAACTTTTAAGACCAACTAAGTTGTCGGGAAAATTGAAAAAAAGCTTTTGCACTGTATGGAGGTATACCCTATAGAAGCATTGGACTTCAAATATAGTAAAGACATCATTGAGTTTAAACATATATCCGTACTCATTATTGGACAAATGCTCTAATGGTATATGTCCCTTGTTCTTAGAAAATATATTCTTTTGGTTACTGTGGTAATGTTTTCAAAATACCAAAGGAAATTCTAATTATTCCACACTGAGCAACTCATAGTTTTACTGGCTTTATTTGCGGGCCATACATAGCCTGGCCAGATATACTCTGTCACTGCCATAAACCATCGGGTAGGTGGCACTGTGGCTTCGCTTTAGCCATGTTTGTTGACAGGAGGGACAGAATGCCAAAAACAATCTTTCTGGAGCCGAGTGTCAAAATTTCGGTGATTTTTTTATCTTTTGGTCGGTTGTTACCTTTGTCGCCGTATGAACTTAGCTGGTGAGTGGGAATTTAAGTCCCAATCAATCACTATGATAATTCCCATAGTATATCACATCTAAGTAAATACATTTCAGGCTATATCGAAAGAAGCACGTGTATTATGTTTCGGGTTGAACGGTGTTTTGTTCATTAAAATGACACACGGCCTAAGTTGGTTGTGGTTTTTACTAACCTTCAGTTTAGTAGAAGAATAAAAAGTAATCAATCTCGTATATAGGGCCGAGAGTCGTATAGGGAGCGGAAGTAACGTGATGATTCCACAAATTTCCTGTCACCGGCGTTGTCATTACCAATGAACTATATGCGTGGAAGGGAGACCACGTGACGTTTTCGTTGTAGTGAGCGCCGCCATTATTATGAGATAGTAATACTTATCTGACGTTACAGAGGAAGGGAAAGAACGACGTCAATGGTCCTGACCCAACGACTACGTTATTTACGTCATAACACGATGACAAATCTCTCTTGTGACGTCAATTTTTGACCGTTGATTCGTGATGTCATAAATTTGTAGAAGAACGTTTTTTTGCGTTTCCAGAGAGACATTATCTCTTAGTTATGATCGCGATTTTAGCTCGCCAGATCCAATCTTCCCAATGTGACGTGACCATTCCACTCATATAGTTCATTGGTCATTACATGCGAGGAGCCTTTATCGTTCGAATATGAGGCTCATTTATAACGTTTTAGAACAAAAAACGTCAATCGAACTGACAACGTCATGAAAAAACGTCATCTGTCGCCGGATATCGTGAAATCTCTCGGTAGATCCCAGGCCCTATTCCGCTAAAAGTACATTTAAAAAGTTTATCGGGGAATTTCCTGCTGCTAAACAAACTTCCTAGAATTTTTCACACACATTGCTAATGTGCAGCCAGCATAGCCGAAGAAGGTTGATTCTCATAAAAATAACAGAGAAAGAAAAAAGGGAGTTCCAAATAAAATTCAATAAACAGTGATCCGTGGGACCTGGGAAAGTTACAAATGATATTGTGGAAATATCAGCTTTTTATTAGTCGAATAGTCTAACACACAGTTTAATGTCTTTTTATATGGTCGTTCTGAACATGTCCCTTTACAGACTACCAAGGGCCACGACTAAAACAATTAAAACTTTTATAAATGTTTTGATTTTTCAGGTATCGGTAATGGCATGGTATTTTTACAGTCGATAGTCATGGTAAATCTATACTTCAAGAAGTATCGTGGTTTAGCGTCTGGAATAACTTTAGCTGGAGGAGGAATAGGTTTGCTGGTCATTCCGTTATTGGAAAGGACTTTGATTGCCCATTTCACCTGGCAACCCTCCCTCTACATTGTAGCAGGAATCTGTCTTAATACATGTGTGGCAGGTACACTGATGAAGCCGGTCAACCTGCCATTCGATGACGTAGATGCTGCCAAAAGTGTTGAAGACAATGTGTACGTTATCCGAGGACAAAGTTTAACCAAAAATCGACCTTTTATTTTATTCTGTGCAAGCTCTTTTATTTGGGGTCTAGCTGTAACAGTGCCTATTATTCTTAGTTCGGATTTCTATGAAGATTGCAAAATGAATGGTTTCCAGATTAATATACTTTTATCCTGTTTTGGAATAGGAAATCTTTTAGGACGCCTAGTTGGCGGTGTTATTTGTAATATTCGAGTGCTGGACAAGTTGGTGCTATATTCAGTTACAACGAGTATTGTCGGAGTGAATATAGGACTCTTTACTTTAACTTCGGAATTTGTGTATCTAGCCATTTTAGCCTCGAGCTTTGGTTGCACATTTGGTATCTTCATTGTATCACATACAGTTGCGTCGGCGTGTGTTGTGGAGACGTCCAAGATCGAGCGTTCTATTACTGTGTCATATTTCATTAACGGATTAGCACTTGTCATGGGACCCCCCTTAGCTGGTAAGAGTGAAATTGTCAATAAAATGCCACGATCCAGGAATGGATTATTCAGAAAATATGTGAACATTATACATTTGGTTTTTAAAATGATTCAGTTGTAACACACTAAAACAACGGTGATTCACTGATTGGTTTATTTATATCCCTTGTAACCGATGGTGTTTTACTGATGATCCAGCAACACGCACAAATTAATCGTGCCAGTAATCTACAACATCGCCTAGTCCCTTTACTGGACAAAGAGCACAACCCTTCATATTACCTTGGTCTGTCTGTATATCTATTCTAATATCACCTCCTCTTTGTTTCCAATTTCAATTCACATAGGTGCTCTTTTTGACGTGACAAGCAGTTATACGTGGCCTTTCCTGGTATCAGCCCTAGCAATGCTTATAGCCGCATTAATAGTCATCCCCGGGATCTGCTGCAAAAAACCCACCACCACCATGACTATGGTCATCGAAGAAAAGAACATTTGCCCCGTGGCCTTATCGCATCCAATAGTTGACTCAAAGCAGGAAGATATCGGCGTGTGGTAAGACGAGTGCTTGGTATGGAAACTACGCGAGAAAATCAGTGCCCATCTTAGCCACGTTTCATGAATGGATATTAAAACCTTAAAGCTTGCCAATGCCATGCATTGTTTAGTATTGGAATGCAAATCAATCGTTGAAGAAGCCGACCACTATCAATTTGCTCAAAATATCTGTCATCGTTTGTAAGTTAGTAGTTGGGTGTATGTGAGGAGTGGAATTGTCGAGAGTGAAAGTGAAAGTCGTATTATTGTGGCATCTTACTTCCCGTTATCTATTTTAAACATCGAATATCAGGAAGCTTTTTTATGACACGTTGATTACGATGTCATGCGTTGACAAGAAAAACTCAATGGATAAAGAACGTGACACAAATCCGTGGGAAAGCTCAACCTCCCCCGTGGAAAACCCCACTGTGATGAAGTGTACAGTAATGTACAACCGTGTCCGTCCAGGTATTAAATTGATCATTTTTGTTTTATTTTTCTGTAGATTTCTGACGAGCAAATCACGTAGATTCATTATTTAACCAAATACATCTGGTTGCTTTAGTCTGTGATCATGTGATGGTTTTACATTCCAAGGTAGTTGGTAATCTAATGTTACTATAAAAATAAGCATTTTTCTTAAAGGGGCATGAGCTGCCAAAATGTTGATATTTTGACGTAAACACAGAATGTTGAAATTATCGGCTATTTTTCTCAAAACGTATAATTCAGAAGCTTTTAAGTGCTTCTAGTCTCGAAAATGTACGATAAAGTATTGTTTCAAACTAACTTTGGCTTAGAATGAATGAATGGTCGTCCCGGTTATTTAAATTTTGCTACTTTTCGAACACGTTTTCGTTTCGTACAGGGCACCTACAGTATGGATTTTCCTCATTCCAACGCCAATCATTTAGTTTTTCGATGGCCTTCAAAGCCTCTTACTGTCGTGACGATCAGAAATTATGAAAAAAGTGGGAATTTCGGCAGCTCATGCCCCTTTAAGGATCACTGCTTCTGCATTTACGTAGTTGGGACGTTTCTATACGGGCCCTCATATTGATACTGTTATATATCCATGTATATTTTATAATACTCACTGGACCATTAAGGCTATATCTCAAGAAAGCAATGCTTCCCAGGATCAAGTTACGTTCGACGCAAATCTGTGATAAGACTATAGAAAGTTACATCCTAGTCACAGCCATGTTGTAGACTTGTAGGCGTATGTACATCTTCATCCCAGCTTTGTACGACGCAGGGGCTCGATCAACTAAACTGGCGCACAGGTTTTCAACGTAGTGAGGTCTCCAAATTGACGCACATTTGCGACATGTTAAACTTCAACAAGTTTACTGAACGAACACTAGCTCATATAGTTCTCACTTTAAAAAGTGCTCAAACTATGCATTTTATTAACCTTTTGTTAATTTTATAATTCTTGGACTTGGAAAATAAAGAGTTGTAAATAATCCTATGCCCCTTGGACCACTCAATCTTATTCTATATATCGGTAGTGGATCTACAAGGAATATCACCACACTTTGATGACGACCATATCCTGGTATACGTGAGAACCCTATCTTAACTTACGGTCTCGTTCTACTAAGATGGGGGAACTGCTCACTAGTCCGAAGGTTCACTAGTCCGAAGGTCCACTAGTCCGAAGGTTCATCGGTCCAAAGGTCCACTAGTCCGAAGGTCCACTAGTCCGAAGGTTCACTAGTCCGAAGGTCCACTAGTCCGAAGGTTCATCGGTCCGAAGGTCCACTAGTCCGAAGGTCCACTAGTCCGAAGGTTCATCGGTCCAAAGGTCCACTAGTCCGAAGGTTCACTAGTCCGAACGTCCACTAGTCCGAAGGTTCATCGGGCCAAAGGTCCACTAGTCCGAAGGTCCACTAGTCCGAAGGTTCACTGGTCCGAAGGTTCACTGGTCCGAAGGTCCACTAGTCCGAAGGTCCACTAGTCCGAAGGTCCACTAGTCCGAAGGTTCACTGGTCCGAAGGTCCACTAGTCCGAAGGTTCACTGGTCCGAAGGTCCACTAGTCCGAAGGTCCACTAGTCCGAAGGTCCACTAGTCCGAGGGTTCACTGGTCCGAAGGTTCACTAGTCCAAGGGTTCACTGGTCCGAAGGTTCACTGGTCCGAAGGTTCACTAGTTCGAAGGTTCACTAGTCCGAAGGTTCACTAGTCCGAAGGTTCCCTAGTCCGAACATCCCAGATATAATGCGCTATATCTCAAATAAGACCATCCACTATTTGGATGAGAAAAACAGTGGTACTGATAGACATTTTATTGAAGCAATAAAAAAAATCTGAGTAGCGGTACGTATACTTGAACAGATATGAAAAATAAAAAGTACTCTTCACTTATATGTATGAACGTTTACAAAGTCGACACCACGTGTCTTTCTAGATATAAGATGTCATCTTTTTAATAATGTTTTCCCAACTTTCCAAATTATCTTATAAATAGAAGGATCTAAATTGAACATGTCATGTCATGCGTATAACCCTGTAGAGTTCCTAAGGAAAAATAAAACATTTAGTTCGACGGTTTTATATACCCCGCATACCTCCTACTTCCTCAGGGAATTCAATGTCATTCTCTTTACCAGTCTGCACCCCCCCCCCCCCCACCGGTGGCTGTGCATAAAATCGTCGAATTATATATTTCCTTTTTCTATGGAGAGATCATAAATTCCTAACTGTACCCTGTGTCGACTACAAACCAGCAAAGACTAAGGGATACTGTCTCGTGGGAAAATGATGCTGAGGAAACTATCCTTGGCTCTGGGTAGGCCTATGCCCTATGGCCTATGGGCTATATTATCGTTTGGAGGATGATATCGGTACTGTTCTTCGGACTAGTGAACTTTCGGAATAGTGGGCATTCGGACTAGTGAACCATCGAACCAGTGAACCCTCTCGTTCGGACTAATGAACCTTCTGACTAGTGGACCTTCGGGCTAGTGAACCTTCTTACTAGTGAACCCGTTTTTATACGCCAGACTTAAAAAAAGTCGGTCGTTTTATGCGCCCGTACGTCCGTCCGTCCCGGATTCCCTTCCGCTCCGTAACTTGAGGAGTTTTGATCTAATCTTTACAATTCTTTCACAACATATACCTTGTGGGTAGAAGGTGTGTCATGCACCATTTATGACATCGTTGATTGCATAATGTGGCTTCTACATTGGATTATGTAATATTCTGTCTTAGTCTATATCTTATTTCCCTTCCGCTCCATAACTTGAAGAGTTTTGATCCGATCTTGACAATTCTTTCAGAGTATATACCTTATGGGCAGACGGTGTGTCGTGTACCATTTCTGATTTCACCTATTGCATAATATGGCAACCATATTGGTTTATGTAATATTCCCTTTCGACTCCAGAACTTCTTTCGTTTTGATATAATTTCTCAAATTCTTTTAGAGTTTAGATATACCTTATAGGTAGATGATGTGTCGCATACCAAATTTGATTTGGGTCCACATATTTTTTATGTGTTTTCAAGAGTTTTTTTATCAGAAATGTGTACCTGATGTTTAATATATATATATATATTAATATATATCAATGCTTTTTTTTAGTACACTTGGTCTAGAGTAATACTGAAAATTAATTTATACATTCTGAGACTGTTTTCTTGGATAGTTTAATGTGCACTACAATAATAAAAAAGACCATTTTGATAGCTTTATTACCCATCTGGTATTTATCAGCGTGGCTGTTTAAATAGAGATAAGGGGACAATGACTTCCAATGTTCAAAGTAGACACACAGTGTTTGTATATTTACACACCATACTATCAGTGGTCAGCCTGAAGACTGTTTGCTTTGTACTAAAACTATTACAGTCAATTCCAATAGAACAGTGTCCACGTCAAAACTGTTAAAATTCAAGAATTTTAAGCTATTGTATTGATTGCTCCTCCCCTATTATGGAACATAACAGCAATGTCAAAACAGCCACAATATTCCAGTTTTTGCAATTAAAATGTGATTGAATTTACCTGAACAGATAACATATGTGTACTATAACGTACTTGTATTTAGTTGCAGCTTCATCAAATTCAGAAAAGAAAAACTTCTAATATGAAATTAAAACAAATGTTATATTAAATGTAAAGTTGTTAATCGTAGCGGTTTGACTTTGCCACGGCGGGCTTATGTTGAGTTTACTAAAACTCTTGTTCGGACTAGTGAACCTTCGGACTAGTGAACCTTCGGACTAGTGAATCATACTCTAAGATGGTATATGTTACGCTGTGCCGCTGTGTGAAACAGGCCCCTGACCATGGTCGCAAGCCCAGAGGAACTCCATTTTGCTAGCCTATGCCTAAATTTACCGCACCGTAGTGGAAAGAGACAGATGGTCGCCTGCTACCAACTGACCTATCGCCGGCCCCACGTGGTTTGACCAAACGTTACCAAAAGTTTAAACAAACCCCTCTTGCTAGCTTGAGGACGTTACAAATGTCATGACGTCATAGAGCTATTCCGCCGAGTGTGTCCAATCGTTTCAGATGTTTGATCTGGACATATGGTGCCGACGAAAAGGTTTATTGAAACTACCTGAAAATGCCTAAATCCCCCCCCCCCCCCACTTCCCTAACTCGCACCCCACCCCATCCGGGACAAACGTAGCAATATACAAGATGCGCATGTGCACAGTGAACAGATTGCAGATTGCTGGGCTTGCAGGCTGTTCAAAGACTGCCCCAAATTGTTTCACACTTCTATCATTTACCCAAATTGTTTCACACTTCTATCGTTTACCTTGAACCATCGTTGTTTTATATTAACGTTTTAATCAATTGGCTGTTCTCTTTTAGCCAATGTGCACTTTATCTTCAGTACATGTATAACGCTTATTTATGAATATAACTGCATGCTCAATCCTTTTTGATATCTCTCATAAAAGCTTATTGTGTAAATATGTTAAAAGACATTTTACTTACTTGGTATATTTCTATTCTTTTTGTTAATAAAAATAGACATTCTGATGTTCACTATTTTTATATTTATAGACACTAAAACACACTTGACTAAAATAACCATGGAGACAAGTTTCTTGTTGTGTTAAAAACGGGGTATGTCATTTAGAGTTTTAGACCTTTGTACCCAGTCACTATTTTTATACATGCATATAGCTAAGAATTAAAGATACTCATTATTTAATAAACTAGTTTTAGTCTTTTTTTCTCATTAAGTCACAAGGAACTCCACAAAATCAGTGTCTGTAATTTTGGAGTAAATGGATATCAGAGTGTCTCCCATATAAAAAGACAGATGGTATAAGATCAATTTTGGCTGTGAAGTCATCATCCCATGTTACGGCGAATTACTATATGTGATTGATCTCAAGTTTTCGTATTGCCCTGTCACAGCCAACGGAAGGCCAGGGCCATGCGACAACTCTCGATTCATAATATGTTTATTAATTAACTGTGCAAGTTATTTCGGAAAATTAAAGCTGGGAATCCTATATACTGACAGAAGGCCTATATAGTAGTCCCCGATTAAAATACACGGCGTGTAAACGACATTCCATGTTAGTCCAATGAAAGTTTCGCAATGTTGCAGCTGGGTTGTTAAAATTTAAAGTGTTTGAAGCTTCCCTGTTGTAATACTTTTTAAATCTCGGGTAACCTGACTAAAACTATTGTGACGCCATCATCTACAAACGTCATTCAGCTGAACCAGCAATATCAATTGAACTCGGCCAATACATTGTAATGGCACAAGGGCTAATACGAACTTTGTCAGTCTGATGATATTACCAGGCCGGGAAGGTCGCATTCGGGTAATAACAGTGAATTAATAATGATGAGTATGGTGCTAAGCTTCATCAGGAAATATATCATCTTCTCGGGCCAAGGTAAACATCTCCAACCCCATTCCTTGTAAATCGAACAGCGGCCAGTGGTGGAAATGTAGGAGTTGTCTTTCCTAGCCTTAGAGAGTCTTGACCAATCAGAACTCGATTTACAAAAGGTCATGATGTACTCATGCAATGAACCAGTCGGAACACACTTCGGCTATCTTCGCTCGCTAGCGGTCGGCTTTGATACGCCTCGGACAGTGTGCGCTTTTTATACGGTAAATCACTGTATATTTGAGCTGAATACAAATGGCGTCGAAAGTATATATCAAAATGCTTCACAAAGGACGGAAAATAAAATAAAAAATTGTAGTAAATTAATCAAGCGCTGAAATCATCTAAAAAGATATGTTTTATATATGTTATTTAGCCCGGAAAAGCACATGTTGTGTAACGGAAAGAAGAGACACAGTTTCGGTACATTTCAGGAATCCTCCAATGCTTCAATTATAAAATTGATCGAGGCTGAAAGTTAACAAAAAGAATAATTCGGTCCCTTACGTTATCACGAAGACACTTTTGTTGGGCCCTCCACGTTCCACTTCTACCTTTTTGGTCGCCACATTCAAAATGACCTGCAATCAGATTGTATTTCACGCACGTTAATCCCCGAAGTTATCAGACTGTCAATGAACTATATATACTATGAAATGGCCGCCTCAGATTGATTATCTCTAAAATCACCAACATAACTCAACATGCCTCCATCGTCAGGACTGGGATTACGATTGAAGGAACTGGAAACGATATTGTATTACATCGCTATTGTTTCAATAACGTGAAGAATTACTTATGGATAACAACTTCTTGGTTTATTGGGGGATGACATATCGATGTAGTTATCAAAGTCGCTATTGTTTGTCTCAGACACCCGCTGAAGGCATTCCGATCCGCCAGAATGCTCCCACCGGGTGCCTGAGGCAAACGATATTGAGCCCAACTGCTGTGACAAAGCAGACTGGCTATAATACAATCCCTTCAATTGTAATCCCATGCCACGGTCAGCGAAGTTGTTTATTTCCGCCTCAAGTCAGGTTACAGATCATCTCGTCGTAATGACCGAGATCACCGATACGTCAAATGCCATCTGACAGCCATTACAAGTCTATAGTTCATTGTACTAGTACACATGCGTTGACAGCCGACCTCAAATTATGGAAGTGTGTAAGTGTCTGACGTTTTGATTTGCTATGAAAAGTTTACCTCGCATCCAGTCAAAAGTCACTGTTCGATTAATAAGTCGAAATGTATCGGACTTTTCTTTTTTCTCAGATCATAAGAATCCCGGAAGAAGTGGTGTTACCGCCTGGTGCTTAGGTTACCAGTATGATGTGAACAGAAAATAAAGCAATGATATGTGTTATCAGAAGTCTATGAACGCTTCTGGTGTTATATATTTTCACCTGAAGACAACTATTTCTTATCCCGATGGTTTCGTTTACATTCAGAATCCAAGTGACTTAGGTGGCTGCTAAGAGCAGGACTTCCAACCAGATTTAATAGCAAAGTGGTTGGAGTCAGTTATGATAAATAATGTTAGCATTTTCTGTTCCTGCAAATGAAACTCTACTGAGACCCTTCATTTCCCAAGCAGTGCTGTATGCTAATCTATAATTTTTGGGGTGGAAGGAAGGCAAAATAGACCAAGTTTAAAGGGGCATGAGCTGCCAAAATGTTGATATTTTGGCGTTAACACAGAATGTTGAAATTATTGGCTATTTTTCTCAAGACGTATAATTCAGAAGCTTTTTAGTGCTTATAGTCTCGAAAATGTACGATAAAGTATTGTTTTGATCTAACTTTGGCTTAGAATGAATGAATGGTCGTCCCGGTTATTTAAATTTTGTTTACATTTCGAACACGTTTTCGGTTCGTACAGGCCACATACTGTATGGATTTTCTTCATTCCAACGCTAATCATTTAGTTTTTCGATGGCCTTCAAAGCCTCTTACTGTCGCGACGATCAGAAATGATGAAAAAAGTGTGAATTTCGGCAGCTCATGCCCCTTTAAATGTTGCCTCACAGTCAGATCAGCCTGGTTACGGAGGTAGTGCACAGTTTCATTTCCCATTTGCTTAATGTTAATGTTTTGACTCAACACACCTTCGTTGAGCCAAATGACTTCGTGTGTGCTTTCATCAGCACCACATTAGCCTTTTGAACGGAAATTTTAGTTAGAGGCCAAAACATGTCATCAGTCCGAAGCACACCAAACTTTCAGATCCTCATCCACCTAACCTCTACTCGTTACACACCCAGGAAGAAATGCACTAAAATTCTCATGCCCTTCTTCCAGAAGTGTAGAAACTGTGCACTGATCGATTAACAGTTACTTACTTCCGGAAATTGGTAGGGACAAAAAAAGTTCCAGATCCTTTTGTGTGTTTTTCTTTATTATTTTTTCTGCAGCTCCTCGACAGCCCGCACCCCCCCCCCCCCCCCCCCAACCCCCTTTTCTCTGGGCATTTTTTGCAGTTTTCATGAAAGGACAAGGGTTTAGTTTTCCTCTGAAAATGATTTTAGTAGTGGGATGAGAACAGTTTAGGTGGATGCAGATCTGGTAGTTGGATGTACATTCGGCGGACTATGTGCAAAGTGACCTCTATCAGCTGTTTCTAATAATAGTGACATATTTCTACTTCCACCGAATGATAGGATTCAATGAAAGCTCGGGAAGGTGTGGTGAGTCAAAACGTTAACATTACCACAAATGGCAAATTACTCGGTAGTGTCAAGTGATTTCGTGAAAGAGGCATTTCCAGAACACACCGCCATTGAGGATATATATAGCCCAAGGGTAACACTTAGTTTAAATTATCATTTTTAACAAAGAAGCGGTGGGTGACAGATGTTCGATGAGGTTACCCTGACCTTTCAGAAATAGGGGTTTTGTCCAGTTTATATTCATAAAGGGAAATAGCAGCGTTAAAAGCGGAGACTGTATGAATGCTGTCGCTATGAACGTGACATACTGCAATAATACTTATAAATCGACATAGGTTTAAAAAAGAAAACTTTATTTACAAAGGTAATTTTTTAATATCGTATAACTTTACATGTAAATATATTAACAAGTTAAAAAAATAAAGGTATGTTAATAAAAAAATATATATATTCGGTAAAGATAAATCTTATATTACTTAATTCACGAAGAAAAACAAAGCAAAACAGAAGACAACATATGGTATATTAAAAAAGTATGTACCCGATATTTTTAAATAAATGTTTATAGGTTGTAGATATATGTGGTCGAAAAACGCTGTTTAAGAATACTATACAAAATATACAGTGAAATAAAAATATATACTCGCTAACAATACGTCGAGAACAGAAAATATTCCTAGAACCGAAACATATTTAAAATACTTTAGTGTTAAAGAAGAAGTAAGAATTGTGTAAACACCAGAATATACAAAACGTGGACCGAATATGTACAGAGCAGAAAATATAATAACAATGTTGAAAAATTGCAATAACACAGATGATGAGAAAAATATAGTACCGGTATCACATTTTTTTTTGGTAAAATCGTAAAAAGAAGTCGTTAGCACAGAGAATAAGAACGAAGCGTGTTCTATAGATCGATTATTGTTTCAGGCCACACTAAAATTACATTACTTATACCGGGGAATGTGTGCTCAGTTGGGGGAGGGGGAGGGGGAGGGGGACTCTATTCCCAGACTAAGCATAGTTGACACCTCATAAATAGTACTGATAAGCTGATATAACAGTTACATTCCGTAGATAATGACTGTTGTCTCTTTGTCAGGTTAAAGCAGTCGAGATTTCTTTTCCAACAGCACCAAATATATACGTTCTTGATATGTTTACTCCCCTAGGTGAAGTTTATAAAGTACCACTTCACCCGAAATAAATTGGTCAACTTTCAAAGTCTTCCATTCAAACCTCGGTGAATGGCACTCAATCTCGATGCTTATGCGTGTCATCACGATTGTTGCATTCCAATAAATCAATTAACAAATTTGAGAGGCACCAGTATGTAGTATCTACCTAATTTATAAATACAAATATATATCATTGTATAAAACATTGTATAAAAAAACGATAAAAATCCACCATATAAATGCAATAAGGTGGACTTTAAATGCAAATGTTATAAAAATGCTTGTCTAATGACGCCATTCAAAAAATTATTAGATAAAAAAGGTTTTAATTGACTAAATATCTCGTCTTTCTGACCAGGGCTATTTTCTTACTTATGCTTATTCACATATAGCATTTATTACAGTTAAAATGTGTTCTATTTGCAAGCCAACGATTGGATGCACCTTGTCACCATGGCAGCACATGCCGAAGACAAAAACTGCCATAATCTGTCTGTACAACCAGTGGATGACGTCTCGGTGTCGTCTCTGTCTGTGTTGAATTCCTCCAGGACGATAGACGGTGCCAAACGTAATCTCAGCTCGATAGGATAATGGTCGCTTACTGCCAGCGTCTGGAAAGTAAACGATAATATATTAACAACAAATGTTTTTTTCGCGACCATGGAGCATGGATGCATTGGAACTTCACAGTTCTGAAATGTTGATTGATATACTTAATCTACTGTGTAACAACCCCGACAGCACGATCACAAGGAACCAAAACAACGCCAACGGTATTGTGTCGCTGGCCCAACACTAGCTTTTTGTGTTGTGTTTTGATCATTCTGCTCATGGCAAGAGATGCGTTTGAGACAATTTCTGGCGAATCAAACTGGAATGAAAAAATATTCGCAATATTCGCATATAAAATAGCCCCCCCCCCCCTCCCCTGCGCTATACCCTTTCCGAAGACAGCTTTCCCTGTAGTATGCCACCATATTAAAATAATCAGAAGATGCTTACGCTACTAAGTGTACGGTCATTAATCAAATGCCGATACTGGTCCAACATGCATGTACAGTCTGTGAATACGTTATGTGTTTCTTGATTGCTTTGATATAGTACTCAGAGTACTCAGAGGTATTGTTTACGACACCCAACGAAAGATACAGTCATTTTCGGGTGAGAATTGAAATATATACTAAAAAAAGACAGTTGAATTTCAAAACAAGGTCTACCACCCTGTTTACCATGACCATTGATACGAGGCCTATATTCTAAGTAATGGCAAATGTTTTTATTGTGATGTAAACTGTCACCTAGATTAGATATCAAGGGTCACTTGTTACCTGGGGCATATCCAGTTTATATTCTGTGTCAAACCTGTAAACGCCGGCCGAGTTTTTCACATATGCAGCAATTAGATCACCTCCAGTAAGCACAAACCTGTGGACAAAAGGTGGCACATGTTGAGGTTTAGCAGGGCGCGTCGAGTAGGTCGACGTACAAAGAAAGGCGCTGAAAGACGCTACATCATTTGTTATTAAGTTACCTTAGTGTTATTTCCTAATAAAATAAGCCTACATTTTTTAACTACAGGCGCAGCTCATACTGTCTTACAAGAGTCAGGATTGTGTTGAATATCTCTCCAGTCTATTACATAATACAGAAAGTTATCAAAAGAGAGTGACTACCATTCCAACACACTCGCTCAAGTTGAATAACCCTTTTCTCACACTACCCAAGAAAATATGAAAATGACGTGTACATAGGTGTACACGTCATACGCGATCGACGTTGAGTAAGTGCTTCTTCATGATAGATTGGAAGGACGACGAAAACCTAAAAAATTTCAAGTATGAAGTCAAATACGAAGATCCGATTGGTGACAGAAAATATGCATATTTCCAATGGCTTTTTTTTTTGACGCCCAGGGAGGTTGCAGGATGATTGTTTTGTTTCAACGTTATGCTTTTAAATCTATAGTTGGTAAATTTACAGCTACATATCGTTAGATGTTTAGTATTTTTAACTATCACTTTTTAGCTGTCGAAGAGCCTCAGAGCTAAAATATTAGAAATAAAAGGTACCTTTACCTATCATAAGCACAATCGGTATTTGTTGTTGTTGTATCAATTTCATCTCCTATAGGCCAAAAATATTTGGAATTTTGCCGCAGTGATGTGTTCTTCCACGCCTTTTTTGGAAAAGTCTTACAATCTGCATTCAAATCTCCCAGAATCATTACGTTATCGAGTCCCCATCGATTGATGACGTCATCCACAACTTTAGTCAGATGCTTGGTTTCTTGCACGGCCTGACCCGGGTCTGTGTGTATTGCAATCATAGCTATTTCTTTAACATCTAGAAATATGAACAAATGAAAGAAATATATTCCCAGCATGGCGTTTATTGAAATTTGTCGGATAAAATGGTCAAGTTCGTTGAAATACAAGAACGCTGTTGCACGAAAAAATGTTCAGAGAGCCTTATTAGAGCTAAGTTATTGTGGGGTATTTCCGTTATTAAACTCGTTATGGTGACCCCTTAATACGATATCGTTCACCCAAAATTATCTTGAGTACAACGTATAACAGCAATCAACCACTCAATCGAAACCAACAATATGTATAATTGCTGCTGACCATGTATTTATGCAAATCAGGAGAGAGTTGGGTTCTCACAGCTGAACCATGTTGAGGAATCTAAGAAACATAGGTTTAAAAATCGACCCAGTCATTCCTTGGATCCGCGATCTCCAACGGGTACTTCAAAAACGTAAAATGGCTACAAAAGGCTAATTGCAGCAAACATTTTTCTATCAGAAATCTACCACCCTTTTGAATCTGCGATCTCGTTTTACAAGATAACCATTCCCGGGTCTGCTTACCTAACTGGGTAGTACTAAATCTTACAACGAAAGGTTCTCGCTGGAATAAATCATTGCCGCTGGCTTCCTCGCCGTCGTCAAAGTGATAACTGTCTACAACTTTAATTCCTGAGGCAGATCTGTTTGACGAAAACGAATACCATTGTAAACGATTGAAAAGGAACCTTCGTAATCAGATTTTTCTTACCGGCAATGTCTTGTTTGTTTTGCCATTAAACATGACGTTCCACTGTAATTTTGCTTTACACAGCTCAATCCATAAACTCATGATCGTGGAAGAGTTGCCAGGTACTCGCCCAGGGCGGGGGTTTCCTCCAGACAAACAGCCCGGTTTCCAACCCCACTAAACCTGGTAACGCCGCCATATAAGTGAAATAATCTTGAGTGCGGAATAACACATCAACCAATCAATCAATCCATTAAAATCACGTAATAGGCGTTCTATCGATCATAATAAGAATATGATTTAACATTATGTGTTTACAATGATATTCAACAACACAATATTTTCATATATTGAAAACAAAATTTACTGATGCCTAATCGGTGAGAAAACATAGTTTACCTGTAGAAGAAGGCGTACTGTTCTTTGGAATGTGTTCTCCCAAGACGATCACTTATGATCATCTGGTACTTGTGCTTCTTCCCTCTGTAGAAAACACGGAGATTAAATGACAGATAAACACTTAAATACAAGTCCGTCTGCTATATAACAAATCCACCAATAACAGAGGAGCCAAGTTCCACTCGGAGAGCAAGAAGAAACCATAAACCTTCTGTCCGTACTAAAGAGCAGTCATAGCAATATCTGGGAACATTTGCAATGTGCTTGATCCAATTCCACCATGCACTCACAGCAAGCACAATTTTGCATTTGCTTGGTGGAATTCCACGACCCACAGCAAGCCAAAAATGATATGTGCTTGGTCGAATACCACTACCCAGAGCAAACAGAAAATGTCTCATGCTTGTTGGAATTTCACCAAAGACAACAAGTAGAAAATGCCATGTGCTTGGTGGAATTCCGCCGCATGTCATTTCAAGTAACATATTGCGATGTTAGATGGATCAGGGAATCTGGAAACACAACGAAAGCCTTCACTAACATTCTAAATGTAAAACACACACATTAAAAGATTAAACCATGTCTAAACCAGGTGAACCATATAGAAAAAAAACGGGTATACTTACGAATATTTATTAACTTCCTCCAGAAGAACACGGATAGCCTCCTCCGACTTATCCCGTATCTCTTGAATCAAAACAATATCATACCTTCGCAGTATCTGTTCAAACATATACTTGAAAAATTATTCAATGAATGTAGAAAAAATACAGATTGGAACTGCTAACTTTCTAAACCTACATCTATAAGATTTGTGTCAATGGAAGGCTCTTATTTTATACTTCCGAATAAAAGTAACAGATCGTATTTGGTGACAATCGTATTATGCAGTCAGAGTTCATCGTCTTGTAAAAGCTCAAACTTTCCTCTCTTTAATAACATAACACTGTTTGGCTGCATTGACTTAAAGTGACGTTAGATGCCAATTGATATGGGGTGAATTTCAAGAAGTACAAAATAAGACTTTTTCTATTTTGGAAATGTATGCTATGGTAGTTTTTATAAGCCACAAAAAGCAACATGTACCTATACATCCCGGCTATTGGAATTTTGTCCATCAATATAGCATACGTCTTTGGTTCACGTGGGTAAGTCTATAGGCTGTATCTATATTTTCTATTTCAATGTCAATCATTTAGTTTTTCAAGGTATACTTTAAATGCTCAACTGACAACCAGAATTCATGAAACAAAATATCAATTTTGGCTAGGAATGTCTCTTTAAGTTTTGAAACGCTAAAACTGTGTCATAGAAAGGTTATGTTAGTTGAGTAACTTGGGACAATTATTCATGAACGTTTTGACACGATGTATAACTTAGCAAGTTGATATTATTTTTTAACTGTTTAATCAATGCCACATAATGTTAGCTCACAAGCTGGCAGTTAAGTTCCGCATTTGAAAGATCATGAACTTTGACTACAGTAACAAAATATGTCGGTTAATATAAATAAAGTCAGTTTGGAGTCTGAAACTCGAGCTACTATGCATGAGCCATTCAGCCTTGATGTGACAACTTTCAAACCCTTTTTTTCCCAAAATGTTCAATAATATATGTGGTTAGTAGGATCGAAACGAAACATTGCAGAGTCATGCAGCATTCTAGGATAGGGACGAAGAATACTTTATACTTTCAACGGGATTAGCAACACAGGGAATTAACTTTGCGATACCACATATCATTGTTTAGCCATTATTTGTAGAAAGAGCTATTGATACCAAAAAACGTAAAATAATCCCTCACCTTTGCTAGTGTACTGACAACTTTCTGATTATTGATTTTCTTCTTCCCAAACACTTGAATGTTGAAAGCCCCAACTCGAAAATCGTCCGCCATAGCGGGAAGAAGGGTAACAAATACTAAAATAAGGATAAGTTTAAATAGGTACGACAGTTTGATTGTCATCTTGCTGCAGTTAAATCGACGATTGTTCTGGACATGATTTGGAACATCGAGTAAAGCTGTCTCTCTTGATCGAACTTCCTGGTTAAACCCTTATCTAAAAAGGAAGTGAAATCAGAACACTTGAAAAAACGCACAACACAAAAACATAAAACTTAGAAATAGGCCTACTAAGAGGTACAAAAAACAAACAACACAATAGAGTCTATATAACGAAAAATCGGAGGGTAATATAATTAGACATTTATATTTTAGGTTTACTGAAAGGTTTTGCTGATATTGGTTTATGTCTTCAGTTTACCAGTGGGCTAATATAAAGATCTCGATTTATTCAATACAATTAATGCAAAAGCATAATCTATAGCTGTGCGATGTGCTTGCACGCTTTTTGCCTTATATTGTAATTATAGTCGTTTATTTGGCTTGAATTCGAGTATCGGTTACAGTTTACAGTAGGTTCACCAGTATGGATGTTTGCTAGTCAAAATGTCCAGTAGTGTGAACGTTCTATAGTGCAAAGAGGCTTCATTGAGAAGGTTAACTAAACTGAAAGTTGAACAGGCAGATTGGTTGATTTTTGGATGATGTTTTGCGCAGCACTCAAAATTATTTCACTTTGATAAGGCGGCGTTGCCCGGCTAACTGGATAAATCGAAGGAAACCGGGCCTTTGTCTGGATCAAACTCAGAACCTTCGGCGTACAGGACGAGTAAAACACCACTCTGAAAACGACCAGAAGCTTCCCTAGTGCAACGGTTGACCAATGCAAAAATTGGTGTCTTGCCAAAGTGAACTGGATAACCTAGGGGATTCAACCTAACGCGAATGTAGGCCTACGTCAGTAATCCTAGATACAATTCATTAGACGCCAGGTAGATTATTTAATACGTTTATGTAATATTGTTATTATCGTGGTTTACTTGGCTTGGATTCGTGAGTATACAAGCTGGAAAACGCCTAAAAAGCTGACATTTTCCAGAATATTTCACTATATAGTTCCTGGAAAGTGAACGTGAGTGTAAGTTTTAATCGTGGGTTCTAACGGTTCTCCAACAAAGGATCTGCTTAATTCTTTGTTTAAATCTACGGGAACTTATTTATTACTTTTCTCTTTCTGATTTCGTTAACTTTTTGGCCTGGACCAAAAAACGTAGGCCACTCATGAAGGTCGTAAGAGTTGCCGTCTAATAGCTAAGCCTAGATCTGTGGGAAACTAGGGTTGGTTGATATTCGCTATTTATAGCCTGCAGCTGACAAGTATAGGCTAAACTGAATGGATCAGGATCAATATGTCTGGCATAATGCTATAATAGATGAAGCTATAATGATAACGTATACAGACAGACGCAAATTGCCGTTCTCTGAGTTCAGATTGTAGTATGTTAGCTACAAATGTTAAACAGACCATTGGATGGCCAGATATCGCTATCATATGCATTTTGCCTTCGGCGTCAAGTCTAACAGTTTGATCGTCTGCCTGAGCTGTTATTAATGTTGTGTTTATCTCTGCCTGTCCAAGCGAACCGGGTCGATTGGGTATGGCTGTAGGTCGAAATTGCACATAAAGAATCATACGGCCGAATCCTAAAACAATAAGGGCCTACTGCAGATGTCAATATAGGGTATGACATAGGATATAATGTTTTGAAACGAGGGTGAAATGTACGGTTCACTTTGTCTCACATGTCTACAGATTGTCAAAACTACCTGATATGATAACCTACATGAATTTGGTTTGGTGTCCTCAAAATCCCTTGATTATAGAAATTATACACACCTAGTATATCGGCCTATACACTGAGTAAAACTGTCGGATACCGGATCAGTACACGAATATAAATCTACATTAGTTGTTACTCTTAGTCTGTTGTTACCGCCATAGCCTGTGTTATTTAGTTTCCGAAGTGAAAAATCTAACTGTATGTAGGCCTACATCATTCTTATTTAGTATAAGAGTGACGTGTGCTTTTAACACCCACGATAACTTAATTTCATCATTACTTTCATCTCTTGGCTGTGGTTTATTTATAATCACTGATGAGTCATACGCGACACTGGCATACGAACCAGTTTACTGCTATGAGGGCCAATAACTCCCATATTGCCGTAGCCGTACGAGTTACCACCCCTGCCCTGCTTGAACGCTCATATCTCTTTTTTTTTAAAACGATGTTGACATGTACCGGTGAGTTTGTTGAAGAAAGGGATGAAGAAAAGGGAGAAAATGAAATACATGTAGAAAAAGATGTAAATTTGAATGGGTGTACACGAAAAGTCATTAATATTCATGGTAGCCTATATCTAAAATTACTATTGGCTCTTCTCAAAACTCAGTTTTAGCTTGTACAAAATGCTGTTAAAGACGGGAGAACACTGGAAAGGTCAAAATTCCACCCATGGCACTAATAGGCCTCCGTACTATGTTATGTGAATTATTTAAATATAACATCTGCCTGAAATTCTGTGAAGGTTTATAATAAATAAATACCCGAACCTTCGGCATCGGTCAATATAAGTTGTCCAGGTCATTATAACATCATATTAACTGGCATGTTTAGGGGTTTAACACCGAATGCGAGGTTGTAGTTGCGTGACCACACACCGCCGAGGACTGTTGGCCACCGAGTCAACCCCCCGAGACGCCGTGGGTCCAGATTTGAATCCTTTAAAGCACATTTGGGATATGATGGGCAGAAACATTCAAGTTCTAGAGCCTCCTGCACAAAATCTGCAGGAATTGGAAGCTGCATTACATCGGTATTTGCGGCAATTACCCCTTCAACAGATCCCACGTCTCACTGGAGGCTGTAATTCAGAGTAATGGAGGCTACACGCGCTATTGACCTTCTGATCTAGGGATGTGTTCTACACAAGTGCATTTTTACTTCAATATGTTCGCACTGTGAAGCCAGATAGACTCTGAAGTTTCTTACTTACAAGCATCTTCTTATTTTATTAAAACACACCTTTGATTTGGATAAACATATCCTGAGTAAATTGAGGTTATTGCCATTAATGGGGATTTCTTATCGCCAGAATGTTGCCCTTTATAATCACAATCGTTTCTGCAATATCAGTTTGCCAACACTCTCCCTACACCAATGATTTTATCGGTCGTTGTAGACTTTCCAAAGGGGGGGGGGGGGCGCGTGGTGCTTAACTTTTCCTTTGTGTATATAATTTAATGCCTTAATTGAGAAAAAATAGAAGAAAAAAATCCAAAGATTTAGCGGACACATTTTAGATTGATTGATTTGTTTGGTGTTTTAAGGCGGGCTCAGGTCGCCCGGAATTCTCGACTCGACGCCAACTCGACTGGTTTTTAGCGACTGGCCGCATCTGACCGCATCCAGATTTCAGATAAATCGGTCCGACATATACACCCTGGCGATCTAACTCAACTGAGACTCCACTGGTTTTCGCCAGTTGAACACGTTCTAGCACTAAAGACTCGACTCGTCTCATCTCAACAAGTTGAAAGCGTCCTATGCGCTCTACCGATTGGCTGGAACCGAATCCAGCCAATCAGAACGCGTATAGTTCAGTTGAATTCGTTTTGTTTGTATTAGAAAAGAGGACACATGGCTGACTGGACAAGCGAAGCAGAAAACGTGCTCACTATGATGTGGGAGGAGAGGCCTTGTCTTTACGACACAAATTTAAAAGACAACTGAAACCGAATATTAAAGCGTCAAGCAATAAAAGGCACACTCCCCGCCAAAGTGTCGAAAACTGTTTACATATACCAAAGCAAAACACGTGTTTTTATACTTTTCAAAACTTAAATATGTTAAACGTTCTCATATTTGGGGAAAATCGAAGGTTCATAACTTCTTGTTTCTGAAGAAAACAACACAGAAACCCATGGATGTTTTGGGCTAAATGTAACCAGTTTTCGACAGTTTGGCGGCGAACGTGCCTTTAATTTCTTTAAATTTATTATATAGGGATGTTTGCTTACCAGTACTGATTTCATATTTCCAGTCGCCGCCATTTGAGTTAAATAGTCTTGAGCGCGGCGCAGAACACCAATCTATCAATCAATCATATTTCTAAAAATATTCTAAAATTGAAAATGACAGTTGCTAAAAACCATAAGGTGACTGCTACTCTCTCCGCTGGTGTAATGGCCATATGGAAATTGGTGTCTTCTTTTTGAATGATTGGTGTACAGTAACTCTTTGTACAGAAGTTTTCTGGACTCATGTGAAAAAAGTTACAGAATGATGCTGTGTCCTACGACTGTAGCTCCTTAACAAGATTCATATAGCAGCCTTTGTCATCATGCTGGTATAACCATGTTTTTTTTCCATTTTTTGTACTTTCTTTTATTCCTTTCGTTCAATATATGAGCTACAGCGGCTGCTGCTAACGTTTTCCTGCACATAGCGGTTCGATATAATCCGAATTGTTGGTGATTTTTCATCTGTGTCAAATTGAATAATAAATTTACAGCATTGAATTGGCGTATTGTGTCTTCTGAGTGAAAGATCGTTTAAGTAAACATTGATTTGATTGAATCGACAGATAAACTAGATGCTAGTGAGATGCAAGAAATTGTGGGTTAACTAGAAAATATGCAAACCTACACTGGCGCCAAAATCTGATCAAACGTTATGTATATCAATATCTAGAAAGCTCATTTATATACTTGTCTCCATAGTTATTTTAGTCAAGAAGATATTCCCTGTGCCAGTGTGTTTTAACTTTAAATTATATTATCTATAAATATCCGTACGTCGGCTTTATACGACACAATGAACCAAAAATGATTAAAAGGAATACATGTGTTACCGTGTATCTGGGCGCCGAGTAATCTCAGTGACATATGCTGCTTGAGCGATCGGTTCTATCCAGAGGGGGCAAATCTTTCCGAGTCGAACGATTGGCCCCGGTAACCGACCTATGCACTCGAAAAACTAGTTAAGTCGAGTCGAGTCGTCGAATCGCGGCGACCTGACACGGCCTTTACGCCGCGCTCAAGATTATTTCACTTATATGGCGGCGTTGCCAGTTTTATTGTGGGAGGAAACTGGGCTCTATGCCCGAAAGAAAACCCACGACCTTCCGGTGGCAACTGGCAACCATCCCACATAGGTCGTTCAAGTGAAAACCATGTCAGAAAATTTTCCAGTTTTTTTTTGGGGACTGAGTGGTCTGTGAAACTACTCAAAACAATTATTGACGTCCGACGTTCCTTATACTTTCAGGAGTTGAGTAAAAGTTGTACATACTAAGATGAATACTTTTTTTAGTCTTCGGTTTCATCAATCAATCGTTTGCCAACAATATCGCTATACCAATGATTTTATCGGTCGTTGCAGACTTTCCAGGGGGGGGGGGGGGGGGGGGGTACTTAGCTTTTTACTTTGTGTATATAATCGAATGTTTTAATTGAGAAAAAATAGAAGAAAAAAATCCAAAGATTTGACGGATACATTTTAGATTGATTGATTGTTTGGTGTTTTTCATGCGTTTAAGATTATTTCATTTATATGACGGCTTTGCCAGTTTTATTGTGGGAGGAAACCGGGCTCTTTGCCTAGAGGAAACCCACGACCTTTCGGTGGCAACTGACAACCATCCCACATAGGTCGTTCGAGTGAAAACCATGTCAGAAAACTAAATGGGATTCGAACCCGCGACCCATTGGTGGAAGACTGTTCGGGTTGAGCGTCCAAGGTTAAGTGGTTGGATTACCCTCATTGAAGGTCTTTTCATCTGCTGTCAAAAAATTATCGGCAGTGTGTATTTCTCAGATAAAGTACGTAAAATTATACTGTGCCGTTACATCACTCACACGACTCAAACATTAGGGCGCTTGTGCGCATGTTCAGGTTCGGTGGTTTGTTTAATTTGCGGGTACTTGATAAAATCTCACCTTCTATTTCAATTTAAAGATATTAAATAATGCAAAAACTTTCTATTTTTGGTAAAAATAGGAAGTTCCTAACTTGGCCTGACTGGGAAAAATACAGAAAACCGCAAACTGTTTTTTTATGTAAACAGTATCCTTGTTCACAATTGTTTTTCAGTTTTATCCAATATGGTCGACTTTAGTGTCCCAAAAAAAAGGGGGGTGGGCCGAGGGGTGCCTTGGTAGTCCGACGCCCACCCTGGCAACTGCCCCTGCCAAAGGGGGTGGGCCGAGGGGTGCCTTGGTAGCCCGACGTCCACCCTGGCAACTGCCCCTGCCAAAGGGGGTGGGCCGAGGGGTGCCTTGGTAACCCTCAAATCCTTGGTAGCCCTCAAATTTACATTTGGTATATTTGCATATTTGATTGGCTAAATAAAAAAAAAAAACACACACACAGTGGGTACAAATTGTCTTTATAAAAAAAAATTTACCGTATACGTTATTTACATTTGGTATATTTGCATATTTTATGGCCTAAATTCTTTCTTCAGTTGGTCTTTATTTACTTTATGCCTTCAGAGTGATTTACGTTAAATACAGTCACCAGAAAGTACAAGTCTGTGTTTGGGGGCGTTTTCAGGACAGTCACTAGAAAGGAATAGTTCTCATCACATTATGAATTTTCATCCCTCACTTTTACTGCAGATTAAACAGTTCATCCTTCCATCGTAGTTGCATCCACTGGCATATGAAATTCCAAGAGCGGTCATTTAAATCTCACTGGTATCGAGTTACCGATTTCTGAACAGATCTCTCCTCAGCAGGGAAAAATAATCCTCTGTAATAATTCTGTAATAAAGCAAATAAAAAAGACTGACATACATAAAGCAAATTTTTTTTTATATTTTCATTAAAGCAGACACAAAATACCTAGTAAACATAGAAAACCGGCAACTATATGTAAACAGTATTCTAGTGTGCCTTTAAAAAAGAAAACACCGCGTAAGTTGGGATTGGGATTAGTAGAAAAATAAGACGTGATCAATCTCTGATGAAAGACTGTCAGTGGACTTTACGCCAAAAATATACATTTAAAGAATTATGTAGGGAATTCCCCGTTGATTTGTTTTATGTCTAACAGTCAGAAAACAAACAGAGGAAAATGCACCATATGCGCATCTACAACGGCTTGTACTGTGCACCTAACTAAAAAGGTTCATTCCCAGTCAGTAAACAAAGCAGACAAAGAATTCCCCAATTAAAACTCACTATTCAGTGGTCAGTGGGAGCCAGGAAAGTCACCAATGGCAATCTAGAAACATCTATATAAAACCAGTCGAAAAGCACACATTTAAAACTATCCTTGTTCCGCGCGTGTCCTTAAAAACGATTTTTAATCAAGTTCGAAACTAGCGATTTATTAAAAGAAGCATTAAGCATTAAGGGAATAATATATTTCCCTTAATACTATTCCTGGTCAGCTTCTTTTAATAAATCGCCAGTTTCGAAGCTGGTTAAAAAAAATTGTTTTTAAGGAATTTTTTTTCTCTTCAATTCATGTTGAAAAACATGCTGGACATCATGGCATCAACGCGAAATTTGAATGCTAACATGAATACTTTGATAGAGTGTTTTGTTTCCCCACAAAACAAGATGGCTAATAGATCAATTGATATCGAAATCTATTCAAATCCGTGACGCCAAAAAAGTTATTAACGCAATGACATTGGACCTCTCAGAAGATTTGGATAAATTTTGACGTCATAGACTAAAAAGGGTATTTAACATTTGAAAATACAAAAAGCGGTGTTAAATTTGTGTTTGTCGCATCCCATGCCAAAGTTCGACGTGGGCAGGATCGACTAACACAGGGATAAATTACCTAGTTGGATTGAGGCAACATAAAAAATGTTGCCCAGCGAAGTTGAACGCACTCGAAAGCAGAATAGGGAAGTTGAGAAATTTAAAAACGACCACATATTGGAGGTATAGGGCCTACTTAATTTGATAACTTATCTCAGAGGATGCTGAGACACGTTTATAGACCTACTGTACAGACACATTTAGCTAAGTATCATTTTGTACCATTAGCAAAGCTGTCCAAAATGTAGTATGAGGGGATACTTTAAGTGGTACATGTATTATCGGTCAAAAATTTCGAATAAAATCCATCTCAACAAAAATTCCATTATTTTTGGCAGATCATGTCACTTTAAATTGTTTGATAAACTGTTTTTGACAACATTGGTTGGTTGGTTGGTTGTTTTAGCTTATTAGCGCGTCCATTCATACGAATGGTGTACGCCATGACAACTTTGGTAAAACGGACGTTGATAAAACTGAAGAAGGCAATCTAACCAGACCTCAAACAGAAAAACATTTTTCTTGATTTAAATAAAACGATCCATAGGAAAAAAAAAATAATGGATTGCACTTACACGATGAGAATTACTCCAGTCCTAGGTAAGAAATCTGTGCACAATGGAACTCCTATGTGGACAGGGGCTAGTTCTACTAAGCTGGCGCAAAGTTACGCATAGGTTTACAGCATAGCGTTGCGCCTCTAGACTTGCGACCATGCGCAAGTTCCTAGAATTTAACACGCGTTTGCGACTGGCGCAACTTACGCCAGCTTAGTAGAACGAGCCCCTGGACTCTAGGTCTTGCAAATTAGGCATAGCAGCACAAACCATCAAGGTTTAATGCCATTCGTGAAAGGCGTCCCAAGGACGGTTTATTTCAGAAAGTTCTTACATTTCTATATATACCTGAACAGTTCGCTTTATTTGCATATTGTAATATGGGGAAAATTCGTGTAGTATTGCACGAGAGACAGTAACAATGGATATAGGAGAAGGGGGTAGGGGTGGGCGACTATCCATACTCAGAAAACCATGTGTTTGAGCACAGCAAGTTATGCCGTGCTAGCTCTCACTGTTCTCTCTGTTGTTGGCCTACCTCAGTGTAATCACAATGTGAGGCAGTCAGTACAGACTGGAATAAGGCCAATTTTGATGTATGTGATCGACTATCACAATCAAATAAACGAAAACATTTCCGCTGTATGTACATCCCGCTATGTATAGTGTATTTTGATGAATGTGATCGACTATCACAATTCAATAAACGAAAACTTTTCCGTTGTATGTAGAGCCCGATATGTATAGTGTATTTTGATGAATGTGATCGACTATAACTAAAAGAAAACATTTCCATTGTATAGGGATGCTCACCCTGGATGGATCTGCCAGCTTATAGTTGATACTAAGTTGAATGGGGAAAATGTGAAATTCAAAATGAGGCTTCCTAGGTCACATGGGTTCATTTGCATACAAAAATAGCCTTTAACTGAAATTATTTTCCTGAGTACATGGGAACTGTTAGGATTTGTTAACAGTCATTGTACACATGCAATCTAACAACAACAACAGCTTAAACACTCAGTATTTGGATCTGAAATACAGTGTCTAGTCCAAACTAAAAAAAATATTTTGAAAGTCAAAGTAGCAATTCAAACAAAAAATACAAAACTGATAACACCAATAAACAACAAAACATCTAATGGCTGGTGTAATTGGCATCTTTTACCTGTGTCTTTCTACAGTGATTCCATTTTAAACTAGAGTAGAACAGGAGAGGGTCCAAATGAGGGGACAACTTTGAATTGTGATATGACTTTCCTGAACAGTAAATGTGGTCCTTCATTTGAACCCTCACACTTCCTAGTGAACTTTAGGCCAATGAAATTGTGCTCTACTACATATAGTTTTTTTGTCCAAGAATATTGTGTGGAGAACTGAATTATGGGCATATTTGGAACTCTTGTGTGTTTAACCAGTTCTACATCAGCAAGCTGAGACTTAGGTGGGACACTTTGTTGATCTGTCCTAGAGTTTGACTGTCAAGGTTTGGTATAAATGGTCAATTGTAAGGTATTTTGGCATCTACTTGTTCATTTCCATCCATTATTTAGTACAAAAAGTGTATTTAAATTTTATGCTGCACATCCCTACATTGTATGTATATCCCGACATGTATAGTGTATTTTGATGAATGTGATCGACAATCACAATTAAATAAACTGTTTTTGGACTGACTTGTATAAGGAAACTACATACTTATGCTACATAGAAGGACCAATGGGTAATTTTGTCTTATTGAAGCTGGAAAGCTGGACGACTACCCAAACCCAATATATACAGCCGTGAGTCCACTGGCCGCCTACGTTGAGAAATGTATACTACAAAAAACTGTCCATGATTTCCGTTGTTATTTTTTCTTTAAAGTATTCAAGAAAACCCTGGTGGCTAGAGACACATTCTCAGATAATCCTGTATATAAATTATCGACGATTTACCAAATTTTATGTGTTTAACGTTAAAGGGGCATGAGCTGCCGAAATTCCCACTTTTTTCATAATTTCTGATCGTCACGACAGTTAGAGGCTTTGAAGGCCATCGTAAAACTAAATGATTGGCGTTGGAATGAGGAAAATCCATACAGTATGTGCCCTGTACGAACCGAAAACGTGTTCGAAAAGTAGCAAAATTTAAATAACCGGGACGACTATTCATTCATTCTAAGCCAAAGTTAGTTCAAAACAATACTTTATCGTACATTTTCGAGACTAGAAGCACTAAAAAGCTTCTGAATTATACGTCTTGAGAAAAATAGCCGATAATTTCAACATTCTGTGTTTACGTCAAAATATCAACATTTTGGCAGCTCATGCCCCTTTAATGGATAATAACAAGCTGGCATACACACTCGTATGTTCAATAAATGTTGTATAAATTCGCGCCAAGGAATTTGCCGAAAACATGAGAATGCATCTCCAGATTAGCCCTTAAATCATGGGTAACTTGATTCGCACGACCTCGTTATTAACTAAATGAACCGAATGTTGGAATATGTATGTTAGAAAGGATCACATGCTATCAAATACGACTGCGGTTTAGAAAAGTATGTTGAGAAAACTTCCTGTTCAGCAAGTCTTTTAGTGTCAAAGGTTCAACAATGAATGTGGGGCCTCGGTGTCTCAGACGGTTAGATTGATCGTCCCGACACAGGCCTTCCATGGATGCGGCACGGGTTTAAATCCAACTCAGACCAAAAATTCCAGAGTTCATGTTTCACTCGATGGCCGTATGTAGAAGAGTTGCCAGGTGCGCGCCGAAGGTCGGTGGTTTCCTCCGAACAAAAAGCCCCCCCCCCCCCCACTAAACCTGGCCATATAAGTGAAATAATCTCGAGTGCGACGTAAAACAACAATCAAGTAATCAACAAACAGTTGTGTATATAATTTTGTACTCTATTTTGGAGAGCTCTATTTCCGTCAGGTAAATATTTTAGCGGTGGAATTCAGAACTAACAGTGCCATTATATAGGGTATGTCTGGGAGTGCACATGTACTAAATTTAGTTGCTCTAGATTGAATATTAAAGGCTGTATAGACCCATGCACCATCTTATTCAGAGGCGGTTTCCCTATTCGCCCCTAGCGGTGGAAATCAGAACAAACTGTGTCATTATCGAGGGCATATCTGGGAATGCACATGTATTAAGTTTGGTTGCTCTAGATTGAATATTAATCTATGCACTAATAGGCCTTCTTACGAATATACAAAAGAATATTGGAGAATAAAAATAAGGCTATCTGGACAAGGTCTGAAAGGGACTCCTGTGAAGGGAAAAAGCATTTGGTTGTTATTATGTATTTACAAACAAACTCAATCAGCATTTCATTTTGTTGATTTGTTGCATCGACAGATCCGTATAATAAATGTGTTGTGCTTAAATTAGAAATAAAGCCATAATTATCAAATCTTCAAACAAGATCTGCCTTTGTGGTGTAAATAAAGTTCAATGTAAAAGATAATGGTCAACTGTTTCAGATGGATACTGGAAAAAACGCATTGGAGAATCTGTTATGAAATTGTTGAACAAATCGTCATTAAAGGCCCACTTGCCGCCGTAGCCTGTTTAAATTTGCTAAGAAACCCAATTTACATGAGCTTGTTACGACTAATACCACTAAACTTAAACATAGGATACATAAAACATGTCTAGTTAGCTTTAGAATGTAGTAATGGGATGAAAAACAAACGAAGAATCGAAGCCTGATTACAACAACAACGATCAGTGTCGGTCAACTTTCGTGTTGGATTACCCTCATTTCAGGCCTTTTTATCTTTGGTTTACACTCAAACAATTATCAGCAGGCTTTTCCAGTCGCTGTTAACCGATCGTCAGTCTGTATTTCTCAGATAAATAGTCCTACGTAAAATTACACTGTGCCGTTAGTTCACTCACTCGACTGAAACATAACATCGCCTATGCGAGCAGATTGGTTTGTTTACGTTCCGGGCACCTAAGAATTCAAATTTTCAAATTCAAATTAAAAATACAAAGTGACGTCCAAACTTTTAAATTTTGGTAAAAATAGAAAGTTCCTAACTTATATTGTCTGGGAAAAATACAGAAAACGATCTTTTTTTTTTAATGTAAACAATATTCCTGATTTTCGCGGCAAGTGTGCCTTTAAGAGAACTGCATCCATTCCTCATGCGACAGAGAATGATGCTAGATAGACGGTCGCCTACGTTGTACCAGAGTGGAGGCTGGGTTATGTGAAATACTCGATATATTTTTTATTTTAATTATAAATGATTTTTAATACGTTTTATATTTTCTGGAAGGCTGTTCCAGTCACGCAGGGTCGATGGAAAGAAAGATTTGCTAAAAGCTGCGGTCCTGCAGAAAAAAGTAGTAAAATGGTCATTGGTTCTTTGTGGATATGGATTTCTAGTCGAAACTCGCTCAGGTAACTTTTGATGAAGATGTACATTAGTTGGATCCGTAACCACCAGGTGGAACACATTCAATCAGTGAATCTTGCGACGCATACTGAGTGTGTGAAATCCAGTTTCTTCATAAAGTAGAGAACTAGCAACACTTTTAGTAAGCCCACTTATTATCCAGAGGCAACCTTTTTGGTTGAGTTTCGAGCAAATTAACCTGAAAATCTGTAAGATTGTCCCAGAATACATCTGCATATTCAAGAGAAGGCTGAATGAAAGTTTTGTACATAATTTTGAGCGATTTGAGCCTCTAAATAGAGATATTTTTGAATTGGCTGTTGTTATCAAAGTTTCAATATGGTGTGGCCAATTCCCCAAGTGAAACAAAGTTAAACCCAAATGTGAAAGGAACTAATCGGCTGCCCATAAAAGAAATATCTAAATCATCCGCTAATCCCCCTTCCCAATCTACTTCACCTAATATACTTTGAAACAAGTTCCAATGTGCTTTGCTATAGTTCCAAACGGTGTCATTATGTAGGGCATGTCTGAGAGTGCACATGCACTAAGTTTGGTTGCTCTCGAATGAATATTAAAAGCTGTATAGACCCAGCTCCTTATTCGGAGGAATTCGGAACTAACGGTGTCATGTCATGTCTCGGAGTGGGCATGTCTCGGAGTGCACACGTACTGAGTTTGGTAAAGAATTATACATTATAACGCTAGAACTTTTGTTTCAATAAGAAACGAATAAGGAGCAAATGGGGACACAATATAGAATTTTAATATGGAACGATCCGGGAACCGGGAAATAACTTCACACACATTTTCGTCGGTCTATTTCAGCTTCTCATGGAACGGCTAGCATTCGCTTATTCAAGACCGCATTTCTTGTTGAGTGTCTGACTTCAACTTCTTTATTTCACTTAGACCACAACAGTGGTATATAAGGTACATAATAATAAGATCAAGGATGGACGTCCATGCAAGGAGTCATGCACATTATGTAAAAAGAAACAATAATTTTCGCTTATTCAAGACCGCATTTCTTGTTGAGTGTCTGACTTCAACTTCTTTATTTCACTTAGACCACAACAGTGGTATATAAGGTACATAATAAGATCAAGGATGGACGTCCATGCAAGGAGTCATGCACATTATGTAAAAAGAAACAATAATTTTAGCGTATATTTTTTCTGAGCACAGATTTATTTTTACATTATTGGAAGTCGCTACCAATGAATAAGAGAAATTTGGTTATTTTAATCAGAAGGGGTACGTATGTAACACAAAACAAGGCAGGGAGTTTACTGGGACATGGATAGTTGAGGTAATATTGCGGCAGATACTGTTGTCTTGCATTAAGAAAATAATCACAGATTAATATGTAATGCAGTTCGTCTCCCACCTCACCTTTGTTACAAAGGAAACAAATTCGTTCAGGTCTTGGTATGTTGGACCATCTACCAGTTTCAATAGGTAATTTGTGATTTGATGTTCGAAATTTAACAAGTATTTGCAGATACCTTTCTGGGATGACAGACAGATATTTTTCATACTGGTGGGACAGCTTAATAGAATTATACAACTGACCTTTGGAAGATGATGAGACAGAGTCTTTCCAATTTTGTTTAAATTGATCTTTAAGAGTAAGCTCAGTTTTTGCTTTTAGTGTAAGGGTGGATCCATGGGGGATTTTGGTTTATCCAAATGAAGTTCCTGCCAGTTTCTTCCAAAATGGATTTGACACAAGATATCCATTTATGTTCATAAATTCCATTTCGCATATCCGAGAGGAGTGCTTTATAAAATAAGTGAGACAACTTGTTATCTGACAATGGATTAACTAATCGCCCCCAATAAGAAATGATCCTTTTCTTTATGTCTACGCTTAATGGATATCTACCAGTTTCACCATATAACATATAAATAGGAGTGCTTTTTCTAACCCCGAGAACATACCGAAGGAAGTATAAAGAAGGAAGTCTTCTCTAGAGGTTGGAGGCTGTCAAACCCCCAGACTTCACAGCCATAGCTCAAGATTGGAACAATTAGTTTATCAAATAAGGTTAACTGGAGGTCGATGGGTAGGTCATGTTGTCGGATCTGACATTGCAATGTGATGGAAAAAATTATGACAAAACAAAAGTGTGTACAATGTAAGAAGGGGGGGGGGGGGCGTAAATCGATTGAGCGTAACAAAGAGAGCTCTTGTAGTGTCTGGATGTTTGGTAATTACATAGTTCTTTTATTACTAATGTGATTCATTCGTTGATTTTTCACACCCACTCAAGAGTATATCACGTATATGAATGGTGGCGTTGTAGGGAAACCCCTAACTTCGGCGGGTACCTGGCAACCTTTCCAATAAAAAAACATACACCCAAGAAAATTATAAACATTGAAAAGGCAAACTATACCCTTCAACAATGTTTTACAAAATCACATGCAGATATACATTTATAAAAATTGAATTGTTTGATAAAAGGGTTAAGCCCATCCTATTATATGGGTGTAAACTGTGGGGGATTTGTACTGAAATTGAAAGGTTGCATACTCAGTACTTAAAGTATATATTAGGCTTGCCAAGAGAGAACCCAACATGATTGTTTACTCTGAATTTGGTAGAATAAGATTTCCCTTTAGTGTTGATATTCACGGAGGGGTTTGCTACAAAATCGTTTCCGACCAAAATATCTTAATGTATAAACTTTATCGACAACAGTCAATGTCATTTACCAGAAGATTCAAATTTAAAATTGGAGTCGGAAATTAAAAAAAAAAAAAATTTAAATATCAATGGTGTTGGTTTATTACATGTTGCAGCAAAATATAGACTACCATATTTAGTTGAAAATACGTGCATAGAAAATTTGAAAGACAGGGGAAACGTCATTTTCAATTTTCATCAGATAAATTTATGGTTGTTTATTGAGTTTAATTGCCATATATACCACCTAGGTCAAGGATGAGTCGTTTGGTTATTGCGTTGATGTCCTTTAAGGTACAAAAAGCTGCTACATCTTAGATAGTTGGAAATTCTTAGTTTCTCATAGAGAGGTAATACAAAGTTCAGAAAAGGCTGAAGCCATTGATCCATACATCAGATGATAAAGTATCCATAGCTATCTATGGCTGATGTTTTTTTTAAAGGGAACCTACTCGTTTGACCATTTACTTAGAGTTATCCAACTTAGACAGTTGAAGGTGGCGCTGTCAAATTTGACAACATGGCTTCGAAGTGAAACGTTGTTCGACTTACTCACTGACCATAGAATATCACAGTGAACTTTTATGGATGTTTAAATTGTTTTCAACATGATGTGGTCACTTTGAAAATTGCATCGTTAAGTTTTTTTCACTGCTTTGTATTTATCGTCATTCTGTCAACTGTTCTGACTGTTGTCAGTTGAGCTTGACGTTTCGTCTGCTGCTGAGTGTTTCAACAAGTTGTCTGTCAGTGTCACTGCCATATCCATATTCACCGGTTGTTTATTTTGGATCTGTGTTGGTAAATTCGTTTACCAACACACAATTGTGACATAAAAGTATTCCAGGTGTTGGTGCAACTTGTTGGGAAATATGGCCACTGCTCCGGGGAAATCTGGGAACGTTGGAAAGAAACTTATTGACAATTTGCAGAGTGATTTCCGAACACTATCTGCTGAAGCGAAGAGAAAGTTCAACCCTGTTAAAGAAGTTAGTTATTTACTGTTTACATCTACATCTAGGTTATATTCATTGATCTCTTGATTTATTCACAAAAACAGGCCATAGGATTTCACAGTAACGATTGGTTCCGGTAGCCTGTTGTTAGTGTTGCTCTAAAACTACGGAAACAGAAAACTGTTACCCATCATGAAAGCGAGTATATGGTAGGCCTATGATGTATAACGAAACTAGCATCGGTATCGGTTGGTTCCCAGTATTTCAATATATGGAACCAATTTAATGTTTCCGACTGACACCGAAATTATATGGCCTGAAAAAATAACATGTTCAAGTGACCCACTATGTCATAGTCATCACTCATGTGGCCAGATCAAGTGTTAGAAAGTGACACGCTCAACTATTAAGTCTTATCACCATCAACTCCCCACATCCGACTCGTCATAGCTTATCGCAAGTCGCCAAATACTGTTGTCACTAAATTATTCTGTTACTAAATTGCATATGATTCTATTAACCAACGTGACGTTCATCTCTAATGTCAAATGTCAAAGACGAGAATTTGACAACTTGGCTGATGCTGGCTAAATGCACAATGACATGTAGCTGGTTGTGGCGTCAATACTATGATTCATTACTCAGTGCAACAAATCTCAGCTAAACGATCACGTTCTCCGGACGATGACAACTGACTTACATGTACTTATGGAGACATCATCTTGTAAAATTTCAACCTCTACATACTTGTAGAAAAAGAATTAATTATTCAGTTAAATGTTACCAGTGAAGAATGTTTTAATTTCAGCTTTTGCTCATCTTGAATATTTTGAATAAAATAACAGTTTGATAGCTTTAACAGTGGCTGCACAGTTTGGTGTAAATGTATTACAAGGTTTAAAGAAAAGGGCTTGTCATTTTGGTAATTCTATCCAGTGTTTCATTGAATATAGAGCTCTGGTACAATAAACCTGTAAATTTTTCTTGTTTGTGCAGGCTGCAGAGGCATCCCTTTTAAAGATACGAGTTGTACCTCAAAAGAATGACCAGGGTATTATATCAGGTAAGTACTCCAAATAATATAATACTGCTCAGCTGTAACAGGATACAGTTTCATTTCCCATTTGCCGTAATATTAATGTCTTAATTTGTGGCTAAATAACCTTAATCTCTTGGAGGCTTTTCCTTTCCATTTTTATAGATCAACTCATGAGACATACTTGGCCAACCAAATAAACTAGACACATATATTCTCAGCCAAACTGTGGTATTTTCAAAATTTTTTAAATATAAAAAAAAACACACAAAAATCTTCAATCAGGCATTGATTGAAGGCTTAAAGTATGGACAGTAGAACGATATTTGTTTCTTGTGAATTACAATGATAGCATGGCTGTCCCACAAACAAATTGGCTTTTTTAAAAAGAATTCTATGATACTGTGATACATGTACCGGTATGTTGGCTGTGAAAAGGGATTAAATGATATTTATTAAAGTACACTCAGCCAAAAAGAAAATGAAATGTGTGTCATTGTGATGTCATACATGTACATGACATTCTTTGAGTCAGTATCTCCTCTTTGACATCTGTGGATAATACAGGAAGCTTTCTTTTTTTTCAACCATATGCTTTTTAAATACATTTGTAGTCAATTTACAGTTATGGTTGAGGTGAAATAATTTTACGCACTGATCAATTATTTCTAACTTGTGTTACTTGATGAATCGTTCTTTCAGGTCTGTTAGCTGTGAGTAGTGATTTAGTCCATCCTCTGGTACTGGGCTGTGAAACGAAGAATCCTCGCCTTGTACACATCTGTTTGGTGGCCGTGCAACGTCTCATTTCACATGAAGCTGTCTCAGTGGTGAGAATCCCTTACTATTGTTTATTAGTCCCCTACCCGGATAGCCGAAGGGGACTAAACATGTAGGATTGCGCTCCGTTCGTCAGTGTGTCCACCAAATTAGTTTTCCTGAATTTTTTTCTTAGCTCTTCAAGTTATTGTGCTGAAATTTTGTATTTAAGTCTTCCATGAGGAATTTGAGACCAAGTTTACTTTTCCTTCAGCTCCACCTATTTTTATGAAATTATGGCCCTTGGACTTTGAAATTACAGTTTTCCTGACTTTTTTTCCCAATGCTTTCAGATGCATGTATTGACAAAATAAAACATTAACATAAAGAAATTGCCTTTTTATTTTTCTCAAAAAATAAAAATTATAAACTTTTTATGACACTAGTGCTAAATATTTATATTAATTAAAGTTGGGTTAAAGACTGGCCTGGATTGGATAAATATGTCCGTTTGTTATTCAAATTATATAAAGATCGCATGTCGCATGATATAAGTGAAATATTTCAATGAGTGGTGCAACTTAATACATCAATCAATCTAATGGTATTATCTTGCTTTAAAATTGTCAAGAGAAGTTGGACATTCTAAGAACCTTGAAAAACTAAAAGATTGACTTTGAAAGAAAAAAATAATGGTTAAGTCAACTTTCCGAAGATATGAGCTAATAAGGGACAAAATTCAAATAGCCAGGATTGATGAGTACATTTGAGAGGTTTTGTTCTTTATAAAAGTATTCATTAACTCTTATTTTGTACTTCTTTATAAAAATAACGAAAAATTAGTTCTAAACCATTAATTCTGTTTCAAAGACATTTTTCCTTTTATTTGGTAGCTCATGCCGTTTTAAGAAACCATGTTGAAAAGAAAATGCCTGATATTCTTGAACATGATCTGAGTATGTTACATGTAGTATGATACAAATAATTTGAATTTATGAAATCCTGTTTGAATTTCCACTTTTAAGACGGCAGCAACTAGCATAATCAGTATGTTATGGCAGTTAATGGAAGCCAGCCTGGAGGAGTTGAAACTGCTACAAACTGCTATATTACTGATCACAACTAATTCTGTTGTTCAGCATGAGTCCTTAGCAAGGGTATGTATGTTTTAAATAAGTTGTTTGTTTCTCAAACTGTCTACGCAGTACACACTGTATATACTATATGTATTAAATAAATGGTACTGGGGGCTGTTTCTCAGCACATTTACGCCCGTCGTAACTTTGCGCCTGGTCGTAACGTAATGTTTAAGGTATATGTTGCCATGACGTTACGACTAGGCGCAAAGTTACGTCGGTGTCTAGAAACAGCCCCTTGAATCTTAAACAAAAAAAAGCAACAGGGGGAGTAACTCTAGTAGATTTTGTTGTATAGAATTGTCTCCCTTTGTGCTGTTATTTTTTTTTTTATATCGTTCAATCATCAATCGCAATAAATTAAGAATTTATAATTAACATAAGGTTAGCCAGATGTCCTCCCATGGGCTTTTTAGAACATTCTCAACATGTGGGCCTGGGGGCTAGGACAATTTAAAACATGGACAATCTTTTCGAAGGAAATTGCTTCAGAAATGTCCATTTGAATACCCCAATTCCAATTTCTCTAACGTAGCTTTCATTTGGTTATCTGTATTGCCTGTGTTACTGGTTTTTACAGGCTTTAGTTTTGTGTTTCCGGTTACATTTCACCAAAGATAGTACAACAATAAACACTGCAGCGGCGACAATCAAACATTTAGTGAATGTAGTTTTTGAAAGAGTGACAGCCGAGGATAGTGTACCTTCTCAAGGTAATTCTGTTTTGAAATGTTATGATTTTTGCGGATTCCAATTTTGGATATTCAGGATTTAAAATTAAACCTAAACTTTGTTGTAAACATTGGATATATTTTTCACATCTTAATAAGTGTAATTTAGTAGCACTGCATGTTATAAATAACTTTGTTTCCTTAATTTTTTTACATATGAAAGAAATTAAGCATTATGGTTTTAGGCATTCTTTCTTTTTCCTCAATTTTCAGAGCCGCTAGAAGCAATATCAACTGAAGAACTGAAAGCTGGGAGTAAATCTCCTCCCAATTCTCTGAGACCCTGTGCAGGAGATGCTTTTCTACTCTTTCAGGTTGGCTTTTATTCATATGGTGATGTTGATTTTTTGATGATGAAGTAATTTAAAAAGCCCTTGAAATTACAAAAAACTCTGACTGGGTTTTTTCACTTGATCTTCCTATGTGAAAAGGATGGCAGGTACCCGTCGATGGCCAGCACTTTTCTTTGAGTATCATATAAGTGAAATAATCTTGAGTATTATATCTATGATCAAAGAAAAGAATCAATGGAAGGATGAACTGTTTTTGTTAGTTTCAGCCCTTCTGAAGAATGTTTATACTCCCCATTTACACAATCGAGATTTCGGATGTTGACGAATTTGACTAAACTATTTGAAAAAGAAATCTGTTTTTGTCCAAATTCTTTCTGAAAATGGAAAAAAAAATAGATGAACCAAAAAATTGCTGCATTTGTTTTGTTATGAAATAATAACCTTATTAAGTTCTTGCTTTTAGGATCTATGTCAGTTAGTGAATGCAGATCAACCATTCTGGCTGGTGGGGATGACAGAAATGACCAGAACGTTTGGACTGGAACTTCTAGAATCCGTTTTAACCACATTCTCAGCAACTTTTCTCAAGGTAAAAACTTGTGTTTTTCCTGTCCATAAGTTTTTTGTCGTTTTTCTTCTTATTTTTTTTAATGCCACAATTGGCTTTGATCAATAAAATCAAATCAAGAAATCTAATATTATATTTCTTCTTTTATCAGCATCCTGAGTTCAGTTTCCTGTTAAAAGAACGTGTCTGCCCCCTGGTGATAAAACTGTTTTCCCCGAGTATCAAATACAGACAAGGGTTACCTGCCCCTCCATCTCCTACTCCCGTAGAAAAGCCATTTTTCCCGATTGTAATGCGACTTTTGAGGATTGTTTGGGTTCTTATTAACAACTATTACACGTTGCTGGTAAGAGCCAATATCATTTATTCTATGATACAACCATTTTGTGAGTATTGTAAAAGCATGTGATTGGTTTGTAACTAGTAAGTCTCTATTCAGATACCAGTGTCACTGCTTATTAATTTTCAACATGTTCTGATATCTTATTTCTTGCAAATTTGTTGTCTAATTTTTAACTAGATAGTGTATATACATATCTGTCTCTGGTATTTTTCTCCTGAGTTTACATTGCATATCCTAATTGTTCTCTTGCCAGTTGCGTTAAGCAGTAATGGCGTAACTTTGTGGAAACAGGTTTAGACCGAGCAAGTTCAGATACCATTTCGACCTCCGGCATATTCCATCAAATTCTCGATTGTGCCAGTGTTTTCTCATTACTAGAGTCTCTCAAAATTATATTCTTGGAAATTGACAGAAATTATTTTATGTGTGATGCTGGAACCGCCAATCGAATCTCATCCCAGAGAGTGGCACCTATTGCCAGTACTGTAAGACTCATTTTCTAAATGACACAAACTATTTAAACTCATATGTGTTGTAGGCAACAGAGTGTGAGATTTTTCTTTCACTACTGGTGAAATTCATGGACCCTGAGAAACCCATGTGGCAAAGATGTTTGGCATTAGAAGTAATTCACAAACTTTGTGTGCAGCCAGAACTTCTAAGGTTGGTTTTATTACATAGATGAGTTGCTATAGGTGTTATAAACATGTTTACTCTTCTGATGAAGAATGCATAGGTTATTAAAGCATTCCTACTTATTGGGATTTTAACCATCTTTTGTGGATAGGGGTGTAACCACTTCTCCCCCTCAAAAACAATAATAGAAAGAAAATTTTTTTTTCACACTAAAACACACGGGCAAAGGGAAAATCTCCTTGTCTAAAATAACCATGGAGACAAGTTTCTTATTGTGTTACATATTATAGTTTTGTTTCAAGGAAGAGTGTTAGTGACCACCTCCTAATGTCAATGGTTTATCTCTAATAATCAGCCTACCCACTATATGAGAGATATACTTTGCTAGCCCTGAATGAGATAGGGTTTACAGCTGAGAAGAAATCTCCATAGATAATTATATGAAAATACTCCCTTCTTGCTAGTTGATAAAGAGTTCATATGGATTTTAGAGTTTCTAAACAATATTTTTAATAAGTAACTAAACAATACCCTTGTTAAACATAAGCTTCATTTATGTAGCTCATACAAAGGATGATCCCTTTTGTTATTGTTACTGTTTTACGTTACACTTCAGATTCAGATTCCAGATTTGTTTTATACTCTTGGCCCTTTTTCCGGGCATGGAGAAATACATCATATAAAACACAATACATATATTCAATGCTACATGTATGTGTTTTGTTTCATTCGTAGGTCATTTTGCAAGAGTTATGATATGAAACCTCACAGTACAAAGATATTCAGAGATATGGTGAACGTGTTGGGTTCCTTTATTCAGTCACAGTTTATGAATTCACCCAGTGGACAAACAAATCAAGGTCAGCATTCTACCGGATTGTTTATGGATAGTTTCCCCAGCACACATAGAGGGGGGGGGGGGGAGGGACTGAGCCGGTTTAAGTGATAGTCGTTACCATTGTCCTTACTATCGCTTGGTTGCAAATTCAAATATCACAGGGTCCATACGAATGAAAACTTTTGACTGTGTATGAACTTAATCGCCCCATCTGGAATAGTTGCCAGGTAACCAAGGAAGGTCGGTGTTCACTTAGAGTAGTTTCCTCCCCTCACAGATTTCCAACTGGCTAAGATCCTCTTTTTCACTGACCTGGCAATGGCGCTATATAAGTGAAATAGTCTCTTGAGTTGGGCGTAAAACATTAATCAATAAATTGTATAACATACCTTACAATCTTAACTTTGTGTGACTTTGACGTAGCAATGTGCTTTTTTATAAGTTATTGTTTCGAAGCAGAGAATTGTTTTTTCTGAAAAAAAAAAGAAATTAAATATTCTGACTATGAAAAATATAGTGTGGTAATATCCGAATACTGTAGTGTTTCTCTTAGACTCAACTGTTAACCGTATTTAGTATATAATTAACCCCTCTGTCATCGCCCTGTGGCCAAACGTTCGACAACGCCTGACATATTCAATGAAACGCCTTTGTGAAGTTAGGATATTTGTACGTCATAGCGGTTATGCTGGATTCGTGGAAACTTTTGTGGGATATTTTCCGAATGCTTGGGATGGCTTTGTGGGGCTGTTTGGTGGAGAGCCTCATTATTATTCAGTGCACCATGATTCTGTCATTCTGATGGTTTTGGGTATGAGTGTGAAGAAGTTACTGGTTTTAAATTTTTTTCACAAACTGCTATAGATATTTTATCTTTGATACTTGGTTTAATCTCTTAGGAAACAAGTCTCCTGATGTTCAAGGGACACCACCAGCTATGGTTGGAGGGTTACCTGTTGGGGGCGGGGTCACTCCACAGCCTGCTTTCATGTACCGTGGGGTCTGGATACCCATCACTATGGCAATACCACAAGGGCAAACAAAGTCTATATAGTAAGTCTTGTAACAAGTCATTTTAATAGACCTTGAGGTTTTACATACTGCTCTTTCAGTCTTGCTTCTGTCAGTTCGAAAACCGTTCTTATCGATGAGTTTGGTTGATTGATTGTTGTGTTACGCCGCATTCAAGACTATTTCACTTATATGGCGGCCTTGCCAGGTTTAGTGGGGTAGGAAACCAGTCTCATTGTCTGGGGGAAAACCCCAACCTTTGGCAAGTACCTGGCAACTCTCCCACATACGGCGATCGTGTGAAAAATCCACTCAAACATTTTTTATACGCCTTGTTTTATTTGGTCTGAGTGGGATTTGAACCCACGCCGCATTGATGGGAGGCATGTGTCGGACTGAGGGACTATCACTCTAACCGACTGAGCCTTTGATGGGTTAGGGGTTCTGATTCCACTCAATCCAAAGAAAATTTGTGGGTATTTTGCGGGATCGTTGTGAATGGGTTGCCAGGTACCTGATAAAGGTCGAGGGTTGGCTCCCCACAAAGAGCCCAGCTTCTTTCTCTGTAAACCTGACAACACCTTTTAAGTGAAATAATCCTGCTTGCAGCGTAAAGTATCAATCTATGTAACCATCTTGTTTAAGTAAATGACCTAAAAAAATTTCTGTTGAATATAGTGGTTTATTTTTTTGTTGTCATTAAAATTGGTACAACTCCCAAGGTGCAGACCTCTATCCTCTGCGTCCATCCTAGGCTCAAACATAATATGAACTTTGAATTCAGTAATTTTGTTTGTGGCATGAACACTTGATGTGTACATTGTGGACAATCTTCTCGACATAATTTCTTTAGCTAATAATTAGTGATCTGTCAGTGTATTTAAGCTTCTCTGGGCATATTTTCTTCAGCTAATAATTAAGGATCTGTCAGTGTTTTTAAGCTTCTCTGGGCATATTTTCTTCAGCTAATAATTAAGGATCTGTCAGTGTGTTTAAATTTGAGGGCATTTTCAAATTTCTTGTGTTATAGCTTGGAGATGTTAGAAAAGATTGACTCACCAATAATCCCGGATGGATATGGTGTCTCATTGGCATTTTATTGTCTCCTGGACGTGGTGAAAAGTGTACAGCTCCTTATTTATGGGGAGTCTGGGGACATCACACCTCACAAAATGGAAGGAAGTCCCAAGAAAAAGGAGGCTGTTAAACCCCCACCTAAACCAGTGGAACCTGTCACAGGTACATGTTTGTTTTCAAAGGTCCCCAAACATACACAATTTTTTTATGAATTCCGACTTTTAAGAAAACGCCAGCTTTATAAGTACACTGAAAACTAAACGATTGATGTTAATAAATTACAAAAATATTGCTGAAGACTGTAACATATACACACCAAAAGTGTGTGTGAGTAACAAAATTCAAATTATAATGCAATACATGCTGCTCATATTTTAAGGGTTTTTTTTTTGCTTGTTATCAACAGAATATTCTACATTGTAATTATTCATAAAAATAACAAGTAATTAGCTACTGTAACTCTGTTTCAATGAAAATTGCTCAGCATTTGGCAGCTCGTACCACTTTAAACATTGGACGCTAGAGTTATGCAAGCTGATTTTGATTTAGCTGAATTTTTTTGAAAAAGGCCTCCCACTCAACTGCAAAAATTTGATATTTTCATTTTTTTTAAAGAAATTTTTTACTTTGTCTGCAAATCAGATAATAGAATCATAGCTGTGAAGAAATCTCTAAAAACGGAATGTGGAGAAAATAGTTCAGATGTTACTTTTCATAGATTGTGAGTTTTATCAGAAAGCAGTAGAAAAGTCAGGAAACTGTGGGTGTTCTCTGGCCTTTCATCATTTAATATCGTTTTAAAACTCAGTGTAAGTTGAGTAGCTCTAGGAGGTTGAAACCCAAATAACAACTATAACACCACGAGAGAAAAATATATAGCTGCATTTAGAATTATAATTTTTTTAAAGTACATTAAGGAATGAAAAGAAAGTCCATTATCCACGCTTACATAGTTATATTTGTATAAAATCGTATTTTAGTCAAGAAGATTTTCCCGGTGCCCCGGGAGTTTTAGTGTTCTTAAATATATATATGCAACAGTCACTCAGTTAAATCAGCTATTTCAGAGAAAATTATTTAAAAAATTTACCATTTATTTTACTTATTAAAATATTGTTCAAATTTTTTTTTTGTTTAGTTCCATTGTGCTGTAATAATGTTGAGGATTGTATTTCAGTTCTGTATATATCTTTACATATATTTTATGACATTTCAGAGGTGGAGAAGAAACTACACGAAGAACTAGTGAATTCCTCATGGTGTGGTGTTTTGGCAGCTTTATCATTACTGTTAGATGCCAGGTAAAGTTTAAAGAATTTTCAAAGCATTAGTCTTTCTGACATATGGGAAGAAAGGAAATTTTGAAATTCAACAAGGGTCACATGTATAATTCACCGAGACTTCCACAGGAACCTAGTATTACTTCTTAAAGTAGTCTGTACATTAAACTCCTCTTTCAACCATTCTTTAAAGTTTTTAAAGAGTTCGCCACTTTATGCTTAACTTCTTTGTTACAGATTTTTAATTTTCTACTCACCACTTGGAAATGCTAATGATTTGAATGTGAAAATGTCTTTTTTGTTTGTTTTCAGTACTGATGAAAGTGCAACAGAAGCAATATTGAAATCTCAGCAGATCTTTGCCAGTTTGTGTGGTAAATTAGTACTTAACACTCCCAGAGATGCCTTTATCACAGCCCTGTGTAAAGCCTCTCTACCTCCTCACTATGCCCTGACAGTTCTCAATTCTCAAGGGGGTATTGCCTCTTTACAAAAAAGTAAGATATTGAAACAAATTATTTTATATTTACATTGTTTCAAGCTTTCACACATTGAAATTCTTTACATTTAAAAAAATGACATTAACCTGAAGGTTGTAAAACTAGTTTCTTATTTAATAATCACCTTTCTTGTGATTGTGGCCATATGCTAACAGAAAGCCAAAGCCTTTTTCCCTGGATATACTCCCTAATTGTCTCTCTTACTTACAATACTGCAATATGAGCAAAATAATCTTGAGTATGGTAATAAAATATTGTTTGGGAATGCTATAGCCTTCTTCAATCCACAAATCTTTAGGCTTTCCCAAAGAATTAAATCATGTACAATTGCCTAGTTTCTAAATTACAGTACTGTCAGTGACTAAGTATCAATCCTCCGGGGATCCCACGTGGACTGGGCATTTATCCCCTGTGGAACATCCGCGGACCCTTTTAAAATCCTCCACATAGCTGGATTGAATCCTCCGTGGAGGTTCTGCAGAGCCGACACTTATCCCCCGCCAAGGTTTACTACCTTCACCGATGTCCCTTAGTCCGTCAGTTGAGAGTCTGTCATATTTCGTATGGTGATTTAAATAGAATTACATGAATAAAATTTTAGCTTCTAGCGTACGGATATACTGAGTAAATGAAATTGATCCCAATCATGATCATGTTTTATTGCATATCTTGCAAAAATTATCTATTTTGGGAACAAACACCAAGCAGACTAACAAAGTTACATGTGTCACTGTCAAGTAGGTGTGACTTACGCCCCTACGGCCGTATAATATACGACACTGAGCACTGTATTCACTATTTAACATTGCATGGAATCTTTTTTTTTAGTTGACATTGAACAATTAAATGGAAACAGCAGGAATTTTCTAATAATTCTTAACTAACTTAATTGATTATTTGGTAAAACTTTCAAAGGGATTGAAAAGACGAATCACAGCAGGAAAAGATCGAGATGATTACATTTTGACATAAATTAATAGAGCTCTGTTCAGTTTGGACCAACAGGAGTGTGACCTGATTGGCCTTTAGACCAATCAGCAATCAGCCAAATGACCTTATTAATAAACAATATGAAAGTATCTCCTAATAAATTCCCTATACGGGATGGTTGCCAGTTACCACCGGAAGGTCGTGGGTTTCCTCCGGGCATAGAGCCTGGTTTCCTCCCACAATAAAACTGGCAACGCCGCCATATAAGTGAAATAATCTTGTGCGCGGCGTAAAACACCAAACAATCAATCAATCAACCGAATAAATTCAACATATGCATATTGACATCGCATTATGCTAAGCTTTTCAGTGGATCAACAAGTTATTATCTACCTTGTGAACTATTTTTGGACAATTTTTCTAAATTAAAAATTGGTTTTTAGAAATTCATTAATTGACATATAATGCTTGTCAAATGCAGACAATTTATTTGTTGAGCTGATGCAAGAATGAACAGCCTTGCAGGGGCATGTGACCGTCTTATAGTTAAAGCCTATAGTTTTACTCTCAATATCACGTCCAATATAACCAAGGATAGTACATGTACATGCTGTATAGAGGATATAGAGCATCTCTATAGAGGATAATTATCTGTCTTTTTGTGGTGAAACAATTCTCCCACACTTGGAACATTGTTCAACTTCCAAGTAGTACTCTGAGTTCTCGTTGGTCTAGATTCTCTACAACTCTGCACTTGGTGCCAAAAACGTCTGGATATTATCTTGACTCCATGACACTAGTCGAATAAACCCTATTCAATTTAGATACATGTAGGAGTGATACTTTCACGTAGCTTCATAACTGGTGTTGTGGGAATGTTTATTTTTCTATTTTTTTTTTTAAACAATTGCAAAACTAGTTAAAGGGATTGTAACTAAATAAAATAGTGAATAGGCTATATTTCTTGTTGGTCATGCATACTAATGAAAATTTAACCTCAGGTCAGAGATGGGCTCGCTGATAAATTGGGCGTGTATGAGGGTTTTAACACACAAACAGTTGATATAAAAACTTTTAGGTAATACTGGTTAAAAAGAAAACGCTTTACTGAGTGAATCACTAATCATCAGTCATTTCCAAGCACGAGACATTTCATGTGGATTAAGGAAAGAATCGGGGAGATGAATTTAATTGATTACGGCTAGTCAAGCATACATATAAGACCAACTATAAGCATTTCATCTATATACACTGTATGTTGGTTCTCGTATAAAATAAATTTTCAAAACTTTGTCTCTGGTCAACCCTCATTTTACGCATTAGTTTTGGCCGTGGTAGGTCTAAAAATCTGTGTTGCAAGGTTTGTCACAGTCTACCGTCAGTTGCATCAGCTCCTCCGCGAGAGTAATGCTCTGCAGAGCTTTTCATTTTCCATCACCGATCCCCTACCAAGGTGTTGGCAAAGCCCCACGGGGGAACGGGGAAGGATTGATACCTAGTCACTGAGAGGACTATATTCAAAGAAAAATGTAAAAATTTCTGAGTAGGTTTGTGACTTGCTTTCCTAATGTGGTAGAGTTAACAGGTACTCGGGTTTCCTTTATGCAAACAGCGCTGTTTCCTCTTCCACTAAACCTGGCCTGAAAAAGATAAATAAATCACTCCACCATATTTGGTCATTATTTTTCGGGAATATATTTTACATTGATTTATTTATCCAGCTGAACATCTTTTGATTGTAAGTTTAATAATTTCAACTGATACAAAATTCTGCCATAAATTGTTTCTCCAGATTATGGGAGGACTTCAAGCTCGGATTTACAGCAACTGGCTACAGAGTCTATGGAGAGAAGTCAAGTTGTGGCAGTGGGAACCCCCCTCCCTACCCTCTCCCTTCCTATTGGTGCTCAACAAGGACCTGTCATGGTAAGACCAAGAAAACAAACATAAAAAATAGGATTCATTTGAAAAGCTCAAATTAAACTAAATTTTGGACACTTTCAGTAGAATTAGGTCTTGGTCCTATCAAATACCCTGAAGAATAAGAAACAGCACTGAGGCCAATAAGGGTTAACAATGACATATTTAGACGTATTTTATTTGTAGCAGTATTACGATTGACTCCATCCTTCAGTCTTTTCATGAGTACATCAGCTTTCAATTGCCAATTACCCTCCGGCTGAGGGCTGTTTGGTTTTTGCCATAGCCTTTTTTGCCTACCTACATGTAGCATTGAGGAAAATTAAGTATGCCAAATACATTAGCCTTCCTGATCGTATGGTCTGAGAAGGTTTTAATGGTTTAATTTAGCTGGGATGAGGGTGGTTAAGATCTTTTGGTCGGTTGGTACTTTTGTTACCATAAAACCGTAGCTCTTGAGTGCGATGTTAAGCCCCAATCAATCAATCAATCAATTCAATTGCCAATTACTTGAAAATGACGTCATTTGGCGACGTCAAAATTACATCAAATCACCTAGAATTGAAAACTGATATACTGATGGAAATACTGAAAGTGTTTTTGAAAAAAATTAAATTCTAATCTTCCGATGAGGAGTTACCAAATTTTTATAATTGCAGCTCAATAAGGTATGTGGTCACTGTAATAGTCAGTTTGTATGATATTTGGACACTTTCTACACAGAGTGTAGCTTTCATCATTATATCAATATAAAGCTTGCTGGTATTCAAAATTGCTTCATTTTGATTTTTTCACCAATGAATAAATTTCAAACATGTGAAATATTTTAGTAATAACAGGATAAGTTTCCTTGTATGAACAGTCTCTAAGTGTGGTGAACAGCTTCAGATGGACTTGCAGCATGTTCTTACATAAGCCTTGTCGAAGTCTATGGTCTGTGGAGCCTATAGTCAAAATTTTGATGTGGGCGGGGAGGGTGATCTTTTGATCGTTTGGTACTTTTGTCGCCATTCAACCTTAGTTGTTGAGTGCAACGTTAAGTACCCATCAATGAATCAATCAACTTTTAGCTGAACACAATGCTTTGACAAATTCATTTTTTCTTTTTAAATTGCACTTGTTAATTGTGTGGACTTTTAAAGGGGGAGATAACAAGAAATCACTTTAGGGTTCAGAAGAAGCGCACTAACTTTTCCTTTCCAACGCTACCAAACACAGTGAAGTTAATAAAATTCCACAAAAAGAAAAACAAATTGGTCAACTTTCAAAATCTCCCATTTAAGCCTAGATTAAATTCATCCTCTTCAAGGCCTTCGTAATTCACCAATATGGCATGCAGACCATTTTCTTGCTAGTCACATTTTCCTCAAAGCTTCTTTTGTAATTCAATATAAGTTTCGTCAAACTGAAAACAATTTGTGGCACATATGAATACTTTGAAGAGAGTGAAATTAACCTGGGTTTAAATGGGAGATTTTGAAAGTTGACCAATTTGTTTTGTGTGTGTAACATAATACGGTATTTTATAAACTGCATGATGTCCCATGAAAAAATCGCAAAAAATATGTGTTTGGTACCGTTGGAAAGGAAAAACAAGCGCGCTTGTTTTGAAACATAAGTATTTTTTTGTTTTCTTCTCCTTTAATGTATAAAACTGTGTGGGTTTTCTTGCTTACCGATATGGTCATATATATTTTTTCAGTTAACTGCAAAGAATATTCAGTGTATGAGATCCATTTTGAGCGTAGCTCACTGCCATGGAGGTATCCTAGGCACAGCATGGCACCTTGTGCTAACCACATTACAGGTAATGCTATTCTCTACCCATATAGCTATTTAAATCTTTCTATTACGAGGGATTATCTGTGACAGCTGAATAGAGTTCATCTAGGTTTGTGATGTTTGTTCTCGTTTATGATTACTCAGGCAAAATGTTTGTGACTATTGGATGCTGTTTTCGGAAATAATAAATGTGCGGTATGTTGGTCGAAGGAACAAGATACCGGATATTCCATATAGGCAAAATGTGTCCTTATCCAGGATTCTGTTCTCTCTCCATTCCATAGAAGTTGATGATAGATTTTCGTTTTATGCTGCATTCAAGATTATTTTGGCCATGTAGTCAACATAGTTTAGTGAGAGAGCAAACCATGCGTTTTATCCAGAAGAAAAACTCGGGCGCCTGTTTCACAAAGCGGTTGAGCCTAAGTTTTTTACATAAGTGCCCTAGTAAACCATACTGTGGAGATACATTGCTATGACAGTTACGTAAAATCTTATGCTACGCCTCTTTGTGTAAAATGTTCTCGGTATCTGGCAAGCTTTCAACAAACTGGAAGCGAGTGAAAATTCTCTCAGAAACTTTTCATATCTTTCTTTGAACGCAGCTGGAACCCCACCAAGGAAGGCTTGTGTTTACATGAGAGACTATCATTCTGATTCGATGAAGGATCTCTGCACTTGTTCCACAAGAAATTACACATAAACCTTCCATTTCCTTTCATTATATGCCCCCAATGTATATTGTCTATGTGGGATGGTTGCCAGTTACCACCGGAAGGTCGTGGGTTTCCTCCTGGCATAGAGCCCGGTTTCCTCCCACAATTAAACTGGCAACGCCACCATATAAGTAAAATAATCTTGAGCGCAGCCTAAAACATCAATCAATCAATCAACCAATGTATATTGTGAGCTTTAGCTGAAACAACCTTCATGGTGTGTTTTTTAGCTTCAATATACGTTACATGTGGCTTCACTGAGTTCACACTGTTTTAATATTTGTCGTCATGGTTAACTAACACTGAACAGAACAGAATAGCAATTCTATTTGATTATGTTAAAAAAAGTTTCAGTGTGTCATGCAAAGATTAGGCTTGGTCATGCAGTATCAACTATTGATCAATCCTTTTGTTTTACAACTTTGATTATTCTAGCATTTGGTGTGGATTTTGGGTCTGAAACCCTCATCTGGGGGAAGTCTCAAGGCAGGTCAACAAATCATTGAAGCGAGTAATGCTGTCATCACCACAGCTGTCATGGCCGACCTTCCTGTACTATCAGCAATGCTCTCACGTCTCTTTGAAAGCTCGCAGTAAGTTTGGATTCCTTCAATTAATCTCCTTAATTACTTCAAATGTTAATGGGAGTCAATGGATAAGAATTGGTATGAACATCAGTTATCTGGAGAGTTGAACTGACTTCAACAGGTGTTTCAGGGACTGACATTTCTGTTCTGCAAATGCTAAGCCAGAACTCACTAAACCTTTGGGACATCTGAGGTGAATAGATTTGAACACATCATACAGAAATAGACTGCCTGACTTTGATTGATCAATTGGCTGTAAGAATCTCTACACTCTATCAAAGCTGTGTTCCATTGAAAGTACGCATTTCACTCATTTGACCTTTTTGACCTTGTTAAAAAGTAAAGTATAAAATTGAGTTTGGAAAACATTTGTCGGGATTTGATTGATCAAATAGCTATTCCAAGAAATTAATTGAGAATGATATTTAGATAACCTGTATTCACATCTACGAGAAGAGTCAAGTCAACATGGACCTGTTTTGTTGATGACCACAGTATCTTACAAGAGTCTTCTTGTTAATACCTCTGTGCTAGTACAACTTTACTTTAAAAAGTATCATATAATTTAATATATAAAATGCCAAAATTAAAACAAAATAAATTCTATATTTCAAGAATTTGTACACTAAATCAAAGCTGAGTGCGGTTGAAAGTGCTCACACCCAACTCCTTAATGTAAAGTGTAACAGCCAGTTGAAGAAACATATAGATAGCTCATTAGTCTAAAAACACAGTATAAAAATAAGTTGAAGAAACATATTGATAGTACATTAGGCTAAAAAGTCTGTTCTTGTACTTATGGTGCTTTTCAGTGTTTCTAGTCTCGAAAATGTACGATAAAGTATTGTTTTTAACTAACTAAGGCTTAGAATGAATGAATGGTCGTCCCGGTTATTTAAATTTGTAATTTTAAAAAATTATCTGCATCTCACAAGTTTCTATTCAGCAATTGAAAACTCTATTTCTTTATCTTTGCATATAAATAGAAAAACAATAAACTGAACCCCGAAATATTAGCAGGTCAAAAAGGCTGCGTATGACGGAGAGCGGGTTTCATGGTTGACTTGGGGTGTGCCTTCGTAGAGGGTTGAGATTGTGTTACAAGGATGTGAAAATCAAATCATCTGCCAATTTGATAAAAAAAATTGATGAAATCACACACGTTATTCACATAATTTACACTATTTCTCCTACATCAATTAAGTTCTATCTTTGTCAGCTTGTGGTATCATCCCCTTCATTGATTTGTCTGATCCAATCACCCCTAGATACAATATTACTTAAACCCGTCCTCTTGTGACGTCATACATGTGTGGGAAAATCTCAATCATTTATTTTAGACCTTTCTAGACTCAATGTGTTATAATAAACACAAGTTTGGTATGGATAAAGAAACGTTGTCTGAAATAAACGAAGAAGTTTGGTATCCATACCAACCCTGTTTTTTTTTTTCAAGATCAACTTCTAAATGCCACTTGAACAACTCAACTTTTTATGCAATAACAAATGTGTCGATTACACCTTGACTGCTTAGGGAGCGTTCCCATTAATCGTGTTGAGAAAGATCGTATTTTTTCCTGAAATTTCACGATTGGATTACGATTGCATCATGATTTTTACGTTTCCATTTAATCGTGATTTTTTTCTAAAGTTTTCAAATCACGATTGAACTGTCGCGGCTTGAAAATCACGATGTATAGAAATCACGATCAGCTTGTCTTTCGCGCATTGATATGTAGTTTACTGGCCAGACTTTGTCACAGCACGCAAGACTAAATAGTTCTCTATCCACTGTTTGGTTCGTGTTGATCAGTGAAAACAAATATAATCTGTAAATGTTGTTGTTGTACTTTTTAAATTAGTCAAAACTCTACTCACGCATCAGATTTAAGTCGGTGTTGTCTGCTTGAAACGTTCATACTGCGAAGTATTATTTCGATATTGGGCTTCCCTAACAGTATCTCAGACAGACTTATTGGCCCCCCACCCCCAACTGACTTTTCCCCGTCGACAAAAGACTTGGTTCTGTTTATGGCTTGCTTCATGGGGTATTTCGTGAACTGAAAGTGTGGTTTGCGAACTCAACTCAACGCTGTTTATCCTTTATTAGGGGGATTAAGAATCAATTTGACTAATCTCAGGAGGTCGTTATCAATGCACATCCTGCCTTTCGTCAGATTTATAAAAAAGATCGACACCTTTGAGATACCCCTCCCCACTCCGTGTGAGGTTAATATTTTTAAACACAAATCATTCTAGAAATAAGGTTTTACGACATATTTTGACTGTCCAAATGTAAACCCAGTTTAATTTGTAACTGGTTAAATAACAAACGAGCATATGTTATCGAATATTTGTTTTGAGACAATCGATTCAATGTTGTCGTATTTCTGTAAAACTTGCATTTCACAAACCATCCGCGTTAATAATTTTTTTGGAAAGTCTGTACCTTCATAATTTGAAAAAAAATAATTTGTCTGACAGAAAAACTGCATTAGCGTACAAAAGATTATTTTATTCAACTTAACAATATTGTTTGCGAAAGAAAAAAATAAAACAGGTGGTAGGCCTATAAATTCAAAACATCTGACAGGTATAGTTTATCAGCGTGTGTATGTTGACTTATAAACTTTTTTGATGTAAACAATGGTTTGTTATTTAAATTCTAAACAGTCCTTTGGAGTCTTAATTATAATAACGGTAAAACCTGTAAATACCTTTTCTCAAGATTCAATGATACCATTGTCTTCTAGTGTATTGTTTTGTAGGGAAATTACTGAATAAGTAAATTAACCATTGTATTGTTTTGTATCATGGCAATTTAAATATTGTAACTTTTTTTCTCCAGGAAATTTCATCCAGGCAAAACAGACTATAGCTCCGTGATCTTCCATAAAACTGCTTTCAGATTCATTCATCGTTTTGGGAGGCTTCTTACTTTTTATGTTATTGGTGCATTAAAATATTTCCTTGATATTCATTTAGAGGCATAAGCCTCACTTTGTCTACACAAATTGTGGTTCAGGAAGTTGCAACCGCATGGTTCAAAGGAGTGGAAGGGGGGTAATTTGAAACTATACGCAAACAGTAGGGCTAATCTCTTTCATGTTTGGTAACTATAACTTATAGTATAAGATAAGATAGACACAACTTATTTTAAACCAAACTTGTCCAACGACAAGCTCAACACATAAGCTGCCAAAACATTTTCTTTAATTCTTTATAAGTATTCTCCAAAGGCAATAGACTTGATACCAGTGTCGAGAATGTACGCTTAAATAATGGTTAGAACTAATTCAGACCTAAAATAAATGAATTTAGTTGAATTATCATAGGCCACATATTGCATGGATATTAATTATTTCCACCTCAATCATTCAGTTTACCGAAAAAATACCTCTGTTTGTCCCGATAATCAAATCTATTGAGTAGGTAAACTTTTGGCAACCCGCGTGTCTTTGATAATGTGAGATTTTATAAATGTCGTTCTAATATAAACAGGAACCTTTGTCTACCATTCTGTATGTTTGACTAATAACATCTTGTGTTGCTTTGTGTTTTTTCTTCTTCAGAAAACAATAGTATAGATGATCTTGCCAAAGAACAGATTTATAACAGCCAGCCTACGTTTTGAAAATATATTTCACTTTCAAGTTTTGTTGTGGAAATAAATTGTGCATATGTTGCTTATATTGTGTCCTTTTGAAATTTTATTCCATGTCCTGTAAATCCTTATCTTGATACAAGTTTTAATAAAACGTTAAGTATCTTTCCTGCAACTTGTGGTATTTCGTCAAATAGATGTTTATGAATGTTACAGTAAGCCACGAAAGGTCTGGGATTTCCTCTGGGTATGGAGCCTGGTCTATTTCCCAAATAAGCTTGATAGCACCGCCATAAAAGGGAAATAATCTTGATTCAATACAGAGTTAGTAAAATCAAATAATCAACTGTAATTTGTAGGAATTCGGGAGTAAAATATATATAGTACGGCGCAACGTGAAACAATCAATCAACAATCTGTGTGTATTTCAACATTTTGTGGTATAGTGAACCTGCATGATCGTCGTAGGTGTTCTTCTGCAGGTGTCTTCCTTCCTCTTCACAGAGTCACATTTCCTCATCTATCAAGGAACAATACTTACCAAGTCTCAGTCGGACGAATTAAGAGGATTAACAAAACTACACTGGAGCTAAACCACCCAAGACAACTTTGGCCCCGCCGCCCGCCATACAACTCGTACCACCTGTTTCGAAATTCACCAGTCTTTCTCCCATTATTCTATAATCTACTCCCTTCTAATTATTAAAGATTGAAAATATCTCGTCTTAATTATGAACAGTCAGCTCCACATCTATTATTTAGATTAAGGTGCAATACACCGAATCGTTTGACTTATTTTCCCATTTTTTTGATTGGCGAACTGGAATATATATAATGTTTGGTTGAAGTAGGCCTACGACACAGCCATGTAAGTTAAATGTGTACAATATACGTTTCCTTCAAAATGGCCAGTGTTTTCGGCGAGAAATGTCCCAGCAAAGTTATCAACCCAGTTGGCCGTCATATTTATGATCCCCACTAATTCGTGACAGAGCGGGAAAATACTATTTTTATAACGGTAAGAGATATTCTGTAATATGTGTTTTGGGGGCCTGCTTTAAAGCCCGAACATTATGTACATGTATATTAGACAAAGATAATGATAATGACTAGCATATTCACTGTTTTCAAATTGTTGATTAAAGTATGAATATAACATTTATTTAAACGATAAACTACAGTCTGCAAACACACCGTGCCCAAGGTCGGTTACCGGCAAAATATGTGAAAAACAAGTTTAGAACGTTACGTCAGTTTTTGCTAGATGTTTTAAACAATCATATACATACAAACATTCAAACATTACTTTTGACAACATATCATTGAGAATAGAACAAACAACTGCATCGAGCCGTTTCATCACAAAGCTTCGTTGTTGTTGTTGCACATCAAGCTATAGTAAACTTGATATTATTCAAAATCTAAAAAAGAACAATATGCTGATAAAATAAATATCGTTTTACAACATGCAGTGAAATAACCATGACATTTGTCACTACAAAATAAGATACACAGCGTTCATAGCTAAACAATGCTCACACCATTTGTAAGCGGACTTCACAGCGGGACATTGTCAACTGACGAGACACCCGGTCGGACTACTTTCACTCACAGCGTGACTGATCGCATTTCACTATATCGTGAAAAAAAATCACGATTTGAACTTACCAATCGTGAAACAATCGCATTTTCCAATCGTATTTTTTAAATTTCACGAACACCTGAAATTCGATGTATCGTGATTTTTACAAAAAAATCACGATTGAATCACGAACGATTTATGGGAACGCTCCCTTATGGGCTCATGTGTTTTAGGAATTTATAAGCTTTTTAGTAGTACTTGTCTCAATAATGTACATTTGTGTAGTGTTTTAAATTAACTTAGGCCTAGAATGAATGACGTTTGTCTGGGGCATTTATGTTTTATTTACCTGTGGGACACTATTTCTGTTTGTATAGACCTCAAACTGTATGGATATTCCTCATTCCAACGTCAAGCATTCAGTTTTTCCGGGACCCATGATATTGTCGCACCACTCAAAATTTATGAAAAAAGTTTGAATTTTGGTTATTGATTGAGCACCAACTGTATGTTGTATATCCAACCCACTATTTTGTCTGTGTTAACCAGGTATTTGGATGATGTTGCCCTGCATCATTTGATAGATGCTCTCTGTAAGCTGTCAGTAGAGTCTATGGAGCTGGCTTATACCAATAGGGTAAGTAAATGCATTTGTACCTTAATACCCTCATACATTGTATGTATGTTGCAGGTCTTGAATATATGAATACTGTTCCATTATCATCTACCCATTTGCCGTTTTCTACCCACCCATTTGCCCGTTTTAGCTCCTTTGTTTGTCTCAAAGAAAGAAATGCACCCTTTGTTTAAAGGTAGGGTCCCATTGGTTTCTGACAGGAAAAAGTATGCAACACCACTAAAAGCAATTATGAAGTTATGATTATTTGTGTTGATTCTGCGAGAAGAAATGGAGCCCGTCTATTCCTTCAACGACCATGGGACATTTTATTTTTTACTGAATCTCCAAACTTAGTTGTTAAAATGTTTTATCCACTGACCTTTATGTAGGTCAACGGTCCTCAACTATCCACATTTTCTTAAGTTTCAAATTGGTATGCCCTCTGGATTTTCTACCTGTAGAAGGGTCCAATAACCATTATAAAAACATCATCATTCTCCTGAGGTAACTAAGGGTGCCTCGGTGGCCCAGTCAGCAGACCGATAGTCTCCCACGCCTCCTAACAACGGGTTGCAGGTTCCAAACCCACTCAAGTCAAGGAAAATTTTTTATTAGTTTTTTTAATGGATTGCCCTTTGTGGGAAAGTTGTGAGGTACTTGTCGAAGTGAAATAATCGTAAGTGCAACGTAAGGGTATTTAATTTGTATGTATCGTTTTAAAGCAGCTTAATGCTATCGTGTTACCACCATAGGATCAGAAAGTCTTAAATAAAATATTTCCTTGTTGTAGTATTTGCTAAAAATAACAATTTAATAAATGTTGGTCTTTGTTTATCTAGATGATCTACTTGATAATTCTACTCAATAACAAAAGTCTGGTTTATTTCCAAAATTAACTGGACATTGGTTCATGATTTGCTCAAGTATATGTTATTATTTCCACCTAATAATGGAAGTTTGGTTTTGTTTCCACCAAAAAACTGAATATAAATGCCACTGTCAGATGATCGACAAATCTATGGTGTGGGACAAGACAACAATCCAAAGAGCCCGGTTTCCTCCACCACTAAACCTGACAACGCCACAATATAAGTCAAATAATGTATGCCGTAAAACATCAATCAATCAATCTAAACAACAATCAATCACTAAACTTCTATACTTAAAGCCTTAGTTTAGACAGAAAGTTGGTTTTAGTGAACTTCAAAGCTAAAAAGCATCTTTTCTTATCATGTCTTTAATTGCTTTATTGTTTCATGCTGTCAAAAAAATGGAAACTAAATTCGGCACATCATGAAAGGGCTAGTAAATTAATTAATCATCCCCAATCCATCATTTTAGCTGGATCTCACTTCTCAGATGTAAAACTTTAAGCTATGGCTTTGTTTTGATCAGGAACAATTCCCGGGTTGCTTATTAATTTCTGGTCATTAAATAGTTCCTTTGTGTGTCTCGATATAGGCTGAGAAATCAGACCCTAATCCTATGTCTTCACATCCTTTTTATGTAATATTCAGCACAGTGGAAATTTTAAACTGACATTTTCTGATATTTTTATCTTGTTTATGAGTTTGATTTCTGCATCATTAAATTGTGGCTTTTTTGAAGGGCTGGATTTATCTCTTGAGAGGTCATAATGCTTAAAAGTCATGCGATTTTTTTCGGTTAATCCATCTTGTAAACATATTAACTTAATATCGGTTTGTGATTATTGCCTTTCCTGGAACCCCCATACCATGTTTGGTTGGTCTTAACTTTAGACAATTTATCACTAAATATTCTATTGTCAGAAGATAGTTCCCTGAAGAATAATAGTTATCACCAGTTCCAAGACATTGGCTGATCATAACGTGGTAGTAATTCAGCATTTACCATAATACTAACTTGATATTCATTCGTAACTCCGTCTGAAATTTTATACGGTGATAAACGCAGCCACATTTAGAATGGACAACACAAGATATGGTTTCCTGTTTTGGATAAAGTATCCGATGGCGACATGGTTGCAGACCTATACAGCTCACATTATTGTCATACCACTTTTACGTAGCAATACGTAGGAGAAACTCCAAATTCTCTATGACAAAGAGCTGCAGAAACCAAACATAAATGCTTGGAAAGGGAAAATTTAAGGATTCAAACATAACAAACTATTTATCTTTTGGGTTTGAACTTAGACTCGGGAAGATGGGAAAAAACTATAATACCATTTGTGTTTAGGTTTAACAAAGCCAGCAACGATATGGTTAAGATTATAGTGGAACAATACAAACCACTTCATAGTTCAAGTGTTTGAAAGAAATACTGATCATGGCTAAATCCCCTTGTCTGTCTTCAACTTAGTTTTTTCTGGGGGAACCAAAATTTTCTCATTCTTTTCCCATAATCCTATTGGGTTCAATCTCAGTATACCGATATTCTTGCTATACAATGTAGTTGAAGATGCGTTGTCAATGTATAACAAAATGTTTCAGAAAATTCTACTGACTAAGGCCAAGCTCCTGTCTGTCACCAACCGAATGAAATATCATGGGTTTTAGTTTATTACCACTACTTATGATTGGGTCTAAATGATATATCTATACACAATTAGAAACTTGTCTCCTTGGCTATTTAAGACGAGAAGATTTTCCCTGTGTCCATGTGTGTACTGTTCATAAATACGTAGATTATACCATATTAGTGAAATCGCGGTTACAATCATCTAACTTGTTAAGTTGAACAAGTTCTAAGGTTGTTAGGTTAGGTTTTAATTTAAAGAATATAATATTATCAAAACATATTCCTGATTTGTATCTCTAATTTATTTATCGTCACAAAGTCATTACTTTAGCTGGGATCTAAATTCTTAGACATAAAGCTAAAAGTTATGACTGTGGTTTGATCAAGAACAATTCCCTATTTCCTTGTAAATCTCCAGTTGTTTTATACTGTTCCCTTGCGTGTCTCAATTTGCTGAGAAATCAAATTTTCAAATGTTTTATATTCAGTATTCAGTAGTAAAGCAACTTTCTTTTTTATATTTTCTGATATTTTTATTCTTTTCATGGGTTTTCTCCATTGCCAAATTATAACGTTCTCTAAGACTCACATTTCTTCTGGCAAATGTCATAAGTCATAATATTCTGAAAATATTTTTCGGTTTATCTACGCTGTAGAGTTAGCTGAAATATAAAAAGGTGATTATGTCAAATTATACCCCTTCTTGGACCACTCATAGCATGTTTGGTCTGCTTTAAGTCCAGACAGTTTATTACTAAATATTCTACTATTTCATTCCCAGTTGAATTATCGCCGTAGTTACTCCCTCCATGGACATTTTTTGATCACACGGTATTCAAGCACCATTTAGTTAACTATTGAAGTGACATGGTTTGCCAAAATTTACATGTATGTTTTTCTTTAATTCTGATTGTCTAGCCTATAATACAGTTTTAAGGTCATTGAAAAAAATAGATAATTGGGTTTGAAATAAGGAAAACCTATGCAGTTAAATTTGCGGGTTGTACCAACTGCAATGGCGCTGGAAAAGAAAATTTAAATAACCGAGACTAGCATTTATTTAGACCTAAGACTCAAAATCCAACTTGAGCATATGGTTGGCTGTAATAATTAGATTTGACAGTTACCCAGCAACGTTTTCATGTAGAGTGATCAAGTGAAAAACTCGCTTAGAAATTTTCAGTTTTGTTTTTTTTAGGTCTTTTTACGGTTTTGACCTGTGGTCCATTGATGGAAGGCTTTGAATAGAGACTATCACTCTACCAATTGGTCCATCTAGGCCCGAACATTATTAAAGCGTATTTAATATCAATCTTATTTGCAGCTTATCAACCATATAAAATGGTAATCTTGATAAAGTCAGCAAAGACATCTGTCCCCATCAATTCTATATCTTAGACATAATAGCCGGAAGAAATTTACTTTCCTATGGCTGTATAAGTTCCTGTGTAAAGTTGATTAAATGCTGTAATTAATAATGTGTTGTGTCTGTGATATATGTATCTGTTCCATGGATCTTGTCTGGCATTTCCCAGGAGATAATGGTACCTGTACCAGGCACTGTCTGGAGAAATAATGGAGCTGGTATATTTGGGTATTAATCTGGACCATCATTGCTTTTCTTAATGAAGGGATTGTCCATTTGTGTTAATTGTTTTTTTGTTTGACAAGTAGCGAGAATACAAAAGAATGAGGTAATATTCCTGTATATTGGTTAGAACCAAGCCCACCAATGAAACATCAGTACACTATTTATTGAAACAGAGAATGTAATTCATATAAAAATGTGTTGATACATACCTGCTCATATTTTTTTATCATTCTGATAAAGTATCAAAGAAACAAAGAATGAACGATTATGTTCGCAGACGGAAACGTTTGCACTCATTTCAGCAGATCTACGTTGACTGACTTAATGATGTGGGCACAAGATGACGTCATCACGTTGTATAGTCGTGTCTTTCTCAGTGATTGTGACGTCACAAATAGGGTGTTTCCAATCCTCAATAAACCTGACAACCATCTTGTAATCATAATAAATGTGTGGCATAAAACACCATACAAGAAATCAGTCAATCAATATTTCGCGACTTTATCATATTCCTATTCTGTTTTACCGAATGAGATCTATAGGTCTGTTTGATTCTAGATAACACAGTGTTATTGTTTATCAAATATTGACAGTTATATATTTATATGAAATCATTGCTCAATGACGTAATCTCAATCTTTTTGTTTTATTTTTGCATTGCCTAAAGTTTGTATGACATTAATTGATTTGATGACATTAATTTGTATTTTGGTCGCCTTGTGTTAAAGACTGGCTTCGGTTTAATCAATCAAAACTGACTAAAACTCTCGGAGGGATGGTATTGAATAAAGACAACTTTGGCTGAATCACAAATTTCCATGTCTGAAACATTGCTGACTTTGAGTTGTTTTGTTTGGCCTAATCATTTATCAAAAAATGAAACAAAACATGCTTAAAAATTGGATCCATTTGGTTTTATTTTACACATTTACTTATGTGGCGTCCTTGCATTGATGTTCAGGTATACGTTTGGTATCTGACTCAAATGTTGTTGTTTTTTTTTCGAGGCAAACCAAGACTGGCTCATCATTCAGCCAACTGTTACTTGACTGATTGGTCCCTCTCATGTTGATGCGATCAGTTGGTTTGAAGGGAACTTCTTCATCACATTATGCAGACACGCACTTGACTAGGTATGACATTTAACAAAACGTCATCAAAACACCAGAAAAAAGTTATCACATGATGAAGTATAGTTCCCTGATTGGCTACGACCTTGAGACTGATCATTAGAAAACATAACATGCTCTATATATCCTTATGATCGTAAGACGTATGTCTGAGACTGATCGTGAGAAAACATCATGCTCTATATATCCTTATGATCGTAAGACGTATGTCTGAGACTGATCGTGAGAAAACATCATGCTCTATATATCCTTATGATCGTAAGACTGATATGTCTGAGACTGATCCTGAGAAAACATAACATGCTCTATATATCCTTATGATCGTAAGACTGATATGTCTGAGACTGATCATGAGGAAACATAACATGCTCTATATATCCTTATGGTTGTAAGACTGATATGTCTGAGACTGATCCTGAGAAAACATAACATGCTCTATATATCCTTATGATCGTAAGACTGATATGTCTGAGACTGATCATGAGAAAACATAACATGCTCTATATATCCTTATGATCGTAAGACTGATATGTCTGAGACTGATCGTGAGGAAACATAACATGCTCTATATATCCTTATGATCGTAAGACAGATATGTCTGTGACTGATCCTGAGGAAACATAACATGCTCTATATATCCTTATGATCGTAAGACTGATATGTCTGTGACGGATTGTGAGAAAACATAACATGCTCTATATATCCTTATGATCGTAAGACTGGTATGTCTGAGACTGATCGTGAGAAAACATAACATGCTCTATATATCCTTATGGTCGTAAGACTGATATGTCTGTGACGGATTGTAAGAAAACATAACATGCTCTATATATCCTTATGATCGTAAGAATGATATGTCTGTGACGGATTGTGAGAAAACATAACATGCTCTATATATCCTTATGGCCGTAAGACTGATATGTCTGTGACGGATTGTGAGAAAACATAACATGCTCTATATATCCTTATGATCGTAAGACTGATATGTCTGTGACGGATTGTGAGAAAACATAACATGCTCTATATATCCTTATGATCGTAAGACTGATATGTCTGTGACGGATTGTGAGAAAACATAACATGCTCTATATATCCTTATGATCATAAGACTGATATGTCTGTGACGGATTGTGAGAAAACATAACATGCTCTATATATGCTCATGATCGTAAGACTGATTTCTGAGACTGATCGTGAGAAAACATAACATGCTCTATATATCCTTATGATCGTAAGACTGATTTCTGAGACTGATCGTGAGAAAACATAACATGCTCTATATATCCTTATGATCGTGAGATTGATATGTCTCTGACCGATCGTGAGAAAACATAACATGCTCTATATATCCTTATGGTCGTAAGACTGATATGTCTGTGACCGATCGTGAGAAAACATAACATGCTCTATATATCCTTATGATCATAAGACTGGTATGTCTGAGACTGATCGTGAGAAAACATAACATGCTCTATATATCCTTATGGTCGTAAGACTGATATGTCTGTGGCGGATCGTGAGAAAACATAACATGCTCTATATATCCTTATGATCATAAGACTGGTATGTCTGAGACTGATCGTGAGAAAACATAACATGCTCTATATATCCTTATGATCGTGAGATTGATATGTCTGTGACCGATCGTGAGAAAACATAACATGCTCTATATATCCTTATGATCGTAAGACTGATATGTCTGTGACCGATCGTGAGAAAACATAACATGCTCTATAAATCCTTATGATCATAAGACTGGTATGTCTGAGACTGATCGGAGGAGTAATAAGGAAGAGATAAAAGAAAGAAATTAGTAATTACACTACAGGTACAAACACTTTTCCTTTACAACGGTACCAAAACCATATCGCTATGACCAAACTCTGCTAAAAGAAAGCTGTGAAGCGTTATCAGAGAACAACTTACTGACTCGGCAGCCATCTTCACAGCTAGACTTAACGACTATTTAAACCTAAGTTAATTTCAATCATTTATGTGGCCCTGGACTACATGTAAACTCAAATAGATCAACTTCTCTAAAATATATATACTGGATTGTAAATCAATCATTTGGGAAAATGTGACAGGTAAAGATACGGTAAACCCACAAGGGAAGTATTTCACTAACTTTTTCCTGTCATTTTCAACTTGTAAATTGTGCCCTCCACCCTTAAACCGCATGTAAGGTTAACACACATGAATATGATGCTTTATGGAAGCCCGGACGATGCAATTGCATGTATGCACACGGTTATGTTATATTGCTCATGCGCTGCTAGTTTCAAATCTAATTTCAAGGGAATTGAAGGAATTAGAGATTACCTTTAATTCTGGTAGGTAGAATTTAATATTGGTGTATTTTGTTCTCCTTCTCCACGATGAATAGATTACCAATTGACGAATGTCATCAATTACACCCAATCTCGATAAACACATACACAGCAATCTTATTTAAAGAAGTGTATCCTAGAGCTAATATATAGTGCTGATAATATTGTTTCAGTTTGACTACTTTATTGGATTAAATGCTTGATAAATGAATTGCCAAATACAGTTTCATGTGTGGGAACATGTAAATGCAAACATGATTTGTCAAAACCGTCTGATCGTCCTATTGCCCAAAATTCCACTTTGTTGTCCCAAGGACATATTCATCTAGAATGGCTTGTGATCATGATCTCACATGTATCTGCTGTGAGAAGATTATTCTAAACTATCTAATGAGACATTTGTTCAAATATTCTAATGTTAAAGTGGCATGAACTGCTAGATATAAGGAAATTTTTGTTTAAACCAAATTTGCTAATTGTGCTTCATTTTTCAAATATTAAATAAGAGCTATCCACTGATAACATGTTTAAGGGTTTAATACCGCCGTAGCGGTGTTTGTTGCGTAACCCGATACCGCTGAACGTTGGTTTGTACCGAGTCAAACCATGAGAATGCGCAGCATTCGAGGGGTATGACGAGGTGCGAACCAACGTTCAGCGGTATCGGGTTACGCAATAAACACCAAGACGAAGGTATTAAAGTCGATTCTACCCCAATAATTGAGAAAAATGAGGAAAAAGTGACCTGTTGAGGATTGCCGTTCCTTTTCCCTCCCCCGGGACAGAGTGGGAACTTTTAACCAATCAATGATAAGCTTTGGTCACGTGCGACGGTTGACCCAGATATTTTGAAGCAGATTGACATAATGTCACTATGGCTACGGCCTTGACAGGCTGGGTTGGCGGTGACGCTATCGTGGGAAATGCTGTGAAATCAACCCTTTGATGACTTTATACGTTCAAGACAGCCCAGTTTTCAATACAAAAGGACAGAATATAACCACACTCACAACATTATCAGGTTAAATCCTTTATTTTTGTATGCCTAGCAAAGTATCACTTCTTCCGGGGGAGGTAAACCTACCGACCGGTATGTAGCACTACACACTCGATGTTGTTTGAAAAGTCATCTCTACTTAACATGTATATTTGCACACGGCACGCACATACAGGAGGGGTAGAATAAACAACAAAAACTCTAAAAATGTACTAATTGGAATTTCATCTGTTATTAGCATACATCTTTAATATGCATATTTTGATTGGACCACGTAAGTCTCTCCCTGGGAAGAGATAGCATGGCTTGTTAATCGATCTCAGGGGTTCACGAGGATATCAGGCGCTCTCTGCTATGAGCGACCGGAGTGCTTCGTGGTAGCCGTAGTTAAAGCTTATGTAACATTTACCTTGGAGTACCGACAGCCTATTGTTTACCTTCTATATATATCTGTGGTCTAACTCGATAAGGTATATATTATGACAGGTAGACTTGATTGAGAAATGTTGCAGGTCTTGCTTATATATATAAAACTGAAAAGCCACTCTGGCCAAAAGGCGTTGAATTCGTTTACCTTTTGTTCGGTTATCTCAATCAACGTTGAGTATTTTGACAAAGATTTTTTCTTAATTGTTAATAACTTTTAACTTAAGATCTATTATTAGGCCATGATCTGACTCCCCGGATATAAAACTGTAAATGATAGCTGTGGTATGAACATTAAGAATTCCCGATTCACATATAAATCTGTGGCTGGTTTTCTATGGTTCTCCTGTGTCTCCCAATTTGGTGAATTATTCAACAATAATCTTGACTGATTGTCTTTATTCAAGACAAGGTTCCACAGCATACTAGCAACTCAGTAGGACAATCTTCTGTCATAATTGACTTATTTCGAGGATTATGTGTTCTTTATTACATCTTTTGAAAATGATCTCATTTTGATTTATTCCTACCATGAACTTGTTACCTGAATATCGGGTGGGGGTTATAGCAGATTATCACCTTCCCTAGAACACCCATATCATGTTTTTTTTAGTTGAGGTCGAGGCGGTTTACATTCTACCATCATGGTATTTCATTCCTTTTAAAGACCCACTTGCCGTCATATCCTGACAATTGTTAAGAAAACCAATTTACATGAGCTTACTACAACTAAAGCCACTAAAATTTCCGGTTAGGTTTAGTATAAATGGAGGTGAAAAACAAATGAAGAATTGAAGCCTGATTACGGCGACATCAATCAGTATCGGTTAACTTAAGTGTTGGATTTCCCTCATTCCAGGCCTTTTTGTCTGTGCTTTACACTCGAAAATTTATCGGCAGGCTTTTTGAGTCCCTTTTACCTGATCATCATCTCTATTTCTATAAAGTATGTAGAATTATGCTGTGTCGTTAGATCGCTCACACGAATCAAGACATATGGGCTTGTACGCATGCTTAGGTGCGGAGTTTGTTTACATTGTGGGTACCTGCATGATGAATCTAATTTTCAATTTCAAATTAAAAATATTGCCAAAACTGAATTTTTTTCTGTCTGGGAAAAACACAGAGCATCGTCCACTGTTTTTTATGTAAACAGTATTCTGGATTCTCGCAGCGACTGTGTCTTTAAGAATATCTATATATTTATCACCACTCACTTGATGTACCCAGAACACAACAAAAATCAACTTCGAGGAAAACAGGAGACTTATGTATGAGGCGGACATTTTTATTTTATTTTATGAAGCCCACAACCAGAAATTCTTCCTCTAAGTGATTTTTTTATTGCTTCTTTGGGATTTTACCTGACTAGACGGTTTTAACCGTTCATTTTGATGTCCCCATTTTAAGACATTTACTTCTTAACCTTGTGGCTTAGTCGACAGAATAGTCTTACCTTAAGATTCCAATCTTCCGTCTTAAGAGTCAAAGTACATCAATCCAAACAGGAGATCTCTGTGGCTCATTTGGCAGAGTAATAGTCTCTCAGCCCAACACAAGCCTTCCATCGATGAGTGGAGGGTTTGAATCCCACTCAGGACAAAGAGAAATACGAAAACAAAATTTCATTCAATGGTCTATGTGGAAGAGTAGCCCAGTACAGTTACCAGTAACCAAAAGCCCAGTTTTCTCCTACACTAAACCTGGCAATGTCACCATATAAGTGAAATAATCTTGATTGCGGCGAAAAACAGATCAATCCACCCAAACTAGCCAAAGCGGATTACACCATTTGTGTTTTAGTACAATAAGGCCAGCATGAATATGACCAAGATAATAAAAGAAAAACTGCCTCGACCTCTGAGCCAACGGCTAGTCATTACTTATTAAAAAAAACAAGAGTTGGAAAGATCTATTTGTCAGCACTCCCTTGTCTGTCTTCTACTTTGTAACCAAATTACATATTTTAACTTTCTTTTCCCATTAACAAACTTTGTTCAATTTCAGTTTATTCCACTTCTTGCCATAGCTGAAGATATAAGAAAGTATTTCACACAAAAAATTAACCGACTTAAGCCAAACTTCTGTGTGTGGAATATGGGTGCCCGTGCGTTTTAGTGTTCATAAATAAATATGATCATTTCCTATGTACTTTTTAAGAAAACAACACCCCTTCCTAAATGAATGCTGACCTAATGATCTTAGATCTTCTGTCCATTTGCAACTATACACTTAAGCCTTTTAACCAGACAGTTGCCCTACTAAAATTTTATCTATTTTATTTGAAAAAATTGATATGTAGGAGGTTGGACTCAAGTTTTAATTGGTGCGTTATTATTAGAAATGAATGGAATTTCCGGCTTAATAACTAGATGACTTCTACAGCCTTTTTTAAAAACGTTAAGAAAACATCTTCTCTGTTTGCTTGTATAGTCTAAAAATATAATAGAGAGGATACAAGTTTTAGTTTCTGTGACTGTATCCTGTCGTGAGTGATTAAAGATGTAATTAATAGCATGTGAGATTATGTTACATCTGTTTATCCCGGTGTGTTATGTCTGGATCTTGTCTGACATTTGTAGAGAAATAATGATGTATGCCTGGGACAGAAGAGAAAGAGCCATTTTCTGTGTAAAATGTAAAAATATATATTGCAATGTAATCATTTAATAACCAAAAAAGAACCCAAGATTGTCAAAATAATCTCTAATATCGTCCGTCTATTTTGATCTGTTTCTGATGCCAGAGCCTGAGGATGTCAACTATTTGCTCAGATAATCACAAGTTATCTATCAATATTAAGCCTGTCAGTCCGTCGACATCTGTTATCTCACCTCCAACTCTGCAGTCACAGACTCCTAGGTCTGTAACTTTACCTTCTGTTTCCCCTTCGCCTTTCCCTACTGGTACTCCCCCCCTTAGACCTACTACCTCTGCCCCCTCTTTTTCTTCCCCTCAGCCCCCCTCCCCTAGACCTAGTAGAACATCTGTCCCCTTTCGTCCTCCGTCCTCTCCAGTTTCTACTAGGGTCTCTTCTCCTAGACCTAGTACATCTAGTCCCTCTGCTCCTCCCCCATCCCCAGTTTTGTCTGTCCATTCTCCTATGAGATATTCAGATGCAGTGAGATCCCCTCCGAGGGGTCAGCGCAACCCTCGGAATAAATTAGCTAATTCTAAATTTTGGAAATTTCGGCACACTTCCTCTAATTGGCACCTTCCTAATGTAACTAAGAAAGTTCTTTTACTTGGGGATTCTAATCTTTCTAGAATTAACCTTGACCCCCACCCTGATATGCAGGTAGAATGTTTTCCTGGTGCCAATTTCAATTCATTTCGGACTCTAATTCAAAAGTATCAAGGTCCCAAACCTGAGAAAGTTATCTTGAATATTGGTATCAATAACAAGACAACTACTGAGCCAAACACTTCGTTAACTCAAATGCGCAACATGATGACAGCGGTTAGGAAGACTTTTTCCAACTCGCTCATCTACTTTGTAGAGATCCAGTCATCCACTAAACTGCCGGCCAGTGAAGTTTCGAACCTGAACCTATATAACTCTTCTGCTTCCAAGATGAAGAGAGTTATGGTCATACCAAAAATCCCCAATTCAAAATTTAGAGTATCCACGGACAAAATTCACTGGACCGAAGATACAGCAAATTGCTTGTATACCCACTGGCTTCAGACACTAGATTTAAACTAAATTTGGGACAGGGCATGTGCCACCCTACTTTCGGCTTAGGAAGTAATATTGTTAATCTTAGTAACGAGGAACTCACTGCTGATGATATATCTCTACTCAATAGAGGACTCTCATTTGTGCCTTGCCCTAAAGCATTATCTGATAGGGACTTTTCTATTAGTAAATTAGTGCATGTTATGGAGTTCTCCAGAAATCTTAGTCTGGCTGATATCTACCGAGATTCTAGTGGGGTACGCAAGCCGTTTACATCTAAAAGCGGCTATACACCTCCTTCTCACATGTATGATCCAGAAATAAACATTAGTCGTGACTCTGTATCAAGGAAGTTTGATGCTTTAACTAATCAGAAAAACCAACATAACCTTACTCATTCAGAATGTCTTGCCTTAAGTAAGCTAAGGAGAAATCCAAACATAGTTATTAAACCTGCTGATAAAGGTTCGGCAACAGTTATTATGTCAAAACAGGATTATATTGAAGAGATAGAACGGCAGCTAAGCAACCCTCTTCATTACAAAAAACTTGATAAGGAAATTTGGCCTGAAAATGTTAGGAAGTTTAATAAAATTCTTGTTTCTCTTCAAGATAAAGGCTTACTTAATGAAAAACAGTATCGCTATTTGGAATCTGATCATAACTCTAAAAACAGGGTCTTCTATATTCTTCCAAAAATTCACAAACCCATTGAAAAATGGCCGAAGCCTACAATGCCCCCTGGGCGTCCTATTATCTCAGATTGTGGCAGTGAAAGTTATAGAATATCAGAGCTAATTGATTACTATCTAAAACCTATAGCGAATCGGCATCCTAGCTTTATAAAGAATACGGATGATTTATTGGCTAAATTGTCTGAGAAATCCATCCCACAAGATGTGATTTTGGTTACTCTGGATGTGGAGTCTATGTATACAAACATTGACATAGATTTGGGTCTTAAATCCATAAAATCAGCATTCCAAAGATATCCTGACCACCGTCGTCCGGATAAAGACATTTTAGAATTGCTGGAACTTAGCTTAAAAGGTAACGATTTTGAATTCAATGGGGAGATCTTTCAGCAAATTAAAGGGTGTGCTATGGGGAAACGTTTTAGTCCTAACTTTGCCTCTATTTTTATGGCTGAGTGGGAGAGTGATATTCTTCACAAATGTCACCTACAACCTTTTATTTACCTTCGGTATCTGGATGACATTTTTATCATTTGGCAACATACGTTGGAAGACCTTCATATTTTCATCGATACTCTTAATTCTCACGACTCAAGCATTAAATTACAGCCTACTATTGATCACACTTCTGTGGATTTTTTGGATGTAACTATTTACAAGGGTCATACATATCATACTACTGGGTATTTAGATTACAAAGTATTCTTCAAACCTACTGACACGCATCAGCTACTACATGCTGGGTCATACCATCCTCCTCACACTTTCAAGGGGGTCATTAAATCTCAGATTTTTAGATTCTATAGAAACTGTAGTTCTTTAGATTTTTTTAACCAGGCTTGTTCTGTTCTTTTTAAAGCTCTCCTCCCTAGGAAGTATTCTATTAGATTACTCCGAAGGATGAAATCTAACACAGTAAGACAAATCATGTTTCCCCCTTCATCCCCCGATACGCTTACCTCCCCTTCACGAGTGTACCACTACCGTCCAACATTTCTCTCAGGTACATCAATGAAATGCCTTAAGACGCGATGCAAACTCGATATATACGTACCCGATCGCGGAACCTTTTTCGGAGAACAAACTCGCAACAAATATCAAATGGCAGAGAACCTTAATTGTGACTCCTCTAATATCGTGTATGTAATCACGTGCAAAAAATGTCGCAAACAGTACGTCGGAGAAACTCAGAATTCTCTACGACAAAGAGCAGCCAACCATTTATCTAGCATAAGACTTAAACATGATGTACCCGTGGCACAACATTTCAATACTCAAGGTCATTCGGTCAAGGACCATTTTGAAATCATGCCTATTGAGAAAATCCCATTTCTCACTTCCGCTGCAGATACGAAGCACAAACGTTTGGAAAGGGAAAGTTTTTGGATTCAAACATTACAAACTATTTATCCTTTGGGTTTGAACTTGGACCCCGGAAGATGTCGTGAAAAAACTATAATACCATTTGTGTTTCAGTATAACAAAGCTAGCATCGCTATGGCCAAGATTATAGTAGAAGAATACAAACTACTTCAAAGTAAACTTGCTCGACCTCTGACCCAAAGGCCAGTCATTGCTTATAAAAAGAACAAGAGTTTGAAAGACATACTGGTCAGGGCTAAACTCCCCTGTCTGCCTTCTACCTAGGTTTTCTGGGAAAGGGTATGGGGGGGGGGGTATACTGTATAGTCTGACGATATTCTTACTATAGCTTAAGATGCGTAAGCATTGTCAATGTAATACAAAGTGTTCCAGAAAATTCTACTGACTAAGGCCAAGCTCCTGTCAGTCGTCAACCTAATGAAATATCATAGGTTTACTTTATTACAACAATTTATGATGGGGTATAAAGGTCTAAATGATATACCTCTTTTTAACACAATTAGAAACTTGTCTCCGTGGTTATTTTAGACAAGAAGATTTTCCCTGTGCCCGTGTGTTTTAGTGTCCATAAATATTAAGCCAATGGAAGGTTCAAATTTAAATTTTCATAAAAATCGATCACTCCCTCCTCATAAGAGTATCGAAGCACTCTCTTTAAATTTTATTTGCATCTGTCTTTCAGGTGACAATATCATAAACAGGTGAAATATACCGACAGTTATTACCACATATTTTGGTTAAGGCATCAGCATTAGAATGCTACGTTTTAGACTTCGTTAACATGATTATTTCTTCATTCTTAAGCCCCGCTCAGGTCGAGTTAAGATCCGATTTGATTGTCGGCTACTGAATCTTAACACCTTTCATGTCGACTGAGACTGGTTCATCGGTCAGCCAAATCATTTCTGACTGATAAATCTTAAGCCTCGCTTAGGTTGATGCGATCAGTTGATCGGAAGGGAACTTCGTCATCATATTAGGCAGACTGACACACGGCTAGAAGTGACGTAATAAAATAATATCACCGAAACGAGAAAAAATGGCCATGTGATGAAGTATAGGTTGCTGATTGGCTGCGACCTTAGGATTGATCTAGAGAAAATAGAACATACTCTATCCTTACGATTCACTACGGACTGGAGCTTACGACGATGAAATCGAATCTTAACTCGACCTGAGCCGGGCCTTTAAGGATTGAGTGTGATGTAAAACATTGATCAATCAATCTTGATTGATTGATTGATTGTTTGGTGTTTTATGCCGCGCTCAAGATTATTTCACTTATATGGTGGCATTGCCAGTTTTATTGTGGGAGAAAACCGGACTCTATGCTCGGAGGAAACCCACGACCTTCCGTTGGTAACTGGCACCCATCCCACCAATCAATCTTGAGTATTGAGTATCTTGTAAAACTTCGGTCAATCAACCTTGAATATTGGGCCTGATGTAAAACATTGACCAAATAATCTTGAGTATTGAGCGTGGTGTCAAATTCCGATAAATCAACTTTGAGTATTGAGTGAGGTGTAAAACATTGATCAATCAATCTTGAGTATTGTATGTGGCGTCAAACATTGATCTTGAGTATTGAATACAGCATAAAATCAATCAATCAATCTTGAGGAAAGTGTTGTCAGTTTAGAACTTACATGTATCTTAAGGACTTCCTTTTTTGGGTGATGGTATTATATTGCAAGGCTTTCTTTAGAGATAGATTTAACAGGATCCTCAAAATAGTCAAACCAAATTAGTCTGTAAAAAAAACCAGTTCGATTGGTTTGTGTGTGTGGGTGTCTTTTTCTTTTTTAAATATTGAGTTTATAAGGTCGACTTTAGTCTAATCAATAAAAACTGGTTAAAACATCGCTAAGGGACTATAGATATGATTGCTTCCCAGCATTTCCAGATATGGGACCCATTGAATGTTTCTGACAGTTACCCAAATTACAACTGTATCTGGCCCGAGGTAAATAGCTCAGATATGGGACTAAATCTATTGTATACTTGTAATCCGAAGAGCTTTACTTTAAATCCTGCATTTCTTCTGGATATTTACAGTTGGTTCAAACTCATTGTCAGCACAGCTTGATAACCAAATAACAGAATTCTAAAATAGCAATATAATATCAAACCCTTATGCCTCTGAAGGCCACCTATGGCCAACCCAACGTCACAAATCTGATAGATGACCCAAAGCTTGTGTTAGAAAAGTGATAAAAAAATATACAAAATCTGTTTGGTAAACCGGTAAATATTGTTTTTAAAATTAATTTTAATGTATTTTAGCTAAAGCGACACTTTTAATATCATATTGCTTTAACTCGCCTTCTGTTTTGATACTGCAATGTTTTATATCTAAAGGGTTGCTGAGTGCTGACTATTATAATATCAACCATTGTTGTCCGAACAACAGAAGATTTCTTGTATCCAATGTTAATTGATGATTTGATTAGCTCTAGGTTGATACTGTTATTTGAACAAGGGGTGACTTACCTGTATCCATAGAAAGGCATGTTCCTATGTACACATTATCAGTTATAAGAAGTTTCTCCTGTGCCAGCTAATGTGACATTTGTTCCAATAATCTATTGTTAGAATTGGTAACTTTTTCTGGTTTATGGTAGTTTAATTAAAGTACAGTCAGCTCATGACATTTACCTTGGAAAGGCATCAGCATATTGTGTTTACTTTGTAGGTAAATTTCTGGGGTCTCTTTATTATATGACAGGTAAACTTGATTGGAAAATGTTACAGGTAAATATTAGTTTATCTGCTGTACATGCAAAGTTTGTGTACATTCATGTAGCTTATGTTCTAGTAATTTATGGAAAGAAAAGATTATTTCAAAGGTATTAGTATTGATTTTTCCTGACTACTCCAGTACTTTGACAACACAGGATTTGTAAAATTCCATTTTATTAGCTCCCATGCATGCAGGGGCCTTGGTGGCTCAGTCGGTTAGAGTCCTAGACCCTCAGTCGGACACAGGCCTTCCATCTATGCGGCTCTGGTTCGAATCCCACTCAGATAGATAAAAATTGAAGAATTAACTGAAGGGTTGCATTACCCTCATTTTAGGCCTTTTTGTATATGGTTTACGCTGAAAAATTTATCTGCAGGCTTTTCAAGTCCCTAGCTATTACCAGATCGTCAGTCTGTATTTCTCAGATAAAGTATATAAAATTTTACTATGCTGTTGGTTCACTCACACAGCTCTCAACATCAAGTTCTGGCTTTGTTTACAGTGCAGGTACTTCAAATTTCAAATTAAAAATACTTAATGATGCCAAAACTTTCAATTTTGGTAGAAATAGAAAGTTTCTACATGTGTAACTTCTTCTGTCTGGGAAAAATACAGAAAACCACCCACTGTTCATTATGGTAACAGTATTCTAGATTTTCATGGTGAGTGTGCCTTTAATTAGGGTCAAGAAGATTTTCCCTATGCCTGTGTGTTTTATTATCTTAAATATCCAGTATCCATAATGATACGCTGCTTTAAGGATCATTCCATGTTTTGCCTCTAGATTTCATGACTTGAACTATAATTTACATACAACTTGTGTCCAAAGCCACCTGTGTTCTCATCTTTTTCCTTAAGTATGTTCTGGCTTTACATATTCTTTTACAGTTTTTATGTAAGCAACAACACATACAGTATTTTCAATGACCAAGTTTCATTCCTTCTCTGTTCCACCGCAGAGCTTTGCCAACACCTCCCTGGGTCAAAAGATCCGTAGAGAATTTTTCTCGCCCCCGCATAGAATTTTAATGGGAACGGCGCCGTCTCTGCGAAGAAACTGTGAATCGCTTTGAGACTTTGATGTAACTGAGGGACAACCCTCGCAAAGTTGTCACGTAAAAGTCCATTTTACACGGCAATAATTATTGATAACATTTTTTATGGAAACAATTCTCACTGCCTTTCACTGGTACGAAAACGGATAGGGATTGAGGAAAAAATGTCCAATATTTTTTATGATTATCATAAGAGGAACCAACATATATTGACGAAATGCTTAGTTTGTCTTGCTTCTGACCCAGGAAACTGGCTGGCCATAATAAAGTGAATTTTTTCCCGTTCCTTTCCTTATGGGATCCACCAAAATGTCTTGCATTCAGAAATAACTGGTTCTTAAATATATATTCTTGATGATCAGTCACTTTACTCAGTTAGGCATTTTTTTTTAATCAATCTTTAAAACATGACCTAATATCCACCAGTCTGATACTGCATGGATAAAGCCTTCATATAGACATGTGTCCAGTTGATCAACAAGCTTAGTTGAGTCCATCTCTAAGCTTTCATTGGGCTAAATAGTTTTTAAGGTTTTATTTGGGGCTTGTATTTGCAAATATGATTAAAGTGGCATGAGCTGCCAAAATTCACACTTTTTTCATAATTTCTGATCGTCATGACAGCATGAGGCTTTGAAGGTCATGTCTCTGATTGTTCTGAATGTCTATCAGGTAATACTCCTGTCAGCTGACGGACTCGTGAGCATCAGTGAAGGAAGTGAACCTCCTGGAATTTGTGTTCGTATTGCGGAGGATTCAAGCCGGGTCTGTGAAGGTTCAGTAGAGGATAAATGCCGAGTCCACTGCTGGGGTTTTCATTTTATGTAAAATACAGCAAAGGATCAACAACAAATCCATCTTAAAAATTGAAATAGATCAAATTGATAAACAATTTGCAAGAAATAACAGGTCCTGTAAGTCTCTCGTGAGATTTTGCAATGACAGGTGATTTTTTCAGAACAGCCTGTAATTCTCTTAAGACTACCCATGCCTTTCCTGCTTTTGACATTTTTTTTTTTTTTGTTACTACCCTGCCTAAATGGCAACTGTTTGTGGGCATTTTTTTCGTAACCAAAAAATGGCTGGCATGGGAAAACAAGGAGTCAGTTATGGTAAAACATCAATCAATCAAATGCAATCGGGCTTGATTTATACACACATATACCAGCAATCCTCCGAGAATCAGTAAAACAAGGAAACATAATCAGGACATTGACCTAATGGTAACTATATTATATTAGCTTGTGTCCATTAGGTGTTACCGTGACCTTTGACATTCGGGACAATGCAGGAGTTTTCAGTTGTCATTGATTATCTGTCTGGACCAGCAAAATCTCTGAGAGAAAACAGAGCAACTGTTGGAATGAGGGATCATCTAAGTGAATAGTATTTTGGCCCCTGTCAGTTAACTTTAATAATGATCATGTATTTGTAGGTTTGATGGTGAAATTTCTAAGCACAGCTAAAAAATATATGATTAAATCTTTTTCTCTTTTTTTGTCAGGGGGGGGGGGGGGGATAGAGATCGGGAAGGGTTTAAGAGTTTGTCCACAATTGGTAATGTTTCATTTTGTAACATACTAAAAGTAGAGTAGGCAGTTAAGTTTTCTAGTTTAAGTTTTATTGTTTCTTTCTCTTATGTTCCAAAAATGTGTTTCCTTTAGGTCACAACACCCAGTTTGTGTTTTCTCAGCCAATGAAAATTGACTTCGGTTATACAGGAGCTAGAAGGTGGCTACATAGTGATAGTTTGGTATCTGGGTTATTTGAATATTGGATTGAAACTAACATAGGTCTACTGTACATACTTTAAGCTTTCAATCAATGCCTGATAACAGATTTTTGTGTGTGTTTTTTTAATGTTCACCCAATTTTGAAAATACCAAAGTTTGGCTAGAATAAGTAAGCCTAAAACTGTCAAAATGGCGGTACCCATGTTAAATTGTGTGTAGCTTGAAACCGGCATGCACTATGTCAACTTTATTTGGTTGTAAAGGATTTCTCATGTGTTGATCTATTTGAAAATGGTTAGGAAAAGTCTTAACGAGATTTAGGTAATTAGCCACAAATCAAAACGTTAACATTACCGCAAATGGGAAATGAAACTGTATCATGTAACCTATAGTGAAGTGTGAAAAGTAAGTATTTTGTTCTAAATTTTCAAACCACCACCATTTTTGGTGCCGTTGTATCTGGACTACATATTTGAAATATAAAATAAATGAATTCAGTAAAAAAATTTTAAATATTCACCACTTTTTCTGAAAAACAGGCTTTTGTAGACCAGGGCTAGGTTTGAGCAGACACAAGACTCTTATTGTAGGGTGTAAAATACTTGTATATGCCTCAGTAGTGATCCATTTCCATCAATGAGGTCTAGGAATGACATTTCACTTCTTGGAATTATTAATGTTTTTCAAAGCAAATGATTATTTCAAGCTCATTAGCTATTGATGTAAAATAACCAGACCCCCCCCACCCTCCCACCCCCTTCCCTGTGGGTCTGAAATGATATAATCTGTACAAATTGCCCTTTTTATATCTTAACAGGTAAGCTGACATGATTGTGGCCCTGATTTGGACAGTTTTTAAATCACTGGAGAAGTTTTATTAGCTTTCAAACAGTCCAAATGTTAAGAAATCAGACATTTTTTGGACGGGTGGGGTGGGTTATCTCCCCTGGCTCTGCCCTTATGGCAGTCTCTAACCCGGACAGATGCTAACAGTAAACTACAACCAACAACCCATCATTTCCAGCAAATTTGAAGGGTATTTGATGATTCACCTTTTTATAGCGAGGAATAACATTTTGAATTGGTCCAAAGAAAAACTTTAAAATATAAGCCTGGAAACATGAAGGGGGTGGGTGTGTAAATTACCTCGCAAATTCAAAACGACTGGACGAAAAGCTTTGATCTTTTGAAATTCAATTTGATATTGGTTAATAAAAGCAAAGTTATTAAATTTGACAAATTTCGAGGAATTATATCCTTGTTATAGGTCACAACACCCAGTTTGTGTTTTCTCAGCCAATGAAAATTGACTTCGGTTATACAGGAGCTAGAAGGTGGCTACATAGTGATAGTTTGGTATCTGGGTTATTTGAATATTGGATTGAAACTAACATAGGTCTACTGTACATACTTTAAGCTTTCAATCAATGCCTGATAACAGATTTTTGTGTGTGTTTTTTTAATGTTCACCCAATTTTGAAAATACCAAAGTTTGGCTAGAATAAGTAAGCCTAAAACTGTCAAAATGGCGGTACCCATGTTAAATTGTGTGTAGCTTGAAACCGGCATGCACTATGTCAACTTTATTTGGTTGTAAAGGATTTCTCATGTGTTGATCTATTTGAAAATGGTTAGGAAAAGTCTTAACGAGATTTAGGTAATTAGCCACAAATCAAAACGTTAACATTACCGCAAATGGGAAATGAAACTGTATCATGTAACCTTTAGATTAACCACTTAGTTATAATCACACGAGTAAGAGAATCTTGAATGTGGCGTATAAAACTGTAATAGAAACTCTTTGCTGGTACGTTTACCCTCTCATAGTCCCCGGCTTCTCAATAAGTTTGGTAGAAATTTCCATTATCGAACCTAAGGTTATTAAGAAAATTAATCGGAGACCATTGAGTTAAAGGATCCCCTCATTTCAAGACTTGCTCTGTTTTCTGTCAGAGATTTCACTGGTCCAGACATATAATCAATGGCAACTGAAAATTCAGGCATTGTCCCGAAAGTCAAAGGTCAAGAGATTGGTTTATTGGCATAAACATTTTTTATAAATTTTTCGCAAATCATTTTTGTTGTTGTCATTTACCTGCACTGGGAAGCAAACGTCAATAAAATTTCTTTTATGATTGTTAGTCTGTGTTTTATAGTTTGTTCCCCATCGAGGTCGAATATCATCAATATTGAAGCAAAAAATTGTAAAGATTGGATCAAAACTCTTCAAGATATGGAGCGGTAGTGAACAAAGATATAGACTAAAGAGAAATTACATAATCCAATATAGATGCCATATTATGCAACCAAAGATGTCAAAAATGGTTCATTACACACCTTCTACCCATAATGTACATGTATATGAAGCATATTTGACTTAAAAATGTGACCTAAATAATTCCACATGAAACCAACAAACTTAAATATCTTCCTTCGTCAATCTTTTCAATATCTGTCACTCAGACTTTTAACCAGTTTTGATTGATTAAACTGAAGTCATCCAATTGAACTCAATGTTCCACAACAACATACTTCTACAAATACAAACTTTTTTCTCCATGGGACTGGATTTGATTTTTCTTAGGATTCCATGAAAGCTGTTTCTAAAGAAACCTCAGTAAAATAGATGAACTCATTGGTTACTCTTACAGATCCCTACAGATTGGAGAATCAATCAGCTTAACAGTCATTTAGATTGGTATTTGAATGTTGATATATTTTCCAAGATATTAAGTACAAGTTGTCAATATCTGTCATAAGTCAATCAAGAAATTCTGCCCTTAGCCAAAATTAGCAATACTATTTGGAAGTGTATCGTCAAAGATCTTCTAATAGTGTTAATTTGTTCACCTATCTGGCAAAAGGGTCTTTATTTCATGAGGAAAGTTTCATCTCGATTACTATTTGGTTTAAGCACTTTCTTAATTGTGGCGCTTTCGTATAAAAAGGGTTATATATCTTCTTGCTGTCATGTTAAGGATTGCAGTCAGTCACAGTGGCTTATAATCTATTATTAGTTTAATGGTCACATCAGAAGCATTTTTTTTTTCAAAAGGATTGATGTGTTGCACCATACTCAAGATTATTTCACTTCTATGACACCATTGCCAGGTTTATCCTGTAGTGTTAACAAACCAAAAAGAAAAACTTGAACATACGTTTATTCTGTCAGGCCTACGTTCGCTCAAAACACTACTAGAGGCTAGTACGAAAGATTCATCCAGAGGGTTTTCCAGGAGTCTTTTAAAGAACATGTTGTCCATGCGGCTTTTAAAGAACATGTTGTCCATTCGGCTTTTAGAGAACATGTTGTCCATTCGGCTTTTAGAGAACATGTTGTCCATGCGGCTTTTAGAGAACATGTTGTCCATGCGGCTTCTGTAGTTTAAAACAGATTTACGTCCGACGTAACTTAGGTCAGCTTTGTAAGACAGGGCCCCTATTTTTAGATCCTTGATAATGTATTATTTGTAGCAACAAAAAAAGGCTTTTTATTTTAATTTGTTGATAATAATCAGCGCTTATTTCAACATTTATGTGTACTGAAAATATTACCGTTTTGGCAGCTCATGGCACTTAAAACTGTACTTAGCATTGTTTCATTATCATTTTCATGATGAATATAGGGCTTGAGCAGTTTTAGAAGAAAATCACATAATGAAATAACATGTTTGCTGGAGATCCTGAGTACTTTTGGGTTACCTCTTGTGACTTTCATTGTAATGTACAAAATTGATTCCGCTCTTCTGTCCCATGGAACTTGACAAATAAATGAGCAATTAATTCAGTCAGGCTATGTAGCCATTGTGAGGAAGACACCCTCATGTATCATTACTCTGGATATAACCTTATACATACATCATTATTTCTCTACAAATGTCAGACAAGATCCAGACATAACACACCGGGATAAACAGATGTAACATAATCTCACATGCTATTAATTACATCTTTAATCAATCACGACAGGATACAGTCACAGAAACTAAAACTTATATCCTCTCTATTATATTTTTAGACTATACAAACAATCAGGGCAGATGTTTTCTCTGACTTGAAAAGGCTGAATATTTGAGTCTTTCAACCGGAAATTGGATTATTTTCAATAGTTATACATTTCATGTAATTTGAGCTGATGATCAAATGGATATATCTACTTGTGAAGTAAAATGGACAGAATGTCTATACCGGAATTGGATAGAATATTATACATGTATTATAAAAGATAAGATTTAATGGTAGAAAGGAATAAGGCCAGTGAGCTATATCTTCGAAATTTCAAAATATCTGAGTATGGCGTCCATTTTTATTTAGAAGGAATTTAATCGGTATTTCAAGTTTTTGATAATTAGGCTCGTTTCACCAAGCAGTCTGATCCCGAAGGAAACCATGGGTTTACCCATGCTCGGTAGACAACCCACCAATCTGCGACTTTCCCTAACCTGTTTTAAGGTAATTTGTACATTTTTTCAAACATATCTGTACAAACCCACATTTCCATAGAAGAAATTTGTAAAATTATACTGTACCTTCTTATGGCTCACTCAGTTCAAATCATCATTGCACTTGTTCACATGCCCAGGCTCTGAGTTTGTTTACATTGCGCATACAAAACAAATTAAAAATATAAAATAATGTCAAAAGTTTTAAATTTACATACAAATAGAAAGTTCCTAACTTCTTCTGTCTGTGAAAAATACAGAGAACCGTCTACTTTTTTAATAATGATAAAAAATTAAAGACATCACCACGTCCTAAGTTGTTTTTTAACAACACGAGCTTTCGGCACCTGTGCCGGTGCCTTCGTCAAGTGTAACATTATTTTTTATCATTAGTATGGAACCCACGTTTAAAGAGAGTTTCAAACATTTCTTACTTTTTTAATGTAAAAAGTAAATCCAAAATCCAAAAATTAAATGTCTAAAGTCAGAATTCTAGGTTGGGGTCCCTTTAATTTCCAGAGCAATAAGTTTGGTAGAAATTTCAGTTATCAAACCTACAGTTATTAGGTTAAATAATCGGAGACCAAAAGACTATTGAGTTAGAAGATCCTCTCATTCCAACACTTGCTCTGTTTTCTCTCAGAGATTTTGCTGGTCCAGACAGATAATCAATGACAACTGAAAAATCCTGCATTGTCCAGAATGTCAAAGATCACAATAACACCCATTGGACCCAACCTAATTTAATAAGGCCAGCATCAGGTCAATGTCCTGCAATTGTGTTACCTTCTGCCTTGGATTAACACATCATTGGTGAAATACTGCATCTAGTCATGTGAAACAAGCCATTCAAAACTATGATTCTGGCCTCATTTTTTGTTTGCGCGTAGACACGTAGACCAAATAAAATTCTGAGTGGATTTTTCACTTGGTCGTCGTATGTGGAAATGTTCATCGTAAAACTAATGATTGACTTTGAAATGAAGAAAATTCGTGCAGTACGTATGTGGCCAGTTTGAACCTTAATAGTCTCTAAGTTAGTTCAAAACACTACTTTAGCGTACATTTTTGAGAATATTTATACAGAAAACTTGAGAATAATAGCCAGAAAATTTCACAATTTTAATTTTTGGCGTTTTTATCTGTCATGTATGGATTATGAGCATAAGGCTACAATCAAATTCAAATGTGCTAGGGTTATTGATTCTTGTCAAGACAATAAAATATGATTTTATTGGACACAGGTATATATAAATTCCTCAAATTGTTGATGGTTCAGTTGGCAGGGTGATTGTCTCTAAGTCCAACGTCAATTGATCGGGCGTAGGTTTGAATCCACAAAGTACAAACACCAAAATAGTAAAATGTGTGGATTTTTAACTTGATTGTCTTATGTAGAAGTTGCCAAGATTAAAGGTTTCATCTGGACAAAGAGCCTGGTGTCCTGCCCCATTAAATCCAGAACACTGCCATTTAAGTGACATAATCTTGAATGCGGCTTATTTTTTCCCTGTGCCCATCTGCTTTAGTGTTCATAAATAAAAATGTTGACATTTCTTTTATCACTTGGTTTTAGTCTTTGGGGCTACAGCTCATGAAACAGCAAAATTAAGTGTGCCAAACTTAAAAAAGCCTCTAAATAATCTAGTGTGAAATTTTAGGTGTGGTTGGGTTTTTATTTTGACACGTAGCTTTAGCTGTTAAGATTGATGTTAAACTGTATTGAATAGTTTGATTTAAGTGATACTGATCTGTGATTTCAATTCTTTGTCAACATGACAACAGCTCTAGATATATATGGTTTTTGTACTTTCAGAACAGTAGACATAAACATATTTTTTATGAGCTTAGCAAAAACCAGCGTGTAATGTTAACACCAAAGTTCTGGGTTTCAAATGTCATAAAGTACAACATCCGTCTAAGTCTTCGGTATACAGCAATACTTTTGCCATAGGCATAATTATCAGGAGGGGTATTTCCAGTTTTTTATTGTTTCTTCGATACAAAAGGAATCATTAGACCCACCAGAGTAGCAATATCTCAAAGGCGTTGTCAAACAGTACATATGTGTTGCAGACATTTTTGTCGAAGAGTACATTTGTGTTACAGACACCTTTGTCAAAGAGTACAGTACTACCACCTTCTACATCTACCCGCGGCTGACGTCTGAATAGCCGGTAAATCACCCTCGGATAACGTTCCCTTCCCCCGCAGTCTATGTGAAAACAGCCAGAGAATGATGTTCAGATCTCCCATACATGAAATCAGTCTTCAAATGGATTACGTTTTTCCCGATTAAATCTGTAAAAAAAACATTAAATTTAGCATCAAAAACTGAATGGATGTGCAGTGTCTGGAACTATGAGTATCACATCGCAATATCAATCTTAAAAACTATTTATAAAATCATTTTCTATATTCGAACCTTTTCATATGCCACAACATATGTTCACTCTCAAAGCCAGTATGAATTGACCTAGTTTTGAAATCCACTCGAAATGAGGGTAGAGGTCTCTAAATTTCGGCCAATTGACCGATTACTTGATGACGTCACTTGGGATTTACGCGCAAAGCATTTCGGTTTATTGAGGGATGTTAACATCATTTTAAAATATGGCAGAAGAAATAATACTGTATCGAGAAGAAGACGCAAAAGGCGTAAAGTTACCAGAAAAAATGTGTGGATAAAAACAGGTTATGTCATCAATGTTTTCCCATAAAAGTGACATCTTGTTAAGTACCGGTACCATTAAACAAAATGGCGAATTGAGGTATATTTTACCCAGAAAGCTTTGCGTCAATATATGTGACGTCCTCAGGCTTGACGGTAATTTCTGATTAAATCCCGATTTTTAGAAGAAAAAAAAATTCCTTGCCTTGAAAGTTACATGCTTATTAAATTTGATAAGCTTGAAGTCAAAGCTTTTAATTTAGTTAATAGTATAAGGCACTTTATAGAAATATGTTATCTACAATAAAATATTTTCCTGGAGACGGTGTCACTTTAGCAGTATGTCTAAATGTCTTTCACTCAAAGTAAAGATGAAAAGTTTTCCCGTCATCTCTCCCAATCAGACAGTCATGAAAGTGTCATCTATGATCATATAGTTACTATAAAGTGTAAAATACACCCCCTGCGGTCGTCTTTCACGTCCCTTGTGGTTCAATCGCGGACTTGGCTTAATCGGACAACATCCCCCGCCGTCCCACCGAACATTGCCCGGGTGTCCCATTCTTATCGACCGCGGGCATAGTATAGATTCCCTGCGGATCGCGTCAACATCGGTCACGGGCGGTCCGCGGCGGATTTATATGTAGAATGTGGTAGCCTGTACATATGTGGTGCAGACATCTTTGTCAAAGAGTACATGTGTTACTGACATCTTTGTCTAAGAGTACATATATGGTAGACATCTTTGTCTAAGAGTACATATGTGTTACAGACATCTTTTTCTAAGAGTACATATGTGTTACAGACATCTTTGTCAAAGAGTACATATGTGGTGTAGACATCTTTGTCAAAGAGTACATGTGGTACAGACATCTTTGTCTAAGAGTACAAGTGTTACAGACATCTTTATCAAAGAGCACTTATGTTTTACAGACATCTTTGTCAAAGAGTACATATGTGTTACCGACATCTTTGTCAAAGAGTACATATGTGTTACAGACATCTTTGTCAAAGAGTACATATGTGTTACAGACATCTTTGGCAAAGAGTACATATGTGTTACAGACATCTTTGTCAAAGTGTACATATGTGTTACAGACATCTTTGTCAAAGAGTACATATGTGTTACAGACATCTTTGGCAAAGAGTACATATGTGTTACAGACATCTTTGGCAAAGAGTACCTATGTGTTACAGACATCTTTGTCAAAGTGTACAAATTATGACTTTCATTTGGTTTGGCAGCCTTTCATTTTGGGTAGTTTTACTTTCATTTTGGGTAATTTTAATTTCGTTTTGGGTAATTTTAATTTCGTTTTGGGTAAATTTGACATCATTAGAGTTTGTGAAAATGGATGGAGGACATTTAGTTAGCCACATAATTTACGGCTGCTAAAAAATGATGTTTAGCCCTTAATGTTGACCGACTGGATGGCATTTAGGAAAGGGATGATGAAATATGATTAACTGAAGAGTATGACAATGGCTTATGGTAAATGAAATAAATTCAACATCATGGTGGAAAAAAAAATTGCAGTAAAATTTGTTTCAAATTTATATTAGACTGTAAACTGAAACAAGGTGGGAGAAGATTTCAGAATGACCGGCAACAAATGTTCCTATTGGACGACTTTTCAAGATCGCTGATATGTGTCATGTTGGTGTAGGCCTACTCTTAATTTTACTTTAAATTTTTATTTTAAAGTATCAGAAAACTTTTTCCCACAGGTTATAATCTCAAAGTATTTGAAATTAATTTTCTGTGAAATAACCCTTATGATTATATCAAGCTTATTTGGTCAGATTAAAGTGATGGTTTAATAGTATCCAAAATATTGAAATTCTATTTGACCTGTCTATGTTTCTAAAGGATAGGACTGAGATCTACAAGGATTAATTATTCAAATCTTTTTTTTTTTCTTCAAATTCTGTCTATCAGCCTGGTGTCTTTAATTTGTGGTCTTTCTGGCAGATTAATTTCTATGAATAGCAGTTTAAAGGTGATAGTAATTTAGACTTCTGTAAGCTAAACTGTAGCCTCAAGCTTTCAATCTTCAGTCCTCTCATTGTTCTTTTTAATCTGCCTTTAGTCATGCTAAAGTATTAATCAGAATTTGATCAGTCGATATTAAAATGTTCTTTGAGTAGATGAAATCCCAACTGAACCATTTCCTTTGCTTAGGCCTGTGAATCTTATTTGCCATACATAGTTTTGGATTTTGACATTTCACGGTAAAACTATATGCTAAGAGTTTTTTTTTGATTATCAGAGGGGAAAAATATTATTTTATAAAGATGCCGAAGTTTTATAGCTGTAAAAAGAATTCTAGCCAGGGAAACCAGGGGAATCAGACATGGTTACTTGTATTCACTCATCGCCCTATACAGAATGGTTACAATGTACATATGGGAGGCCCCAGCAGTTTCCTCTCCTAAAAGTAGCATCGCTGCAATATGAATGAAATAATACATATTAGTGGTTTCCTATTAGTGTTGTTTTCAGTTAAGGTACTATTCTTATCGGGGAAGCAAGTGCTATTAAATTATTGTTCTGATTGGATTTTCTAACAGTCTTGACAATGTCTAAGTGGGGCCAATAGTAACCATACTGAAGCTACAATCTAATAACCATCAGCATGGAAAGTATTCTGAATAGCTTTCAAATCAAATTAAGATGGCATCTGTCAAATGTTTAAGACTGGTAATCTTAAGGAATTAGTTTCTTCTAAAGTTTGTCCATCTGACTATATAAGTACATTAATAATAGCTGTTGACCATGGTGTACAATGAAAATCACTTCTTACTTGCTAGAGAGGAAAAGAAATAATAAAAATACATTGAACTGTAACCATTTTTTTAATCTCTTCACAAGGAAAATATATTTTTTCAAAGCTTCTTCATTGATGAAAATGTTTGAATTATCTAACTGTTAAAAAGAAAAAGTACTAATGAATGATGTGAAATTGACGATAAATATCACATGCAGGCCTCAAGTTGGCCTCAGTGTAAAAGTATTTATGAAATTAGTTATGCCGTACTCAACATCATTTTGCTTATACAGTGCTTTGTCAGGTTTAATGGAGTGGGTGGGAAAAGGGCTCTTTGCCCGAAGAAAACCATCACTCAAGATTATTTCACCTATACTGCAGCATTGTCAAGTTTAATGGGGGAGGAAACCGGGCTCATTGCCCTGGCAACTATTCCACATACGGCTACCAAGTGAAAAATTCTATTACTGTGATCTGTTTATCCAAGACGTTTGTCGACTGGGGTGTGTTATAATGGACTACAACTTTATTAGCTAAGAAGAGCGTCATCCATAAATGACACTAGGGTTATCAAACAAATCAATCACTCATGTTTCACTTTCAAACTCAATAGGCATCAGATTGACAAGCATTTCTTGAACAGTTTAATTATTCATAAAAGTGCCATGTCAGCAAAAAAATTCCACGAAGTAATTTCAGATGCGACGTACTAGATTACAAATGCTGTTTGACCTCCACAATGGTCCCAAATATTACCCAAAATGAAACATTTTTGTGTCATATATATGTCTAACATATCAATCATAAAATAACTTTGTGAAACATTCCTATAGTTTGATAATCTTACAGTTTTTAAATAAGGACTCAGAGAAACTTTCCTTTTCAAGAAAGAAACAGACTATACACTTTGTAATGATACAAGCGTACTTATTGTTTCCTTAGACTTTTGAGACGGTATATACATGTAGTCAAGGCTTTGTTTGTCCATTCATCGATCTGGCTGTCTGTTTTCGGCTCCATATCTTGGTTATACTTTTGGAATTCTTGGTTTGAAGCTTGACTGGTGTATACTCACTACAAAGTAGTTTTATTATCCTTTAGAGATGTTTCTCTGCGATCTGATTGGTCAATTGCCATCTAATAAATAATCGTATCGGGTCACACACCTGATACAATTCTCACAAACGCTATTTTGAACTTTCTTTTGTGACGTTGTTTGATGATGTCATAGGGCGTGCTTGCATCAGGTTACCTTTTGCAACTATATTGTGGGTGATGGGCGAACGTTATGCTGACGTTTGGCAACATCGTTTTAAGACGTCGTAGTGTGTGCTCGTATCAGGTCACCTTTTGCAACTAGTTCGTGTGTGAGCAATGCAAATAATGAGCGATCTTTTGGCTGAATCTACTCGAAAGTAAAGCTCTTTGAGATAATAAAATCGTTAGCTTGGTTGGTGGAGGGGGGATATGATGTATTTACATGGTCAGCCTGGTAAGTGATAGCAGTTATCAATTATCACGCTGACCATGTAAATACTTTGTATCCCCCCTACACGAACCATGATAACTATTAGTATAGTGTTATTACTTTTTTTTTTTACAATCATAATTGTTTTTTTCTGTAAATTGTCAAAGATTGCCCTTTTTTGTTAGTTTCACATCAGGGTATATATTATGGGGATTGTTTATTGGTGTATATTGTTATAGTTTTTTTCTTGATAAAAACAATAATTCTCGACTTTTTACGCTTTTCTCCTCTTGTGTCAATTTTGTGGAATGTATGCTATATCTAGGACTGGGGATGCAGTTTTACAGATACTTGTTCTTGTTATATTTTCCATATTTTTAGAAGTTTGTTATAAATGATTTATCTTTTTTAACCATAGGAACCATCCTTGTTTGCTGTGGCTAAACTGCTGGAAACTGGACTTGTAAATCTGAAGAGAGTTGAAGTGTTATGGCGACCGCTGACCTCCCACCTGCTAGAGGTAGGAACATTTGTCTTTATATCTGTTGCTTGTTTGACATTTTCTTATCTTACAGGTAGTTTTATTGGAAAAACAACTATATGTGTACATGTTACTGATTTACATTTTCAGTAGCTTGCAGCAATAGGCCGAAAACCTAATGACGTCGCTTGAAAAATTATGGGATAGACTAAAGGGTCTGGTTTAAAGTGACTGTCTTTTAGGCCCTTTGTCGCGACAGGCTGCATTTTTACCCTCCGATGACGTCATTAAAAAAAATTGCCTTTGTACCTGTCTTGTATTTTTCTTTTCCCTCCCACAGTACATAAATTTTATCTTCAAAAAACATTTTCTCACATTAATGTGGGCGCTAGAAACTTGTAGGATTATTTTTCAGCATTGTTTATCATCTGCTAGACGTCAGAGACATCTGTGACAAACAGAACTTCCAGAAACATGGAGTTGACTCAAAGGTGGAAGTAGGTCACTTATAATGTGCCAGATAATTAGCGCTAATTTTGAATACACCATTCTTAATTTTGATGCTCTAACAATGGATGTTGTTTAAAAAGACCCTTTTCAATCAACAAAGGCAAGGTTTTTTTTCTTCATATTTTTTTATTTTTACATAGCTATAATAATTCAGTTGCTGATATGAACAAAATAAAAATGATGGATAACGACTTAAAGCGATACACTTCAACTTAATTTACAAGCAGTCTCATTGGCATCATGTGTCCAGAACACAAAATGATGATTGCTAAATATCAAACCCTTGTGTTCTGATCGGTCAATGACTTTGTCAAACTAAAAGAAAAAAAAAAATTACTTGAGCGTTTGAAGCATTTTTGATAACTAAAGAATTGACGTTGAAATAAAGATAAAGCTATTCACCCTTTCGAACTGAGGAAGCATGTGTGAAAAAAAAAGACAAAATTCAAACAGCCGGAATTTTTTAAAAGGGTTTTTATTGTTTATAAATTACCTTAACATACTCAAAGAGTGGTACCATTGGAAAGGTCTTATTATGTACTTCATACATTGGCAAACAATCGGCTAATTTCGTTTCAACTGAATTTTCTCTATATTTGGAAGCTCATGCCACGTTTATAACACAAAATCTTTAAATGAATGTTGAATTCCACAGTTTCTTATTTTCTTCAATTTGCGCAATATAAAAATTAGTAATGTTTTGTCCCCGACAGTAGGTCATAGTTGTCATATTGGAAAAACCTTTGTTAATTTTATTTCAAGCATGTGAAAGTGTATTTGAAAGTCACAGACGTGTTTTTGAGTTTTTTAATCTAAGTACCTAAAAAAATAATGATAGAATAGAATACATCAACATTTTTTACCCTCGGGACCGGGCCCTGAGTGGCTTTTGCTTTGGCCATTGCTGACGTTCTTATGTGAGTGGAATCTAATGTTTGTTATATCATGTGCAAACTAAGCTTGTTCGCATCTACAATGTATGTATCTTTTTGGAACTTTTCACAAAATTTTAGCTAATTAAATTTCAAATGTTTGTCTTCATGCTCAGATAAGTACAAACTTTTGCATCTGCAACCTTCAAAATGTTTTCTTGGCTGGGGACCTGCTAGTGACTTATCAAGGTCTTAATAGATCCTATCTTTCTAAGACTGGGTTGATTTGTATATCAACTTTGCTGTCTGTTTGAATTTGTCGTGTTGGATTTTTTTATCAGTTTTATATCTGATGGCATCTATTTAAGAAAGGAGAGCGTGAGATTGAAAAGAGTCAGGGGATATTACTAAGTTACAGGTTTCTTCATTATATCAGTAGTGTTGATTAAAGTCTGGTTTGGGCCTTATTTAAAAAAAAACAAAAGTACATCCAAAATTACAGTGTGATCTTAATCTTATTCCAAATAACTCTTCTCTCGTCTTCTGCAAGATGATGAAAATTTAATCTATAGCCAGGAAAAAGAAATTTTAAAAAATCAGAGATTCAAGGCACCCAGAGTTGAGGGAGCAGCTACTTACCACTAAAAGCTGACTGAATTTAAACTTTTATAACTCAGGTATTTCAAAAAATATTTCTTTTGCTAACCTATATGCATTGCATTTTCAGTAATGGTGAAGTTTGAGACTTGAAATGTGATGTTTTTTTAAAAAGACATATACAGAAAAGCACTCTTCACCTACCTCAATGTTATCAAGTTTTATTTTGTTGTATTCATGACAGAATATGGCTTTGATACCCACATCAACTAGTAAAGAGGAAAAATTATCTTTTAATATTCACTTAGCTCAAAGCCTTCAAACATCAAGGTTTTAGTTTTGCTGTTTTCACTCATCTTGTCTAAGGCTGAGTTGTCTTTCATCTTTAGGATGGACTCGTTTGTTTTTGATTAGATATATTGTAAGCTTTCTCGTCTTAGACAGATAAAGCTTAGTTCTGGAATATCTTTTGGAAGATTGATCTTTCTGTTGGAAAAATACCATCTCCCGAATGATTATGATTTTGTTTTCTACACCTACATACTTTATAATTACTGTTTTCCTCTTTGTTTATGTTTCTTTCCCCTGCTTCAAACATTTGCATTTTGCTTTGAATGATTTGTGAAGCTGAATAACATAAACCTATATCAGGGTCAGTAAGTGTTTTATAAACTTTGATTTCAAAAAGAGTTTTTAAGAACTCAATGATCAAGATTAGAATCCAACTTCTACTTTTTCCATGATTTTGTCATGAATTGTCTATAAAACTATGGTAAGAATTCCGCTAATTCAAGGACGAGCAATGCGAAGATAACAAATTATTAGACTGCTTTCTGCTATGTTTTGTCTAAAAAAGCAACAATAGCGATTGCTCGATAGGATTATCGGTCGCTCCATGCACCCAACGAAAAGTCTCAAACTTTCAGAGTGCTTTTCGTAATGTTTTGAGTACTTGAATTAGCAGAATTCTTACCGTATGATACATTGTCGGCATGTCGAGCCACAGGTAGGTGTTTACTCCAAAGATCGAGTGTTGTTTCCAACCAAAATGTCCAGTCAAATTAATTGACTCATGGGCGTGATCAAACATATCTTCAACAGTTTTAAAGATATATATTTCAAACTGGAGGACAATGATGTTATCAGACACAAAAATATATCTTGTAAATCTATTCCCCAAACTTGTCTTGTACTACAATGGTTTCACTGAACAAATGGCATCCTTGTGGACTGGTTTTGCTGCCAGTGAAGAAAGTCTTTCACGGCTTGGATTTCAAGCTCGGATTATCCTATGAAATTATTAAATATACACCCACAGATCCCAGTTTCATCCTCCACTGATGCTTTTATACAATACAAATAATCTTGACTTTGGCGTAAAACAGTAATTAATTAAAAAGAATTGCTTTTTTATATTCAGATAAACGAATATAAAAGATAAGTTTACCTGTTTCACTGTTCAAAATTACAGAATACCATTTCTGTACAATAAAAAAATCTCAAATTGTAAGTAATTTTTACCAAAGCCCTAAATCACTCTTTAACAAAGATCCTGACATTTTTTCATCCAATAAATTGCAAAATATTGTAAGCTGAGACCTTCTTTGCCCCCATAAATATAAGACACAATTATGTAGGTGGATCTGACCGATTTTTAAAACCTAAATATAGAGATGAAACCCATCATTTCATCTAAAACTCAAGTTACAAATGATTGGCGTCCTTGGACCTTATTTGGTTTCAAACATCAGTTATGCTATATTCCCGAGCTAAGCCATTAACTTAAGAGTGAGATTGTAAAAAGCTGAAAAATGATTAACACTGATTGCATACCTGAAAAAGATTGAAACTGTGTCAGTTACATTACTTCAAAAAGTGTTTTATGCATGAGTTTTCTGACTGCCTTTTTAATCAAACCATGAATGTGGAAGAACTACCAGGTATCTGCAGAAGGTTTGGGCTTTTGTCTGGCCACAAAACCCACTTTCATGGCACCACCGCCATATAAGTGAAATAATCTTGAGTGCGGTGTCAAACTTTAATCAGACACTGCGTATATGTTGAAATATGTGCATGTGTGACCTTCAGCAAATACCTGGCAACTCTTTCAAATATAGTGAAAAAATCCGGTCAAATCCAGTAAATTTTTCAATTTAATTTGGTCTGAGTGGGAGTCATCCCTCGACTCATTGATGGAAGGTGTCGGACTGAGGGACTATCACTCTGAAGACTGAGCCACCGAGGCCCAGACCCTGTAAATGAGACTTCATGTCCTGTGGGATATCTTAAAAATAAATCAATAGCATTTGTTTACTGTAACCAATTGTATTTCATTGAATATGGATATAGTACAAGTTCAAGAAAGCTTTATTTCTAGACGATTGATACAAAAATAATCATTAGCTCTGACTGATACTGTACTGAACTAGCTTACAATTTGTAAGAAATACACAAAGCAAGGACATATTTTGTATTTTAAATTCTTTTTTTTTTAAGTACAGTTAATTTTTATACGCCCGGCTTGAAAAGCGGGCTGTATTATGGTATCATCTCTGGCAGGACGGCAGTCCGGCAGTCCGGTAGTCCGGCAGTCCGGGCGTCCGCTTTCCCCTTCCGCTCCATAACTTCTAAAGTTTTGATTCCATCTGCACAATTTTTTCTGAGTATATACCTTATGGGTGGAAGGTGTGTCGCAAACTATTTTAAACATCACTGGTTACATAATATGGGAGTTATATTGGATTATGTAATATTCCCTTCCGCTCCATAACTTCTAAAGTTTTGATTCCATCTGCACAATTTTTTCTGAGTATATACCTTATGGGTAGAAGGTGTGTCGCGAACTATTTTTAACATCACTGGTTACATAATATGGGAGTTATATTGGATTATGTAATATTCCCTTCCACTCCATAACTTATAAAGTTTTGATTCCATCTGCACAATTTTTTCTGAGTATATACCTTATGGGTAGAAGGTGTGTCGCAAACTATTTTTAACATCACTGGTTACACAATATGGGAGTTATATTGGATTATGTAATATTCCCTTCCGCTCCATAACTTTCAAAGTTTTGATTCCATCTGGACAATTTTTTCTGAGGATATAGCTTATGGGTAGGTGTGTCAGCTTCCTTGGATAATTTAGTGATAGCTATGGTGGCCAAAACCTAAAAAGTTTAGAATTATAATTATTTCTCTGTTTTAAAGGCTCTTCAATTCAGTTTTATTACCCATATGGTAAAGCAAATATAGCTTCTTAAAGATATGTTTGACAATATTCATAAACCTGGTTGTACATGTAAGTGTAAACAGATAAGACTTGTATATTTACACACCATTGACCATCTCAGAGATTAGGCTCTGTTCAAATATACCTATATAAAATGTGGCAAACATCCTGGCCAGTGATGTCTTCAGCAAGTGATTTAACCCACTGACCAGTCAGAATTAGCTGGACTCCAAGCTGAAGACCTGGACATTTAACACCAGATGAGATTTCATATTTGAAGGACCCATTGCATATATTCAAAAATATATATATGGAAGGATTTGTTTTTGTATGGCTGCAGTGACTGGGCCTTTCCGGGCGTATTTTGGGTTTCCCGAAACTCTTGTTTTTCTTTAGATCACATCTTTAGTAAGAGTACATGTAGTACTGATTTGTATTCCAGCATCTGTTGTCTGTTGGAATTTGTCTGGTTGGATTTTTTATTAGGTTCGTTTCTGATTGCATCTATTTAAGGAAGGAGAGCGTGAGATTGAAAAGAATGAAGTCAGGGGATATTACTAAGTTACGATTTCCATGATTATATCAGTAGGGTTGATTAAAGCCTGGTTTGAGCCTTATATAAAAAAGAACCTCCCAAATTACAGTGTGTATGGTTGGATTACTTGTACCGATCTTGGATCACAAATTACGTCAACTTTATCTCTCTCTAAATTACTCTTCTCGTGTCTCCTGCGTGAAACGATGAAATAGAATATGATCCTTGAAAAGAAAAGCTGTCTGAAAAGATCTCTATGGCTATGTCAGAAACCTGGTCTTTTTAGAGTTAAATGATTTTCAGAATGTGGGTTGTACTTCTACTTATCTTCTTTCATAAAAAAGCTGTCTGTACAATAAAAGATTTTTTTAAAATTTTCCGACTGACTTTCTGGAATTCATTTTCAAGTAGCGCTTTAAGTTCACTCTGTACCTAGCGTGCAGGAAATGTCTTGTCGATCTTACACAGCAAACATGACCTGTTCTCGTTCAGATCCAATTTCCATCGATTCTTGTCTAGCTGGAATGGAACACAATGAAAAACAATTGAACTCTTAATGATATCTTCTCAGACACTTCCGGTTTCACAATGTCCATTTGTAATCAGCCCCATCAGCTTTCAGATTTTACACAACCAGATTTTTTTATCAATCTGTCTGGATTCTCTGCTTTGAATTTATTTTTAATTTAGAATATTTAACAAAAAAAATAGCTGTTTATAAATAATTATTTTGTTAACTCCCTGGAGGTCAGGGGTGTCCTCGGGCAAAGATTTCTCTCTTCCATTCAACCTGTCAACGCTACAATATAAAAAAGCTTTCTGGATTTTCAATTCTGAATTTATTTTAAATTTAACAAAAAAGTTAGCTTTTTAGAAATTATTATTTTGTTAATTTACCAACAGAGGGTCAAAGGTTTCCTCTGGGCAAAAAGCCCAGTTTTCGCTTCCAGTAAACTTAAGTGCGACAAAAACATCAAACACTCAAATGCAGTGCACTCAATTTTTTAAATACTTAACAATAGAAATTAAAATTGTCCCGTTTCATGATTAATAAAAGTTGATTTGATAACATTCTGTTGAGTTTTCTGGATGGCAGTTAATTGCATGACACCAGGAATTTAATGGACCCTTAAAACCTTCATTTGTGATCCCCATTTTTTACTAGGACACAAAAAATGCAGCGAGATGGGTCCCAAAGGATGCAAATAAAAATTGACAATAAATACACTAATTGGACAGCATCTATTGTATGTTGTTCCTTACTTTTTATCTGATGGTTATCCAAAGGATACCAACATTTAGTGAGCGAGAGAAAACTCCAGTACTTAATCCTTAATATTTATGAACACTGAAACACATGGGCATAGGGAAAATCTTCTTGTCTAAAATAACCATATAAGTTTCTAATTGTGTTAAAAAGAGGTATTTATTTATGAAGACTAATATTTTAATATCTCTGGCCATCCAGACCAGCCAATACCACATCCTCCTACAATGGATAGCTACATTTTTATATTGCCTTTCTGGTTGACCAAGTGTTTTGATATTAAATTAACATCAGCAATATAAAAGACGCTTACTAGTTAAACGAAGAAAAATATCATGTAAAAATTTAGTTTGAATATGTTACTAATAGCATTTAAAGTTATGACCAATGGCAATTGTGTATATATATATGTAATTTTTTCGTAGTCAAGGGCTTGAGTGTTATTTTTAGACAGGAAGATTTTCCCTGTGCCCTTGAGCTCTAGTGGTCATAAATACATTATAGCAGATCCTGATGCAATAAAGGATATATCTCACATGGTTGGGATACTTGTCCACTACTTAAAGGATAAATGACAAGTTTAAGACAATGCCTTTTAATTTGGAATCATTTTTGTTATAAGAACATGTACTGTATGAACTCAACCCCCCAAAAAAAGAGATTTCTGCCAAAAAACCTACAGCATTCAAGGCATTCTTTTTCTCCTCTACAGGAAAATAAATTAGCTTGACGTTATGACATCATGGTTGACATCTTATGTGCATTGCCATTGTTGTGGCGTCTTCATCATTGGTTGAAATGACCATGAAAACGTTCAAACGTCAAGTATGACATCAAATACGATGGTCTTTCCGATTGGTGTCTTGAAGAGATGTATGTTTTCAATCGCTTTTTCTTTGGGTCCCTGGGACGTTGCAAGAAGCTCGTTTTGTTTCAACATTTTGTTTTTAAATTCCTATTTAGTCCTTTACAGTTAATAATCACCGCTAGGTGCTCAGAAAGAACTTGGCATTTATCCTTAAAGGGGCATGAGCTGCCGAAATTCACACTTTTTTCCTAATTTCTAATCGTCACGACAGTAAGAGGCTTTGAAGGCCATCGAAAAACTAAATGATTGGCGTTGGAATGAGGAAAATCCATACAGTATGTGCGCTGTACGAACCGAAAACGTGTTCGAAAAGTAGCAAAATTTAAATAACCGGGACGACCATTCATTCATTCTAAGTCAAAGTTAGTTCAAAACAATACTTTATCGTACATTTTTGAGACTAGAAGTACTAAAAAGCTTCTGAATTATACGTCTTGAGAAAAATAGCCGATAATTGCAACATTCTGTGTTTACGTCAAAATATCAACATTTTGGCAGCTCATGCCCCTTTAAATGCACTCTAATTACCAGTGACATGTTTCACCAGTCTTAATAATTATAGACAGGTAAGCTGTTGCCGATCCTAAATGGAATGATACAATTTAATTCTGATTTCATTGGGAGATGGAACATGCCGCTCTCAGTGTGAACAATAAATCAATAAAACACCTGAGGAGTTGACATCATTATCTAATTGACAGTTCATTCTCACGGTTTGTAATTCTCTGCTTGTTTAACTAGGAAAATGTATTCGTACTTTACCAATAAAGTCATTTTTCCCAAGGCTATTCCAGTGGCCATTTCAAATACATTGATATTCAAACTTGGTCACTTCACTAAAAGGCAATTAGAAAAGGGAAGCCCTCTTCCTGTTTATGCATCAAGGGTTTATTCTATATCAATGAAAACCAGGCTTGTCACACCTCTAAGATGAAAACAGTCGGACAGTGCAACAGTTGACGGAAACATTGGTCAGGTTTACCCAACATAACAGGACATCAACACTAGTATGAGAACATAACACTGATGGCTATGTCAATAATCTAAAAACAGGACCTTTTAAAAGACGGGCAAGCCAACATTCCTCTGGCAGATATGATTAACGATTATAATACAACCAACTGAAAATAGCTTCAAATTGGCACTAACAAATTCTTCCTGTTATCATATGGGTTACTGGCTTTACCAATAGTTTTTTTTTTCAAAGTCAAAACACTAGTTCTTAAAGGCACTTCAAGTGCCTACCCTCTGTTGACGATCGGAATGTACATGTATGAAAAAAGTCAATTTTTTTACATTTCATGCCACTTTAAGCTTTCTAGATGATCAATTCACAAAAGATCGAAAAGGGAGGGTAGAACAGTTGAGTCTAAATACTACGAGTTAGGCAATGAATATGGAAAGAGAATGATGCAGGGATGTCTTTTTCCAGTCATATTTTTTAAATGATAGCTAATTTATATCACGGAAAGACCAGGCTTTGTCACAAGCTGGGTTCAACTCACCTTGATGCTCATGTCATGATAGAATTGCTTGTCTCCTGTCACTTTATGAAGAAGAAACAGTTTCTTTTTATGAATTATCATGCTGAACCCTTACATACTTCATACATGCTACATATATGTATGTCCCCAAATACTTTCCTTAGGAGATTGCTTGAATTTTTGGTCATAATTTTGTTTTCTCGGACACTAGTTGTTGATTCCTTTCAAAGTATGCAACAAAAGGGATTTGGATTTAAGTGTTATGTATCAATTACCACAAGAAATTGACAGTAACTCTAGCTGGACACAATAGATTGGAAATCATTTCTACTAGGCTTGATCAACTAGATTCCTATCTAGAATTTTTTATTTTATGGTTGATTGATTGATGTTTTACGCCGTACTCAAGATTATTTCACTTATATGGAGGCGTTGACAGGTTTATTGTGGAAGGAATCCCAGCTCATTGCCCGGAGGAAACCCTTGACCTTCGGCTAGTTCCTGGCAACTCTTCAAAATACGGTTAAATTTTTGGGCACTTTATCTAGGACAATTAATATAGTGATGATATTTTATGGAAACTAAATGTAGCAGTACACTGTATAGTGATATAATTCACCACTGTATCTGTTGCATGTGGCATGTTTAAGAAAGTTATGTGGCATGACAGACTTTTTTCATGAACACTGATGGTGAAACCTTGAAAAACTGTGATATTGAAGTAAAAGATATCGGTAAACCTGAAACTAAAACTAAAAATGTTTGCAAAGATGTTTTAGCATTATACATTTATCCAGGCTGACTGTTCACATTTTTATTGTTGGGTGAGGCCTCCGCGGCTCAGTCGGTTAGAGTGATTCTTCCTTAGTCTGACAAATGCATTCCATCGATGGGGCGCCTGTTCGAATCCCACTCAGATCAAATAAAACTGAACAATTTCTGAGTGGATTTTACACTAGATTGCCGCATGTGGAAGAGTTGCCAGGTACTCACCGAAGGTCGGGTGTTTTCCTCTGAGTAAAGAGCCTGGTTTCCCCCTTCCTTGCAACGTCGCCATATAAGTGAAATAATCTTAAAAACATCGGCGTAAAAACAATCAACATTTTCTGGTTTTTGCTGCTTATAAAATTAGCCTTAATGCATTTATCATCAAGATTGGTATCAACGGAAACTCCTATTTTTTACTCCTTGATAGAAATAATTGACAATTACGTTATTCTGTTATAAGGAAAGTTTTTCAATATTTGGTATCTCTTAACCATTTTAACCAAGCGTGTAGGAACTGACTGAAAACAAGGATCTGACCACACCAAAGATAGATAAATAAACAAGCTTATTTTTTCTTAATATTAGAATTTCCACTGACTAGCTTGACATAATAAAGTAGAGTGAGCAATCCGAAGTAAGACATGTAAGACATATTAACTCAATATTTCGGTTTATTCTAAAACCATCATCAGGAGTTTTTCTTAGCCAACAGGTTGTGTGGCAGGTCAAACATGAAATAAATAAGGTGAATGAAAACCAGGTAAATGAATGGAGTCGTTGAAAGGACACACCTAAGTTTTTTGTTGTCTTGGGTTCACTTTCAGATAAGTTGAAAATTTTTAAAGTAAACAATATCAAATGAAAGGCCACAAGTCAACTTTCCACGCAAAAAGAAAATTTAAACAGTTGTTTCAAGAATTCCCTACTGGTTTTCTGTCTGTCAGTCAGTAAATAACCTGGGTAAAATGCCCCACAGGGGCAACTACAAAGCGCCTGTGTTACACAGATAAACCATGTTGATTCTCATAACCACAGCAAAGAAAACAAAGGAATCCTGTTATAAAACTCCATATCCATTTATCCATGGGAGCTTGGAAAGTTACTTTATAGTTATAGAATTCGTCGAATTGCACACATTTGAACGGTATTCATTGCGGTGGCTATGAACCTTGAGTTTCTTTAATCAAGCTTACAAAAGGAATGGTATTTATTTGAAAAAAAATTAATTCATCTTTTTTGAGTGGATGTTTGTCTTTGAGCAAATGTATATAATAATTAAGCCTGTCTGCCCCCACCCACCCCCTCCCCCCAAATTAACAGACCATGCTGGAATTTAAGGGAAACAATCAATCCATTGTTAGTGATTTTCAGTATCCTAACATTATCAGCCTGATTTGAAATATGAATCCTCGTTGTTCAAATCATTCTCATTTTCAAGTCATACATATGCTCAAAATTGAATAATTTTTATACTAACGGCCGTATTTTGGAGTCAGGGCTCATTGCAATCAAAAAGCCGGAGTAGAATGCCCGCTTCTGAGTATATGGTCACATTTAGGCAGTAAAACCTGATATAACTTACTCAAGTAGTGTCAAAATAATGTCCATGAATAATTTAGCTTTTTATTAGCAAATTTAACATTTAAAAACAGAAAAAAAGGCAAAATAGTGTGGCGTCATCAATGGCGGGGAAGTTTGAGACTCTGGGAGGCTAAAGTAATTTCATGGGACAAAAAATATTATTAAACAACCCTGATCGCGTATAGCAGACACTGGTAAATAGCTAAGTTATTCCTGAAAGCAATTATGGCCATTTTGAAACGATGTTAGTTGGTTATGTTGTTATTTCACTGTCTAAATCCACTCAGAAGCGGGCAGTCTACTCCGGCTTTTTGACCGCAATAACCCTGACTCCAAAATATGATCGTCAGTATATAAAATAGTCATTTTGGTATCAGAAACCTGGACTAAGATATTTCCAATTGGTTCCGGAAAATATGCATATTTTCAATAGCTTTTTCTTTGACACACTGTGGCCATGTATGAAGCTCTTTTTGTTTTAACACAATCTTTTTTAAATACTTATTGAGTCAATATACAGTTACAAATCACTGTTAGGTGTTCAGAAAGAACTTGTCATTTATCCTTTAAGTAAGATATTGATTCAAACTTAGTGAAGGTAAAGTCCAGAGGAGAGGAAGTGTTGTAGACAATAGCAGTCAACTCTGCTTCCGGTGTAATGTCACTAAACGTGCCAAATAAGACCCAAGAAGCTGCAAGATGTCAGGCCTCAACAACCCCCAGTCTCAATGGATTCCATTTGCTTCTATATACTAACACAAATTCCACACTGCCTGGAGTTAAATAGATACTAAATGGCGTGTTTCATCAAACAGATTTGAAGGTTTTACAAGCAAACAAATGTCTTTCTCTTCCATATAATTACCCTCTGTCAAAATAAGTAAGTCATTCATTAGCAAAATATTGAATGGAAAAATGAACATAGATGCAAACATACATACATGCATTTGTACAAGTATCGAAAACAAAATTTGTTCTGAAACGTACAGTTTAATAAATTGAATTCTACACAGCATCAGTGATACATGTTAGTTTTACGTTTTCTTATATTGAGAGAAGTCCCGAAGCATACAGAACTAAATTGAAATGTGATAATCTGAAACTGCACCATGGCTTTATATCTTCGGTGTCCGATTGCATCTATTTAAGGAAGGAAAGCGTGAGATTGAAAAGAATGAAGTCAGGGGATATTACTAAGTTACAGTTCCTTGATTATATCAGTATATTTGATTAAAGTCGGATTTGGAACTTATTGTCAAAAAAACTTCATGGATTACAAGTCAATGTGTAGGAATTCATTACTTACACGGACCTTGAATCACAAATAACGTCTGCTTTATCTAGCTCTAAATTACTCTACATTTTTTTCATTTCGGGTGGGTAAAGTAATAAATTGAAACGAGAAATGAGACCTGTGTAAAATGTTTAAAACCTGGCCTTGTCAGGAGATGAAAGTTTGTGCTGGGTTATCACTGTACCCAGTTTGCAAAGGAGAATGTCAATTCACACAGCCTTGATTTGTTGCCCAGATCCGATTTGCATTGATTAATATTAAATTGGAATTTATGATAGTTGGAAAACAATTTAAGTTAAAAGATGATTATATTTCTGGGAAGAAATGAATGTCTTTTACATAATGATCGGGACTTTAAATTGTCACAACATTATCACAACAGTTGATTGATTGATCGATTGATGTTTTATGCCTCACTCAAGCACAACAGTAGAAGTTTATCAGAAAACTAAATTATTCACCATATAAGTTAAGATTTAAAATATTTGCCAGTTGCATGTGCAAATTAATTATGTTTTGGAAATGTAAACCAAATTTATATTCCTGGGATGCATGTTCTACCATTTTTGTATGAAGTCACTTCGTAATACTACTATAATGTACACTTTCAAGCATGTTGTCAATAACAGGCTTTTTATTTGCCTCTTAAACAAGTTTTTATATACCCTTCTTCTGTAAAAACAGCTTATAATTGAAATATTCAGTTTAACCCCCAAAAAATTCTCAAAATTTTGGCAGCTCATTTTGTAACTGTAGAGTATCTGGTGGTTCTGCTTAAATGCACACTCGCCGCAGTAGCTTTTTTGATATATGCGAAGATAGCAAACTTACGCTGGCCTATTATAAGCAAAACTATTAAAATGAAATATGGGGCACATTATGCTTGTTTTATTATTATCAAAATACCTAAATGATCGTGTAAAGCGTACATGAAAATGAAACTCAACCACCAGTCGATTGATCAGAAACTGAGGCGTTGGATTACACTCACTTTGGGTCTTTTTATCTTATAGTTTACAGTATTAAATTTATCGACAGGATTTTCTGTGACCCTCACAGCAAAGTCATCGTGTATTTTCTTCAGAATAGGTCTCTTATGCCTAGTCCTTCGTGGGTGATTTTTGTTTCTGGAAACCTGTTGCTCAAGTTTTTAAAATTTATAGTGACATCAACATATAATTAATCTAAACACAGTCACATGCTTCCTTTCTGAATGTTGATTTGCTCATTCTGTTTGGGATACAAAACATCTGATAGCCTGCATGCACACGATGATCAGTGCTGCCAAAGCAGGATTTTTATATACACAAAATTGATTTTGTTGCCGACAACAAAATATTCTGTTTTCAGCAACAAAAAATGTCTGGGCTTAAAATGCTTGAACCATTCAAATCATAATGCCACTTGTGCTCATGCTCAGGACCAGGGTTTGTTTACATTGCGAGTACCTAACAGTTCCTAACTACTTCTGTCTGGAATAGTTTCCAAGACAGTATTAGAAATACCATAGAACTCTTATTCTGAGACGATAAAGACTTTATGCCTGGTAATTTTCTTAACAAAAAAGTAAAATTGGGTATGTAGATGAATTTCTTGTTTTACAGATAATCAATGCATTTAGGGTACATGCAGATGTATTTTGTGAAATAATTAAAAAGAACAAGATTTTGTATGAGCTAACTGCCCAATTGTCCATAATGCTCCTTCTTGGGCTTTGTTGTTTTCTCCTGATCATACATTTGATCTTATGTAACAAAGCAACCTTTGAAATGGGTAGCCTACCTTTAAATTTTAAGATCTGAAATTTTGTCAGGTTTGTTTAAGATAACTTGGAGTATTCTCTTAAAGGTTCGTAGTGGCTCAGTCACCTGTCCGAGACGGGCCTCATGTTAAAATCACACTAGGTCCAATTGAAAATGTCTGGTTGTGTTTTTCACTCAATTGCCCTATGCGAAAGAGTTCCCAGGTACTTGCCGATGGCCAAAACCTGGTTTCCTCTCCCACCTAAACCTTGAAACGTAGCCATATAAGGTAAATAATCTTGACTGCTGTGTAACACATATATCAATCTTAGATCTAAAAATAATTTCATGGAGTTCATAAATGCTGATAGAGGTGTGTATGATATAACTCTTTTAAAGCACCCGTGCCCTTACAGATCTGTTTCACAGGCCTTTCTTCTGTTACATTGTAAAGAGAACTTGAATTGACTTTGGCAAATTACAGACATGTATCTTGTCCCTGTCTGTCCCTGTAAATGCAAATGTCTTTATACTCATCTAGGCGATGACATTTTATTGTTTTGAATTAAATTAAATTCTGTACCTCATCTATAATTTAGATTTGAAAATATTTGCACTATGTCTTGAATCAATCAATTTCAACATTTTTGTCTGTCTATGCTAGACTATTAGAATATAACTTCATTTTTATTTTTTGCTGGATTGTTCTGATCTGGCTTCTTTCAGACAAACTAGCGTACAAAACAAAATTAATTTTCATTCGACATCAAAAGATACATCACAACTTGTATCTGCAGAATTTTGCTTTGAGACCAATTTCACAGACCAGAGTATCTCAGTCTGACACAGTCCTTTCATATCAGGGCTGTGGGTTCCAATCCCACTCAGTTTTTGATCACCCTATGTGCTTAAATCGCCAGGTCCTGACTGAAGGTCAAGGGTTTCTCCCTGGCAAAGAGCTTAGTTCCCTCCCTCAATAAACTTGACAATGGAGTCATACAAGTTTAATAATCTTGAGTGCAGCAGGCCTTTTTTTACGCGAAAGATCATTCAGTTACGTGAGGGTTACGCCCAAAAAAGTCATACAGGGTAAATCGGCAATAAATTGTCAAAAAGATTAAGTGATATAACACTGAACAACAGTTACCAAACTGGTTCTATTATGTTATCGTACCACATCGGTTCATGCAGCTACAGTCAGACAATGCCGCTTTGAGATGCCCACTTTGAAAATGAAAGCTTAACACAAATACAGATTCGGTCATACACGCCAGTGTAGATTGATTCCATTGAATATAAAACAGCCTTGGTCTGAATTCTCTGAGCTTTGCTGCACTCTTTGCATTGCTAACTGCAATATCTTCTGAACATTTATATCATTTATTGAGAAAAGCAATTAAAGCTCGCTATTAAAGCGGTCTAGACCTATTTAAAAAGCATATTTAACCAAGCATTTACTAAGATTTAAACGAAACAGTTTACGAAACTATGTCTACAGGCTAACTCGGTAGTGCTCCCTAGCATGTGACCTGTTTTCACTTGAAGGCTGTCTTTATCAACCCCACCCGAAGTTTCAATGTTTACATGTAATATTGTTTAATGTTAAATAACATTATTTAAGGTCAAGAAAGATGATAACTAAAAAAACAATTGAATGTCTAACAAGATTTGATGTCTGTTTGCAAAAAATGTATATTTTTTTTGTATTTTAATCGGTTACGCAAACTTTCGAACAGTCAGTTACGCTGCTCCATTTCACAAGAACGGTGGATTGTTCAAGCCAATTTAAAAAAAATAAGGCTTGGTGCAGCAAAAATATCAAACAATCAATTGAGACTAATTACTACTTTTGTCATAAAGTCTTCTATTAAAAAAAATTGGCTTGATAAAGACAAAACTGTGATGAGTTAGGTATTTTTTTCCGACTGTGGCTGTGTCAAAAGGAATTGACTTCTTAGGTTCATTTTGTTATATTATGTCCTTTTCTTTTCAACAACATGAGAAAGCAGAAAATAGAAGATCCATTTAGACTGGACCATATCACTGAGAGATGACATTTAACAACTTCTGTGACAACGGAAGCAGAGTTGACTGATATTGTCTGGCTGACTTCCATTATCGCGACAGTTGTCTCCCTTAAGTTATGCCTTTAGAAATCAACAATACCTTGTTGGAATCCAAATCCCAATATTGTTGGATTTAAGAAGAAATATTTTTTCTAAAGGTTTGAATAAGTGAAAACAAAATTGTAGATTGTACCCAAAATACTTTTTTAAAGAGTGAAAGATTAGAAAAAAATATCTTATCTATTTATAAAGCTTCTCTGGACTACATTTTCTCTCAAAATAAATTCTTCCAACAGTACTTTTTCAGCTTACCAAGGGTAATTTCCTGACATTCCCTTCTGGAGACACAACAAATTTGCCTCTTATGGTGATGAAGAAATAGTCAATAATTTTACCATTGACATTCTAAATGGCCTAAATTTTCCATTGAGTCAGACAAAAAAGGGGACATGGAGTTGTGTTTAAGGATAACCGTTTTCACACACTGCTCAGCGGGTCATATCGCATTAAATTCCCTCTAATGGGCAAATTTGTCTGGTGTCATTTAGCATATATCCCCGTTTTATAATGATCAAATCTGTATGAGGAAAAAAGTGGCTGAATCTTTAGAAGAAATACGGTCATTGTTTTTTTTTTGCCTGGATATATATCTTTTAGTGTTAAACACAAAGCTATGTGGCTTTGATTCTTGGTGGACTATTGGATATGCACAAGGAACGTTTAGAGGATATATGAACTGCAGAAGAGGTTGTTTTATCACCAGTGTTACTACCACCTGTTATTGTCTCTGATTTCGCGTCATCCATCAATAAGGAGACTAACTGTGGGGAAACGTGACTGAGAATAATAACCAGTTGGAAGATTAACATGGAGATGATTCAGTTTCAGGAATCTTTACCTGTTTATGATCATATGTTTGTCAGAGGAAACAATCTTGTATATTTATGTAAACACTAAAACATGCAGGCACATGGAAAATCTTCTTGTCTAAAATAACCATGGAGACAAGTTTCTAATTGTGTTAAAAAAGAGGTATATCATTTAGACAGTTATGCCCAATCATAAGTTGTGATAAACTAAAACCCATGATATTTCATTAAGGCCCGTTCTCACTGTGCGATTTGTTGTATCGACTTGTAGGATGCGATTATAATGGAGGCTTTTAATTGGTCAAAATGATTTATCAACCAATCAAATGCATCCATTTCAATCGCATCCCACAAGTCAGTACGACAAATCGCACAGTGAGAACGGGCCTTAAGCTACGTTGACGACTGACAGGAGCTTGGCCTCAGTCAGTAGAATTTTCTTGAACACTTTGTAATACATTGACAGATATGTTTATTCGTTAGGTATATGTATTTGAAGTAAAAAAAGACAACATATAGAGGAGAAAACTCTTCATGTAAGCTCTTTGGCCATCAAAAACAAATAAAATAAAGCAAACTGCGCATATTTTTGTAACCATTTAAATAAATTATCTTATATGATCTTGCTCAACTTTTGATTGATGCTGTTTGAGAAAAAAAAATGAGAGGCTTATAGATTCTATGACTTAAATATAACTTAAACTGTTTTCTGAATTTTATTATAGATTGTTGTATTTGATCAATTATACATGTATATAATGCGAATTGCCAACAGTGGTATGGGGCTGCCTCTGGACATGGACTCCCCTTCCTCCTACTTGTTCTTACAACACTGTCATATATCAACGAAAATCAATGCTCTTAACTGATATTGTTTGATCTTTTGGAATATTCTCTTTTTTTCGAAATTTAAAGGTATTTAACTGTAATCGTGAATTATTAATGTTAATGAAAATATGTTTAAATCAATATCATTTAATAATTTACTGGTGCCAGAAACATTCGGTGTAACCAAAGTTATCTCATCTAGGCTATTGAACCTTTTGTTTTCAGAGTCTTTGTGCTTAATGTGAACCGTCTTACACTGAATGTTTAAAGTGGCATGAGCTGTCAAAATTCACACGTTTTTCCATCATTTCTGATTGTCATGACAGTAAGAGTCTTTGGAGACGAAAAAAAAAATAAATTATTGGCATTGGAATATGGAAAATCCATACAGTATGTGGCCTGTACGAACCGAAAACGTGTTTGAAAAGTAAACAAAATTTAAATAACCAGGACGACCATTCATTTATTCTAAGCCAAAGTTAGTTCAAAACAATCCTTTATCGTACATTTTCAAGACTAGAAGCACTAAAACGCTTCTGAATTATATGTATTGAGAAAAATAGCCGATAATTTCAACATTCTGTTTTAACGTCAAAATATCAACATTTTGGCAGCTCATGCCACTTTAATGTGTGTTACGTGTTTGAAGTGTTCAGAAGGTTCACATTTGATGATCTGGTAGGATATTTAAATCCTATATATTCCATGTTTCCGTGTGTTTTAGTTTTCATAAATATATGTATGAACACCAAAAACACACGGGCACAGGGAGAATCAGCGAGTTCTAAATTGTTTAATATTTGAATCTTATATTTAAGTACAGATTGAAAACAGATTGAAATACCATAATTTGGCAAAGGAATTTTGCACACGCAAGGGCTGGAGCATTATGGCTCTGCTTTAGCTATGTTTTCTGACCCAACAAGTAGGAACATTGAATTAGGCAAATACATTAGCCTTCCTTATGTTCTATGTTCTTTTAACGTCACGGTCAAAATTGAGGTGGGTTGGTAGGGGTTGGAACTTTTGTTGACATATGACCTTTGCTATTGAGTGCAATGTTAAAACATAATCAATCCATAATTGTTCATTTTATATACCCCCCATATATATTTTCAGTTTTTACCAGTTTTTGAAATTGACATGTAGTTATAAGTATCATCCTCAGACCTGTATGTGGGTCACTTGGAATTTGATTGCCATGTTATCACAGGTCTAAAATTGTGGACTAATGACTGACGAAAAGTAAACAAAATTTAAATAACCCTTGCCGAAAGTTGAAGGCTAAGACTAAGTTAGTTTAAAATAATATTTTATTGTACATTCTTTAGACTAAAACCACCAAAAAGCTTGAACATTATACATCTTGAGAAAACTAGTGGATAATTTTAACGTTCGGTTTTAACGGCACAATATCAATATTTTCGTAGCTCATGCAACTTTAAAAAATATCAACATGTTCAAGGAATTCACTAATTATGTATATTTTACATTTTCTTTCAAGAAAAATCACAAATTTGTTTGCCTGTGTTTTTTCTTCAAATCATGCACACTCGAACGACCTATGTGGGATGGTTGCCAGCTACCAAAGGAAGGTCGTGGGTTTCCTCCGGGCATAGAGCCCGGTTTCCTCCCACAATAAAACTGGCAACGCCGCCATATAAGTGAAATAATCTTGAGCGCGGCGTAAAACACCAAACAATCAATCAATCAATCAAATCATGCATCAAATAAAACTGTATTTCGCACAAAGTTTTCAAAAGCTTTCATTTTACGAAAATTTACATGGAGTACGCTTTTTTAGACGTGCAGATTGATGTGAGTTGAACCCAGCTTGTGACCAATCCCTAGTGCTTTGTGAAATAAACAGACAATTAGCGGTGTGAAAAAATACCTTTGGAAATTGAGAGACATGCCTGCATCATTCTCTCTCTATATTCATTGCCTAACTGGTAGTATTTAGACTCAACAGTTCTGCAATCTCACTTCAATTTTTGGAGAGTTGATCATTTAGAAAGCTTTTATCTGTTGACAATCAGGGAGTCCGCCAAAGATCGATGACTTCTTAACTTTTTGTAATCATTTTCTGTTCAATTTTCTTTTTTGTGTTCCACTTTTCATTGGCTGGGACACGTAGCTGGTTTTTCACCCGGTCTTAGTGTTGTATATTGAGATGCTGCCATGTATTTTGTCCTATTTGAAGGCAAGGCTGCATCCATGTAACAATGAAGTACTTTTTTCAGTCTTTACTGTGTTCTTCATGTTTTATTTGGTATGAGCTGCCAAATAATAAGCTCATTGTTGATTGTTTTTATCAAGTAGAATATTAGAACTTTACGATTATACCAATGTCGTAAATTGTACTTATTCATCATGGTTTTTAAAATTCGGTCTGTTATTAGGGCACATTTTCAGTTCGTACCGTGACTGGTTTTACTGATATTTTTTTTCCAAATTAATCTTTTTTTTTTTAATGCTCAACTATCTTGATAAGCAGAATTTATGAAAAAAAGTCTCAATTTTGGCAGTTCATGCCACTTTAAAAAAAGAGATATGATTAGTTGAACAAAATCTTATGGCTGGTTAAATCTAAGCATATCTCGACAAGATACCCTAAAGTCACAATTATCTGGGAGAGTAAATCCCTTTTTCACCCTGTCCTTCATTTTGAAATGCTAATAACAAATGTTTTGAAGGTATATTTATGTCAGTACAGAATAATTAAGAAATAATGTTTTCGTTCGAGGTCATTGTCTTGGGATTTAGGTTAGATAATGTGAACAAGTTTTATGAACAAGGGGTGCCCTAATAAACCAACTGTTACAGTCTCTTACTGACTTCATGCTAAAGGTGTAGCAAGGCTGGTTTTCATTTGTATAGAAACAGCCTATGGCAAGTGTTTCCCCCATTACAGTCTCCTACTGACTTCATGCTAAAGATGGAACAGGGCTCGTTTTCATTTGTATAGAAACAGCCCATGACAAGTGTTTCCTCCAACTGGTTTTCATCTGTGTTTTTAGACCTTGGTTTTTTTTTCTTATCCACTGTTGCTCTCCCCCACTAGCTTCATCCTAGAGATGTGATAAGGCTGTTTTTTGTCAGTATAGAATAAGCCATTGACTAGTGTTTCCATCAACTGCTGCACTTTCCCCCTGACTTAAACCTAGAGGTGTGTCAAGGCTGGTTTCATCGGTACAGAATAAATTCAAAGCTATTTTCAGTCTGTTGCATTGGAATTATTAATCATCTCTGCCAGAGGAATGTTGGCTTGTCAGTCTTTTAAAAGGTCCTGTTTTTAGATTATTGACATAGCCATCAGTGTTATGTTCTCATACTAGTGTTGATGTCCTGTTATGTTGGGTAAACCTGACCAGTGTTTCCGTCAACTGTTGCACTATCCCACTGTTTTCATCTTTGAGGTGTGACAAGTCTGGTTTTCATTGATATAGAATAAACCCTTGATGCATAAACAGGAAGAGGGCTTCCCTTTTCTAATTGCCTTTTAGTGAAGTGACCAAGTTTGAATATCAATGCATTTCAAATGGCCACTGGAATAGCCTTAGGAAAAATGACTTTATTGGTAAAGTACGAATACATTTTCCTAAACACGCAGAGGTTTACAAACCGTGAGAATGAACTGTCAATTAGATAATGATGTCAACTCCTCAGGTATTCCATTGATTTATTGTTCACACCGAGAGCAGCACGTTCCATCTCCCAATTAAATAGGAGTTAAATGTATCAATTCATTAAGGATAGGTAACAGCTTACCTATTCAACGTTGTTAAACACGGGGATATCTTCTTCATAATAAATGAGAGATCTTAATGCCCACAAGAATCATAATAGATTAGAGATCTCACACTTGCAAACAACTGTAGCTAAACTGTTTGTGAAGAATGCAAATGCGTTGGATAAATAGGAATAAAATCAGTTGTTCTACTTTGTGGGTACTTGTTTGCACTTGTTTATAGGAGCCTGAGAACAGCATTAAGTTTGAAGGGGCACCTCCTTTCTATAACTTTACATCGTCTTTATAAAACAAGCCCCAGAGGAACTCTCCAAATATTTATGAATAATTGACTAAACTTCTTGTTCCTAGATGCTGTTGACTCATTCGCCATTTTAATTAACATGGGGGACATGGATGATGTTTTAAAAGTCTTAGCAGTCAGAATTCTATGACCTTGGTTTCATTTCTGTTAAAATTAAAGTGAAAATCTGAACACCATATTTGTTCAGGTGGCATTTAACAAATGCATGACGACAAGTCTTATTACCTTGTCGGGTTTGGTTTTTATTTCAGCTCTGCTACGCTGTCATTACTGTTTAGGAAGTCCCTCTTCTGTTACGTACAAAACAGAAATCTGTACACATGTAATCTAATTTTTTTTTCTGTGTGGGTGGTGGTTTTTTTTTTAGTTATATGTCAAAACTAAGTATAGAAAAACCATACCATAGCAGCCAAACTGTTTCCCAGTTTATAATCGTAAGGGGATTTTTAATCACTTTTCTAAGTCATCTTGACAGCTGAAGATAGTTCGTGTCATCGTTCGTTAGACTTAGATTTTTGGGCAGCCAGAGTCTATATCATTGAGCATGAAACAGGTTTGAAAATATTTAATCAATCCAAATCTTTCACAATGCATTGTGAGCTTAATACATCTAGCCTTCCACCAAAGAGTCACTGGCTCGAATCTTGTAGTTCTTTTCATTTACTGGTGGCCACGCACAAAATAAAAAAAGGTAGGACAGATCCAGGAAATTGCCTCATGCTGACATGGTATATGCAGCATAACATTGCTTGGTTTTATGTCCCACTTCAGATTGCTGAATATGGCTATTTTCTCTGAGAGGAGAGTGTTCATGTTCTTGAGATCATGGCCTAGGCTGACATAATGTTGATAATCTTCTCTAAAACAAAATTTGTAACATCTTCTTTATTTATGTCTCTTCTTAGAGGATGTAACTTAATTTATCAAGCAATCTTCTACTTATTTACTACCTATGTGGGATGATTGCCAGCTACCACCGAAGGTCAAGGGTTTCCTCCGGGCATAGAGCCAGGTTTCCTCCCACAATAAAACTGGCAACGCCGCCATATAAGTGAAATAATCTTCAACACGGCGTAAAACACCAAACAAGCAATCAATCAATCTACTTATTTACCAATATTCCTGACATTAAAAGTATGGATTTGCACTTATCCAAACCCAGAAAATTGGTGATGATCAGTATTTATGAAATAAAAAAGAGGCTGTTTCAGTTGATTGAGGTGGGTTTTTTTTTAAGGTTGGCATACAGGCTATTACCCTAGGAATTCTACTTAATCATCCTTAACCACTAACCCTGCAGGAGCCAAACAAGTCGATAAATTCATCGCCAATGACGTGATATAATAGTTGGAATCATAAGCCATGATATCAACTCTGTGATGAATAGATTTATTATCTCATAACTGCATTCTTTTGACATCTACTAGCATTATGTGGCTTCATATTGAAAGTATACAGCTATTGTTAGTGGAAACATTTACATTGGTCCCAGTTTCTTATTTATTTTTCATTAAGCTCACTTGGGACTTTGTATAAATTTATTATGGCTTTGCCTTTGCCTTTTGGGTATATGTGATTTCTATACATGTATTTTATTGGTCTTGTTAACTCTGTGTGTTTAAAAGTCAAAGGTAATGCCTGTAGATAAAATTGATTTTTAGTTTTATAATAATGATGTTTTAGTATTTTAAAAACATATTCAATACTTTTGAGAGAAGAGAGATAGTTATAGTGCAGCATGAAAAGGAATCAAAAGGAATCAAATAGGTTATGTCACAAAGGACTAATTACTGTTTATAAAAACAAAATAGGTTGTATGTAGCAAAAAATCTCATTTTATTTTTATTGAGTTGTTTGTCAAATAACCAATTTACTCTTGTAAAACAACAACATAAAAGCTCGGGAAGTGATTTTTTTTTTGTAAACAACATAGTTTAATTGGCTATTAATTACAACATGGACTTAATTAGGCATCCAGCCGTCACCAAAATTTCTATACATATTATATAACATTAAGGAAAGACAATGTATAACACAGCAATTTTCTAGCTGTTAGCATAGCAAATATAATGGTATTAGGATAACAGTTTCTGAAAGTTATCATGTCACTCTTTGAACAGGCGATATGCCATCAAGGTGGAAATATGAACCCGTTGTGTAACTTAGAAAGGAAGGACGTCTATTCGGCCGTCGGCGTAATTTCTACTCAGATATCAGGACCTAAAACTTGTTGATAGAGCATTATAAATATAACTCCCCTCCAACCTTTCCATAAAAGACAAAACATGTCTCAATGTGTCGGCTTGTCAAAGGAAAGCCATGAACTTAACATGTCTAGTATTTCAAGGAAAATTTCTATTTTCTGTAAGGCACCAACAAATGTCTTAAACTAGCAACTCCGCTAAAAAATAAGGTAATGTTACATTCAATTTTTATAATAGACTTCGCTCCTTTTTTTTCAATTGATACAAGCTGATCTGACTCTTTTAGCGCTCTGTAAGAATTGTACATGGTATAATCTACTGACAATATCTCAGATGATTTGATAATAGTCTTTAAACCTTTACTGAAATGCTACAAATAAAACTGGGGAAGGTCGTTATAGCTGTATAATGTCTCTTGTTTGCCCCCGAGGGTATTTTGTTTTGTCCCACTTTTTTTTTTCTACTTCAAGTGGTATTCAAGGAATACAATGGTTTCCATACTAAAAAGCTCATATGAAAAGCTCATGTTAAAGCTTGTGAACAAAAAATGGCACATTCTTCATCAACATCATGGTTGTTCTCTCAACTGCACATTATTGGCCAAGAATTAAAGCTCTATTCAGAGAAACCGGAGATGTGGATCATTGCCATGTTTTTTCACTGCTTGGATTGGCTAACTTGTAGGAGGATAAGACCTTCTGTCACGTTTTAAAACTGGAACCAGCCAAAAATAGTTATGGTTTATCAGCAACACAAAAACAAACAATTGTCTTTCAGAAGAAATTATAAGATGCATGTCTTGTTGGACAAGGTCACAATACCAATGTAGAATGGCTGGTATACATAGTGATGTGGCACCTGTGACAAAAGCTGAACGTTTGGTGTGATCATTGTACTGACGTCAATTGTTCATATTCCAGTTTAAAATAGTTTATGTATGGTTTTTTTATGATAACACTCAGAAGAATTAAAATGCCCAATTTCCCAGAATTTAACAATATGATGTTTATTTGTTTTATTTTTTGTATTTGAGAAGGGCTGTTAAAACAGGACTCATCATTGTTTTATGTTAGAATTGTTTATGTTTTCATGAATTTTTGTTCATGAGTACTAAATGTGTTAACAACTTTGTAGACAATGGACAACATGTACAATATTACCAGTACTCTGAACAATTTGGTTTGTTTCTTAGAATTTGTAATATTCTGGCTCCGGGAGCTGTTTCTCAAAACTTTAACACCGTATGTAAGTCCATAGTAAGGGAAAATTTTCACGACAACATATACCTTCAATTTTATGTAAAGCTAGTCACAAAGTTACATCTGGTATAAATGTCTTGAGATGAAGAATGATTTTTTCTCTTTGCTTTTCACTTTAGCACTAAATATTAATCTTTCATTATCTGATTTCATCTTTACATTTTACGTTGTTATCCTTGATTTAGTTAAATAGGTATCTAAAGTGTTCCATTTACTTAGCTCTCTGTCAACAGCCTATAGTTATAAAACAATAATCCATATCATGGAAGATAGCTTTATGACAATGTGGCTAGAATATGACATTTAAGCAATGAGTCTTTCCTCTGCAAGTCATATCATTATTAGACTATGTGTGATATCCATTTGAATGTGGCTTAAATAAGACATTTATGCGATGGGTTTTTCTCTTGCAAGTTTTCATTATTTGACAATGTGTGATGGTCATATGACTATGAGGCTAGAATATGACATTTATGTTACTTGTCTTTCTCTTACAAGTCATATCATTATTTGACAATGTGTGATAGCCATACGACAATATGACTAAAATAAGGCATTTATGTTACGTGTCTTTCTCTTACAAGTGTGATATCCATTTGAATGTGGCTAAAATAAGACATTTATGCAATGGGTTTTTCTCTTGCAAGTTTTCATTATTTGACAATGTGTGATGGTCATATGACTATGAGGCTAGAATATGAAATTTATGTTATGCGTCTTTCTCCTGCAAGCTGTATCATTATTTGACAATGTGTGATAGCCATCATGACAATGTGGCTAGAATATGACATTTATGTTACTTGTCTTTCTCTTACAAGTCATATCATTATTTGACAATGTGTGATAGCCATACGACAATATGACTAAAATAAGGCATTTATGTTACGTGTCTTTCTCTTACAAGTTGTGTCATTATTTGACTATGTTTGTTATTCAAAAAATTAAAAATGTCTTTTTTATTCAGTGTGCCAGGAAATCTTCACAAACCGCATGAACATTTGTACATTTTCATTTGACAAGCAACAGTTGTTACAGGTAGTTATCTAACACGAACCATCCATAAAACTCAACAGAGAGATTTTTTAGCATAAAAGGACTTAGAATGAGAAGGAATTTTATTTTACAAGAATCTTAAGACTTATGAGAGAAAATATCTTTTTTATCTCAATTGAAATAAAGATTATTATTAATAATATACCTGAAACCTCTGGTTGGCCATCAAACCAGTGACACATACTTGTATATGTATGAATTTAACTTGTTATAGCTGGTAACTTTTAAATTACTTTTAGGATTGCCTTAATATAAAACAATCTTCTCAACACGGTTTAAGTCAAATCAATAACTGTAATTCAATTAATGTGATTCCTTTCTTTACCAGCTGTTTAGTTTAATTTCCGCTTCCCATGTTATATTTTTTCCTGCAATGGCTTAAGTCTCAAGAGAACACGTTGAATGGCTCGTGAAACAAAACACTTTTTTATTCCAAAACGTTTAAATTCATAATATCAGATGTAACTAAATGGCTTGTAACACTGAATAATTGAATGCATGCAAATGAAAGAATCTTTCCATCACTGAGTTACTCATTCCTAATAAATGTTTAACAAGAACAATTGTTTCAGTAAAAAAAGTATTTTTGCAAACTTAAAGTTGTCATTTTTACTCTCATGGGACCATGCAGCTCCATCTATCGTTCATAATAACGTTTTCATAATGAAGAGATGACCTGGCATATTTAACACTTAAATAAAGACTTTTAAAATTCAACAATCTATTGAGAATATATTTCTGTGCTACAAGATATCTGAATTGTTAAATATATGTGGTTTTGGAGGGGGGGGGGGGGGGAGGGGAGAATGAATATTTTAGAAACATTAATGTTATTTACACTTAACTATGCCAAACAGAAGCATCATATATGCACATATATACACTGTTAAACTAGTCACTAAGCAAAAAATCATCAAGTTTTCCAGTTGAAAATTTGTACAATGTTTGAAGTTTCATATTACACAAAATGAGGGTGTAGTATGGAAAGGTTGCCTACAGCTGCGTAACTTCAGTTCTTATTGTGCAGTACTGGGTTCCATTGGAACTAGGTTTCTTTCCTAACAAACCGGTTGTGCAGGGATCGTAAAACAACTTCCAAAACGTCTGGCGAAACTGACGACTCATAATACAATAGAGAATGAAATTCACAGCGCTGTTGACGAGCACAAGAATGTCCATTACGTCCCCCAATGGAACATAATAATTATCAAAGAATCCAGCTATAATCGCACTGAGTAAGGCAAGGATCCCTATTGGAAGCTCAGTCAGAACAAAAAATAGAACAACAGCCACTAACATGGCGGTAGTACGGTTATGTTCTGCGCCATGCTCATCCTCAGCTCTCCTTGTCTGAGAGAGGAGTCGCATCCTCCTCTGGTTAGCAGAATGCATGGCTATAATGAGTAAAGAACTAAGAACTACCATAAAGAGACAGGGGCCTATTTTAAAGAATACAGCATATAACCAAAAACTAATGTTTATCAGCACAGAATCTGTGATTTCGTTGATGTGACTAGGTGCGAACCAGAAACCGGTGTGGTTATGTTCTGTGAGTCGTAAGTCCACTACCTGGTAATTCAGATAGTTCGGTATTCCAATAAGAACACTGGCTATTGACACAATAAATATAGTGAGCTTTGCACGCCTTAAACTGCATAGTTGAGGTCCGCGACTATGGTGGCACACAACAATGTACCGAAAAATTGCCAATGCCACTGTCAACCACATTGCCATTTGGTGGGCTGTGACCACAAATATATTGTTAAAGAGGATGTAAATCACCCAGGCTTTACTATGGTGAAGATATGGCTCAGGTTGTTTGACTATGTATAAGTAGATTGCATATGGCAGATAAACTGCCATGGTTAAAATATCTGCTATGGCAAGGGCTGACAGTAAACAGTTTGTTGGAGACACCATACTTTTCCTGGTAAGAACTACTATGTTGACAATATTGGACATGATTCCAAACACACAAACACAAGCTGCTACATATCCATGACATTCCCCATACCAGCTATTAAAAACTTCCAGAGCTGCTAAGGGGGGTTCTGATGTATTCACCATTGTCTCTGTTGTGGTAATGTTCTGCCAGGTTCCTGGGTCCTGTCCCATGACTGCAGATAGAGTTTGCCTTCAGACTGTGAACTGGCTTCCTCAGCAACTACTGTAACAAGAAAGGAATGTGAATTGTTATACCAATAAAATAGCAGAATAACCGTATTTAACAGCTTGGCAAATACAATTCAACAACATTGCATTTGGAAACTTACCTTTTCTATTACATCACATTAGTATTTCCAAATGACTATTTGAGAAAGTTATATGAAATCAAATTATTTTTTCTCCTATTAACACAGTGCTACTATGATTTTTTTGTTCCTATTATAGCTGTGTTTTCAGGGTGGAGGATTCCCTGTTTCAATTTAGGTATAGTGAATGTTGACATGATCGTAGACTTATACTCTGGCAAGATTCGCTTTTCATTGTCTCTAAGCTATTAAGGGAAAACAAAATTCTCAATAGAAAGCCTACTGAGAGGAAGAGTGTAGCATCCGTAGAAAGAGGAAAGCTGCTGTCAAAGAGCTCTTCCATCGAGCTGACTATTGGCAATCTAACCTGCTCTATCTACTAGCTTAGCCTGCCAGTGCTCTTTAAGAGGTCTGAGGTAGACAAGAGTCTGGTAGACAGCCTCCCACCACTTTAATTCACAGGTTTAAATGGCATTAACAGCACCTTGGAATGGCTGATATGGGCATAGAGGATGAAAGCTTTCCAGGTATCCTGTCACCATCAAAGTGAACAAATCATCACCATCAACTCTGATGTAATGGTAGAACATTATTACAAAAGCATTTTAAGCGTAACTTTCACAAGACAATATGTATTCTGTCTGGACATTTGTTATTCCGGATGAGTTAGCCATTACTGTAAACCTAACATTATATTATATTCCACAGAAAAAATAAAACACATAATATAGTTCTAAATCAAGGAATCACGAAGAACTAAACTTTTGTGAGCCTTAATTTTGATTGGAATGGAATCCATGTTTGAAAGAGTTTCAATTATATCTTTTAACTTTTGCTGTTTGTAACTGAGCTCTAGTGTTAGGATTTTCCCCCCATTTTTGTTTGACCATTTTAATTATTACCCAGGCTGTGTTCAGATTTGAGATTGTCCTCTTTAAATAATTCACTAAAATTTAGATTCATTAAAACCCCTAGTGTCAAACAATTGGAATTTTGAAACATATAGATGTTATCACCGTTGACCTACATGTAATGAATGAATATCAAATGAATAATTTATATGTAGTCTAATTAAAAACACTCTGGTGCATAGAATATCTTTTGCACTAAAACCGTAGTTTACGATCAAAGTTGCAAATAGAAGCTTTCAAATAAGGCACTGTTACTGCTCTAATTTACATGTAGGCCTACATTGTGTTTTTACTTATTATGTTTTTGGGTATTTCAATGTTAAGGATTTTAAAAGATACATGCTGATCATGACTTGAAGTTAAAATTTTTCTGTAGAAATAGAGCTTTAAGGCAGAATGTTCGAAGATATATATTTTATTTCTTTCTTAAGGGTCAAAGACTTACATCTGAGATGGTAAAATTGCCTCAAGCTTTTCGAGATGTAGGAAAGCCATGTGTGAGGTGCTGTCAGACAGACTGATTATACCATGACCAGTCAGACCAGAGTTATTTGTGAATATCAAGTGCAAAATTATCTCTTCTCGTTGCTGTACAAGGTGAAATTACTGTTGGCAAGAGCACCTTTTGTTGATGTGAAGATGTCGGTAGCCAGTAGAACTAACCACCTTAGCTGAGCGAGGGGATAGAAAATAATTACTACTTTATATGTGTATGTCCAAACTGAAATTTTATAGATTTTATACGTGGACACCTGGAACAGTTATTTGGCTTGGTTCGTAAACATGGCTTCGCCACCTCTTTCTTTATTATAGACGATTTTCTTTTCAAGTGTGAAGCCACATGTACTAGGCCAGTGTGGACAGAAGCTCTATCATAAAATATATATCTAATCCTATCTCCTTTTGGAAGCGTATCTCACAAACAATAAATGATGTCCAGATTGGAGTTATTTTAAACAACAGTTCCCCAATACAATTATATCGGGTATGAAACTACAATTCTGAAAAATAGCATATTTTCACTCTTTAACAATAATTTAAAGTATTTCGCTAGACAAAGGAATACGCCTCAAATTTCAATAATACAAAAATCGAATTCCAATATGCAATATTGTCCAGTAGAATAGTTATTTTCCCAGAAATGTCCTTCATTATTTAGATAGAGAAACAGACCTTCAATGTTCAGAGTTCAACAAAAACATTTCACATGGGATTTATCTTAATCTCAAATTTAACCTCAATTAGATGTAGGCACTTGTCAAAAGGAAAAAAACATCTGCTGCTTGGAATCCCCAACGGACTATATTCATCTCTACACTATTAATCTGGTGATATCAAACCAAGGATAGTTCTTTCACAAATATATTCGCAAAAAAATCACATATGACATTTCCTAACCTGCGATGTACCACAAGCCAGAAATGTTAATGAAATTAAGATGTTATTTATTTTTGCCATCCCCAAAACAAATACAAAGAAAGACCCAATTTTTTGCGTGACCAATAGCATTCACTGTAAACAAAAACTATTGGCACATTCCTGATAAACTCCACACAGATTGTTGTATCCAATGAAGACGTAAAAAGACAAAGTAACAGTAATTAATAATTGATTATTAGCACATAATTTAAATTTGCAACAAACAATTATGTCAAATAAAGTCTTAAATCTCATTGAAAATTAAATAAATGGGATTAATGAAAAGGCATACATGTAATTGGAAATATATATTACCTCTTGCTATTACATCGGTTAAAAACACTCACCGTAAATAAAAACAGAACACACAATTCAATTATTGACTATGAAGCATTAAAAAAATGCAAACCAACTGTCAAATTTCAATACATGTAGAACTCGAAATTATATTTATGGAAGACACACTTGTAATTGGAAACCGTTGTATTAGCTGCTGAACTGGATGTAACTGTCTGCTTTGTTTTACATACATTACCCTAAATCAACTCCCTATACAATAATTGCCCGTGTAATTGCCTAATAAGAGGACCCTTCAATACACTCTATCAATATTTGACACATTAGGATAAATAATTAACACTGTAACCAAATCAATGCTGTTATCCATTGACCAAAAGCTGTGTCCTTTTGACTTAATGTCTAATTGCAATTAAACTGGTTAGAGCTCATAGCCAACAACAAGTTTCACATTCTGTGATAGACTGTTAGCCCAGGGTATATAGAAAATATATATTTATAATGGAAATATGGTTTTCTGTACTTCTGTAATTCCTACATCAATTTTGTTTTAATTTTTTTAACGAGATTCAGACCATAAAAATAATATTGAAAAATTTCTCAGTGGATTTCTCACTTGATCGCTGAATGTGGAAGAGATGCAATGTATTCACCAAAGTTCAAGGGTTGGCTCTAAGCAAGGAGCTCACAAAACTGGCAACACCACCATATAAATGAAATAATCTTGAGTGCGGCGTAAAACATCAATCAATCAATTTTATGAATTTTCTTTTTCAAGAACGTTTTTTTTTTACAGATACATATTAGGTTGACAAAAGGTTCTCAAACTATTTCAAATTAAGTTTGAGTACTAATTAAAGACTGCAATTAACTGGTGCTCTTAGCAATGGTTTTATACTATTCACTACACGTATCTTTTTTTGATCAAAACAATTCTCATACTTGTGTAAGATATTTAACTATATATTGTAGGTTTGTGTTTAGCTGGTGTGGAATACTGAATTGAAGTATTGGGTTGTTAAGAGGCTGTCTGGTGTAATCTGGAGGCATCATGTGGGGTTGACATGCCATAATTACCTGGCATTCCTGAATCCTCCTCAACATACCCTATTTAGAATGACTCTTGAATGATTTGAGATGGAAGTATGGGAAGCATTGAGTCCAGGTCTTGTCGCTCTCTGTTTATGTAGCCCTATTGTCAGGTTGGCCCAGCCGAGCAAAAGCTATATTTGGATTGGCTAATCAAGCCTTAATTTTGCCCAAGAAACTCAGGCAGATCCATCAAACTCTGATTCTCTTGGAAGTCTCTAAGAACAAGATCCAAATCTTCGGTACATGGTTACATAGTTTGCTCAATTGATGGTCGCAAGATTCATATAACCATAGCAACGCAGTAACGTTTAACGATGGCATAAGAAGGTAACTCATGACAAAGAAAATATGCCAATATTATTGATGACTTTCTTCAGCATTACTCCTGTAAATTCTTCTAGATTACCTACTAAATGTTTACTGGTGCCAATGTGGCGATTTCCTCAAACCCAACCTTCATGATATCCTCTTGGTGCTTTATCTTGAAAAGGGGTTTGCAGGAAGGAAAGTCAACATTGCAGAAACTTCCAAAACTTATTACTCAAACCATTTCTACATAATGGCTCAGTTTGAAAAATGGGCATTGTGAGTGAGTGGAATGCAAATAAGCAGTTGTACATACAAGTTCAATGAAAGCTTTTTTGATAAATGTTCATGAATAAAATCTTTCTCGATAAGAACGATTTGGCACCCGGTATTCTGGCCCCATCCATATATGTATGAAGTATTGGTCTGATATATCTGGATGATCTGTGTAGAAGCATCAAGGTCCTTGAGTCTCTTGAGATTGCTATACATAGACACAGTTGCCTATGGCTTGTGGGAATTTGCCAAGTGCTAACTATGTTTCTAGGAAATCACTACTGAGTAAAGTTTTGATTCAATATATAAAGCTGTTTTTCTTAGTATGGAGAGCTTTTCTAAGACACATGTGTCAATATCCAAAGATGGAACTAATCTGGCATGGCATGTCTGACCATGCTTGGCTGTTGCTTTTACTGGGAAATTACAAATCAGTATAAACAGCAAGTGCTTGTGAGTATTACAGGACCAGCCATTTCCAGAGCATTTTAGGTTTGGCCAAATGCTAGACAAAAATTCTCCATGTCTGACTGGAAGCAGCCTGTCACCACTTAGACAGGACCTATACACTAGCTGTCAATTAGGACTCATGGGGATTGGACTATTATACAGCTCACCTCAAAATCCTATTCTTTATTTTTCTTGATTGTGGAATGTTGTGTCTATGTATGATTTCCTCAAAGGGATTATATTTTTTCCTATTTTTATGGGTGCAATTTTTGTCTTGATGTGACATTGAATGATGTCAAAAAATTATGAATAAAGTAATAATAGTGACACTTTTATTATATATTTAGTCAAACCTGAAATAATAGTATTAAGATAAAAGTCTAACAAATACAACTTACAATCTCAATGCTGAACTAAATTAAATAGCGTTAAAGTCTCAATATAATATTTCTGTTGGCAACCTAAGGAAATATCATGGGTTATAGTTTATTACAAGAACTTATGATTGGGCATTAAGGTCTGAATTATATAACCCTTTTTAACACAATTAGAAACTTGTATCCTTGAATATTTTAGACAAGAAGATTTTTCCTGTGAGGGTATGTTTTAGTGTTCATAAATATAATATCGTAACACCTTTGTTGTATGAGATCAGCCAAAGGGTATTTGTGAATGGCAATTTGGTACAGATTTCTACCTAATGTGCTCTCAGGAATCCTCCAACAATTAACAAGTGGAATTCTACAGTTTGTCTACCATAGATAATTTACAACCAGCATGTTGTTATTATCAAGATTTTCCAGCAGCCTTCAAAGCGGCCATCTTTATTAGCTGGTGAAGGATGTAATTATTGCTGGGTTAATAAAGTTCTTCAGAGCATTCTGTGAAACCTTGCACTAGAGTCATGTTTCATTGTTTTATTTTTAGATGACTTATTTTTATTGCCTCACTTAGGTGGGAGATATTTATTGACATGCCCCTAAAATACATAAAAAGCAGCAAATAGGAATAAGGATTGATAAACAGGTCAATGGCCCATATGGTTGTATGTGTGTGTTCACTGTATGCATTAATATAGGAGGACTAGTAAAAGAGCTCTTGTAAACATTTCAAACTGGTTCTCTATAGCCTTGTTGCCAAACTTAATAATGCTATAATTTAAACTGGATACCCCCTTTAAGCTAAGTTGGATGACTTCCCTGTAGCGAGTAGTGGATTGGCACTCATAAGATGTAGGCCCTCGTTTTGTAGCCATATCAGAGTTCTTAGCTGTAATCAATAGCAGTAAGATGAGACTGAATGGGACACAGATACCTTGTTCTAATTTCACCAATATATCCCAACATCTGGCTTATGGCTTCACCAAGGTAGATTTTAAATTGCTCCATCGAATTGGTAGCCTAATCAAATTCAGCGTGTCCTTTTCCACAATGTGGTGACCAGAGGAAACTGAATTGACGCTGTAGAATTCAATAGATTATTATCTGGACAGTGGGACAGTTATTGAACTGGCTGTTTCTAGAGGTACCCCTTGTACTTCTGAGCTCACCTCGCTCTTGTACTGTTTATTAGGCTACCTCGATTCCTTGTCTGGGAAGCTGCTCTTAATACAGTCTTCTTTTGCTTGACCATTGAACGAATAATCGAAGGCTGTTTGGCTTGGGAATGGTTAAGTAGTGGAAAACAGTTCTTAATGTGAATGTTCAACTCTCTACAATACCACTGCTTATGCGGAAAATATTACATACAAATGATGAAAACTTTTTTAAAAGAAATAAAATGAAGTTTACCAATATTGTCTATTAGAATGCGCTTTGGGAATGCCTTTGCTCGGACAACATTAAGTATTAATTTGGTATGCAGTGAATATGATAATATGAGGATTGTAATAGTAAATCCAACAGTTGCTTAACAGTGGAGGACCTATTGTCTAATGTTATTGTATAATTTGTCTGTACGCTTGGGATTTTCACTTATCATTAATGTCTGTTTATTTATTTCGCTCTGTTTCCTTGGAGAATCTGTTGTCAGGCATGTATTCCATTACTTCCTGTTGGCTTGCTGCAATTTTGGCATCGATGAAGTTAATGGACCTCCAATTATCATTTAATGTTGCAATTGTAATTGTCATCAGTAGTTGTGTGAGCTTCAATTGTACCATACATGACCGCTATGTCAAATCAAGCTATTGAAATAACTACAACTTGCAGCAGGCAACTGGTGATTTGAGCTATTGTTGACTGCACCCAATCTGGCTGTGGGCTAAATCCAATTTCACCTGACGTCTACAGCTGGAGGACTTAATCTAGTCTGTTAAGAAATGCGTGTATCTTTTAACTTTAGGAATGGAGTCATTTGGTATTGGCATTATATTATATTATAGGATGAGGATGGAATTGTGATGGATGCTAACAACATTCCTTGGAGCCTATGCATTATTTCCTCTAGGAAGCTATACATCTGATAGAGGCACACAAACGACCTGATATGGATGCTGGCTATATGTTGTTTTTTTTTACAATCTTGCAAATCTTTCTTTGTCTTTTTTTATTTGACAGCAATAAATTTAGGTGAAGCAAATTCTCTGAAAATGGATTGCCAAAAAATGCCATTGGCCAGATTAATGAGTAGGTGATCTACTTTTTTTTTCAGATTCACATAGTTCTTGCCATGATATATTCCTCAGGCATTCTCGCTATCCTGGCTCAATTTTTTATCTTACCGAATGTTCAAAGAGATTTTTTTATTACTACATGTTCCCAAAGGACTCACAGCCTATTAGTCATTTTATTGCATAGGCAACAATCCTGAATACATTGTATTAACCTTATCAATTTATAATTAATTCTTCCTTAACTGTTCTATCTTTCCTGTCCAAATGTGTCACACAGGATTTGACCAAATTTGTGATCTCATTCTGAATTCTAGACTCATGTTTTCAACGTATTAAACTAATATTGGATGGATTGTTCTAGTCCAAGTCTATTCAGAAGCATTCAATTTATAATTGTTTGTTATTTAGGAAGATTGATTAATGTTTTACGTCACGCTCAAAATCATTTTACTTATATGATCACATTGCCAGTGGGGAAGGAAACCAAGGTCTTTGGCCGGAAAAAAACCCTTGACCTGTCGACGAGTACCATAATCTTGAGTGCAGCGTAAAACGTCAATCAGTTGGCCTATCTACTAAAAAAGCTCTCCATAAAAGCAATGAACTTTCAATTTCATTTAGAGCTTTTCTGTATGTCACCAAAATTGTATGGAAACTGTATAATATAAACATTAGGATTTAATGAATTGCTAAAAGTATATTAACAAGCGGGGATCATATAGATCATAAAGGTAAAACTAAGATTCAATAAATTAGTAAATGAATCAGCCTTTGTGATCACTAGATAATGTCATAGTTCAACAAAAGAAATTGTTAAGCAGAAATCAGCCTCTGGCAATTTGTCCAAATCTACTTGCTTCTTTGAACAAATTGCTAGATCTGGTGTAAGACATCGTCCATTTAGTTTTGAGGAGTATGTCGTGTGGCGGATTGTCACAATGTTTCCATAACCAGAAACAAACCAGTTTTAGGTTACTTGATCAAGTCTGGTCAGTTTTTAAGATAAAAGGTTTTCCTGAAGCACCTTGTACAATGATAGAGTGGATGAAAAAGTGGTAATTGCTTGTCACTGGAACAAGAAGAACCCTTTAAGAGACTCAAGTTCTATCAGACGCAATCCTAGTGGAAAATAACACCCTGAAAGCTTATTACGAGACGGAAACACACTTGTGCGGTCTGAAGCTATTAAACCCACTTGCAAGCGTTCTAACTACATAAAGCACTTTACCAAAGCTGGTTAAAGTTTCAACACATCACAGCTGCAATAATTTTTGTTGAAATATTTTATTTCTACTAAAAATATTTAAGTAATGCGCATATCACATTTCAAAAACGTTACCTTCAATTTAATTTTCTAGCCACATTTACATCACGTATTATTGAAAATTGAAAGTAGTTTACATTTTTTTGCTGATGGACTTCAGATTACGAGATTCAGTAATCGTTTGTTCGGATTCTTACTGTCACTGTTAACTAAGACAGATTCCTTTTCTATGGCTATATCATATGCTCCAGACATGTTAATGGGGTTTCTAACAACAGGTTGGAATAGAATTGCCTAACTAGGTAAATTTGTGACTCAGTCTCCCCATATTACTTGGAATACTTTGATTAGTTTACTGTGACACAAAATGGATCTTATAGGATGCAAGAAGCATACATTTCTTACTTTTGTTTTACTATGTATGTTTTACATTTACTAAATAAAAAAAGGGATATTTTGTTCCAGTGAAAACTTATGGAGTCCACTATGGGTCTCAAATCAAGCTCAATTTGCTTGACCCGCTTGTGACCTTGACTTAATTTCTATAACACAATAGCCCTATTGGCACAAGAAACAGGATTTGCTAAACCTTAGGAATGTACCACCAGTTCAATCTCATGTGTTTATTGGCTGTGACCCATTTCAATGGGCAATTGTAATCCACACATGATTGCTGTCTTACTTCTGGCACAAATTTAAACAAGTTTTACGCTATTCCAAAGGCAGAAGGTCAACTGGTTGTTCAATGGCTTCCTGTCAAATAGGAATCTATGACTGGTTTAAACGCAGTCTCACCGATTTTCTCTCTCAGTTTGGGTAAACCAGATGATCTGGCAATTGTTTTAATTGATTGCATGGGTTGACTTTGCTTTCAATACAGCTGTTATATCCATCTGATCCATATAAAGGTTTCTCTAATTGAGTCGATATTTCTCTTCAACACCATTATTCTGGGTTGCACGTTTTAATATTTTGGGGCCATTTTACTGGAGGTAATTTGATAACTGACAGTTTTACAAAATCTCAAAGTAGATCGCTTTAAAGAATATTTGACGAGAGGTAAAAAAGCAATCCCACGGCATCCGGTTTGAAATGCTGTACTCTGTGGTCATGTTTGCTTCCTCTTTTCAAAGATTCCTTTTGCATAAAAAAACCCTGCCTCGTAAAATTCTATCCTGCCAGACATGTTTACTCTTGTTAGCCAGATGAAGGGCCTGCCTGTGTTTACTTAATGTTATCCTGTGGGCTGGCTATGTGCAGTTTGAAACTGCCTCTAGAAATACTTGTCAGGAACTAATTTGAATAGCATTATTGCACCTTAAAGATTACCACCACCATTCTAGTAGTTGGCTTAGCAAATTTTTGTTTAAATAGTCGAAAAAATCTTCTAGGTACTGCATATTTTTAGAACTTTCTTTTTTTCATTGTTATTTTATCTGTAAAATATAAAGTGTTTTCTTAAAACTATGTAATAATATAAAACATATCTAATCATTCATTTTTTTATGGTTGGTTAAAACATTTTTTTTCTTATAAAGATCTCGAATTTATAAAGCATTACTTAATTAAGAAATATTCATACCATTTATCATGTGTGCTAGGGGAAGAATAATCGTGGACCAGATTATGTTGATATTGCCAGTGGGTAAGGTAGCTAAATGATGGTTTGATGTACCTTTGACTAACACCTTTAAGGCATTGCAAATGAGAAGTCTGAAAGATCCTGATGGGTTGGGGTTATATGAATGCTCACATGGTGGTGATGTAATAACACATTTCTTACATTTGCTATAAGAGAGAGATCCAAGTAAAAATTGGGCTCAGTAATAACACAAGATATTTGACAATCCTATGTAATAACTTGAACGTTTCTCGCCAGTAGAGTTAGTCTCTGTGAAAAGGAACGATTTATTTTGATCTGATTACATCTGAGAATTGAATACTGAAAATAGAAGCAAACAAAAAATGTTTAAAATACTTATCATTCCTCAGTTCCCCAAAATAGATGATGTGCTGTTTGCGAAAGCATATCTTTGACTAATATTGCAAATATCATGTGATATTATTTCTTTTCAGACTTGTACGTTTCTTATTATTAGGCTGTGTAAAACAAAATGAATATCACTAATACTGAATCAACAGTTTTCATACTTATTATTTTGCCATCCCTTCATCAGAATATATTATGCAATAAGCTATGCCTCAGTATTCATTGTTAGTGTTTTTAATGATTGTGCCAGTGTCTGTTGGTGTGTTGAGGTTATAATGATGCAATAAAAATGGTACAGGAAATGTTCTAAACTCTCTTTAAACGTGGGTTCCATGCTAATGAGAAATGATTAAGGCATCGCCACTGAGTAAGTTGTTTGCAAACAACACAAACTTTCGACACTTAAGCCGGTGTCTTTATCAAGTGTGTCTTTATCACACTAATAAAGACACTGACATAGGTGTCAAAAGCTCATGTTGTTAATACCTTAATCGTTTCTCGTTAATAAAAATGGTGTTAAGATATATCACAAATATATCTGTAACGATACTTTGCCCTAATTTCATCATTATAATTGTGAATCAAGAATCCTTTTCAGTGAATTCCAATACTTAGAAGTGATCATGTTTTCTAATGTATTTACTACTTCAAAGTAAACTAAGTAATTCAATGCTCCAGCTTGTATGAAGTAAAGAAAAGTCATTAGGTACATTTTCATTAATTTGGAACAATGTGGTTATATTGCATGTATAGTATTGCAGATCAGTCGACTGGACTGACAGACATGCCAAAACTTCATCAACTTCAAGAAATAGTGTGAAGCCGAACACTCTCTGATTACTACCTCTTTGGTGTTTGATCGTTCTGTGAGTGTAGTCAGAGCTTAGATTAATCTTGAAATGTCAAGTGGGAGTCGAACTAGAGAACTAATCTGTCAGTCAGGATGAAAATTGTTCCTATGCAATAACGCACTTGGGTTTCTACCATAGTACAACCGATTTTCATCACACTCAATTGTCTACTTATGCCTCCCTATGTTATGACATGCATTGTGTTCCATGTAATTACTTTTAGAGATGGAAAAATCATAAATTCCTGTGTTTTTTAAATGACCAGGCCATTGGGTTTTCAATAAGAAAAAAAAATTTCAGCAATTTTATTTTATGAATTCTACTCCATTTTTTTAATTTAAGTCATGAAAAAAATTTGCCATGTGGAAATTAGATTTGAAGTGCTTTCAATGAACTGCATGGCATCAGTATTGAAGGGACAAAGTTTTACCTGGGTTAATGTTTAGCTAAATTGGCCTCAATATTCAATGTTGTAAAATTGTCGCCCTGCGAGGACATCTGTTTTTTAAAACTGCATTTTATTTTTTCTTTCTTTCTTTTTGGTTTGGTCCTTTCCTGTTTTTTTATTTTTTCCTCTTCCAAGTAAACACGTTAAAGTCAGGAAATAATGTGTGATTATGGCCGGTCAGAAACTTTGTTTTGATCTAAATAATGTTGATTGCTTTTTGAAGAACAGGCTTTTTAGTACTTATTGCAGAACGTTCTTGGTAATTTCTCTAGTCTGCCTTAAGCTGGAGCCATGTTGATGGCCAGGTGTAATTTTCTCTTTGCCACTAGGCTCATTCCTTGCTATTTTAGATCTTTGATAGGCAATTAACTAAAAGAGACAACTGATATATCTTTATGTATCTAGAGACGGAAGCAGACTAAGGTAGATCACAGATGGTGTTGTAATGAATAGTTGAAGTAAGGCTGAATGTAGATAAAATTCCTGTTGGAGATGATTCCATGAATTAGCTAAACACTTTACCATATGCTGTTTTTTGGCTACATTTTAGCATCAATTGTAGGTATACACTTTAAGGAAGGTCTGCCATTGCAATCTCCTATCAACTGCCTGCAATGTTTTATCACTCGAAATGTTTAAATCCTGTTGCCCTGTTTATGGTATCTGTATTCAGAGGTTTACTTGTGTGAATACAGATTGTATATGATGATCTATCAGATAAACCACCAAGTATGTGTCAGATTTGTACCTCACCAGGTGTACACCACATTGAAATCTCTCTATCTTTCTTAATCTTTTCTCCAAGCCTTCCTTGATAGTTGAAACATATTTTAAGGTTTCCATCTTATGCCTTAAACGGACTCACAGCCTAAGTTTGTTGTGATTCTCCGTTGACTGTCAGATCAGTAGAAAAATAAGAAGTGATCAATCTCCCATACAAGTAGACTTTATGCCAAAAAAGAGTACATCTAAAGAGTTATATAGAAAATGTCCTGTTGCTATTGTTTTCTGCCTGACAGTCAGTAAACAAACAGCCGAGAATGCACCACACACTCAACTATGAAAGGCAGTACCAAGCAGCTACCGCATGTCCTGGGCATGTCCCTTTCTTCAAGCAAAAGGAATGGGATTGATAATTATGAGTATTGAACAATAGTTATGAATTATATTAGGAGAAACTAAGGATTCAAATATTTTCCCTCTTAACAAGTCACCAAATGCTTAACAAAAACTTCGTATTTGGATTTTTTTCTTGGCAAATAGTTCATATTATTATACACTTAAGCGTCAACAGCCTACTATATATCATGTACATGTAGTAATAGTAGTGTCTAAAATTTGAAAGAGCTCCATAATGTGTCAGTTACTATAACCTCAAAACATTGAAAAATAATGGTTTTTGACAGTCTATTTAAATGAAGTTAAATAACATTAGTTTGATCATTTGCAGTGTTTGAATCTGACTTCACATAAACAACATAACGATCAGAAACTTCATACAAGACATACACTGCCAGCTGACACCAAGTCTCTCACCAACAAAAGTCTGACAAAGATGAAATCTTGCTAATTCATGTCACCATTTACCCCCAAATCCAAACATTTTTATATACAAACTTTTCCAAGTAAGTGTATAATGAATAGGTTATTGGGTTTTACGTTGCTGCTTAGCATCACTCAATCCAAAATCATATATGCATTAAAAAACACAGCTTGCCTGCAATTTTCTTATTTTTGTAAGCATTTAGTTGTGAAAGGCTGAGCTTAGACTCTTTCATACGGCAGCCATTTTGTTATTTTTCTAAGCATTTAGATTTGAGAGGCTAATTTTGGGTTTTAGCATTTGTATTCCTTTACTAGAAAGGATGAAAAAAGCTGATGGCTTTGTTAGTAACAGGCCTAACTGCTTAACTGCTTGGCCCTGAGGAGAATTATCCAGATTGTTTAATTGCTATCATAATTGGCTTGTAGCTTGTGTATCTTGGATGTTGATGTTTGTGACAAAAACCTTTCCATTCACTTACACTAATTGCTGCCCAACCTCATGTTAAAAACTGGAGTTATCGTTAGAAAAAATATCACAGCCAATTTGCGCAAGAGTAAACATGGACCAGCTTCATGTACACATGTTTTCCTATGCTGACACGTTGCCGTTAAATCATATGATCTTTAATATTAAAATATCTATAGCTTTCTTGCATTTTCCTGCTGCTACACTCAAATAGTCTTTTTTTGGCTTATCCTAGCTAGTTAACTACACTTATTTTGTTTTTGTGTATTCTTCTGTGTAAAGTCATAAAAGTTTGTTTTCCTGGGTCATAGACCACTTCTATGTAAACACTAACACTCACAGTTTGTTTGTTTTCTAAGCAACTGGTATTGAAAGGAGCAGCCATTTGTAAACTATGCCAAGCAAAGCATGTGAAGATAAACCAATACATTACTAAGGGTTAGGGTAATTTCCAGCATTACTGGCCTTATTGAATCTGTTTATTTTGTTAACACTTGACTTTGGGTTGTTGATATGAGTTGACAGTTGTGATGATACTATTATCAGTGGGTGATATCTTCACAGTCAGAACCTAATGGTATCCAATAGCCAGGCTCTTCTAAGGTAATTATGGCTAGAGGTTTCTTACTTCAGATGATAGGAATTTTTTTTAACATTGTATTGATCTTTATTAAAAAAAATTAGATAGCCTAGACATTGTCAAATCAAACCAACTGAATTCATAAACTTTTACCAATTTGATATGCAATATCATTTTAGGTTTCAGAAGAAAAAAATTATTTAAATTGCTTCTCTGTTTAGATTTGGAAAAGCTGTGTCAAATTCCTTTTCAAATTTTCTCCAAATGCTAGCAATTTCCTCTTCCTTTTCCCATGTGGTGTTTATTTTATCCATGTGATGTAGCAGAGCTTTTCCTCAAGCTTCCTTGAAACCTTTCCTGCAATAGGTGTATCACTTTGAAACTCAGCAAGGTGTTAACTCTCCAGAAAGTCTGCCAGGGAGCCTGAGTTGTATGGCTGTAGCAAATGTTAAAGTATTCTAATCTGTGAAATCACGGTAGTAGATAAGTTCTAAGAGCTCTTCAATCAGATGGGAAGCCAGAAAAGTTGTGTATCAGGAGAGAGTCTCTACTTCATCTAATCCATTATATAGTGTTGCCTTGCAGCTAAACCAGATGGAAAAGCTAAGATGGGCTGTAGCTTTCCCTTCTAGACTGTGAACAGGTCAACACAGCATTTAGACCCTGTTGATTTGAATATTCAGCTTTTACTCTTTTTCAAAATATTGAACTTATCGACCCTCTCCCACTATATCTATTAAGCTGGTACCAGCTTAATTTTCAATGTTGGTTTTCATGCTACCCCATTAACTAATGTAGAGCAAATAAATCAATCAATCAAATGCTTATCAGTCAAATTGATGTTCTATGTCATTTAAATTGTTTTTAGGTATAAAATGCTTTTCTTCTTTCAAGGACTAATGAAACATTTCAACTACCTAACCAGTGGGCTATTAACACGGCAAGTGTATAAACTCTACCTGAAGCAATTTTCTACCAAGCCAGATTTTACCTTCATTTCTTTCAATCAATATCATTTAGCAGCCCCTGCGAAGCCACAATAGAAGGCCTTTGTTTAATAGCCTGAGCAGAAAGCTTTCAAATGGTCTTGACGCCCAGTAGGATTAACATGCCTTAATAACTATTTCCCACTTCAGATGGCTGTTCTGAGGTCATGCAGAAAACAAACGAATGGACTGAAGGGTTGACAGAAACCATGTTCAGGACACAACCGTCTTGCCAATTCTACCACTATTCCTGAAGACTGTATTTTTCAAAAATGCACTGTTTTAGCTAGTAAAAGAATTTTAATTTTATTATTGGCAGTTAATTTGATAATCTTCTTTGTTGATCATGCTGGTACATGAAGTAACATTATGCCTATCTCATAAATTATATCATTAAAGCATCAACTCTTATGTTTTTTAATCCAATTTATCCAGTCTGCCTGAACTCTAATTCCAAAATGTGTTTTCAGAAAAGATGTGAATTTGATTAGTACATCTGCTAAATATATCTTTGAAAGGAATAGGATCAATAAGCTCTTCCAATGATAATATAAATCCATGTTGATCTTTTTACTGTGGTGCTTCTGAGTTTCTAAGCCAGTGCATTCACCATTCAAAATACCTTTTTTGTTCATGACCAGTTCCTGGCCATTTCAAATCTGTAAGATTGTCCCTTGCTGCTGAGCTGCTATTTAGAATGTCTGTAAAGCCTTTCATCAGTTATCATGACTGCATCTCTAGTCTTCGTGTCTCAACTGTTTTTATCATAGACAACACATTGTAACAAGCTTCCTGTACATCAATTAATAGATATCGAGGGACAGCCTTCAAGATTAATGGCAGCGGCAAAAGCTTTGTTTCTGTTTTGAGAAGGCTTTTTCATCCCACTTCATGAAGGGCTATGGCAACAATGCCGAAAAGGCAGAACAAATCTTAGCTTCTAACACAATGTTGCTGTTAATGTATCTCAGGCAGCAAAGTTTGCAGACATCATAAAAGCTTCTTTCAAATAAATTCAAAAGTCATCTTCAAGAGAAGCAAAAACCCTTAGTGATGGAGACTAATCATTTTACAAAGTCCTCCTTGTCTTTGTGCTATTTTATATTTTGGAATAAAAAAGCCCCTGGCACAGAAACATAAAAAAAAAGATTCTCGACAAAAAAAAAACTATTTCTGGAAGTTTCTAAAATTGTTTGATGTGGGGAAGTCATTATTGACTTAATTCCTTATTATCGACTTCATCTGATTCAACTTTCTCTTTGAGTTTTCCCAAAGAACTATCACATAGACTCAAACTACATTTGCTATGTGACCAGAATTTTTTTATTGACCGACTTTTTATGCTAGCATGGATTTTTTCTCACACTTTTCCTATGGCAAACATGATTTTGTAACCCATAAATCATTGAGATAACAGTTTGTGAGTTTTGCCTGGGATTGTTCACAAACCTTTCTGGCTTGTAAAAGAGGACTTCACTGACAAAATTTGGAAAAATAAGAACCTTTTGGCTTACCTGTAAAGACATGTTGTAGAGAAGGCCTGTGACAAAAGTGATATAAAGTGATTGAAGCGATTTTGACCCAGACCTGTCCTCCATTGTCATCGGCTCCTTAAGTATGCAGGTAATTATCAACAAGGTAGAGCCAGCAGTTCCACTGCCTTCAACATAAACACTTTTCTAACCTGGGACTTTAGATTGGATTTCAAATCCCACCTCTACTAGGATGCAGACAAAGAGAGTAATGAGAGCTGGGTTTACTAAGCTTCCCTCACTATCTCTTCTAGACAACGGCCTTCCTAATGATTGGTATAAGTAGCCTTTTTCCCCACCTCCTTGTTTTTCTCCTTACATTCCGTCCTCTGGCTACATGTCTTTCTCAAACAGAACCATGGAAGTTGCATGTCCTCACAATATGATTTTAGTTGATCAGGAGGCTGACTTGGATGTTCCTTATTTGGCCAAGCTCCTCCTCTTTTTGTAGTGATTGACAGCTGTAGAGGATTCAGTATTAGCGATGTCTTGGCTGGATGAAGCAGAAGGAACAGCATTGAGAAGATGCTAATGTTTGGCTGACAGTCAAACCATTGATGTGTAATCACTCCTGTACTTAGGGAGGTGCAGCTAAACTATCTAATTGAGACCTGACAATCAGCATACAAACCATTGGTTAGTCACCTGTACATATCCATATCCACATAGTTACAGGCACCCTCAGATTTATACAGGTCTTCAAACAGAGGAAAAACATATTTTTGTAAAACATTTGTTGACATTTCTTGTATGACAAATATTGTTATACTGTCCAAAGCAGAAATTTGTTTTGTTATTGGTTTTATTTGGGTATTTTTGCTGTTGACAAAAAAAATCATTAAAAAAAGTTTAATTAGTTAGTCTCTTAGAAAGTGAGTATAACAGTATTCTCGTTATTTTTGGGATTACACTCTCTTCAAAAATGGCAGAAATTCTTCTACCAATTTTTGGGTGACCCCCGAAATGGGAATCGAACCCGGGCCCCAGAGTATGGCACCTATCAGCAACACTAAATATCCATTCAGCCACCTGGCCTCCTTTAAAAAAGGAGGTAGTTGACTGATAGATACTATTATGTATCCATTGTTATGTTATATATGTATCTTATAACACAGTGTAAATCTGAAATAAAGTGGGATTTCTAGCCATTAACAATTCAGATCAGAATAAACATTTTATAGTGGGATATTGCCCTTGATGATTAAGTGCTTGTTTTGTTAGATGACCTATCATTATGCACATCACATTCTTTTTCCATTATTTAAAGGTCTCTGTGGATTTGTGGACATCTGCTTAGTTTCTGACTCTCTATTGTCTGGTCATTAACTTTTCCCCTTGTTTTTGAATTTTGGAATGCTGGTGACGTGCTCCATGGATTCAATGTCTAGTCTAGCTTCTTAACACTCGTTCCATTTATTTCAAATACAAATTTTTGAGCTGCTTCTTTACGGTTACAGTTCATTTCTGCTTTGTTTGTTTGTTTTAAGAGAACCGCAATTGATTGGTGTGTTGTGGTTGGGGAGGGGGGGGGGAGGCGAAGTATATAATTGCAGAAACTCTTGTCATTGTTTTAGTACCAAGTCACCATATTCTTGGGAACACACAAGTATGTTATTAACTTAGAAACTTGTTACAAAGTTATTTCAAAGATTAACAAATTTGATTTCATACACATTTAAGAATCTCTTAAAATATATCTACACTTTATCAGCACTTGTCTATGAGTTTCTGTGTAACATCCTCTTTGATCTTCCATGTCTTTCAGTGACATGGGTAAGTGTTAGTCACTTTTCCTCTCATAGTCACTTTTCCTCTCATAGTCACTTTTCCAAAATTCTAATCCAACAATTTTTTACTCTTAGTAATAGTCTTGCAATAGAAAAATGTAATTTTGACTCAGAAGTGATAAGGAACATGTGCTTCTTTTATGGTCATTGATATGATCCCCCGTGTGGGTTCCGGGGAGATAAGAATAGACCCTCAGCCTTCCCAAGGTGCTTGATCGTAAGAGGCGACTAATCCTTGGGTCCCCGTGTGGGTTCCGGGGGATAAGAATTGGCCCACAGCTCCCAGGCAAGCTTGATCGTAAAAGGCGACTAACCTGGGTCAAATTTTTAATCATTATGGTATAAACCTATTTGTTAAAATTACACTCTATCTGAACATATTTACAAATTTGTATATTATAAAAAATGTTATTTATATAAATTGTTTATTGTTGCTCCATTGGAGATAATTGTGATATTTATTGTTTTTAATCTCCGAAAATGATTTACCAGTTTTTAGTATTTCTGTTTCTGTCATTTTTCAGTTTCAATGTATTTTTGATGTTAATAAATGTATGATGATTTAATTTCTTTTCGCCGCCGTATAAGTGAAATAATCTTGAGCGCTTCGTTAAACTCTAATCAATCAATCAATCAATCATTGATATGATTGATTGATTGATTGTTGTTTAATGCCATTGACAAGATTCTTTCACTTATATGGCTACATTGCCAGGTTTATTGGGGGGAGAAACCGAGCTCTTTGATTTGAGGCCCTGATAATATGTATTTCACACTGGATGACACATTAATTATTGATTAAAAGTTAAATTGACTGATGCCATAGCTATAGTGGTTGATGATAAAAATCTTATTACATTAAAAGTAACAGTATGAGTAATAATTAACATGCTATTATGTATTGTTTGGAAATGTATGTTTATCATGTTTTAGTCTCAAGGTTATATAATCAACTCTTTGTTCTATATGTTAGGTATATAGAAAATATTAATTACAACAAAACAATTTTTTATGTTGTTTATTAAATATTTTACTTTAGGGTTGTTACCTGGCCCTTGCAAAGTTCTAGAATGAAGTCCTGGTCCATTCACATTTGATTGTTTTCAGAAACCTTCTGTCAGTCATCACTTCTACATGTGATTGTATAAACTGTTTTAACTGATGGTTATGCGTGAGAGTATTTTATGATTTCCATCCACAAGTGCTAAGACTGTGTTAGATTATTGTTTTAGCCTAGAATGGTTAGTGTATATCTGATGGCAGGGGTGTTAATCAGGTACTGTAATAGGGTTCCCGTTCAATACCTTAACATTGCTTTGTTGTGGTCATAGCTACGAAGATATCTTGCAGGGTTTCTCATCAAATCAATAAACGCTACCCATATTTCATTAACTCTTGTATACTTTCTGCTATGTTGTTTTGCTGCCAGTTGTTTTTACCTGATTCATCAATTCTCACAAATGTTTAAATCAATAAAAAAGTAAAGCGTATTATTGAACTCAAAAGCTATGGTGACATGTCATCTAATGAAAGCATCTTACCTACATGTGTACCTCTAGCTTACCTAAATTTGAATACCTGCGGCTTTTTTCACAAAGCAACCTAAACAACAAGTGTTGGGTAACTTTCATGGCAAGCTATACTGTAGAAATATGTTGGAAGGACATTCACAGTTGATATTAGCTAGAAGCACCTTTATTCATTATAGGCCTATTGTACTTCTAAAGATTAGCAGATCGTTTGTTCTCTAGTCTGACTAGCCCCCCCCCCCCCCCCCCCCCCTCCTCCTCACCTCCTAAGGGACTGTCCCCAGTTATCGTTCGTTTGCTTACCGTTTGATTTAGAAAAAACGCACGCTAGAAAAAACGGTAGGTGTTGCCAGCGGTCGTTTTATGTTCAGTCGATCCATAGCTGCCCCATGTGGTGAAAACGCTTACTGCCCGTGAGCAAATCTCAATAACATAACCTCTGCAGCAGGTCTGGATTAAAGGCCCAGTTTGACAACAACCAGCCAAGCTCTAATCAACTTTCGGCTGACTTGACTACAGTTGACCAACTGGTTTTGTATGAGTATTGTTCTAGTGACCAATGTAGGCAAATATTTAAAGGGTTCTTTTTAAAAACAATTAAATTTTGTTGTCTCGGATAAACTTTCAAAGTTACTTTGTCAAATCAAAAATTTGTCGAAAGTATTCTGATGTATTTAGATCTCAACACACTAAACGTTTTTCAGCATCGAGTTCCAAACCAAACTTTATCTGTTTATCTGTCATTTATATATTTACTGAATTAAAGAACTATCAAAGTATTACATTTTGTTTCAGGGCAGTTCCTAACTACAGTCATAGTATCTTCTTCGTTACCGAGTCTCCGTGGCTCAGTAGGTAGAGCGTTGGACGCTCAATCCAAACAGCCTTCCACCAATGGGTTGCGGGTTCGAATCCCACTCAGTCCAAAAATTGGAAAATTTTCTGACTGGGTTTTCACTCGAACGACCTATGTGGGATGGTTGCCAGTTACCAACGGAAGGTCGTGGGTTTCCTCCGGGCAAAGAGCCCGGTTTCCTCCCACAATAAAACTGGCAACGCCGCCATATAAGTGAAATAATCTTGAGCGCGGCGTAAAACACCAATCAATCAATCAATCAATCGTTACTGAGTACATATCGAATGCGATGAAACGGGTTGTGATATACCCGAAGTTTTTGCTACTGAACTTACAAATGTCGGAAAAATAAAAATGAAACCGTTGACTTTTCATTAATTGTCTGTGTGCATTTATTTAAAAATACAACCTCCCTCCCAATTCAGATTTGTCCCACCAAAACGCCCATCTTCCATGACAAAATTGATTTTCCTCGGTATTTTTTTTATTTTAACAATATTTTTTTCATCCAAATTCTTACTATTCTTTCAGCGGTAGATCTACTATAAAATGTGATAGATAGCGAACGTGTAAAATGTGCACGGCATAAGTGAAAAAAATGTCAGACACTGTAAAAGAAACGTTTTCAATATTTTTTCTGATTGCCACACGAGAAACCAACCTTGAACAATGAATGAGGATATGTATGTTTGTCTACCCGGTACCGTCTGACGCGGGAAATTGACATGCCCATAAATCCAGTGAATTCGTCTTCCCAGTTCTTTCTTTATTAAATCCACATGAACTGCCTTGCGTTGTTAAATTTATATCTGATGGTTAGTCCATTCTTTCAGTAAAGCATTTATATAGGTCTTAAAATGGAAATCTAACGGCTTGATTTGCCATTTACGTGATAAAGTATAGTTTAAACCCTCGCAATTCCATGCACACTTGCCACGTGATCAACAAGTCTGGTTGAGTCCATCTCTAACCATTCTGTAGGGTGAGGAGTTTTGAAAGTTTTTATTTTGGATCTACTCAGGCCTACTATACATCTGTCATCAACAAGAAATATATTCATTATTAAGTAAGAATCGACTTTAGTAGTTTTGCAATTATTTTCCAAATATATACACTTGACTGTTTCGACGGTAACAGTTACATCAACATTATAACAGTATCACTATCACCCCTATTTTAATTTGTAGACTTTGCTTGATAAGACCAAACTGACAGTTGTCAAAGGGACATCCGCCACCTGGCCTACATAGGAATTATTTGTGGATGAACTTCACGGCGAGAGTAAGCAACACGAGGTTGTCCACAAACAAAGCCAAAGGGCTACTAGAGACGGTCAACCTGTATGTGTTAGTAATTTATTAAAATTCTCTCTCTTTCAAAAACGTGTTTTCAATAACTAGACTAAGTAACAACTATCCGATGATTAGTCTAACAATAACCCACCACGAAACTCATCAAGTAAACTCAGCGAGAAACTACCCACCGAGTAAAAAAACGAAAAGAAAATAAAGAAAAACAGTTACATATGGAAATATTTTAATTGGAAGACAAACAGTTTGGCAGTATGTTTAATGTTTGAGGGCCGTCTGCCTTCCAACACCACAGCACATGTACTCAGACTTGAAGTCCTAGCTATATGGCAGAGGCAAAACTGTAAGACACGCGGTTTTACCGACGAGAGCCGAACTCGACCGAGGACTAGCATTGAACCGTTCAGCAGTTGTTTATTCGTGCTAGCAAAAAACGATGGGTGTTGACTGCTAGCGGTCGTTTTAAAAAAAACGACCGCCCGAAAGAGCAAACGATAACTGGGAACGCTCCCTAACTCAATGCCTCCATGCAAATGAAATAATCTTGAGTGACAAAAAACAGCAATAAATTGGTCAGTTTATGTTTTGGTGTCTCTAAAAACTTTTCCAATTCATTCAGAAAATTTAAGATAACTTCAAGATTTTGTTCCAAAGAAAAAAATTTAGAATTCTTTCTGCTAGCGCCACCTTTATATACATTTAGCTACTAGGTGCATTAACGTAGGTATAAACAGGAACTAAATCATGCGGTCGGATGACTGTTGTCCAGTAAGTCTTTTTCGTGGGAAGCTGTTCTCCTTGGAGGTAGAATTGTGCATATTTATACATCTCCAAGCCTGTCAACCTGTCAGTTTACATTAGCAGACTTGCTTTTGAAAAGACGGTAAGATAGCACATCTGAGCATTATAGTCTTAGTCCCTGCATTGTCTGGTATTTTCAGGACTGTGGAGAAAGCAAACAGCATATCAGGCTGGAAAAGAATATTTCACATTGTTCAATTTCCCCCTTGAATACGTTTCGGTAATAATCATCTATATATTTGTCAATCAAGTAATAAATCAACTACTCAAAAGAACCAGTTTCAGTATGCCTTTTTGCATCAATTTTGTTAAATTTAGCATGGAATTGTGATCTAACGTTTGCCTATCAATGCAACTTTTAAAAAAATGCAAAAAGAAAGTATTGAATTATTCTTCTAAATTTGACGATTAGTTAAACAGACAAAGCACCTACAACAAGAACTAGCTTCATTAACATGGCTTGGTTCACTAACGCACAGTGCCATTTACAAACAAACTATACCCTCATCCTACTCTCATTGTTGTGTTTTAAAAGCTATAATGATCGTTTTTCATGTTTGGTTATTGCTCCTAAATCGTTGTTGTATTTATATGGGATAATTAACATATTTGTAGTGACATCGGTATGCAATTTATTTTATGTATATATATAGGAATAGGTTTTAGTTTATATACCCAAACTTATGATTTATACAAAATGCTTTATACAAAAAGAATATGATTATGAAACCTTATACCATAGAGTCAGAGTTATAAAGTCCTGCATCATTTAATATCTGGCGTTCATAAATGTAAAAAGTTATGCAAACAAACCCATGATCAAATGATAGTTGCATATAAACAAGCCATGTTGATGAATGTTTATAGCTGGTAAACCGTCTATAAGATGCTTGAAGACATTGGTAGATATGAGTAGGTTCTTTAATAAAGAGCATTTTGCAGCTTTCAATACATTTTCTTTACCATTTCTTAATCTTCCTGTTTTGATGCATTTTAAGAGGCCTGGCCAGAGGCAGGTTTTCTTTAATGATATTAATGTACTGCTCCGCTAGCATTTTACGGTCGTTTCCACATCAAAGATCAGACTTTCATTAATGGTAATATGTCACTGTCAAAACAATGGTTATCAGTTAGTGAGCAGACATGTTCTTGTAAAAAAGCGTGATTCACATTTTGTAATAAGAAGGATCCTTGTGTATTGTAACAAAAGGTTTGGCTCAGAAACCAAACATCTTTGTATGTAGGAGGGAAGTCTATGTTAAATGTCTTTATAAATCCAATCATTCAATCAAACCAAGTAATTATTTCATATATTTTTCAGTATTAAATGTTTATTGATATGTAACATCCAGGCATCGGGAAATAAAAGAAAAAAAAAATCTACAGGTTCCTATTATAACTTTTTGTGCACTTTTATGATATCCTGTAATCATTTTCAAAGCTTTGATGTCATATATAATCACAAGTGCTTGTGATTGTATCCAGATGTAAGATTCACACAATCGCCACTTTGAAGAACCCCTGCTGTCATTCGTTACATCTAATAAAATAATTTATTAACTGACTTTGAAAAATGCTGTGTTGATCATAACCGTAGTGTTGTACATGTTTGTTTTATTTCAAGGTGAGAGATGTATTTTGTATGCAGAAAGGCCCCACATGTTGCCAACAGCTGTTTGGTTTCTGTATGATTACTCACTGACATATTAAGGGCTTGATTTATGGACCTGTGTAATAACTAAGATTCTATAATCTGACACCTTAGCACTCATACTGAAGATATTCTAACTAATAAAGTCACTCAAAATAAAAATTGTTCTGTTAAATAAATGAGATGTTTCATTTGATGTCATAAGCATTTATTCTTCTCAATATCCTATTGCCAGATTAAGCTCCAATTCATTCTTTTAGCTCATAAACATTTAGTTCTGTCTCTTCTTGTCATTGTCTCTCTTCCCTTGATTGAAACTTACGATAAAATAAATGTGATTATATTCATTAATTGTCATCAGATAGCTTGAAATGACGCTCTATTATCTGGACATTACTGCAGATTCGTTATCATTCATTTGAAGAACTGTATTATTTGAACCAATATCCGTCTTGCATCTGCCCTGACTCTTCTTTGTTAATTGAAAATGCAGCGATACAAAAGTATACGCTAACAGACTGCAAGTAAATTACGTGCATGTTTTGGTAATAGCAGTCTGGGGGCCAAACTTTTCCTTCTTTTAATCGTATTTCTGATACAGAGAAAAAAAAACTTTTTAATTCTTGTTGTTAATCATATTGCTGGCAGTGAAAGCAAACATGTCCGCTTGTAATTAATTAAATTATGCTGCACTATGTTACTAATTGCTGGATGTTTTTAACTCTATCGGCAACTTCTCTACTAATCATCTGTCGAGATGGCATTAATGGGTATACATCAACAGCTGTTTATTCAGTGTCATCGTTAACTGTTGTGGTATTAAAAAATATGACAGTCCGCTTGCTTTTTCTCATATATTTTAAGTTTATTTATGCCTTGGATAATGCAATTACTGGAAGCCATTAAGAATACAAATCTGTTTGGCTCATCTCATTCCATGTCTACTTCTAACATATCTGAGCAGTTGGGCTTAGTTTTTGTTAACGATCAAAACCTACTTAAACACCAAAAAGACATTTCCTGATAACCGAACAGATCAATCTACATCTGTACACAGATTGTTTATCAGAGAGTAAGAACTTTAGCTTTAATTAGTTAATCATAAAGACAATATCATTTTAAATCAGTCCTAAGTTTTTAATTTATTGAATAACAACACTCTTATATTGAGTATCTTTTGATTTTTTTATCCATTAAAGTAAAGCACTTTTTTGTATTGAACTATTTTACCAGTTCAATATGCTGGCCCACATTTCTGATGCAGAAATAGAAATGTACCTTAGATAACCATGTGCTCTTGGAACTTTCTGCACCAACTTTCCATAACATATACTCTGGCCTTTTCTCACTTCCGCTGTAGATAACAAGCACAAACGTTTGGAAAGGGAAAGTTTTTGGATTCAAACATTACAAACTATTTATCCTTTGGGTTTGAACTTTGGACATGAAAAAACTATAATACCATTTGTGTTTCAGTATAACAAGGCCAGCATCACTATGGCTGAGATTATAGTAAAAGAATACAAACTACTTCAAAAGTAAAACTGCTCGACCTCTGATCGACAGGCCAGTCATTGCTTATAAGAAGAACAAGTGTTTGAAAGATATACTGGTCAGGGTTTAACTCCCCTGTCTGTCTTCTACGTAGGTTGTTCTGGAGGGGGGGGGGGGACCAAAATTTTGACTTTCTTTTCCCATGATCCTATGGCCATAGCTTAAGATACATAAGCATTGTCAATGTGTTCCAGAAAATTCTACTGACTGAGGCCAAGCTTCTGTCAGTGGTCAACCTAATGATATATCATAGGTTTAGTTGATTACAACAATTTATGATAGGGTATAAAGGTCTAAATGATATACCTCTTTTTAACACAATTAGAAACTTGTCGCCATGTTTTTTATATACTCTGGCAGCTTCAAATCCGTGAAAGTTGTCTTGATACGTTTTGTGCCTTCAACAGGATGTTTTTCAGGAACCAAAGGGGAGTTCTGTTGGAAGCATCAACTAAAAACCATCATTTTTTAACTACGATTAATCAATCTGATAAGGATTCTGAATGATTGATAATAGACCCTTTTTGGTTGACACTTTTTGTTCTTAGATTCGTTTTAAAAGTTTGGCCGGATAAGATTTTGTCATCCCTTCTGGGAAAATCCAACTAAAGTATTACTCACTTGGCCATGGGCTTTTTGACCAATCAGATTGATTAAAATGGCCTCTAGTTACGCTGTCCACAAAGCAGCCTTCATCCGACAAGCTCCTGGAGGAGAACTATTTAAACCTTACCTTGATTAAATTGTAACATTTTGGAGAAAAAATTGTCAAATGCCCTTCCGTGTTTTTAAAGATACTGGAAAACTGATCATGCCTTCCTGGTCATAAAGATCAGTTCACCTGTTTAGTAACGTCTACACTTTATTGAACACTTATTTGGGATAATTGCGATTACACTACACAAAATGAATTTTTTGTGACTGAAAAGTCATGTTACAGTCAATCATTTCCTTCATTTCTTTGTATATTGCCCCTGGTTAGACAATTCATGTTACTTTTCCCATTTCAGAGTAACAATATCATATGATATCTTTCTGTAGTGGTCTGTCCTGAAACCTTGCCATCACACCAGCAGTCTTCATAGAGATGTACATGTATGCATGTAAACATATTCATTCACGATTTAAATTTGTGCAAATTTTAATGATCAAAACATGGATTAACCATGCATATACCCAACAAAATACTTTTTTCCAATTTTTTGGGTTAAGGTTCCACCCTAATAATATCTGGAGTGTTTCCATGAGGGTTTCTTTAATTTTATGATTTTATTGATAAATGTTTCATATGACACTAAAGATTATTTTGCTTATATGGCAGGTTTATTTGCCAGGTTAAGTGAGTGAGGAAACCAGACTCTTTACCTTCAGGAAACCTCTAACCTTTGGCGAGTACCTGACCATTGCCTGAAAATCCACTTGCAATTTTTTCAGTTTATCTTTAGACTAAGTAGGATACTACCCCACGACCCATCGATCGAATATGATTAAGAAATGCCTTTGCTAATGTTTGTGACTTTGTTTTATTCGTGGCATATCTATTGAATTAGTACAACTGTACTTGTTATTTTTTGAATGACTTTGACTGGCAGACCAGCCAAAGCCTTCTAATTTGCTCAAAACTTATTTAGAAAAACTGGGACTGAATTTCTTGAAATATGATGTTTTATCATTGAAAAAGCTTTCTTATTGATTGTACTAAAAATAACCCTGAGTGGTTTGTCTGTTCTGGTAGAAAGAGTAATCCAACAAAATTGACAGTGTTAAAATTCAGCAATGCCAAAACCCATTTGGAAGCCTCACAAGCTAATAAGTTAAATGTAATAAACATGCAAATGGAAACTATCAAGTTGCCTTCAGCCAGGCATTCAATGCTTCACGAAAAGACCATAGTTTTTATATCATGATTTAAAATCAGAATAAATTTATATTGGCAATCTTCCATATGAATTAAGGTTTTGACCTGTTAAGTTAGGACTTCAGATGTCATATAGTTTACTTACACAAAACCTTGAGGAAAATCTGAGAATTTTTTTTATAGCATTGTAAATAACTCGCTTTTGATGATAAACACCTTAAATTCTAGAATTTCAATATGTAACATTCTTAGTTTGACATGTGGTTTAAATTGCAAGTTGATATCCTGAACATCAATAATTTAAAAAAGCTTTTTATGTTTTTCCATATCGAGTGACAACAATTTACTAGCGGCCTTACAATATCTCTTTGGATCGCTTCTTGTCACCATGAACTTATCCTCCAACCATGGTCCAAAGGCCGTCTGTCATTGCCGACTAGTAATTTCATAGGCCCACTGACATTTGACCTCTGGCTTGTTATAGAAACTGATGTCATTCGATATGTTTTTCATGTTGAGGATATTAACAGTACAAGAAAACCCAAAAAATAGTAGGTGGAATGGTTGGCATGAACATGTGTAGGTAGCACTTGAAGGTTGAGGGTTCATATAAGCAAAGAGCCCAACTTCTTTCTCCACTTAACAGGACGACACAACATAAAAGTGAAATAATCTCATTTAATGAAGCAATCTCAGAGATTGATTTTATAATCTTGAAAGAATTGTTACAGGTTATGATAATAGATTTCTCATCTATTTAAAAGGGCAATGAGCCCGCTTTCCTCCCTCACTAAAGCTGGCAATGCCGCCATATAAGTGAAATAATCTTGGGTGTGGCGTAAAAGAACGACCAATCAATCGTCTTAAAAGGGGAGTAAGTGTCAAACATTTATCCATTCAAGTTTCATATTTTTGTCATGGTTCATATTGATCTATAGTTCAATAGCTATCACTCTTAGAATTGTCAGTTACTCACCGAAGTTTGGGGGCTTCCTCTCCCCCGCTAATGTTAGTGTATTATTCTTTAGTATGGCGTAAAACAATCAATAAATCAATCTAAAAATTGAATGTCTTTTGTACAAAACACATGAGTGAGTGCACTTGTCTTATTCGTTACCTGTTCAGCGCACAGAGGAATGAAAACCTGTCATACAACAATAAAATTTCCATTGCTGAAATTTTAAGAGATATTTTCTATAATATTGAGTAATCAATTGTAGGGGATGGCATATGTTGATTATCGGTTATCTAACGAGAGCCAGTGTGTTATGATGAATAACACTCGTCATAATTCATTTCTGACGTCAGTTTTGACAGTTCTTTCGAGACGTCCTTGCGTTACTTGGACCATAATTTCACATGTTGATTATGCAAAAAATAACACACTGCCTGGGAGTGGAAATATCGGGGGTGTAGTGTGAGAATGATCTTTCACAACTGCAGCTTGTCTGGATGACTTCGTAAACACATCCTGCTATCGATATACTGTGGAAAAGCACTTCAGCGATTTGTGTTTAACTTTCAAACCATACACATAAATTACCTAATAATATATTAACAAAGCTTTAGTTTGTGCTAAAATTTCTCTGGAATATATAGATATATATTTTTTGATTTATGGTGTTTTTGGGTAGAATTTGAGTTCTTTGCACACTTTCAGTTTGTAGGGCCTCGGTGGCTCAGTCCGTTAGAGTCCAACACAGGCCTTCCATCGATGCAGCGCGGATTTGAATCCCACTCACACAAAATAAAAAAATTGAAAAATTCCTGAGTAGAATTTGAACTTTATCGCTGTTTGTGGGAGAGTTGCCAGGTACTCACCAAAGGTCGTGGGGGATTCCACCCGCCAATGAGCCCAGTTTCCTCCCTACTAAACCTTGCAACACCGTCATACATGTAGAAGGGAAATAAGCTTAAATGTGGTGTAAAACATCAATGAATCATCTCTTTTCTTGAAGTAAGTGTTGGAGATGTCATTTAGTGTTCATTTATACAGGACTTTTTTACCAAGGAGATTAAGGTTTGATTTCAAAAGTTCTTAATGATTGCACGTCTTGCTTTGACAAATAACTTTTGCCATTTGATATTAATCCTGATGAAAGGATTAAAATTGTGTGAAAAGCTCTTTTATCAGAAAATTGGAAGAATATAATTATCAAATATCTTTATTTTGGAATAATTGCTTATTATTTTAATATTCTGGCTTGCCAATGGAAAAAGTTCCACACAAATCAGAACAATTATGAAACTTTAAATTATCTTTTTAGATTGATCAACAAATGCCTTGAGGTATGCTTTCAATGAATTGTAATTATTATATTACGAGATGAAACAAAAATTGGAATCCATAAATTGAAGCTGACCTCGAAAGTTGTAAGGAGAGGGTCCAACTTTTTTGAAGATCTAGTTTTAAAACTAGTTTAGCAAATATAACTATTAACTTTAGAAAAACTGCTTGTATAAATTGTTGAACGCTAAAACACACGGGCACAGGGAAAAGATTCTTTTCTAAATTCACCATTGGGACAAGTTTCTAATTATGTTAGACCAAAACAGTTACCTAGCATTTTGGCAATCAGTAACTTGCTATTTCAATTTAACTCATGGATTTAAATTGTTTTTTCAGTTACAACTAGTTTATGAGTAGACGATGTCTCCAGTACCAAAAGTCAATTGGGGCCTTTCTATTTGTGGCGACCAAAACAGTCACCTAACATTTTAGCAATCAGTAGCTTGGTATTTCAATTTAACTCATGGATTTAAATTTTTTTCTCCGTTATAACTATCTTATGAGTCCCTTAAGAAAATTAAATTGATTGGATATTTGTGGTGACCAAGTCACCCAGCCTTTTGGCATTCACTAAGTCAGGAACTATTGCATAACTTAAAAAAATATTCAGTTAAAAATACCGTATGAGCAGACGATGCGTCCCGTACCAAAAGTAAATTGGGGTCTCATAAGCGTGGACCTAAATAGTCACCCAACCTTTTGGCATTCTGTAATTGAGGAAGGACTGTTAATCTGTCCTCAGTTTCACTTAATTGTATCCAAACAACTTTTTGATAACCAAATGAGTCACGAAGCCCCTTTTGTTTTATTCGTAACTGCACATGTACAGTTTTCAGATGTAGACGCCTTATCGGCAGGCGATGAGTTACATACTAAAACTTGTGATAAGTCACCAAGCCCCAGTCCTTTTTGGGAGACTTAGAGATTCTTCAAGCCGAACTTCTGTTTAAAGCATGTCTTTAATATTGAATATGAAGATAGTGTGCTACAATGAATTTACCCTTGCAAGCGTATTATAAGTTTCTTAAACTCTTGTTATTTTTCAGCTAAATGTCTAAAATAAGATTCTAATCCCATTGGTTTTACTTTTTCTCAAAGGCTCTTTGAAAAAAATACTTTATACTCCATGGCTGTTTTCTACTCCTATGAAGAATTGATTTATGAATAGAATTACTTTGGATCCATCTTAACTGCACAAGATTTAAACATGGTTAAAGTCATTGTTCTCCTAAATGCTCTTTTCTGTTCAACTGTATCATAATAAGGAAGACATTGGCCTTTGGTTACAATAGCAAAAATCATTTTGACATTTTTAAGTGTTAAATAAGAACAGTGCATAAAAAGTGGTATTGTGATATATGTGTATGGTGTGACATTGAGCCTATTGGGAGATAAAGCATGATATGATGTGCTACATTATTTCTATTGAATGGCAGGAATAAATCAATAGAAGGAGTTTAAGAGATCTTTGACAGGTATATGGTGATGGATGTTACCACTAAATATAACAGATGGATACGATAAGATAATGACGAATTACGTGAAATGAACAACGAAAACCCATTTTGCATCGCAGGTACCATCAGATACTACGGAATGTTTTTTTACCCCAAACAAAAAAAGAGATCATACAGGAAGCTTTTGGGAAGGACCTAAAAAAATTCCTTCACGAGCTTCGTTGATCTACATCAAGGAAATAATTCAATAACGAGTGTCCTTGATGTAATAGTACATTTCATCATGTTACTTCGTAGATTCCAAATACAGTAGAAATTTCAATAATTTATTTAATTCAACAGCTATATGTTGAAAATGCTTTGACAGAGTCAATGGTTGAAGTTAATACCTGCACTAGTGGGGGTTTTTTTAAGCTAACAAACTTCATGTGTGGTTTATGTGTGGGGAAAAATGAAAAAATTTGCAGCTACAAAAATAGAAAAGTATTATTGCATAAGCACAGGTGTATTTTCTTTTATGAACTTGATCATCTCACCACAGAATGATCGTTGTTCCACATTCCTCTGTTAGGCACTGTTTTGTCAAATGGTGTTAGTAGACAAAAGTGATTTTGTGACTAAAAAAAATTTTCACGAAAACTGATAATTAATATTATTTACATGATTCTCGTTTCATACCTGTTAAAAAGAGTGTAAGTGTAGTAGAGAAATATGAAAGGTAATAATTCTCAGGTCTGCAAAATGAGATATAAAAGGTGCATATCCTGTATTTTACTATGACGTTTCTCGTATACGATTGATTGTATGTTTGTATTATCAGTATTTCTGTAGAGTGTCAAACTTCGCATGTGTCCGTCATTTAACAATGTTGCTTAGCTGTTGTTGTTTGAAACAGAATACTGTATTCTGAAGCTTTATACACTGGATATTTGAAAGGTTCATAGAGACAATTGTGAGGCTTGGTCTTGTTGGATTTATAGAAAACTAGTCTGAGATAAGTCAAGTGACTGAAACTTAAACACTTCTTTTAATGGACAGTATTGGGCAGGCCAGAAGAGAGATCAATATGGATTCTTTTCTCTCGTATGTAGGTTGTAGCTGTGCTGGGACCTCTTTGGCTCAGTCGACTGAGTGATAGTGCTTAAGTCGAAAACAGGCCTTCCATCGATGGGGCCCAGATTCAAATCCCACTCAAACCGAATGAAATTTTAACATTTTTGACTGTTTTTAACTCTATCGCCATTTATGAAAGAGTTGCCAGATCAGAGTTTCCTCCAAACAAATAGCCTGGTTTCCTAATCCAAGAAGTGAAATAATCTTCAGTGTGTCGTAAAACATAAATCAATCAATCTAACTATGCCTTGTTACAAAATCTCTGTATAATCATTCAAAATTGTTAATCTATTCAAAGCGTTTCCATTTGGCTGGATTTTCTTATCCTTTGAGACATGCTGAAACTTTTATGACAAGATTTAAATATAGTTTCTAGATTATGGTAACATTCTGTATCATTCAGCACACTTTGATTGGGTGTGTCTTGGCTGTGAATATGTATTCATAGGTTGTACTCTCTGTCCTTAATAGTATACGTCCCCGCATCAATACATGTTTGAACCAAATCATTCCAAAGGTTTCCAACTGGACATGTAGCTGACAGAGAGGTGTTTTGTAACATGACAGGGTAACACCTGCCCTCCCTCTTCACCCCCCCCCCCCCCCCCCCCTCTCCTCTGGCTCGTGCCACAGGGAACAAAAAAATCATGTCATCGTTATTGGCATTTTTTTCTCTCCTATCAGTTAACAGAGTTTATATATCTTACATAACTCATTACCCATTCAACTAGACAGGAGGGGAAAAGCAGTGCAAAATGACCAAGAACAACTGTGTCTTATTGAGTAGTCATTCATTAATGGTCTCTGTGGATATAGCATTCAACAATTTTCCTCTTTACTGAGCTGCAACAGGAAGGTTTTAGGTTAAGTAATGCCATGCATAGTGTCAAATACACGTTGAAACATGATATTTTAAAAGCAGGTGACATGAAAAGTGAGCTTCCAGCACCAATCAGTGAGGTAAATCGTATCTCATAGTTTGGCTGGCATGGGATAATGTTTCTCTAACCATATAAGTGGCTGTCTCCTTCTGAAATAAAGGTGAACTGTAACTTATATCCTCAGATGTCACATAATTCCTATATTGTTGTACTGCATAATCAGATACTCCCACTCAACGAATGCTAATTTGGATTCAAAATAATGTTTCATGAAGGTTAAACTTTTTTCAACGACCTCCTCACATTAACTGGTGCTCTTCAGACACTATGGATTCAATTTTGGTAACTGAAATTGGTGGACAATTTTGAAGGGTTTTTTTACCATTCGTTATGTCATATACATCACCCTTATGGATTTTCTATGTCATCTGAAGCCTAATTTCAAATATCTGCTTGGATGATGTGTTGTTTGAGAGGCATTTAGAAGTCGGTAATAGTAGCACAAAAGAAGAGATTTCTGGATAACAACTTCTTATTTATTAATGTTGGTACGTTTCGGTATAAATACTTGTTTTCATGGATGATGTGGATGACGGTTAAACTGCTTTGGTTGGTACTATTTAACCTCTGCTGTTCGGTGCCACATAAAACCCTCATCACTCAATCCATATAGAAAGTGTTTGCACCAGTTGTCCATCATATGATTCCTGAGATGTTAACCTTTCTGCTCTGTCACTATTCAATTTGTTAACCATTTAGTTCTCAATGTTCTCCATGATAGCTAGAGGACATGGTTTCTGAATTAAAAGTCCAACATGGCCATAAGACCAAAATTAACAAAACATACCAAAATTAACAATACACACACACACTGAAGTGCTTCTCCTCCGCCAACACTCAACTTATATTCATTCATAGGCAGCAGTGTATCCTCTCTATTGCAAAGACATCTATTGCAATTGATGATGGAAATATGTAATTACACAACATCATCTGGAGTACAAGTTTTACTGATTGAAACACGAATTAATCTAACATTCAGCTTTTATCAAGGCTCCGAGCCAAAAGTGCTATATCCTTAGGCACTAAATCTGGTAGTGAGTAATGTCCTTAATCGAAAGACCTGGACTATTGAAATACTGTGCCTGTGTCTTCCTATAATCAAAACTGGTAGAGACTTTTCAAGGTATTCATTCACTAGTGCACTAAAATGTAAATTCACTCATTACAGGAGGTTTTCATCTACGTTCACCAGGATTTGTTCATTGTTAAAAATATTATTTTGCGCAGATATGTCCACAGTTTAATAATTTATTGCATATATATAAATAATGTAATTTACAAAACAAATTCTTACTTTTCATAACTTGAAGTGTTGCATGAGAACAGAATTATAGTTGAACAAGTGTATGCACCAGTTGTCTATCATATGATTGCTGAGATGTTAACCTTTCTGCTCTGTCACTATTCAATTCGTTAACGATTTACGGTAATACCTGAGTTAATTAGAGGACTATGCATGTTGCTAAATCCTCAATAACAAAAGGTTCTGAATGAGATTTAAACTTTCAACACATCTCAGTCCAGGGAGATGATTGACCAGCAGTTAATCATTGAATGTTTTACAAGCTCTCTCTTGAATTAAAATGAGAATTTGCACTATTCTACTTTTTTCCAGCACTTGAATTAACTCAGACATTACCGTACTTCTCAATGTTCTCCATAAAAGCCAGAGGACATGGTTACTGAATTAAAAGTCCAACATGGCCATAAGACCAAAATTAACAAAACATACCAAAATTAACAATACACACACACACTGAAGTGCTTCTCCTCCGCCAACACTCAACTTGTATTCATTCATAGGCAGCAGTGTATCCTCTCTATTGCAAGGACATCTATTGCAATTGGTGGTGAAAATATGTAATTGCACAACATCATCTGGAGTACAAGTTTTACTGATTGAAACACCCAATTTATCTAACATTCAGCTTTTATCAAGGCACTTGCCGAAGGTTGTGGGTTTCCTCTGAGCAAAAAGCGCTATCTGGTTAGACAACCTTCCAAGTGAAATAATTATGGTATGGGGGGGGGGGGGGGGGGGGTGTTTACTGAAATGGTATAATATATTTTCATGCCACTTTCCTGGGTCCAACTTCATATCCAAAGTTTAATGGTTTGTAACGTTTGAATTAAAAAAAATTCCCTTCCCAAACGTTAATGCTTGGTATCAGCAGCGGAAGTGAGTAATGGTCCTTAATCGAATGACCTGGACTATTGAAATACTGTGCCTGTGTCCTCCTATAATCAAAACTGGTAGAGACTTTTCAAGGTATTCATTCACTAGTGCACTAAAATGTAAATTCACTCATTACAGGAGGTTTTCATCTACATTCACCAGGATTTGTTCATTGCTAAAAATATTATTTTGCGCAGATATGTTCACAGTTTAATAATTTATTGCATATATATAAATAATGTAATTTACAAAACAAATTCTTACTTTTCATAACTTGAAGTGTTGCATAAGAACAGAATTTTAGTTGAACGCCTACTTCAAAAACCCACAAGTTAAAGTAAGCAATTATTTTATTGGCACCTTTTTATTTATCCAACAATTCAAAATTCCACCCACATTTGCGGATCCTACAGGCAACTTAAGGAATGTCTTTGTTAACCTGGTTAATTGGAACTAATTTGCTATCGGGTTTTCAGGTCATGGTTTTAGTTTTCTGCCTCCATCATATTTTAGGAAACCTATCACATGATAGCATTATTCCTAATATGGCTGTGAAATTTCATTGTGTTATTTATATTGTAAAAATATTCTTAACTACGTGTGGGCAGAAAGCCACTAAATACCATATGTGCATGGGATACAGTTGATTACTGAAGTATTCTTAGATCTGCTACTATCATTCTTAGACAAGGAGCCCGGAGGTATAGTTCTGATACTTCAGCTCTTGGATAAATTCTATACTCGCATTTGCTCATTAATGCCTGAAGGGAATAAATCTTGAATTAAAACCTGTTATAACAACCGATCTAAATTAATCCTTGGAATTCTCATCTCCTGTAGTGGTCATGACAAACTTCTGTAACATCCTCTCTCAGTATCTCATACAATAACGGACAACATGTATATCTTTCATGGAAGTTTGACTTTTTTACAGCGCACTCAAGATAAGCCTATTTTATGGCGTTGGTGGCAGGTTGAGGTAAGGGAGGTGGTCAAGGAAACCACCTTCCTTTAGTTTTCTGCAACGTTTCCATGAAGGGCAATCAAGTAAACTTTGTCAAGATTTTCCGTTTTGAATTTGCTTCTTGAACTGATTAAGATCTGAATCAGTGACCCATTGATAGAGCACCTTTGACTTGAATAGTCTGGTTTTTTTCAAGGTCTTATGGTTTTTGGCAATTGATACAAACTACTCTACATCAAGATTTTGGGCTAGAAGAACTTTGGTATTTTTTGGATTACAGCCTTTTTGTAAAAGATTTACTTTATAATTTGTTGTCATATTTTTATCCATAAATAATAATAACATAGATGTTAACTTGGCCACAATCGAATGTATGACAATTAGACAGTTTTCTAAGAGAAAGGGTTAGTTTTACTTTAATTTGTAGTAATGAGTAGTCTAGCAACCCAAAGGCAATTTTGACAAAAAGGTTCTTTCTTTAATCTTCATTGTTCAAGTTAATTTACAGGCTGACAAGTAGATATATTGTTTGATGAGAACTAAACTAAAATGTTGCTATGGGGAAAGATGATTACCAAGATAATCATTTATTTATGTATTTTTTTTTGTATTTGGCACTCGAACTTACATTTGCTAAAGGGGCCAGACTATGGAGAAAAACTTCCATAATCAAATCAATCACTATTGATCTTCAGAAGAAAGGATTTAAACTCTGGGTGTTTCAGTGCATCATTTCAACTGAGGTCATCTAGTGGAACAATTTTAGGAAATAAGTACAGCTGGAGGCATTTGAGAGGTGCAATACTTTAAACCTGATTGTCAACCAGCTCAGCTGATTGGCAGATCAGATTGACCAGTCCTCATTTCCAGGTACCAATGGAAGGTCAGAGATTTCCCACGCCAGTAAACCTGGTTTTCTCAACACACCTATAGAAGTGAAGTAATGTTGAATTTGGTAAAGAACAGTAAGCAATCAATCAATTGGCTGTATAATAACTTAAAACCCGTCATTTAGCCATGAAAAAGAAACCCCAACGTGTCTCAGATAAGTTCACTTTTTTGTCATTCATGCTGGAGTGTCCATCCCTTATGTAGCATTCGATATGATACGGTGCAATTTGATTGGATAATTACATAGTTGTTTTCACCTCCACCTCTTTTATTCATGGATGTGTAACTAGGTGGGTTTTAACTGTGATGAATTTGGGATTGCTGGGCATTGTCTTATGGCATGTCCTAATGAGCGATCGTTGAAATTGTTTGATCCATACGGTCAAAGATTCTCTATCCCCTAAAGCCTGATAATCAATGGCTACTGTTTGCTATAAGCTTATTTCTGATTTATAGCCTCTTGCTTCCCTTATTGCCTCAATTTTAGAACTCCTCCCAGCAAATTGATAATCCCAACGGCTTGTTTTTCTATGAATATCGTATCAGCTAAATGTGACGATATGGGCTTGGTCTTTCTAGAGCCTTATCACTCTTTGAGCTGCAGGGGAACTCTGTAAATTGTGCCAACAACATTCTTTATTTGCACTGACTGTGATTATTTTTCTCACAACCTTTTCAGATACGGACAATTAGCACCTTGGAATTGAATAAACATGTGGTAGATCTGGGCACATGTTCTCATACTTAGATCATTGTCTGTCTGCCTTGTCTCCAACTGGCAAAATTGTCTGCCAATCTCATAGTACACATTACTCTTTATCAAGTCAGCCTTGATAAATGTCAACAACTGGAAAGAGACAGTCTGATTATTTCTCCACATTTCCAGCATTTCCCCATAGCAGTAAAATGTTTAGTACAAGGTACTCTCTCACCAAATGATATATACACCTGCAAAATACAAGCATGCTCCCAATTTATAAACCAAAATATTTTGCAAATCTTGCAAAAATTTAATTTAATAATATTATCATTTGTATTGACTGCTTTCACAAAACGTTTTTGTTAAAGTGAATTTAATGAGTATATTTTTGTGATTGGTATTGAGTATCTTCTAGAAATCAATTATCTACATCTATAAGTCTTCATTGTACCCATGATAAAACAGATGTATGATTAAAGGCATAATGTTTTAGGGTTTCCTAACCTGCTACGATAATTAACAAAGTAAAGATTTACCTTTTTAACTCTATGTATTCTGGTGTTCATTCTCACCCAATTAAGCAGAAAGGATATGAGAAACTCTTTGCAAGTTAATTGGTTTCAACTCTTAAGGATTCCAAACTATGTGTTAACCTGAAGCCAAATGTGTGAAGGACTATATTTTACTGTGTAAAATAGTTAAAAAAATAATGAATTGGTTCTCTGTGTATACGCTGTGATAACTTCAAGAAAAACAGAAGTGTCCATTGTTTTTGGACGACTGCCGGAGGCGTATACATAGAAGATAAATCCTTTATTTCTATTGTAACACATTAACTTAAATCTAAAGAAAAAACTGAATTTGAGTAGTTAATTTTGTATTTGAAACTGAAGATTGTCCACCCCTACGTAATAGCTGAATAGTTATTTGCTGATCGGCACATGAACAAGTCTATATCTCAAAAATGTTAGTGTATGCTATCTTCAAAAGGCTGTCTTACATGTTTCCATTATTTTTTCTGCGAGCACACCTGATCACTTTTTGAAGATATATTTATACTTTTAGCAAATGCAATTTTCCATCGGGTATTATCATTACCTTATGTTCATGAGTTTTTATGAAAGCAAAAGGTAAGCATACACAACAGCCTGATGTCCCCACTTGCATATAGGTGATGACGTCATTGAGTGAGGTCGTGTTCCATCATGTCAACAAAATTTCGAAATGATGGTGCCGTTCAGTGTCAGGACGTTTGACATTACAATGAAAACGTTCTCTGGTTCTCTGTGTATGTGCTAGTTTATAGGCCAGCTTTTTCCAAAATCACAACACGTGTTAGAATCCTGATTTTACTCTCAAGGGGGAGATAATATACAAATTGGATTTGAACAGTTCCTTCTCCTAACCTGTATTTCCTTGTGTAAGATTTGAATACGACGAACAACCAGCTTTATCCATAATGACAAAGGCAAGATGTATATATTAACAATAGTTAAGACAGAAGTTAAATGAGTATAGTTTCCACAAACTCAAGTTTTTTTCAAACAGTATCACTATGTCTCGACCACACATGAAAAGGGAGCAATTTTGGTTGAGGCAGTAACCTCTTCAAACTTTAAATGTGTGTGAATAACAGAACTATATAAATGGAAAGCCAACAAATGTAAACAAAATTTAAATAACTGAGATCATCATTCATTCATTTTAAGCCTAAGTTAGCTCAATACAAGCCCTAAATACCTCCTGAATTGTAATTCTTGGGGAAAAAACAACCTTTAATTTTAACTTTGTGTTTTGACCGAAAATTATCAAAGTATTCTACCCGAGTAAGCTAGAAGGGCAGTTATGGTCATTATCTTATATTGTTTGCTGAAATTGTGCCTTGTCTCTATTGAAACATTATGTATGATATCTTAAGGCTCCTTTTGTATCTGTAAAGAGACTTAATGTGTTTTAAAACATTTATGCGAAATCAATATGGTCCTGTACGATGCCACATTCTTGTCCTAATAAATTCATGTCAAGTTTCAGAAGAGTATATATAACTTCTTTTTTTCTTTTATTTATAAGATATGAATTAGTGTTTTTCATTTAGAGCTAGTAAGGATTTTTTAGCGCAAAGTAATACCTTGCTGTATGTTGTTCACAATTCTTTTGAAACATGTTTAGTCTCTTATGCCTCTCTTTTAGCCTCTCTATGCAATCGAATCTGTTACGTAATCATATCACTTATAGATGAATTGAATTACTAAGAAAATTTCACACTGTATGAAAACATTAGACTTCTCAGAAAACTAGTGGCAATGAACTGGGCATGAAAAAGGGCATTGATTTCTGTTTGAAGTTTATCATCTGAATATAACATATCTTAACGAGCATTGAGAGATAGTAATAAATACCAGCTTACTTCACAATTTCTCCATAAACATTTGGGTAATGTTTGCAGTTTATCAGGAACATTATCCCTACACAGGGCCGTGTTTAAAGAGGATATGACTGGGTGTTGTAAGAAATACCTCTTGCTTCTGATGATAACAACCTATTCCCGGTTCAAACCTCCACTTATAGCCCTCTGTTGAATCTTTCTGAACTCTGAGGCCATTTATTAGGGATAAGGTAATAGCTTATGTAATTACCAGCAGATAAGGCGTGTGAAGAAGAATATTAGATTTCAGGTCTTGAACAGGTCTTTGCAAGCTGATCTCTTTTAACCTTGTTTATACAAGAAGAATCAGCTGGCTTTCAATAGCATGTATTTTGTTTATTTGTAACATATCTGTCTAGTTTTATCATATATATCTCACTATATCAACCTTACACATACAGTTCAAGTTGTGTCCATAGCTTGTACACCTACCAACAATTTCCCTTCTTCAATAGTGGTTATTTACTTACTCAGTAATTTCCCTAATTATGAATACAAATTCCGTAGAGCACTCTGACTAATAGATCTTCCTGGCCACTAATTCCCATGTCCTACTTGTGAAAGCAAACACAAACCTAATAACCTCTGTGACATGGTTACTCCTATTCTCTAATCTTTTCTACTTCATTACTTCTGTCATTTTTTTCGGTTTTCATACATTCCTACGTTTGGTCTAATGTTACAATACTTTACTATTTTGTGTCATTGCTAATAAATGTTTCCCTGATATATCTTCTGAGCTGATAGATTTGAAATGATTGTGCTTTTCTTTAGTGGTCAGAGCTGCAGAGGCCTACAAATTATGATGACACAAGCAATCCATCCCACCTAATCAAAAAAGTTAATGACTTAGTAAAGGGCAGTTTGTTAGCCTAGCATGGAGAAACATTTAGTATGCCATATACATCAATCGCCTTCCAGTAAAATAAACTTTAATTATGACATTAGACCCTAATTTATTCATTGATTATGAGATTCTGTATAAACAGAAATAAGGTTAAATAATTATTATTTCCATTCCCTGGCTATTGGGTTGTTCTGAACTTTAAATCTCCCGCACATGAACTAAATGGTGCACATCAAGCTTTGAACATCAACAGATATTATGCTTCCCCTTGTGATATTCATTATAGAATCTAATGCATATGCCTGGTAAATCTCTTTCCATAAGTGGAAGAAACATAGCTTGATTACCTCCCCTGAATTATTACATATTGGAGAGTAATTTAGTTTTTATTGTCTTTGTGATTAATATCTAAAATGAAAAAAGCAAATAATTTCAGTAGAAAAAAAGAAATATAACATATTGAAAAGGGATTTAGCAGTTTTACTGAGTTTTGGGTGTGCTCATGAAAAGCCAAACTGTGTGTTTTGAACATTTAATGGGAGACATGGGTGTCACTTTTGTTAGGTTAGTGTCTATGTGATTGTGTGCATTCGAACTGCTGGTCCTAGCTATAACTTTGGAACCATGTGTTACCCAAAGCTCATGCTTTGCACAAGTGTTCTTTATATTGAGGCAGTTTATTCATGACTGTGAACAAAGGTCATACTGGTAAGGTCAATGTCACTAAAGCCAATGTTTTCAAAATCTTGTCTTAGGCATATCTTTAAAACGTAATGGCACATAAAGCTTGTATTAGGTATAGGAGTTTCTTATATCGAGGTGTTATGACTTTCATGACATTCAACCAAGGTGCACTTATTGCCGTTGGCCATATTGCTGGTTCATTACAATTATTTCAAGGCTTCATGAAAAATTGTATGATGTATCTTTGATTAGGCAAAATCATTGATTTACATGTATCTGGACTGTTCTGTGCTGTCTATTGATTTTATATTGGAAAACACCAGGCTAAATATGTAACCTGTAACCCCTCACCATAGACTTCCCAATGGTTTGAAAATGGTATCCTTCTAAAGCACAAGCCTCCCATCTATCCGAGTGATCGTCCCTCAGTCCCTCACAGGCCTTCCATGGATGAGGTGCAGACTCGAAAAATTTCTAAGTGGATTTTTCACTTGGTTGCTGTATGTGGCGTTTCCAGGTATTTGCCGAAGGTCGGGGCTTTCCTTCGGGCAATGAGCCCGGTTTCCTCCCCCACTAATAAAAGATAGTAAATACAGTGTATGCTGGCAGGTATCCTCCACAAAGATAACTTAATTTATCCCCCCCCCCCTCCCCAACTTTGTCAAAATTAGAATCTATACACTGTTTTGAGTGTGGCATAAAACTTTATACAACCATTAAATAATCAGCCAAAACATGACCAATGTCGAGTTAATGTCTGGACCAATTACAAGTCAGATTCAAGCTTTATCAGTTGAAATCATTTGTCTTCTGAAGGCTGCTGATTTGTGTCAGTGAGCTAGATAAAACATACTCGACTGACAGAACCAAGGCTATCTATTTCAAGATAAACTTTCACTTTTTGACATCCCTAGAGATAACAGACCATACTACTTTCATCATTGTGCACTTCTGGGATTCAATTCCAATATTAAAAGCTTTAGTACTTTTATAATTGACAGGTCAATTTCTTTTTCATCAAAGAATGGTTCTATAAAGGGACTTTCTCCTAGCAAGATAACACCCAAAAAAGTCTGTTTGACTTATTTTTGGCCTATTCATTTAAACGTTATTTTTAGAAGCACTGGGGAAAATTAGTTTAGTAACCAGAAGAATGGCAAGATAGACGATCATCCATGGTCTAGATTTTACTTATATGCTAGAAATCTGATGAACAAAAGAAATCGTCTTGTGTCCCAATCTTATGGATCCTGTTAATTCAATGGCTGATCCCATTGTTGGCAACATGGTTCAATAGTAATTCATGTAAAGTGAAACTTTTTTAATCAAAGTTTTTTCTTACCCATTGAGAGCCGTAGTATGATCATGACAACCCGGCCATTTTGGTTTTTAACTAAGGCTGTTGTGAAATAATAGATATATATATAGCTAAGCTATATTTCACTTTTAGAGAAAAATTCTTTGGGCGATTGAGAATTGACACAACCTACAGCTGTATTGAAGTTTATCATTTAGTAATCACTTCATCTTTCTATTATATATAGTTAAAAAGTTGCTCACACTGTTCATCTGAACAAATATTGGTTGCAGATTTTTTGAATTCTCATGACTGATTTGTCAAAAATAATGCATTTCACCAATGAGTTGTGGGTTCGAATCCCACTCAGTCCAAAAAAAAAATTGAAAAATTTTCTGACTGGGTTTTCACTCAAACAACCTATATGTGGGATGGTTGCCAGTTACCACTGAAAGGTCGTGGGTTTCCTCCTGGCATAGAGTTCGGTTTCCTCTCACAATAAAACTGGCAACACCGCCATATAAGTGAAATAATCTTGAGGGCGCGCGTGAAACACCAAACAATCGATATAAAATGCTGCATAGTCCTGGCTGCAAGACCAATCAGAAGTCTTTACAAAATTCATGTCATTCCGAATTTTTGAACTGATTTATATCAGCTTCATTATGTATGAAATCAAATCTCCCATCTCCATCTAGGATTGCGAATACCCCCCCCCCCCCCCCCCCCAAAAAAAAAAGAACAGTTTATTTTTTAGGAAATTCTTTGTTGCTATTGCTCCCTCTCTGCTATTCAGTAAACAAACAGCCTCGAATACATCAAACGCTTAGCTAAAGAGGATGTAAGTGGGCCCAGTGAAGCCAGATCAATTCTCATCATGAAAACAAACGTGACAATGGAATTCCCAAATAAGCCTATATCCCCCCCCCCCCCCCCCACCCTCTCCTTGGAACTAGGAAAGTTACCAATGGTCAGCTGGAAACCTCATACATAAACAGCAGTAGAAAAGCACAAACTGTAGAGATCTTTTGACATGTCCCTTAACCCTTTGCTACTTGTAACGGCCGAAAACGGCCTAGGCGGTATCCACTCATAGCGGCCAAAACCGGCCGTCTTGAAGTGGCTCATTTCAGTCGTAAATAAATCTATTTTTAACAACCTAAAACCCCTAAACGAGTTCATCCGAACATTGCCGATGTTTGGGGCTTCCCTTTTGGAAATCACCAGCTTAAATGGTTGCCTCGTTTTCATATTACGCGCGAAAAACCGAAGTAAGTCTGCTGTCAGTCAAAGTTGTCAAAATGGCGGCCGCGCTCGTTGAATCTGACACAAGCGACGACGACTTCGATGGCTTTTCTCCGTCCGAATTAACCGAAAGGCAGGATGAAATTTATTTGAGGGAAACTGCATACGATGATACTGAATCGGACGTGTCAATAAACGATACAACGGACGAAGAAAGTGACGAAAACGAGGAAGGAGAATCAGAGAGTGTACAATGGCGAAGTGACTTCACGGACATCGCTGTCAATGGATTTAGCGAAAACGTCGGACCGAAACATCAACTTTCCGAGGACTCAACGCCTTTAAATTTTTTTTATTTGCTGTGGAATCCGATATTTTTTGATCAAATTGCTGTGGAAACAAATCGTTACGCCAAACAGAAGATTGAGGCCAGTGGAAAATTGGATCACCTGTGGTACGACACCTCACCTGAAGAAATCAGGGCTTTTTTTTCGATCAATATTATGATGGGGATCAAACAACTTCCTCAGCTATGGTGCTACTGGAGTGAGGATCCTAAGTTCAGGTGTGAATTTATCTCTAAAATTATGCCCAAGAACAGATTTTTTAAATTAAATCAATACCTTCATTTACGTGACAATTCAAATGCCCCTAAACGTGATTCGTTGGAGTTTGATCACCTGTACAAGGTGAGACAGTTGATTGACATGTTGAAAGTTCGTTTTCAAAGAAGATATTATCCAAGTCGTGATTTAGCTGTAGATGAAGGCATGGTTGGTTTCAAAGGACGCCTTTCATTCAAACAATATATGCCACAAAAACCAACGAAATGGGGAATAAAGGTGTGGCAGTTATGTGACTCTGTGAATGGCTATTGTTCAAATTTTGATATATACACAGGTAAATCATCCAAACCAAAAGGTAATGAACATGGACTCGGTTACAATGTAGTCATGTCACTTTGTAAACCCTACCTAAACAAACATCATCATATTTATTTTGACCGTTTTTTTTCTGGTGTAAAACTTGTGCAGGATTTATTATCAAGTGGTACCTATGCTTGTTCAACCGTGATGCTAAATAGAAAAGGTATCCCACCTGAGATCCGAAGTGAATCAGCTAAACTAAAGAAAGGAAATTCGGTAATGGCCGAAAGCAAAAATCTTGTTGTAACTACCTGGCGAGATAAGCGAAACGTTAGTTTTCTTTCTACCAACTGTAACCCCAAAATTGTTGAATGCCACAGAAGATCACACACAGCACAAACCCCAGGTGAAATTTATTATCGTCCAGAGGTCGTTAGCATCTACAATAAGTTCATGGGAGGGGTCGATCGATCAGATCAAATGAGGTCGTACTACCCAGTCGGTCGCCCTTCAAACAAGTGGTGGAGATATATTTTGTGGTTTGCCGTCAATCTTACTATTGTAAATGCGTTTCAACTCTTCAAAATGGCCACTCACAACCCACCTGTGTCAGCAAATTATTCTCACCTGTCTTTTAGAGCAGACTTGGCCGAGTTGTTGTGCTCAGGATTTTCCTGTAGAAAGCGTAAGTCTGGTGGGAGACCATCAGGTACTATAAAAAGATTCCATTCTTCGATCCCAACAAGCAATCTAGGCATTCATAAACTTGAACATATTGAAGGTAGGAAAAAGACCTGTCGTTTTTGTAAGATGAAGGGCAATACAACTGCAAAAGGCTACCCCATTGAAACTTCTTACAGGTGTGGATGGTGTGACATTCCTTTGTGTAAAGTTTCTTGTTTTTTAAAATATCACAGTGGAACTGAAGAATAATTTTTCATAAATCTGGACAATACAGTACACAAAGGACCCATTTGTAAATAATCAGTGAAAGACATTATCTACCTGTAGATTACCTGTGCTGTGACAATATACCATTACCTGTAATGGAACTGTGTATATATGTTTAGAATTGTCATGTTGATTTCAATTCTTGGTCAAGGAAATAATAGTACTAAATGGACTCTGCTGCTAGTACTTTTTAGGGACATTAACATTTCTCTGAATGCTCATCTTGCGATCAACTTAATAGTAGCCCAGTTACCTGTAATTAATGACCTTGATTTTACCTGGCTTTTTACCAACTGGACAAGCTTCTCCCAATCTCATCGATAGTAAACTAAGAAAAAAAAAATCCAACAAAACCAGGTTTGTTGAGCAAAATTTATTTATTTGTTGCTTTTTTACCTGTTTTTTTAACTTCGTTAGTCACCAGGTAACAAAATACCTGTCCAATGGCTTTAAAATTCCACGTATATCTTACTTGGAACCTACTTACCAACCTGTGAAAATTTGGTTAATTTCCTAACACTGGTTTGTGGTCTTCTGTTTGTCAAACATAAATGATACATTCATTTCCCAATACTTCTCTGAATGCCCATCTTAGACTTTACTAGTAGCATAGTTTACCTGTAATTAACAGCCCTGCATTGGTTTTTACCTGAATTTTATCAACTGGACATGCTTGCTCTTATTGAAAATAAATTATGAAAGAAAATAAGACAACACAAAAAAGTTTCCAGACTGCAGTTTTGTTTATTTATTTTTTTTCTTACCTATTTTTTCACTTCGTTAGTCGCCAGGTAACCAAAATACCTGACCAACGGCTTTAAAATTCCACGTACGTCATATTTGGAACCTACTTACCAACCTGTCAAAATTTCGTTAATTTCCTTGCACTGGTTGGTGCTCTTATGCTCGACAAACATATATGGTGCGTTTTTTTGTGAAACAAGGACATTTATCCAAATTCCTGTGGTGGTTTCATATAGCTAACAGCAAGTAGCAAAGGGTTAATGGCAAAGGGATTTTTTGGGTTTAACAGCCTATTCCCTATCTAATATCTTTATTTAATCAATAAGATGGATTCAATTTAATAAGAAAAATGTAACAAATATTTAATAGTTTATATGCTATGGGGAATAAAAAAAAACAAATAATGATCAGATTGGATCTTTAGTTAACGCCAGCTTAACATATGATTACTATATAGGATAGAGCTTAATGACATCACTTGTAAAATTATGGTATAGTGGAGGGAAATTGTTTGAACTGACTGCTTTGTTAAGCCTTTACTACTGACATCCATGACTGCACACCTGTAGTTTTTCTGAGTGTGCTATTCTATCTCTCATATTCATCATTATTAAAATTATTTAACAGTTCAAAACTTTGAATCTTCCGCACATGAACTAAATTTGGAGAAATGGTCTACATCAACCTTTAATACAGTACTTTGTCAAATTATAATCTCAAGTTCTCTGTTCTGTCTCTAATTTAATTGATTGATTGCACTCAAGATTTTTTCTCTTATATCAGGGTTAGAATTTCGCTGGGTTTTGCGAGAGTCCAGACAGACTCCCATCACAGGAAGTCGCGAGAGTCTAAAGAGTCAAATTGGACTGAAATTTATACAAAAATAAAACAAGCTTAAAACAACCAGAATTCAGTTCATTCTTTAGTATTCAGGTTTTATCAAACATGAACATTACAACGATAATCAGAGGAAACTTTTTATCTGTAAAATTAAACAGTTCAAAACAGTCAACTGAAATAAAATAGTACGACAAAAAAGGCTCCACACAATCACAATGACATACTCTGTCCGGAAAAGCAAACTTTTAAAATGTTTTTCAAGAAACTGTTTTTCTGTGGCGTCTTGAACACTTCTGAATTTAATGTCTTCGTAAATTGGTTTTTTGTATGTGTACGGCGTACGGTGCCCTCCACGCCGTATGCAGTTACATCGTTGATAAGTTTACCTTGGTATTTGCCGCGTATTTTGTCAACGTATTTTCTACACACTTTGCCATGACAATTTTATCCCCGCTGTTTTCAAACTTGGATTTTAAATCGTCTTCCCAAAGCGACAGAGCCTTTTTTTAAATCGGTTTTCCCCGCGAAGCCATGGCCAGTCGTCTCGACGATGAGATAAACAAACGCATTTCAAGAATTAACTCTGCTTCTGCTGACTTATTAATGATTGCCCACTCAAATATTTCGCTCACTTTCAACTGTAACAAATTATCGAGAGCTATTTATTAATCGTTAGCATTCATCTAAAAAGTATTTTAATGCCGCTAATTTGGAAAAGATGTTTAAGATTTTATTAATGATGTCAATCTTGATGGCAGAGATCGTGCACCGCCGTTTTGCGCGGAGTTTGATAATGTATCCTTGTAAAGACTGCTCCGATAGGCCCACAGATTTCCCGCTGACCAATCAACGCTTGTGGCTTATCTATATTTAATACATAGTGACTACGGTTTACGGCAGTCGCTAAATGTCCTTCGGGAAGATGTCAACAACGATCGAAGTTAAAAAGACAATAAGTTCGTCAAAAAATAAAAGTTTTTAATCAAAAAAAAATTTATCAGGTATGTTAATTGCGCGAGTCTACACTGACTCGCGCTTTGGGGGTTTCAGGCGAGTCTTTGCGCGAGTAGACTCACGGATTCGCGTCGAAATTCTAACCCTGTATATGAACGCGTTGCCAGGTTTAGTGGAGGAGGCAACTGGGCAATGAGTCCGATGGAAACCCCCGACCTTAGGCGAGTACCTGGCAACTCTAGCCATTTAATGATGCTTATTATTATACTTCATTCATCAACAATTCTCGTTTTCATCTCATTTGCAATTTGTTTGACGACTTTTACCTAATTTTCAAATATTGCAACATTTTAACTTTTCTTGCATAAAGACATTTTTTCGAGCTGGATTTATGGCAATACACTGTAGTTATCCCCTAGATTTTTCTATTAATATTAACTCCAGAAACTTTTTTTCTTTTAATTTTTCAGAATATATGTATTTATAGCCACTAAAACACGTGGGCACAGGGAAAATCTTCTTGACTAAAATAGCCATGTAAACATGCTTCTAGTTGTGTTAAAAGGGGGTATATAATTTAGTACGGATCTTCAGTTATGGCAAGAAGACGAAATATATGCGCCTATTCTAAAACGATAATTATTTAAGGTATATGATATTTAGCTTGACCTAGACGTATATCTTAGATACATTGTGTAGGTTTTGTATCAAAGCTCATGAAATATTGTTTAGGTTTCTTTTAGCCTGTTGATTAGAAATAGGTGAAAAATCAATTACTCTACAGGAAAACATCAATCAAATGTGTGCTGCGCTGATGCTCTTTTGTTCCCGAAACCCTCAACTACAGACAACAGTCTCAAAACACCTATTATCTGGTCATCAAGCTTATGAGACTGTCTCAAGAAGCAGCTGAAGATTAGGCTCTTACCAAACCTCTCTGGCCATCAGTTGTTTCATTGACAATACTTGCGAGAATATGTCCCCGATTATAGAAAGTCGACTGTTGTTCTTGGACATCCCAAAACTAGACAAGTGAGACAAAGCTTACGTTCCCTGCTGGTGCTCTTTGGTTCTTTGAACAGACATGGGAGTCAACATTAGTGATTGTATGATGGTCAATGTCAAACCTCAGCGAGTGAACTGTTGTTCTTGGACTTCCCAAAAACAGTCAACAACACTGTATGATCATAACGTTGTCAAACTACAGAAACAGTGGAAGATCCAGGCTCTTTGTTCAATCAAATGGACAGTGCAGGTGCACTTGTTCTGGAATGTCCCAAAAAAAACTGGTTGTTTTTCCGAGGAGTCGCCTAAATTAAAGCTCTGTCCACCTGGGCAGTAGCTCAAATTAACTGCTGCAGAAAAGTACCATTCTAACAAAGTTGATTAAATTGAAGAGGGTTGGCTAAGCAACATGGTGTATTCTTCAAAAGAATGTCAACTTCTGAGCGTGGAGCTGTGTGCGAACTTGTAAAAATAATTATTTACAATCAAAATGAAATATTCCTGTTAATGATCTAGTGAAATTGTAAATATTTGTTCAGACCTATAGGCTACCGATGCGTGAATTTGCTAATAAAATAAAAAAAACATAAAGATTGTTGGGTGTCGAGGGGAGGGGGGGGGGGGGGAATAATTTTTATGTATTCTTAGCGCATGTGTGAGGTGCCCTGCTGGTGGTCTCTGAACATCTTGGACATCCCCAAAACAGCCAACAACAATGATTGTATGATCGTCAATGTCAAACCGCAGAAACAGTTGAATATTTAGGTTCTTCAATCAATCAAATGTACCCTGCAGGTACACTGTTGCCAAAAACAGACAACAGTCAACAACATTGGTTGTATAATTGTCAATGTTAACCCTCATCCACAGAAACTGTTGAGGATCTAGGTTCTTCTCCAACTACATCGATGCTTACATGTTCCGTTCACAGTGTCTGGTAGGATGTCATGGATGAAAGCCTATGCCCCCGCTGGAGTATAGAAGTCTTTATATTGATGGAATTCTTCTCATTTACAAATTCTTTTAAGCCTGGCTAGCCATATCCTCTATGCTTCAGGCAAACAAGTAGATTAGAGCTTTAAAAGATCATTATTTAGCATAGATCAGGTTTACACTACAGTATAAGTAGGATAACTGATGACAATTACCATGACACTGATCAACTTCTATGAATGGCCATCCAAGTCTCTGGCCAAGTCTGTGACAAACACCGTCTTTGGATCTGTTGTGGTATTCATAAAAGTTTCTATAGGTATAAGATTTAAGCATCTGATCTCCATAAGCTGGCAGCTCTGTGATTGAACATCACTAATATAAATATTTACAGCAAGGTTGTTGCTTTTTTCCCACTTCCCTATACAGGTTAAACCTCAACAATGAGCTTTAATTTATCAAGCTTTGGTCAGGTCAAGTAAACCACACCTTTCTCTCTCTCTGTTTTTCATTTGGAGTTGATGAATTCAGTAATTTTCAGTAAATTTACAGCTGAGGATTGCAATTGTATTGCTGAGATTAGTTCAGATTAGCTGCTCCCTCAATCATTGTTCTCATTTATTTGTGTGAAAACAACAGCTTCACATTCTGAGTATTATGTCCCTCAGCTGATTTTGCTCAGTTATTCTTCATCCGTAAGAAGAAATAAAAGAATCAATGAGCTTGCTATGTTTCATATTGATTTTGTTTTGTCATTTGCACATCTTCTCTGTTCCTAAATGACATTCATTTTGTTATCTCTCATTTCGATTTTTTGTGAAAGTGGCTCTCACTTTTTAAAGCTCTAATTGTTTAGTTGTGTGCTGCAGAATGCATAATGGTTCCCAGGTGCAAATGAGGGGATTAAATACCCTGTGGAAAACACCTCAGCTGTAAATTGATTCCGTCCCTTATAATAGTTAGATAGCGATGTTCTCCACTAATTGCAAATTATCAGCCTCAAACCTTTTTCCCCTCTTCTATGACTGAATACACATGATTACAACTAACATATTCATGTGCCTGATTAAAAAAATAATTACAAGATTTAAATCTAATTATTGGTTTTGTTTCTTTTGTGAATTGCAGGTTAGGGTTGTTTCTTTATAGAGATTGAAACTAGAGTGCCACTCTAACTTCCTTAGCAAAAACGATTAAGAGATTTTTTTTCTGTTAGGGAAACTGTTCATGTCATCTTAACACTGCAAGAAAAAACACCATCTTTCTTTTAAAATAGTGGTTTCACAAGGTACTGTTTAACATCTGACCATTTCTGTAACTGATATTGCTGACCGTCATTTGCTATCTGCTCACATCTGGCTCCTGTATTTGAAATGTCTGAAACTGTAATTTGTGCATCATTAGATATCCCCTAAAGGTATAGAATGATCCCCCCTCCCACCATCCTGATCACCACACTTAGTAACATAACTATCTAAGATAGCTCTCTAATCAGTTAGTTAATGAATATGGTTCACCCTCATAGTAATCAAACAGCCACCTGTGCTTACCTATTTGCCAGATTCACAAGCATTCATCCCCTTTCCCATTTTGTAGAAATATTCTCAGATGATGGATATCATTTTTTTTTTCTAAACATGGTTATTGATTGTACACCTACATGGATATAAAAAGTCTGCGTTTGAGTAAAAAAAAGGTAAAAGAAAAACATATGATTTCTACCTTTTGTAAGTTATGTACAACAAAATTATGACAAAAGATATATAATGAAATGTTTATACTCGTGTTGAATTATATCATGATACATTATAGAGAAATAATGAGTTTTGAAACTAATCCCACTTCTAATTTTAATACCTCACTCATGACCAAAAAATAAAACTTTCCTAATAGTTTGGCTTTTGTAGGTAGCTTTGTTGTCTGATGACATTTATAGGGTATCCCAAATGCTGCATTATACAGTGTAGAAAAAAAAATTCTTAATCTTTATTTGTAAACATATGATGTTTCTTAGTTGTATTTATAATCATTAAATGATATTTATGTTCCATAGTTATACAGATTGTCCATCCTGAAGCCAAATCCCCTACAAAGATTTTTGTAAGGTTTGACGTCATTTGGGGAAAGCAGCCGATAACAGTAATGTTTTTCTCATTTGATTCTTTTTCTGCTCCTGGGCATTTTTTCAGCATGATTATTACATTTTTTCATAATATCTCTACTAATTTGACTGAGTCATTTGACTTTGGATAAAAGGTGGTAGCCCAATTTTCAATGAAAAATGTGCAAATAATGAGCAATTAAAGAGAATTCTGTGGTAAATTGTTTATATTATGACGGATGGTTTCTGGTTGATGTAACCAGAGGTAAACCCTACTGTAGTAAGTTGTGAAAGGGTAATTAATATTTATCTGTCTGATAAACTGTTTATTGTCAACCTTCTTTAGTTTATTTCTACATCATAGAATTCGAAGAAAAAAAATCAGAAGATGACAAAATGACCGATCAGGCTTTAAGCATCCATTGACTCACTCTGAAACAATGTTTTTTCTCCAATAGAACAAAAGAAGGTGGAGAGGTCAATTTCTGAAGAGGTGCATGTAGTGCATGTAATAAAAGCAGGCTTTTGTTTTACTCTATGAATTTAATTATGACCACGTTCAAACCGTTTATTCTCTTAAAAAAATTCAAAAAAAAATCTATAGACCTATGGTATTTTAAATTTATTTTTACGAAATAGAACCTAGATCACTCGTTGAATAAATCTGAATAAATGAAAGATTCATCCTGAATTGAAAAACGGACAATCAATCTTGTTAGATTTGGTCAAACTTTTAGGCTGTTATTTTATACCTAAGAAATGTTTGAAACTCTCTTTAAACGTGGGTTCCATACTAATGATAAAAAATTAAAGACATATCCACGTCCTCAGTTGTTTTTAACAACATGAGCTTTCCACACCTGTGCCGGTGTCTTCGTCATGTGTAACTGTTACACTTGACGAAGACACCGGCACAGGTGTCGAAAGCTCGTGTTGTTAAAAACAACTGAGGACGTGGTGATGTCTTTAATTTTTTATCATTAGTATTTTATACCTGTTATTCATTAATTATTTTTGTGTATGACTTGGCCTTCAGCAAGACTATTAATATATGAAGCCCTATCAGGAATCAATGACTGGCCTGTAATTAGTAATGTACTGTGTACAGCTGCCTATTGTAGGAATTTAATCATAACTAAAGGTATTGTCAAAGATGATACCTTGCATCAGGAATTGCCTGAAGACTTGACTGGAGTTGCATGAGTGAAGGACTCAACAACACTTTGCTCCATTAAGCATTTTCTTTCTCAAAAGTCTGGATGCTTTTATTGATTGATTGATTGAGGATTTTTGCTGTAGTCCAGATTGTTTTATTTATATGACTGTTGTTAGGTTTAGTGGTAAAGGATACTGTGCGCTGTACCTGGAAAAAAGCCCATGCGAGTATCATCAGAACCACAAAGAAATAAACCCTCAACCCCCTTGTTTCTTCATGCTAAATGTTATTACCTTCTGAATTACAACATAAAGTAATTAACGAAACAGCTTACAGACTTAGACTGTAACCTAATAAGCGAAGGTAATCTTCATGGGGAAAACTATGATATGTAAATTTGAACAGCATGAAACCTGATTGCACCCATTGTATTCATTCTTCAATTATTGGTTAGTCAATAAAAGCCTAAGTAAAGCTAAAGAAAGAATCCGTTTAATGCAACTGATATGGCTGTTTCCACCTACATCCATTATACAATTCCGATATAATTAGATCAGAGCGTGGGTGAAAAGAGTTTATTATAATCACCAAGTCCAATTATTTACTCAATATCTATTATTTTACACAAAGAGACATAGGAATTATATAGAGAATGAAATTTCAAAAATATGGTCAACCAAGACGATTAGTCAGTAAAGTCTTTTATATACTTTTGAACACTAAATCTCCTTGTCTAAATCTTTTATATACATTTACATACTGTACAATGTAAATATGTGTTGGTTGCCAGCACTAAGTAAGTCAGTTCTGGCTTTTGTTTCACCAAACTATCCTAGCATATATAAGGCACATAAATCATTTCTAGAATATGTATATCATATTTCAATCATGAACAGAAACATTATAGGAAAATGCAGAACTGATTTTTCAATTCATAAAGCTGTTCGCCTGATGAAGAAAATCCAAACAAGTTTGTTTGATGTTTTGTTAAAGTGGCATAAGCTGCCAAATATCGGTTAAAATTTTGTTTCAACAGAATTAGCGACCGTATTTCTTCCCCTCTAAACCAGGCAACCCGCTATATCAGTGAAATAATCTAAAGTGCGGCATAAAACATCAATCAACCAAGGTACACAAACCCTAAAATATACTCATTTTTCTCCGCCATTTGAATTCTGTCCGTTATTAGCACACGCCTTCAGTTTGTACTAGTTACTGGCTTTATGGTTAGTTTTTATTTCAACATCAATCCTTAATTTTTGAAGGTACTTCATGTACTCAAATTATCTCAAATGTTGAAATTTATCTTTAAAAAAGTCAAAATTTTGGCAGCTCATAACACTTAGATTACTGTGTAAAACTTCAAAAATAAAGTAGAAAGCAAAGATTTTTAAGTTTAATTAGATTGTGTGGATCAACTTAATTTGATTGTAAGGGTTGCTTTAGAAACAGGTTAAATTTTTGTCTGGGAATCAACCATAATCAGTAGAAGAATTGTTAGCATTTTTCAGGAAAGTGTTAAATGTTGATTTTTGTGACATTTCAATTACTTGAGACTTGATGGTTGTTGTATCTCACATTATCAACTTGTATCAAGATAGCATTGCAGTTCACATCATCAAAGGAACATTTTTGTGCCACACACAGTTTTTACACCGTATTTGATAAAAACAATTGAGATTATGATTCTGCCTGCTCATCACGGCAATCATTATATTCCTTCTTCATAATAGAGAATTTTTAACATTTACTTTATCAAAACCTCAACTCTTCTCTTCATAAAGCGTTTCAGTTCTCAAAAGTCTGTTGATTCTTTCTAAATTATTTAGGTGCAAGACAAATCCAACGAGAGAAGATAATTGGAATGTAATCATGCATTAATACCTCGGTTTTAAAACAACTTTTAATTAGAATACACATGGCTTAAGCTCCTTATCTTTAGAAAAAGGTTGAGACATTCCTTAGAGCAGAATTACCTTATTTTTTTTTGTTCTCTCGGACGAAATTGTTTAAGCTTCCTAGAGTTTTAGGGGGTATGGACAGCAACAGTTTCTGCACAAATGAAACACACAAATGTTGCAGTGTGTGAGAAGTTTATGTCTTTGTACAAAAGTACAAAACTTTGGGAAAGATTCTCTCCTCGTTCAGCTCCCACCGTTTGCGTCCAGGGTTAATTTTCTTAAGTTCTAATTATTGGAAGAAAACAAGCATTTAAATAAAAAAATTGGAATTTTGTTTTTAATTCATTAGAATGTTATTTCTAGAACCAACACCTTCTATTATATTTCCTGACAAAAACGTCTTCTTTCAAAGATGTGAATTTAAATATAATATTTATGATCACTAAAACACACGGGCACAGGGAATATCTTCTTGTGTTAATATAATAAGTGTTTTTTGTGATGACTGAATGGTCCAGCTATAAAAACTTAAAATCCGAATCCTGATTGGTGCGAGTCTATGACAGACATTAAGTATTTGCTTTGATGCATTGACTTCAGTAACATGTGAGTCAATGATAGGATTTGTTTAAATATTTGTCTGTTTAATCAGATTAGTTATCAGCTTTGTTAAGATCATTCTTGTCTTGGGATGGAATAGAACACAAATACAGATTTGTCTGTGCTGATCTCCAAAGCAAATTAATGTGGAGTTCATATCCCCTGGATGATCAATGGTTACAAGTAATCAGTGTTATTATAGGTGAAAGTCTCGGGCTGATGATCTGGTCATCACTCTTACTATTAGATACAGTGAGGAAAGTCTATACCAACAGTCTCTCGTTTTGACCCTTAACTCAAATCATCTTCACTCCCTTACTGTATATAAGTTGAGCTGAAGAGGTTGGCCAAAAGCTGACAGCTTGCTATCCTGGCTGTGAGGAAATTGGACAAGTTAAAGGTAGTGATAAAGTTTTATTGTCTGACCTCGTGTGATGCTTGTCCATCCATCACAAATGAGAATTTCCTATATCAATGCATCTAAGATCAACACTAGCCAGTCCCATCCTGATCACACATGGCTAGAACCTTCAATATTTATTCCTAGTGAAAGCTTTGGCAATTTATACTTAGCTTGTAGTTAATAATGAATTTTCTCTCCCATTCTCACTGTTAGAGATAAACTTTTCCCAATACTTCATTACATTACAAACCTGAAAAAATATAAGGAAACCATTTTGTGATCTCTGAACGAGTAAATCTTTACGACCCTTTTTCGTGATAGCTTATTTTTACTCTTGGGGAAAAAAGCCCCGTAAACCTATAAACTTTGAGTTTTTTTATTCCTTAATAAGTGTTTATTATGATAAATCAGCATGCTGTAATTTTTGTCCAGTATCTACTAATTTGAAGCCAATGATTCCTTTATTTTTTAATGTTTACTTTTATTTTAAACTGAATAATTAAATAAGACAAACTGTTTTTAAATAGGTGTTAATCACTTTGAAATGTAACTGAATGAACAACTATTTTGGTTTATCAATAGCAAGCTTTCTTTTTCCTGTTGAAATAAATGACCAAGCATAACAAAAGTTTAAGGCGCAGTATGTTGTACTTGTTTATGTTAGAAGTAAAGAGAGTCTGACAAGTTTTATTATTGCACTGTGGATAAAGACTCGGAGTTGTGAACAATGAAAGCAATGCAACATGTTTTTACAAATTGATACATTTTCTTCCTCTGAGAAGATGTGTCCTAAATCAATCAATTGAACTCCTTTAATTAATAAAAATAATAATAAAAGAGGGTATTATACAAAATACATACATTCAGTTATTTGACTGCAATATCAAGTATTTATCATCCTATAAAAACATTCAATTATATTCCCTTTAATGTTGTTAATCTTTAGTTTAGGTCACTTCTCCATCAATTATTTGCTAGTGTTAACAAATTAGAATTTCCAAAGTTTTCTAGTAGGAGATATACTCAGATTGATCCGTTTTTTTGTCGTTGTCATATTGACACATATGTCTTATGCCTGGTAAATCTCAAATGCTTTGCAGTGCAACTTATCTGATTAAATATGTCAGTTGGGCTGTCATAGAAGAAAAAACAAACTTATTTGAATGTTATTTTGTTGGCGTTGAAATTATACATTCTGCAAAAACTTTCTTCCAAGTGAACAAATGAGTTTGTCACAGGTGGATATGATAATTAAAACTCATTCCAGAATAGCCCAATTTGTGACTTCCAATTTCTATGATTTTTTAAGAACCAAAATGAGAAAACTTGTAATGAAACCCCTGAATAAATGTATTTATTTTTACCCCAAAAATGGACTTACTGCTTAAAACTACATTACTTCTTTTGAACATTTTGAAAAGGCATAAATTGGTATTTAACTTTTTCATAAACCTAATATTAGAAAAAAATGCTCAACACAGGTAAAATGTCATCAAGTTTAAGAAATAATTGTAAAATGCCAAGTGGATATAGAATAATAAACACTTTGTTAATAGCTTTATTCCATGTCTTGAAATAAGTAATTCTTTTAGCAAATGAGCCATTGGCATGAAATGATTTTGCTTTGGGTATTTTACATAGAAATATGAACAAATTATTTATGTTGATTGGTTTTCTAATATCTTATCCATAATATCTTATCTTGCAGCAATAAAACAAAGACTTTCTCTGAATACTCATTCAAAAAATCTGTCACAGGTTTTAAAGCGTTTTTCGTCTTTTGGATCTGTTATGCAGCCATGGATGATTCAGGGTTTCCATTTGAAATACAATACGGTTTCTTCGCCCAATAAACCAAGGTTTCTAATCTTGAGTATAGCATATAACAGCACCAATTCATCTTACACCCTGACTAACTCATCAGCACTTAGACTCATATAGCTGGTATAAAAAGGCTTCTGAGTTTAGAAATAGCCAACACTTTTCAGATTCTATTGTAACAAAGACATACTTTTTGATACAGGATTATATTTTAAAAAGCTAAAACAGAACAAATAATGTACAAAGTTACATATATGTTTAGTCCTACTATAATTGAGCATAGTTTTCTTTTCTTTTTAATGGCTCCGCAAATATGTTTTCGGGTCTTCCGTCCGTTCATCTGTTCGTCCGTTCGTCTTTCCATCCTTGTCCGTACAATAACTCATGAATGATTCATCCGGTCAACTTCAAACTTGGGGTATGGCTTGACATTGGTGAGAGGATGGATGGGATTGATTTTCTGCAATGTGCCCAAAACAATATGGCTGCCATGAAGCATATTAGATTATGAGCAATATTTTATCAGGAGTAAACTTGCGATAAGGCATTATTTGTTATAAGTTTTCAGCCATCTTGATTTTTAAAGATGGCAGCCATCTTTTAAAATAATTAATGCCAAGAATATCATATATCATCTTTATTGTTTCATTTCTTCTTTATGTCACCTCTCAAACCACACTGCCGGTTCTAATACCCTTGTCAATCAGTTCCCCTCCTTCGCGGAGCCATCTCCAGTGATTGCTTGCAATCACTTAATCTCTAGTTCTTTAAAGTTTTGGTTCTGAGTGAACTTTTCACTCGGTTACCGTATGTGGAAGAGTTGCCAGGTACTCGCCAAAGGTCTGGGGTTTCCTTAGGGCAGAGAACCCGGTTTCCTCCCCCACTAAAGCTGGCAATGCCGCCATATTAGTAAAATAATCTTGAGTGCAGCGTAAAACATTAATCAATCAATCTTTACAGTTTTGGAGATCTTGGAATTGAATCTTTATGTTTCATTTTTTTTATTTACAAACTAAGTATTGTTTAAAAAAAGTATTCAGCAATTCAATTTTGATATAATCTAATCTCATGGAGGATTTAGAGATTTGATCGCATCTACTGTTTTTTTCAGACATCAATAACTATTAATGTCATGACTGTTGCAAGTCTTTGTGAATCACATTCTGATCTCTTAACACAGTTTTTGTTTTAAATTCTTATAATGTATAGTAGATCTGATAATAGACCCTTTCGGTTTACAATATGTTGTCCATGACGTTTGTATAGCAGTAAGGCCATTTCTCTGTTGCAGGCACTGTTACACACCTTTATCTCATTGTGCCATAGACAATATGAGCTTGATTTTAAAGTCAGATTGATTAAAAACACAATGTATCATCATTTTGGCATACAACAAATCTACTGCTTATATTTGGCAGTGCATGTCACTTCCACCGCTGCGGCGCAGGTTAAAAATTCACTCAGACCCAAAAAAAAATTAAAATTACTGAGTGAATTTTTCACCTGATCGCCGTATGTGGAAGAGTTGCCAGGTACTCGCCGAAGGTCGGGGGTTTCCTCCAGGCAATAAGCCCAATTTCCTCCCCCACTAAACCTGGCAACGCCCCCACATAAGTGAAATAATCTTGAGTGCAGCGTATAAAACATCAATTCATCAATCAAATGGTAATTCTCTGATAAAAGATCAATCAAATGGTAATTCAATTATTAATTGGTATCTGTTCTTTTAGGTTTGTCAACATCCAGATGGTGTCACAAAAAAACACATATTGATCTCTCAATCCTGTTTGCTGTATTGTTATATTTTATATTGCCTCTTACAATTGTAATTAATTACTTATCTTAATTGTTGGTATCTGTTATAGGTTTGTCAACATCCACATGGTGCAATGAGAAACTGGGGAGCAGAGGCGGTGACATCACTAATCAAGGTAGCTCTGGCCCACCCCTATGAAACACCTCTCCATAAAAACCTGGTGAGTCTATATTTTTGTTTTGTGTTCTTGACATTTTTCTATTCATTTATATAAAAATGTAACAAATCTGTTTTTGAGCTTGCTAAGCAATTACTGAAAAAAATTCATTCTTCCAAAATGTACTATAATTTTTAAAGCACACTCACCCCTAAAATCCGAAATACTTATCAAATGACAAGGATTTTTTGCATTTGGAAACTGGGCTATTGGTCTTAGTGTGATTTGAATCTCTGACAATCAATGGATTGATTGATGTTTAATGCTCAAGATTATTCAACTCATATGGTTGGCTTGCTATGTTTAGTAGGGGAGGAAACCAAGCTCTTTGGCCAGAGGAAACCCTGGACCTTGGGCAAGTACTCACCAATTCTTCCACATGTGAAGAATCTTGATACATTTTTTCAATTTAATTTGTTCTGACTGGGACTTGAATCGCGTTGCATTTTTAGTAGGTCTGTGTTGGGTCATTCACTGACTGAGCCAGAGAGACCTCTCAAGCTATTAAACTAGAACAAAAATTTGAAGCATTTGAAATTTGTGTTGGAGGGGGAGGCCTCTGGGAATGAAAAATACTGAAAATTCAATATTTTAATCTTTGAAAATCCAATAAGCATATAATAAAGACTTATGATTCAATATATTTTCTCTCTCTGTGCTTTCTGTAGTATCAGTTCCTCTACGTGTTCCTTACTAGTTCATATATGTCACATGTACAATAAATTGTTCTAGGTTGAATAGAGAGTTCACCAGAACCAAATTGATCTTACTAATGTTTCTCATCAATTGTAAAAGAGAGACAATTTGGTTTGGACATTTTTCACCAGTGACACTAATAGTTACTCTTGTCCTACTGCAAAATGTAGTGGAATGTAAGACACAGTCCAAGGAAAGCACTGTATCACTCCCTACTCAGCTTTCACTTTGACAAGCTGTACTGTAACCACAAGCACAGTTGGTATTTTTTCGTTGAAGGCCTTGGGAAATAAATCTGTTCTGTTACCATAAATTTGTTTCTTTCCATTAGATTTACTTGCTGAGTTTGACTATGTAGCCTAATATAAGAAATGAGTTTTATTCGTCTCTTATGATTATTATCAATAACTATTAGTCTTTAGCGAAGATATAACTCTAATGACATTAATGCTGCTTTTTCTGTCACCAAGAACAATACTGGATTAAGCTGCATTTGAACAATTAAATTCCATTGATTTTTGCAAGTACGGATAAAGACTGCAATATGAAAGAAATTAACATGCATGTAATATGGAGATATCTACCTTTTGTCCATTTGCTCTTCCTTTGTTAGTTTTTATACGCCCGGCTCGAAAAGCGGGCTGTATTATGGTATCATCTCCCTCCATCCGGCTGTTCGGCGTCCGTTTTCCCTTCCGCTCCATAACTTCCAAAGTTTTGATTCCAACTTGACAATTCTTTGTGAGTACATGTATATACCTTATGGGTAGACGGTGTGTCAGGAACTTTTTTCGACATCATACATTGCGTAATATAGCAGCCATATTTGATTGTGTAATATTTACTCTTTCTCTCCTTAACTTTAACAAATATGAACCGATGTTTTCAAATCTTTCACATTACCTACCAACAGAAATTGTGTCAAAAATTTTGTATGACATCAACTATTGCAAATTATTGGATTATGTATATTCCCTTTTATTCTTACTTTCAATTTCATGATAATAATCTTTAAATTGTAAAATTCCTTCTACTTGTCCGATTCTCGTCAAAAAAAGATTTTTTCAAACTGCAATAATCTTTCTAAATTGATTAAAACTATTCTTAAATCAATATATAACATTTTAATCAAATGAAAATACATATAAAGATTAAAGTTGTATCTACAGACAAAGAGATAAGTAACTCAGCCTTGTTCTATTTACCTTGTAAACATACACTAGCTCTTATTACTAGTGTTGAAAGCTTTACGGCCTTCTCTACCACATGGGCTCTTCATTCCATGTAGGCTTTGTTAATACTGTCTGCAATTAAATGGTTTAAATATTTGAATAATGCACCTGAATGTAGCCAAATAATATAGATAAATGATATTATGAGAAAGATTTTCAAATCTACTTGAAATGGTGTGAGCTGCGAAATTGCCAATTAATTACATTTGTTTAAGTATGATTATTAAATTATGAACTGCTTTTCTATAAAAATTGAAACATTTTATTCCAACCTATATTGATTGACAATGTACATTGCATGCTTGTTTAAAGACAATGAGAACAAACTGAATGTTTAACATCGCGATTTAACAGCAGCAAGAATTCATGACTTGTACCGAGTACAATTCTACTTAATTTGATCCAAATAGCCCATTTGAATTTGATACAAATGGATTAAGGCTTAAGTGGTAAGATTTCATTTTGTTGACATTACATGGCCTTTTATCAAGCTTAAACCTCCTTCCTCTGAAATAAAATTCAAATATTATGGAAGGATGTATTTTGGTATGGCCGCAGTTACTGTGCCTTTCCCGGCGTATTTTGGGTTTCTCGAAACTCTTGTTAGTTTGTATTGTTTGCCTTTTTCTGAAAACATTTTTCTATTATTTTTTCTTTGCAGGTTTGTTTTTTCTTCTGTTTTTGTCCCTGTTTTTTTTTTCTCTCTTTTTTTGTTTGTTCAATAAATCATTTTTAGCATTGTATACACATACGTTATCCGGTATTCTTTATAAAATATTTAAGGTGTGTATAATGGAAGTCCTCGAAAAAAGGAAATTAACTGGGAGCTATTTGATCTAAACCAAATGTTAGCAGGGTTGCTTCTCCTGGATGAGAGTTTTACCTTGCTAAAATATTCATGTTCAAATGTTAACTTTGATTTCTCTTTTGTGTTTTTGAAAGATCATCTTTTCAGACAAGAAGGCAGATGTCTAATATTGTGGCATCTTTCACATCATGCTTGCCCATTTAGGTTCCTACTGCTTTTGAATTCATAAGAAGGAATTCTTATACAATATCTTAGGAAAAAACGTAAAAACATTTCTAATTTGATTGATGGTATTTGCTCCAATCAAGATCCTTTTGCACTTACATTGAAGCTTTGCCAGGTTTGGGAGGCAGGGAAAAATTTGTTGTCTAAAGGAAACCCTAGACATAGAAAAGGACGAATCGTGTATTATTGTTTTTGTTTTTCGTTATATTTCTACAAATTTGAAAAATAAGAGTGATTTGACTTTCAATGAAAGGTGGTAGGTTGATTTTCAGCAAAAAATGTACAATTAACAAGTTATTAGTTGGAATTAAGTGGTTCATTTTCTACAGACTTTTTTCGAATTTATCTTTTTGACTGAATGGGATTGGAAACAAAGGATTTACTGATTGATGTTTTACGCCACAAGATTATTTCATTTTTCAGTGGAGGAGAAAATGGGGCTCATTGCCCGGAGGAAACCCCGACCTTCGGCGAGTTAACTCTTTCACATACGATGATCAGGTGAAAAAATCACTAAGTAATTTTTCAATTTTTATGTGGTCTGAATGGAATTTGAACCCGCGCCGCATCGATGAAAGGCCTGTGTCAGAGACTACAAATATTTCTAAAAAGATATTGACAAACTGAAGAACAAAACCACAAACGTTTTTTCTCTATTGATTATAGAAAAAAGTGAATTAGAACCATGTTAATTGCCAAATATGTCTTACCAGAAGTCTATGAACAGGGAAGTGTGAAATGTCGCATTACCCCATGTTCAGGGCACTGGCGCTTTCCGCCTGCTTATACTACACTATGTGACGTTTATGCGCGGTAGATTTTGAAATTGTCAACGGTTGCGCAATTTCAAATCAGAAAATAAATTCATTCTCCACTTACCGCATCTATCGGCAATTCCAGTAACCGCAGTTCGGAGAATGCATTGGTTCTTATAAAAGCTTTACCGAACACGCGACTCTGATATCTCCATTTCGACTCAAATCGTTCCAAACAAGTCTTCTTGTCTCATTATCAACTTTATGGAGCTCTTCGGAAACTTTAACTTTTGCTCCATCAAGTACTGTTGTCATATCTAAAACCGTCGCCATGTTTTTTCGTATGCATCCCATAATAGTACATAGGAGAAAGTGAAGGAAAGCCACGGTTTCTGACTAACCGAGAGAGGGCTCTGTGTATGGTGACCTCTGGGTCAAAAGGCGTCAATGCCCTGAACACTATGTAATGGGACGCTTCACACTTCCACATTCATAGACTTCTGGTCTTACATATTACATAAAACTTATTAGTTTTATGTGATCTCATTATGTGTCATGCTTTTTAAATTAATTAAATTCCTAGCATGTATGTTATTTAATTAGGGTGACTATTTTGTTGAAATGAAAAGTCAAATGATTTCATTGATTGTGTATAAAGATAAGCTTCACCAAGCTTTAATCTTCTGAGGCATGGCTTCGTGTCTGAGAACTTACTTTATTGAGCTCTTGTCAAAGATAAGGCTGTCTGGGCTAGACAAACAAGCAAAATATTCAACTGATTTCCTCCGTAACGATTCAATGAACCCTGCTTACATCACAGCAGATTAAAACTGTCCAAAACTTTTATTTAATATAGGCATTGACACATTATTTTTTTTTCAAGCCAATCAATATGCCTGTACTATACCTTCTTTCACCTCGTTCTGGACCTCTTGGCTTATCTTTTTCACACAGTTTTGTGCTAAATTTTCTTGAATGCTTTCAATACAAGTTTGTAGTTCAACTTGTTGTGTCCTTCATTTTTTTTTTTTGGGGGGGGGGGTTATTCATCAATTTTGTTTTAAAGAATTGATGATCTATATAATTCTATATAATATATCATATAAAAGGAGATGTAACTCAGTCAGTTTGAAAACTTGGCTTTGTTTGGAATTTCAAGTTTTTTTGTTTGTTTTTTTTTTAAAATAGGCAGAACTTATTTTGCAGCAGCAATAATAGTTATTGACCATGTTACTGTCAAAGAGATGCCTATGAATGAATAAGAAATTATTGCAAATACAAAACCTATTAAACTGTCCATCAGACTTTTTAGTCACAATCTATTACTGATTGGAATTCTAGTCTATCTAAGTAATGATTTAATCTTCTGCTTGATATTAAACACAAAACAAATAATCCATAGCAGATGTTTTATTTGATTAGGGCTTTAGAGTACATTTGTACCCGTTTAACTTCCTCATATGAATGTCCACAAGCCAGTAGATATCTCAACAACAGTTTTACTCTGAATGATAGATGTGTTTGCTTCTAATAAATATTTAACCATGGTATTGGTAATTAGTTATTTGCTGTAGAAATGTCAAAGTCCTATCTCTACCACCAGGATCAGGTGCTCCTAAAGCTTAGTATAATTAAAGCAAAAGTATTTAGAAGAGATCCAATTGGATGTAGGTGGTGTACTAATGGCCTAAAATTTCCATTGAGTCAGACAAAGATGGAGACGTGGAGTTGTGTTTAAGGATAACAATTTTCACACACTGCACGGTGGGTCATATTGCCTTGAATTCCCTCTAATGGGCAAATTTGTCTGGCCACATTTAGCATATTTCTTTTCTAATGGTCGAATCCTTATGAGGAAAAAAGTGGCTGAATCTTTAGAAGAAATACGGTACTTAAAGTTACCAATTATCATCAACTATGTTTAGTATTTGACCTCCAATTTCCAAGACAAGACATAAAATTGTAATAGGATGAACACATTATTCATAGTGTGGATGAGGTCATTGGTTCAGTTGGTAGAGTGATAGTCACAGACATCAGCACAAACCTTCAATTGAGGAGTTGCGGGTTCCAATCCCATTCAGTCCTCCTAAAATGGGCAAATTTCTGAACGTCGTCGTTTTGTTTGATTACTTTATATAGAAGAGTAGCCAGGTTTCTGTCAGAGAATCAAGGATTTCATTCTGGTAGAGAGCCATATTTCCTCCCCCTACTCAACCAGGCAATGCTGTTATTGAAGTGAAATAATCTATGCAGTTTAAGACATCAATGAATCATATATGATTTCCAAGACAAGTATTCAAGCCTGCTAGTATGACATGCTTGATAAACAGTCAATTTAAACTTTAGAGAATCAACCCTGGCATAGTTCTTGGTTTTCCTGGATCTCCAGTCAACTGTATAGATTTAGCTTAATGGTTAAGGTCATTGATTAATTCCATTTGCATTTCAACTTAGCTGTTAAATTTGAATCAATCAATCAATCAAATAGTTGATTTAATTTCTGATAACAATTTTTATCTGCAATAACTCAAAACAAAGGTTATGAAAAATTATCCTGTTTTGGGGGTATATATATATATATATATATATTAGTGTTCATAAATATATGATGATTATTTTAGACGAGAAGATTTTCCCTGTGCCCATGTGTTTTAGTGTTCATAAATATATGATGATTTCTGTTTATTTAATTGTACTGGACAAGAGGTGGAAAACTTTTGTTGAAAGGTTTTCCAGATTGAGATTTAGGACCCCTCTTGGGATTTTCTCACATGAATATGCTGTTTTGCACCAGCTGTACAAACAACCTGTTTACTGACTGATAAAAGTCCCATGAGGTTCATTGACCACTATTCCACCACCTTCTAGGTCATGTCCATCATTTCTGCATCTGGATCCTCTGTTGCATGTGGACATAAACTCAATAATGACCTTTTCTCCTTCTGACAATATCCGGGATTCATTCCGCCAATCTCCTGTATCTATTTACTGTATACCCTTTGTGAAAGTCGAAAATGTCCTTGATCCTGTGTAAGATGCTTTTTTACTGTTGGTCATTCAGTTTCAAAGATAACAAAGGCATGTCAAGGCTATATTCTTTTGAAAAGGCAGTTATTTTGAGCAAAAATATTCCACATGAAAGCTTTTTTACTTTAAGAATATATTATGTAAGAAAGCTTTGTTATTATTCTTTTAGACTAACTGATATTATGTAAGCATTCTTCGTCATGGATGCTGGACATCAATAATAACATGTGCATATTAAGAAAGGCCGTTTTTGTTTTGTTTTTGTTTTGATGTGCTAGTCAAGTGTAGCATTTGCCTCTGGGATGATTTGTGTGTAAATAAAAACCTTGGAAGGCAAATGGATGAATAAATGGCAGAAGGTTTTGCTTTTGTTTTCTTCCCAGACAAAGCCCATGTTATATAAAAATATAATCTTTTGTGAAATAATCTTGAGTGTCAGGTTCAGCACCATAACAACTTTTCAGGAAATCGCAAGTTTGCCTTGTATTGTATTGAACTTATTTTATTGACAATATAGAGTCAAAGGGATTGGGAACAAGTTATAAAACTTACGAGTTCCTTTGCCTTATGCAACATATTTTTGTTGAGGTATTCATATATCATAAACTCAGTGTAAGCAAGAACTGCTTTTCTGAAGCTAGTTTAAGCTCAAAAAGAAAGAAATAAAAAAATAAGATTCATACATTTCAGAAGTCACTACTGAACACCAATGTTTTTTTCTTTCTTCTAATACTTCCTCGTAGTGTCCTGGGGAAACTTTTGGCAGCCTTGGGCAGTAATCAAAATTTATGACTACATACCATTTCCTTGATCAAATTCATTGTAACTATGATAGATGAAGCCAGAGTTTGTCATGTTTTGCTTTTTTTTCTTTAGAACTAGGTCAGCTTTTGTTATGGTTTCCCTGCCGAAAAAAATTAAGTCAGATTTTTTTTACCACACATCATTTTTTTAAATTTTAAATCATTCAGTTACAGTAAGTACTAAATATTTATATTTCTCTTACACATCAGTCCAACATGATAATTAATCTCATTTTATTTGATATTGGCCTTTCACTCACTAGATTGATTGAATGATGTTTTATACAGCACTCAAGATTATTTCACTTTTGTGACATGCGTTGCCAGGCTTAGTTGGGAAAGAAACGTGCTTTATCGTCAGAGGAAATCCCCAACCTTTGACAAGTAACAACTGTTATCACTCAGAATTCTTTCAATTTTTCTTTGACTGATTGAGTGCTATTCAAACCCGCGCCCTATACATGTAGATGCAAAGATTGGGTCTGACTGAGAGACTACTGAGCACCCCCAACCCCCCTTATCATATTTTTAATTTAACAAATTCTATTTTCATTGACTTTTACACAGGGGAATTTATCAAACTTTTTATTTAGTTGTTTTTTAACCAAGCAACATTTAAGTTTAGCTGAGGTTAATAGGACATTTCTATTATGAATTTTGCACTTAACTTAAGTTTGACGCATTCTATTGTGCTAATATATACAACTTCCTGTCAGTTTTGCCAGTAAACTTCTGAAGAAAGAGGCGGTTCATCTATCCAATATCTTTGGATTCCGAGAAGGTTAATAGAATCTTAACCCCTGAGCTAATCCCAGTCTGCTGGCGAATACAGTAATTACTCCATACTTGTCCTTCACTGACCCTTCTAAATTAGACCAGTCTTAGTCCACTTGCTTTAAATCGCGGAAGGCTATAATCACTTCACTACCCTTTCCACCCCATAATTCTAGGTCTGACAAGAACCCCTGTAAATAGCTGTCGAGATTAATTTTCAAAATAAACCCACAGAAATCACTGCCATGAAAATATGTGTCAAAACATTAAATATAGCATCCCATCGATAGCACTTCATGCCTAAGAATTTTATCGTGCAATCCTCATGACAGGTATTGGTCATTTCTATTGGTCTGATCTTGCCTACTTTTCCACTTAATACAAGATGCAGATTACAGGAGATCTCCAATAGAAGATTATAAAAGATTACTACATGCATTAGATTCTATTCTCAATCTAACCCTAGATTGACACCTTAACACAAAGATGTTTTAAGATATAGGTCAACATCCAGGTGCTTTATGGCCTAATTTCCCTTGTAGTCTTGCTTGTTATTTATATGATAAACTTTCTACCAACAAGTTTTGGGTTGTAATCAAAACTTGTATAATTTGCATCCTGACCTATTTCCCGTATTTTCAATCCTTTGAGGGTTTACCATGTGCGTAAAACCTGTCTTTTTTTTAATCGTATTATAATCTTGACAAATTTTCTTTGATGAGCCTTGAAGTTCACAACAACCCTAAATGAATAAAAGAAATGGTGTTGACATTTTTTTTTACCAATCCTAGTTTTAAATTTCTTCATGCACTAATTTAATTTTCACTTGATCTGGAGCACCAACAAGATGGCTGTTTGCCGTTCAAATACGGCCTGGGAGTTTCTTGAGAGATTTCATGATATCCGGTGACAGATGATGTTTTTTGATGACGTTGTCACTTTGATTTACGGGTTTTATTCTAAAACGTCAGAACCGAGTGTCACATTCATAACTTAGGCTTGTTACATACGCAATGGCAGCGCTGGTGACAGGAAATTTTTGGAATTCTTACGATATTCCCGCTCCCTATACACTTTCAAACCGGTTTGAATCAGTTTTAGACACAAAAATAGCAGATGGAAAATCTAGGCATTTCCTTTTAAGGGATTGGCTATCTTGGTTTAATGAGCCCAACTGAGACAATAGACAATTTATGAAATGCTTCTGCTTTATCGAAAGAAAAACATTAAATCGTTGTAACACAAACTATATTGGTAGTCTTCAGCACTATTTGCAAGCATCTGTTATTTCTCGATAAAACATTAGCTAGAGAAATAAGGGAGATGTAGTTTATTAGAGAAAGTCTGCCCAACAAATAACTGGTTGTCCACACATGTTCTCTGCCAGAACTAGAACAGATAACTAAGATTTAGGACTGTCAATGACGGATTTACCTAGTTAATTCCTGCTGGTTTTATCTTCCAGAGATTACAGTCCATGCTGCTGGCACCATTACAAGAGCTCTCTGGAATACCTCATCCTGATATCCGACAAATACAGCTGGAATGTGTTCTCAAAATCCTCCATAATAACGGCGATAAATTACTTCATGGCTGGCCATTAATTCTGGGAGTGATAGGGGACGTAACTCTGGATCAAGGGTAAGTTTGTTTCTTCCAGTAGAGGTCACTCCGACTGTTCCGCAGTGAGAACAATTTACGCTGTATCACATCATTAATGCATTTTGAAATGCTATTTAGACATTTGCTGTGAAAAAAATATGTTTTAGTAAATATCTTAAATAATACATTTATTTTTTTATCTATTTTTTTGGTCGCATGGGGGGGGGGGGGGTCGAAATTATTGATATACACTTGTAATTGATAATTGATGGTTATTGAGAGAACCATTTCAATAAACATTAGCTATGTTGGATCAGTAGTATTTTTGTCAGACTTCCTCAATTTATTCATGTGGCTACTTGAAGTTAGCGTTGGACAGGTTTTCATATTGCAATTGCCAAACTTACGTTAATTGTTAAAATAGAACAGTCGTGTTACGTGTCCTGTTTGACCAATTGCTTTCCCCCTTGCTTAAAGGAGAGGGAAAGGAAGAAATAAGTAAATACAGTACAACGTCTTAATAACTTAAGACAAACACTCATATTACTCTGAAATATATACTGGGTTGTAAATCAACCATTTGAGAAGGTGTGACAGACTGCATTCGGTGTCCACATCACTTGTGGAGGTTTCAGAAAAGGTAATCTGTTCGCTGATATTGCAGGTTATAGTCATACAAGATATGATAAGGTTGCAAGGGAAGTAATTCCCTAATATTTCTTCCTGTCAATTTCAACACGTAACTGGTGCGCTGCACTGGCGATCGAGCAAGAGTTTGTCTGACAGATTCATTTTCTGTTTATTTTCACACCATAAACCACATACAAGATGCACACATGTAAATTTATGGGAGCCCTCTATGGCATGTTTTGTTTTGTTTTTCTCCCCCTTTAAAGATGACAATCCCAACATGTAAGTGAAATAATCTTGAGTGTGGCTAAAAACTCCAATAAATCAATCAAAGTATACAGTACAAGGCTCTCCTTGGCTCAGCTGGTTAAAGCCAAAGCAAGCCTTTCACCAATGGTTGCATACTGGAATCCCACTCAGTGCATACAAATCAGTAGAGATTTATGTTGAATGGTTACCAGGTACTACTGTATGCTTGAGGGTTTCCTCTGCCACCCCCACCCCCCCCCCCCCCCCCCAATTCCCTTTCATCACCCAGAAAACCCTGGTAATGCTGCCATATTAATGAAATTATCTTGTGTGTGTGGCATCAAACGTCAATCAGTCAATCATTTAGTTGCCAAAAACACATTTGCCTTAATATTTTACATTGATTACCTAAGAGTGTTAAGCTACCCCTTGAAGGAAATGTAACCATTTGTATGTTTTGTGTGTAAATCTTATGAATACAAAAGTCTGTATAATCCTGTATTAATATGTTTGTGCAGGAACACCGAGTGAGACTGTATCAATAGATTCCCCTGACCCAAACTGATCACATTAATATAAGGCATTGAGCCAAAAGGGAATCAGTGCGTAACTCAACATCAAAGAGACGATCTGAAAGTTTTTTAGAAACTGTTTTATATCAAAATTTATATGAAACCATTTTTGTCTGTAATGTTGGCTTAATTTGTATCTTCAAAGAGATCTTTTGTCACCCTGTTGAATTTATTGTCAAACATGTTATGAATCATATCAGTTAAATAATTCAAGAATGAATATTTAATATTGATCAATTACCTAACATCTAATTCACCAGTCCTTCCATTTATAGCCATGACAAAGGAACTCTGCAAGTCACTCAGTCTGTCTGTGGGTTGGTTGGTCCATCAGTATGTCAAATATTTGACACAATTTAATATAGCCCCATTTCGAAAAATCAATTTTCCTATCAATAAGTTTATCTCAAATAAGGTAACATATGTGATCAATTGAGGTTAAAGGAGTACATATTTGACATACAGTATCACATCAGCTCAATATATCCATCATTATTTTATTCTGATTTTAATTATTATTTTTACAAACAAATAGAATAGGCTTATATATGCCAGAGACCAAACTCAAATAGATCTTTCTCCCTCGTGTTAAAATCCTGGCGCTAACAATCAAAGGATTGGGATAGAATGAAGATTTCTACAGCATTATTTTGGGTTAATAGACTGAAAGCCTAATGACGTCACTCAAAAAATTCTGAGAATTGATGGTATCTTGTTTGAAGTGTCCTACCTACTTGTTAAGCCCTTTGAAGCAACATCCATGACTGCACACCATCAGTCTATTCTGTCCTAAAAGTTACATAAAGGCAATAATAACAAAAATGCAACTTGGAAGCTTGGAAACTTCGCTGTTTTTGTCTTCACTACAGATAGGATTGATGAAATATGTCATGAATTTTTTTTTTTTTTGTGCTAAGTTCCAGTTACGACACCGCCTCTGGAGTATGATCTGTAACATGTGACCTTGCTAAACTAATCAATGGCTGCTTATGCCACTTGGATGCAATTGGACACATGATAGAACAGACATTCTAATTGAACTACCCTATGATGGTGCTGATGTTTGTTATACTTTGATGATGTTAACCACAGACCTTTGTATTTAAAGTTTTACCAGCTGGCTAACCTGCTTTCTAGTTTCAGTGCAGCGAAGAATCAACAGCTTGAAATAAAATCATAAATCATCAGACATGTATCCCACTAGTGATTTATCTGATAAATCAGTTTAATTGTGAAGGTGAACTTGTTTTTTTTAGTTGCATAAGATTTAACATTTCCATGCTAATTTCAGTTTTTTTTATGGAGATTTGAGTTTTTATGGTCATTCTGAGGCAGATATTTTATCTCAAAACTTGACTTCCATTAAACCCTGAAAAGTCACTTTTGAATCTCCTTAAAACCATGGAAATTAACTGCTTAATTATTTGAAAACTTATAAAATGGTTTTTTTCCAGAACATCTATTTGATTGGATTGATTTTTCTTTCAAACAATGGGACCTTAGTCCCTTTTTAAATAGTGTTATGATAATGCCATCATACTGTTATAATGATCAAGCTTTAGAACAATATTGGAGATTTATAAAACTCCTGTATAACAGATACAACATTAATTACCTAACAAGCTTTCAAGGAAATGAAACCATTTGTTTGCTCTGTGTGCAAGGCTGGTGGATAAAAGAGTCAGTTCTCCATTAGTAATATGTTTGTCCAAAAACACCATCAGAGTGAGACCTTATCATTAGATCTTTCTGACCCAAACTGATTACATTAATAAGAAGCATTCAGCCAAAAGTGAATCGGTTTGTAGCGCAACATCAAAGAGATCAGTAGAGAGTTTTTAGAGACCGTTCTGTTTAAAGATTTTTATCAACCCAATTTTCATCTGAAATGTTGCCTTAATTTGTATCTTCAAAGAGATTTTTATTTTATCACCTACCTGCATTTATTGTTGAAAAATGTCAAAAATTAATTGGCGTTTTTAGAATATTTAGTTAAAATAGTGAAGATATCTGATAGTGTCTTGCCTCCATGGTATCATTAAGGATTGTTTGGAACTAGTCTCCATAGTTATTTTTCTCCAGAAAGTATTTCATCAGTTCGATTTTTAATTAGAAAATATATAAAATATTCAGGGATTCTCATGCAATACTAATTAACACAAAAAGCTATTTCACTCAACCTTGCTACTAAAATTCTTTCCGCTGACCAGTGCCCTGGTCGCCTCCTTGTTTAATGAATGATTAATATTTGAATGCACCCTAATAATAGACAAAACACTCCTTAGTCCAATAACAAGGCTGTTACCATTTTCTTATTCTTATTAACCAATCAACTATGAGTTTTTGAACACTAAAACACACGCACAGGAAAAATCTTCTTGTCTATAATAACCATGGAGACAAGTTTCTTACTGTGTATAGAATATAGATATGGGACATATTAGTCACTTGATACTTAATACTTCAACTTAAATACTTTTTAAAAGCAAAAGTTTTAGTTGTCTAAGTTCTGTGCAAAATGCCTCTCTATTGGTTCAACTACAGGTATTGATTTCTCTTGGGCCCTTTGCCATTTAACAGTGGACAGTTTGTCTGAGTACAGACCTAAAAGTTTTCTGGAAGTGTATATAGCCAGGATGTATGACAGGAAACTAGACATTTTATGCATTCTGACTCTATTGTTGGCACTTTCCTTTAGTCTTTTAGAATGTCTAGCCGATGATAAAATTCAATAATATTCATCCGAGCATCAGGCCCATGTTATAATCATCGACTATCACCAGGTTCAATGAGGAGCATAGTAGGGACGCTGAGACTTCAATTTACACATGTTTGCTAAGGTAGATAGACAGTTGGAGCAATTAGTTATAACTTTAAAAGATAATATACAAAAGCCTGAGACCTACGGTCTGCCCATTTTATAGTAACTACCATTAGGAAACGGTGTGTGACTCAAGCTATGTCAATTCTGGAAACAACCACTACCTTTCTACAGGCATGACTAAAGCAATCACTTTTCTCATTAACTCCTGGACTAAGAACGACAAAAGTCTTCCTTAGAAATATAAAATCCTTAATCTTCACTATGAGCTTTTCTTACAGAACTTACATCATCAGGCTTCCTTAGTGGGTCTTTCTCTCTACATAATATCTATTGTTCTCAACATCTGAAAGCTCTTTCTATGCTCATCATTTACTCAATTTTCAAAAGGACATTCAATAGAAAAAAAGTAACAGGTCAATAGTAGCTGTTGCTTCTATAGGGCTACTAGTAGCTTAATCTTGCAAGCTTAATCTTGTCTCAATTCAAACCATGACGCTCAAACCAAAACTAACTCTTCAATCAATTGATATGGGGTGGTCAAAAAGGTACCAAACAAAGGTTGAGGGTTACTTTTGGGCAAAGTTTATTAGTTACACAGTATGTTAGTGACTAAATTCTGAAATATATTGGGTTTGTAAAAGTCCATATTGGGCAAGGCCTCAATTTATCCAGCTAAAGACACTTCCTTTTACGGACTACTCGCTTGCTGGATATTTTTAGTGAGGCTTTTAAATGACATTGCAGTGCCTAACATTTCTGATTTCTTTGGGAACATTATCTGAATTTCTTAATTCAGGTCAAAAGTCAAAAAGAAAAAGAAAACACTTGGAAAAAGTAGAGCAAAATTAGGGAATTTAAAAAATGTGAAAAATGTTTTTTGTCTGCTGCTTTAAGTTGAAATGGTAAAACTCTTTACGGTTTATAGTTCTCATATACAAGTTAATGTGTCTGGTCATTTTAAATCCCAACACCTTTATGGATGTGTTATCAATCCTTATAGTGAATGATGAAACTTTGCTCCAAGAAAACCACTGACGTTGAGGATATCTTATGTATTTAGTGACAGATTGAGGCTCAGCCCATAGATAACGATAATGAATAACCCCAAGTTTGACACTGGAATGAGGGAAATCAATGTAGTCAATAAGTAGCCTGTAAAAAATAAGTGTTTGAAAATAACACATAATTTAAATAACTGGTAGGCACATTCATTCATTTTAGACCTTCGTTTAAGGCAAACATCCATCTAGGTGTCCGAAATGACCAACTTTTGTATCTTGACCTCATCATGTTGAATTGCTGGATAATTGGGTGTCCAAATAAGTTAAATTTTTGTTACAGAGCGTCCAAAAGACTGCGCTGGATATCAATGTTGAGGCAGTTAATGCCAATTTAAGCATGATATTCATTATTTCACTACTTACCCTATAAAACCAACTTTGGCATTTTACAAAATTTAAATGCAATCTGAAAGTTTTTTATCCTCCAATATATATTTGGAGGGATGGCGATAGCCTCTGTCTGTCCTTCTGTCTATCTGCTCAATAGCCTCACTTTTAACCTTGAATAAGGTGTTGTGGTCTTAGAAAAGACGGATTGGATTGCTTTTCAGGCTTCCTCATCCAATTCACCTTGCTTCCTATATATAAATTTATGAACACTAAAACATACAGGTACAGGGAAAATCTTGTCTCAAATAACCATGGATACAAGTTTCTTGTTGTGCTAAAGTTAGACAGTTATGCCAAATCATAAGTTGTTGTATTAAACTAGAACCCATGATATTTCATAAGGTTGACGAAAGACAAGAGTTTGGCTTTAGTCAGTAGAATTTTCTGGAACACTTTAATATATTGATAAATAGGATCATGGGAAAAGAAAGTGAAAATTTTGGTCCCCTCAGAAATCTCTATTTAGAAGACAAAGAAAGGAAGTTTGTATACTTTGAAGTAGTTTGTATTCTTCTTCTATGATCTTGGCCATTTCGATGCTGGCCTTATTTTACTGAAACACAAATGGTATTATGTTTTTTTCATGACATCTTCCCGAGTTCAAGTTCAAACTCAAAGGATAAATAGTTTGTAACTTTTGAATCCAAAAACTTTCCCTTTCTGGACAGTTGTGCTTGATGTCTGCAGCAGAGTAGGGGTGGTGGGGTGGTAGTCTCCTCCAGGCAAAGAGCCCGGTTTCCTCTGTAAGGCAAATAATGTTGTCTACAATATTTTGACATCCCAAATGAATGGTCAGAATTGACCTCACAAGAGTGTCTTGTCATAAAATGTTGTAAACGTTAATAAAGCAATCATTTTGTCAGGGCTATCGACATCATCCTCTTACGCTTCATCTGTAAAGTCAGATCAGAAGTTTCATCTCAAAGTAATGGCAACACTCACTGTGCGTCAAATGTCCCGTGACAAACATTCCACATATATAGTTCATTGATTTCCCTCTGGTAAAAGTGCTTGGTACCCACATCAACTTGATAATGAAATAACCATGAGTGTGACATAAAACAAACAATTTTTTGAGCTAGGATGTAATATTGTCTATTGAAAAATTCTAAATATTTCTTAGAATACCTAATGGCCGTAACCTCTTTTTTATTTTTCTTTTGTTTTTTTATTTTTTGTGCTAAATAATTGTGAGTACCTTATGCCTCATTTGTCACACATATACTACAATTGGCAAATCGTTAAGTTTTTGGGAGATGCATTGAACTTTCTTCTTATGCATCAATTTAAGTTAATTAATTCTACAAGTGTTAATCGTGACATTTTTTTCCTTATTTTTTTAAAATCTAATAATAGTAATACTCTTTATTAAATCTTGAAAACCACATAGGACAATGACAATGCGCCTCTTTTCTTGATGATGAAGGCCTTGCACTTTAAACGCCTACATGTATACAGCTGAAACATAAAATAGAACTTGAATAGGGTCAGCTGTATTGTGGATATAAATGGTCACGTCTGTTGAACATATGTTCAAATGTACTCAATAAATGGGCGTATAGTGTGATTAAGACGTTTTAGGGGTTAAGACCTTTCAAAGCATTTCTATAGTTTTGTTGCTGTTCAGCTTTACTATGGATTCCCAATGTTATTATGACACGGTTGTTTGAACAGGTATCATGATCTGTTCAAATGTGCACAATTAATAGGCCTACAGTATGGTATACATATCCTAAACGTATGGCACATGAGAGAATCGGCCGAACTACCTGCCATGCAGGGATGAGAGCTAAGCTGTTTCCCCTAAAGGGCACATAACTTTTGGTGAGAGTTTGGGGTAGGAAAGTAACTAGCATCTTTGATATTTTTCTGTGTCATTCAGCAAGAATCTCACCATTTGTGCACAACGTGAGCTGCCAGCTAAGCTGAGAGTAGGCAAAGACCAATCGTGTGTCATATTATGTCAGCACTAATAATAATAATATTATGTAACATGGGCAGTGACATTCATATAGGTCATTGAACTTCGATGATGAGTGACTTGCATCAGCTGAGAGCTCTTTGTCTGCTGCCACGCGTGCAATGTAACTTAGTCGAATCCACCCCCTACCCGCGCTGGTCTTTAGGGCTTAGGATCTTAGAAAAAGTGTAGTTTTGTTGCTATATAACTTCAGGATCTTAACGTGCATTATTGAGCCCCTATCAACCAATGTAACAATGTTATAACGATACACTTGTTTTAACAGGGACTATGACCGAGATAGATATCAGAAAAGATCTGGATGGATGGACATCAGGCAGCTTGATAATATCATGTAACTTATTTATAATCTTCAGGGTTTGTTTTCATCTGCATTTTGAATCTACGGAAAAGGGCTCTATTCTTTCTTTATTTCGTCACCATTTCTCTGTATCACTCTCAAAAAGGCGTTGCAGAACTTTCAATGTTTGAAACTCTGAACTTTTTTTAACTTCATTCATTGAGAATTTGTCACATGCCATATAAATCTCTCATCCACTGGTAAATGAACTCTATGGAAAGGTTGATGTTTGAATATTGATTTGTAATTATTCTTCATTTGCACTAACTGTTTTTGCTGTGTGTTGATTCTCATATTTGATGCACAGTGTTTTCTGGAATGGTCAGAAGTTTTGGGTGACATTTTGATTTTACTATTAATTTCCCATGGTTAAAAAAATGTATTCAATAGAAATTTTATTCGGGGACATTTTCCTCATTTATTCTTCTTAAAAAATATATATATAAAAATTCTGCTAATACCAAGTTATTTTATTCTTGATATGTTCATGTAGAAATAATGCTAGAAATTTCTCTAAGAACACTGAAGGACTGTGCGTAGAAGAACACCTTTGTCATAGACTTATAGAAATAGACGATTTTGTTGACCTTATAAGCTTCTCATGCAATGTATTGTGGGTAGTAGGAGGGGTTGGTTATAGCTAGACCATAGTATTATGTACAGAAAAGTATAAAGGCTTGTAACAATATGCTTCTAAACTAGCGTGACCATTTAAATCCACAATGCAACTTATGGCTCTATTGAAGTGCCATTTTATGCTACAGGGGCCGGTTGGTCAAAAGAAAATTAGCTTAACGACAAGAATACCTTTGTTACTTCATCTAACCTGCCGTTAAGCTAATTTTCTTTTGAAAAACCAGCTACTGTTGTAAATGTACACATGTAGATTTTTAAAGTGGCTTGAGCTACCAAAAGTCAGACTGTTTCGTATTTTGTGAATGTTCAGTTGAAAACCTTGAGTGAAGTACCTTTAAAAACCGAAGCCAGTAACCCTTGCAACTGGAGATTTGTGTCAATAATGGTAAAACTCTAATAGCTTTTTATTAGGACATTTTCGGGTTTTTGGTGAAAACAGACTGGGATACAGGCTCAAATTTATGGTTGATCATATTTTTGCCATTGTATGATCACCCCTTAATCATTCATAACCAAAAATAGAATTTTAATTTTGGGTCAATTTAATTATAGTAGCTGGACCCATCATAATCAAAACATTTGAGAGAAGTCATCCTTTAATTGTTTACTTGTCTGTCAAATATTTGTGTTGTCATTAAAACACAGCCTCTGCCACCAAGAACTATTAAAGACAACTTGTGATATCTAATCATTACATTGAAAAATGATGCTTTGAAATTAAAAACCAGACTCCAACATCTGAGGTCATAAAAGGAGGATAATAAAGGCAATTTATGTCAAGCTTGGATATTTATTTCGGTTGTTTTGTCATTTCTGTTTACGTGAGATGCCCTGATTTAAAATCAACTCTATTTTGATGAGTTTTATGATAAGTTAGCAATTCTATATATATCTCTGCAAGAGTCATTGACATTTTCCCAGTAACAAAACACGGACAAAATGAATATTGGATTTTTAGAAATAGCCACCAATATATGTATGAATTATATCATCTTAAAGTTACCATGTTATTTGTTGAAATAGCTAAAGAAAAGAAAGTTAGATATAGTTTACAAATGTTTGGATTATCATAAGAAGCTGTAAAGTTTTCGTATTTTTAAAGGTTCTGATTATCCAAAGGAAGCAGACATGTTTGGATTTTTGGGGGATTGACATCATATAAAAAAAATGTATTGCTTATTCTGTTGTCTACAGAAATAGTCAATGTTATTGATGAATGCACTAGTTAATGAATGACTTGCATTCATGAGTCCAGAAAAGGTGTTACATTATCAGCCTGTCTGGTTATGTACCAACAAAAGATCAAGGTTGTTCTCAGAACTGGGAGGTAGGTTCAACCCCTTGGCAAATCTGGAATAAAAGTAAAATAATCTTCGCATATCATTGGAAAACTAAACTTTTGAAAAACAAGTTCTTGAGGATAAAATAGAGAAAATATTCGGTCAATCTGAAAATATGAAAATGTGCACATTCACAAAAGGCTTCTTATTTGCACTTTTTGGTTAAGTTATTGCATAATTTGTTGAACTTTTTTTAATGAAAAAATGTCTATAGTTTGGTAGCTAATGCCAAATTAATACATGAATACAAATTATCAATTTCAAACTCAAAGTTATGAGACTTTCTTGAAACCCTTTTGATCAAAGCATGTCATTTTCTTCTCTTGTGTTCGATTAGGAGCGTTGCAAATACATAATAGTACTTCTTATATGTGTTTTTTATTCTAAAAAACACTCTTGCTCATATACAATCCTTGAAATTTTGTAAAGAAATTTCTGAATACTAGAAAGATGAACTATGGAGAAACAGTTACTTCTGATGAAGTATTCAGGATATAACAAAATGAAATTCAATTTGGACTCGTAAATGCTGTAAAATCAGCTCTGTTTTTTTGTTAGTTATCATTATTTGCTGTGGCAACATTGATTTATCCGGTATGTTTAGATCTGTCAAACGTGAATGTCTGTAAGAGAGGAATGTGGATAAAAGTTGGACTTGAAATAGAAAGTTGCAGACATTTCGGCTAAGACGTGGTAATCAAATTAGCACAATTACCCCCAGAGTGTAGTTCCAGCTCTGTTCAGTGAGCTGTGTATCTTTGGTGTGACTTTGGTATGGAATTGGTAGGGTTATCACGATTGACGGATTGCTGTTGCTCTTGGTGGCCAGCCAAACCATTCCTTAAGGTGTTGAGTTGACTAGCGAGAGCATCATTTGTTTTGGCAAAACAAGAGGCAATAAAACAGGCAAGTCTAAACCCAGCCAATTTGGACAATTAACAAGATAAGTGGGAGTGTGTGATGAAACATTCGCTTGAGAATTCATCCTGTCAAACACTAACCATCAAAAGTCAGCCCTCCCTTCTCCTATGTTAAATACTCTAAAAATCTACTCTCTTTTGAAGTAACCAAAAATAGAATTTCCAATCCTTTCAATTGTGAAAAATCAACGATGAAAAGTGTCACAAAAAGACTTTTTTGTACAGTGTTCTTTATCCGTTTTCAATTATTTCAATTTATCATTTCAATTATAATCATACAAACAATGCCAGTGAATTACTATCAATGATTACTAGGACCTTGTTTTTTTTATCCTGTATCCCATGTATTGGTTATTTGGTATTTAAGCTAACATGCTTTGCTATCTAAAAATTGAGATCACATTTAAATAAGAAGACTCATCATTTACAGCATTCACCATTGGATGATGTTAACAATCTGTCTAATTTTGGAAGTAATTTACAAATCTGTTGAACTCAACCCTAAAAGGTGCTGAATAGCTATATATATTTAGGACTTTTCTAGTTAAAAAGATCATTCTTATTAATGTCCCTGTGTCAGAGTGACTTTATTTCCAAAAACAAATGTATATCCATGGTTATTTTAGACAAGAAGATTTTCCCTGTGCCCGTGTGTTTTAGTGTTCATAATTATATATATTTATGGAAGGTATCAGCTCAACCGTCAGATTTTTATGGTCCATTTCAACCATGTTTAAAGGGAAAGAAAATCTAAGCTTTAGACTAGTTTAGATGGAAGGAGTAGAGTTAATTAAGTCCAAAACAACTGTCCAACGTTTGTTTTATCCCCTTGTAAGCGAATAATTGAAATTTGAAGGTGGCGTTACAATAGAGAATAAGCTCCATAGGCCATTCACAAGGCCGCCACCATTTTTGTATTAGTTTTATCCAATTTGAATAAAAATGTAAGTGCGTTATAGAGTAGTCATGTGATGAAATTTAGCCAATTGCTGGCTAAGCAATGTCGTGCGGTTGCATACTGACCTATATATTCGGAGACAATCTTCCCACTTCAATTTTGTTGCCATGTTTTTTTGGACCTAAATCTACCATTATACATTAGAGAGCGGTAAAAACACGTCATTATTGATCTAAAAAAAGCTACACCAACATCACGTCATCCTAAAACGGAAAAAGGGCTACACAGATAAGCCACTGAAAGGACATACTTCTGTCTGTTTTTATTAGCTTGAGGGTCAGTGGAGGTAATTGACGTGAAATGTTTTAAGTACTTTGAAGGTTGTTATCGACGATAATCCCTACGTATTTCTAGAGATTTCCCCTCCTTTAAATGGCAGGAACTGACAAATATTGAAAATGGTAGTTAGCACAGACTTGGATAATCAGCGTTATTTTTCTCAAAATAAAAGCTTTCTCTTCATATAATCTCACAGTTATGTGTTAAGTAGCTTTTTGTCCCCCGCCACGCTATAAATATAATAATACATTTTCACTAATTGAATTTCAAATGTTTGTATGAATGATCAGATAAGCACAAACTTCTGCATCTACATGTATAACTTTCAAGATGTTTTCTTGGAGGGGGACCTGTTAGTGACTCCTCTTCTACAAATAACAAAAACTTTAAAACTTGAACATAAATCCTGGTTATTCAAATGTTTATGGTTATTCACACACATCTTACCTTTTACGGGCTAGTGATAATACAGTTTAATTAGTTAGTGTCTTTTAGAAAGTGAATATAACAGTATTCTCGTTATTTTGGGATGACACTTTCTTGAAAATATAGAGAAATACTCTGGGACCCGGGTTCGATTCCCGTTTCGGGCGTCACCCAAAAATCAAGAAAGTGTCATCCCAAAATAACGAGAATATAGTGATAATACATTTTTTTTCTTTCGGCATAAATCATGAAGTTTTTAGAAGGGGTCACATTTTTTAGAGTTGGAATCAATAAGAAAAGTTTGAATTTGGGCAGCTCATGTTACTTTAATGTTTACCAATCTTCATGTCAACATTAATGTTTGGATGAGGCACATAAGACCGATTGCCTCTGATTATAAGAAATAAAAAACATGTACTGAAAGTGTAGATGTGGAGTCATGCGTGTTGCTATATGCCATGTCAAATAGAGGTCAATTATAAAAATAACCTTTCACATCCCAAAATTTTAGTGACGTCACTAGTCTCCAGGTCTATTATCCATGAAATTGTTGGAATCAGTCTAATGATTCAGATTGAGTTTCTACTTTACCAGGTATAAAAACATTTTTTATGACAAGGCATATAATTATTCCCACAATAGCAGCAGAATATTCCGTCTTCTCCTAAATATCCCACAAGCACTCTTTGACTCAAATTTCACAGCTGGTCTTTTTGCCATATCTGATCTTTACAGATAAATAAAAGTTACACTTTTGCATGAAGAAATTGCTACGGGAGCTGACTTTTGGCTAGATTACGTCTGAGATAAGGTTTTCTCAAAATGCTGTCTTGTTTTGGAGGAGATAATATGATACTTCAGAGATTTGACTTGTTGGTAGATTGAGACTGTCCCCACCTGTGACTCGGATCGATTCTACTGTCATTAAAATTTCTCTGAATTGTCAAAACAGCCTCAGCTGTATAGCACAATATTTGTCTTAGTTGACCAGTTGTTCAACGTAGCTCAATAATGCTTTTTAATTATTCAGAATGTATTTTACAATATCTTGCCCTATGTCCCTAATGATAAATTTAGTTTATTAACCAACACATGCCTCCCTGATCTCCTTATAAAAGTGTAGAAATTCATTATCTTTATAAGACAAGGGACTTTCTAGGCCACTTGTTAATTTTGGTGTCAATTTAGTGTTATTATCTGTGGGGGAGACTTAGTTGGAATTGTCTACATTTGTTGAAAGCTCTGAAGCTGACCAAATTCCTGGTAGGCTTGTTCTGTCACCCCATGTTTGTCAGAAAATTTTGGGGATAGAAAGTGTGGAGTCCTCGCAAAATACCAGCAGAATGCGCTTGTGTTTCCTCGTGGATTAGCCTAATTCCTGAAACATTCAATGTGGATATATTGCAAAATAATAGAAAATATCTGAGATTCATCAGCCAGTCAATCTATCAACAAGCTAACTCCTGTCACTTTTACTCTTGTTTCCCTGGTTTTGGCAAGAACAATTTTCAAAAGTTTTAGACTGTGGATTAGAGTTGATCCCGGACCTCCCTTGTTACATGGTAAATTAAGGCACTTATGCCATCAGAAAATAAAGCTAAGGAATACACTAATCCTGCACATTTAGCACACATACTTGTAACTTTGTATATTCACAAAAGTTTATGTAGACGTTTTTATCTCACATAACATGTCTACATATCACACTTAAGGAGGACATTTAGCTCCTGGTTGTTCATTCCATTCCTTTTTAGAAAGTGTCCATGGTTTCTACCAGAGGGCATCTTTTTTTTGTTCCTTAAATGAATTGAATTGTAAGTCTATACTTCCATTCCCCTTTATTTAACCATTGATTGTGATACAGCATCTATGTTCATTGCTGTAGACCTCACTGCCTAATAGCTACATGTATATTAGTCTTGTCAATTCATCGAGAACAGCTACCATGCACATCAGGGGAATACAAAATATTGATTTCATTTGGATTACGCAAGAAAATTATTGGCTTATTTGATAAATATAACCTGTTAGAATCAAGGGATCCAATAAGTGAGTGTAAATATTCCAATGTCCCATCTTTATTTATAGAACCCCAATAGCTATTTTAGATTCTCATTAAGCCTGTTTAAAATAAGTCTCTAACACTTTTAAAAGGTGTCTTCAATTTGATATGTTTCTCATATCAATGACAAGACTATAAAGATAGGATACCTTTGTACCCAAATTATAAATACATTTATCAGACAAGAAAATTCTTTTACTGCTTGGACTTGAAGGTTCTAAGAAATCAGACCTAGTTAAAACCAGATTACTGCCTTGTCTTCTTAATATCGCTGCTGCCTCTGTGGTCCAGTGGGGTTAGAGTGATCGTCCCTCAGTCCCACACAGACCTTCCATTGATGCGATTTTTCACTCGGTCACCATATGTGGAAGAGTTGCCAGGTACTCACCAAAGGTCGGGGGTTTCCTCCAGGCAATGAGCCTGGTTTCCTCCCCCCAAATCAATCAATCAATCTTTATACTGTGGGTGAGTAACTCCGGGCTGTTTTGGCCATTTTGCGCACCTAGTAAGAAGAAACATTTAGTAAGCCAAGAAATGCTGATGCTGAAATATGAGTGGGTAAGGGTGGGCGAGATGCTTTTTGGATCGGTTGTAACTTTTATTGCCAAATGGCCTTACCTGTTGAGTACAAAGTAAAGCCGTAATCAAACAAATAAAATTTGTGCTGGGATACATTTGTTGAGTCATCTGTCAAACGATTGTTTGTGCCTCAAAATAAAGGTGATGGTAAGATAACCTTGTTCAAGACACAATCCTGCCCAGAAACACATAGAGTTGAAGTTGATTGATTGATGTTTTACGCCACTCTCAATATTGTTTCATGTTTCACTTACATGTTGGCGTTGCCAGGTTTAGTGGTAGAGGAAGCTGGGTTCATCACCCTGAGGAAACCACCACCTTTGGCGAGTACCTGGCAACTACGGCGATTGAGTGAAAAATCCACTCAGAAATTTTTGGATGTTTTTATTTTATCTGAGGGGAATTCCAGCCCCCGAACTGACAAGACTAACGTCGATGGGAGGCGTGTGTCAGACTGAGGGACTATCACTTTAACTGACTGAGCCCCCCCCCCCCCCCCTGTTCAAGTTGAACTTAAGGTTTTATGAAAAAAAGATTTTTTATGAGGTTCGTTTTAGTGGCAGAATCTACATCCTGTAACCTCTGAGGTTTTATTCCCGCCAGAGCAATGCTTATTTTACCTTTATGTATTTATTATTTTTTCTGGTGAATAAAAATCAATCAATCAGTAACCAGCAGATGGCAATAGGGCCTCCCCCTGACCATGAAACCATGAAATACAATAATTTAGATGGAATTACTTGTGTGTTTATGTGTGATTTATTAGGTGCAGAAATGGGTATGAGCATCCAAATTGTTTGTTTCTAATTCAGTGAATAAAAAGGGATGTCAGTAAATATTTATAGTTTTGCTAGATACATGGAAAATAGTATATACTTTAAGTAAATATACTTAAAACCATCTTAGTCAAAATTATTATTGTTTTAACTGTTGTAGCTGATTTCAGATCTACATGTTATTTTAGACAAGCAGATTTTCCCTGTGCCTGTGTGTTTTAGTGATCATAAATATATATAGTGAACAGCTCAAGGAAAGCACTTCACTCCCATACTAGAAGGAACCCTCTAATCCATTTGGTGATTAGTGTCCCTCTGTGTAACACTGGTGGGTGAAAGTTTGTCCGTCTGTTTCCTGAGGCAATACTTTAGGAGAAAGCCTATAAAATGCCCTGAAGTAGTGTTGCGGAATCGATGAATCTTCTATGTAATATTGCTTTTGAGTCCGATCAACATTTTATGATGTATACATCCTGTGAGCTTGAATTCAGTTTTTTGGCTCATTTATGGTAAAAAAGGGTTCCTGTTGATCTATTTAAGCTGTTTCCCGTTGCATAACTTTTGGAGAAAGTCAAGTTGGCTAAGTATTGGCCCTGTTGTTGACTGATTGTTTGGCTATAATGGCATGGCCAAGCTTTTATGTTGTTTTCCTCTAAAGTGGTTTGGAATGTGAGAAATAGTTGGGCTGGTGAATAAATTGGGAAGCAGTTGAAGAACATCCCTCCTTGTTAGTGTGACCAGCCATTATAGGTAATGGTGCTGGGACATTTCCAGATCACAACTTTGTCGGTTGTCAATGGCAGGTTCAATACCCTCCACTCTAACAGTGACTTTATACTTTACCCACAAGTGTTTCTATCAATTATGGCAAACTCTTAAGGCAGCTTTCCACTGTCATTTAGAATATCCACTATACCAAACTCATTCCCCTCTCTCGGATTGCTGTCCATGTCCAGTCACTACAAAGTCAACTAGACTCTCAGTCAGAAATACAGACCTTCTGTCAACGGACCAAAGAAAAAAATGTTGAATTTTTTAGTAGGTCTTACACTTGATTGCCCTATGTGGAAGAGTTGCCAGGTACTGAAAGATCAGGATCCCTCCCCCGCTAAACGTGACAATGCCACTGTATATAATTGAGACTCCTCCAGCATCGTGTATGTTATCATGTGCAAAAAATGTTGCAAGCAATACGTAGGAGAAGCTCAAAATTCTCTGTGACAAAGAGCTTCCAACCATTTACCTGGCATTAACCTTGGACATGCTGTGTCCGTGGCACAACATTTCAATAACCCCAGGTCATTTGGTTAAGGACCATTTCGACATCATGCCTATGGAGAAAAGAACCTACCTAGGAACCAAATTGCCTATATTTACCTTTCTTTTCCCATTATCATATTTTGTTCAATTTCAGTTTACCTGACTTCTTGCCGTAGTTGAAGATCCGTACAATAAGTATTTCAGAAAATTTTTACTACGGCCAAACTCCTGTCTGTCCTGGGTTTTGGCTTTTTACAACAACCTATGGCTGTGCATAAAGGTTTAAATGACATATCCTCTTTTAACACAACTGGAAACTTATCTCTTTGATTATTTTAGTCAAGAAGATTTTCCCTATGCCCGTGTGTTTTAATGTCTATAAATATATAAGTGATATAATCTTGAGGCATAAACAGGGCCGTTTCTAGAAAAAAAATCAAGATTCCGATCCCAAACTCATATAAAGAAAAATTTCGCCGCCAACCCCCCCCCCCCCCCCCCCACCACCAAAAAAAAAAATTTCCTCCTTTCAGTGTAAGACATTATTTTCAATATGAATTCTAGTAAATGATTAAATGATTCTCTCGCAGAGCTTTGTCGTTTGAGCCGTTTGTGCATGCCATATTTTTCCCAAAGGACGTACAAAACGCTGTTTTTGAGAAAACTCAACGCCGAGCCGTTCCAGCTTCGCTTAAATAATGTTATTTTTTTTTACAAATATTGGTCAACTTACAACAAAAAGTAATTCCAAAATCTAACCTTTTCAAAGAAACAAACATTTAAATAAACATCAAACCGTCAGTCTTCAGTTTAGTCGACGATGAATCTTCGCGCGAAAGCAGATCACGTGCTACAAACACTTACGGGTATCCGATCAGTTACGCGTGTTTAACCCAAGCGATCACACTTTCCCGCTGATTACAGTCGGCTTACTTATCAAGGCCTTTTCTTGCAAATTTTCAACCTCTAAATATAAATAAAACTTTTTATGGAGTTACATTTGTCAGCCGACTCGGGGACTTTCCGAACACGAGAAATGACGTCACAACAGCTTTAACGTTGGCTGTACGGTAACTGTTTCCAACTAAAACATGCAGACGAGCGGTAATCACTGAATGTCCGGTCCCTAAAACTTCATTTCAGAGTCTTTGGAGAAATTAAATTATTTTACCAAAAGTCGACTGAGCCCAGCTTCACTTCTGTGGAATTTCTTGTCAATGCAAACACTGATGTAAATTTTAGCATTGAAAAACCGGCAAAAGTGTATGATTACTGATTGGCCGGTTACCCGTACTATACAGAGCAGTCAGAAGACTACGCTTAGTTTCGTAAATTAATTTTATTTCTTTTGCTTGTTTATTATATGTTTGAGATTGCTGCTATCCACATAGTCTGTGCAACTGGTAAAATCATTGTCTATGGTCTTTTTCGAAAGCACAATCTCTCCCGCGTTTCCGGAGCCTCCGGTACTAAAACTTTGCAGCACTCTGCAGATAATCAGTGAATAAGCGCCCCAACGGGAAACTAGCAAATCAATTGGTCCTAATATTTAATTGGCACAGCCCACCAACAGTCAATCAACCCAACAGCTATGATTGACATCTTTGTAAACGCCGGTATAGCGTATGAACATTTTAGAGTGGATGAATACATAGCACGTCATTCATTGTCACGTGATATAACTTGGTTGAGATGGCTGTCATTTTGACAGACGTTCTTTCCTGCCATTTTCTTTAAAAACTGTGACACAGACACTGTTGGTAGTCTTCAGTTTTTAGGCCACTTGAGTGATAAATGCGTCTGCCTATATTTTAAAAAATATACACGATACAAGAGGGGCATTCAAATGACACGGATCGAAACGCAGAATTAGAATGTTCAAGAATCGGGTGGAGTCGTGGTCAAGTCAGACAGTGTATCCACGCTGACGGCGTTTGTAGACCAATCGGAAACTTCACTCAAGTCAGGTGACCACTTGGCAAACTAACAAAATCGGAACAATTTCTTTTCGTTCGTACCGCTGACTACAGTTCATTTTGTGCCGGCGGTAGCCCCTGTGTGTGTACCGTTCAACGGCGCGATGCAACTCAAACGGACTGAATACGGAGTCTCTAGTCGCCTTGTCTTACAAAGCCATGCGCAAAACGTTCTTAAGGGCCTATTTTTTTTCCTTTTTCATAAAATAAAGCCCCCATTTATTTTTTCTTCATTTAGTTTGGGCGCCCGACCGTTTGGGCGCCCGACCGTTTGGGCGCCCAATCGTTTTCCGGAAGCAAAACGGTCCTAGATACAGCCCTGATAAAGCATCAAATGATCATAGTGTTCCTTTTTGATGCACATGTATCTATTTTCTGAACCCTTTTATCCATTGACTGGCTGCATGATCAACGGAACCTTTTTTTCTAAATCAATGACTTTTCTTATTTTTGGCAAGAAATTTTCTTTAGTGTTTATTAAGTTTTTGTCCTGGTGTATTTCATGATTTTGTATTAGAAATTTGAAACCTATCTGAAGCTTAGCATTGCATTAGGACACTTGTACTTTTAAATTCACACTTTTTTTCCACAAATAGACAGAGACGAGATCTGCTAGAAAGAAAAATGATTTTCATTGAAAGGTTTAGAGATGTTTTATGGTTTCTCATGCTGTCATTTTTGCTTTTTGTTGTTTTTCTTTTCTTGCAAAAAAGACCCCAAACCAACATAGATGTATTTATAATTAATCTATATCCGGTGAATCATTTGGCTGTGTCAACAAACTTTCTGAATTATTTGTGACGTTTCCTGGATTAAATCTGACATATTGAAAGTTGTGATCTGATTAGCCTAGATCTATAATCTTGTCAATAATGGCTAAGTTGTGTTAAATAAGATATGACATTTATCCTCTGTGGATGTGTGTAAATCTCTTTGTTGATAAGATTACTGCTAATAAGAGCTTATCTTGTCTGCAACCATTGGCTTCATCTCACCCTGTCTTTATAGGGTTTTTTTAACTTAAGCTGGTAACATATATATTTACTATGTGAAGTTTGGAAAAATGTCAAATTTATTTTTCTGTTTACTGAGGTCTCCAAGTCACTACCATTGGCTTCCGAAGGCAAAGGAACCTTTGGAAATTACATATTTATTCTTATCTGTCTTGATTACTAAGAAACTAACAGGCTTTGGTTGGAAGACTTTCTAACATTGTAAATTATATATTTCGAAGTTCTGCACTATAAAATACCAATATCATGTAAACCCCAATCAGAAAATAATGTCACCTGAAATTTGTAAATCCGACCGTGGGTTGATTGATGTTTTACATCGCACTGAAGATTATTTCAGTTTTATAGCGACTTTGCCAGGTTTAGTCGGATGAATTAAAGCACAAAGCTTCAGCGAGTATCTCGGACCATTGTAAACCAGTGACTCAATTTGAAATAACTGACAGATGGCTATAGAATATATGTATCTTCAAGGCAATCATTTATAATCGTATATGTAGGAATATCATTGGTTTTAGTTTATTGCATCACCTTGGGATTGGGGTCTAAATGATATACCGCTTTTTAACACAGTTAGAAAATTGTATCCATGGTTATTTTAGACAAGAAGATTTTCCCTGTGCCTGTGTGTTTTAGTGTTCATAAATATATATATTTCTGAACACACGGGCACAGGGAAAATCTTCTTGTATATTTGTATATATATTCTACAAAAGTCTAAATGATACACCCCTTTTTAACACAATTAGAAAATTGTCTTCATGCTCATTTTAGACAAGAAGTTTTTCACACTGGCACAGAGACGTTCTTTTTTTCTACACAGATTATTTAGAATACTTAGTTATTTTTATAGACTGACCGTTGAAAGTTGTTTGAAAGCTGTATTCCAGGATTTCAATTACATGTAACTTGGTCTTAAAATGAATGAACATGCATCCCAGTTTTTCAAATTTTGTTTACTTTTCAGACACTATTTCTACTCATACAGCACACAGACTGTATGGATTTTCCTCATTCCACCATCAATCATTTTGCTTTTCGATGATTTTCAAAGTCTTGCATGGTTCTCTGTAAAATTTAAGTCACTTTTTTCAAGATTTCAAGATCTAAAGTTGCGAGACATTGAGAGAAAGAAATTGGTTATGAATGTTTGTTGGTCTATTAAAAGTGTCTAATACCAGTCACTACGCCACGCCCCAAACATCGTTTGTGCCTGAACATGGAAATCATTATTTCTTAGCCTTTTTTAATGTGCAATTTTACTTCTGAATACATAAGGTCTTTTTTCTGTTTCAGTGAAAGTTTGATTCGCTTAGCGTTCCAGAGTCTTCAACTGGTTGTACAGGATTTCCTGCCTATCATACCATGTGTATATCTTCAAGTTTGTGTTGATGTAGCGTCTAAATTTGGCTTGCAGACCCAAGAATTAAACATCAGCCTAACATCAATAGGTCTTTTGGTAAGTTTTCTACCCTTCCAGCAATGTTAATATACTTAGGGAATGTACAAAGCAATAAAGTCGGCAAACATTTTTTACAGTTGAATTATATCACCTTGATTACTTAAGGCTGGTTGCAAATTTATTAAAGATCTTCATTTTAGCTATAATGCTTTGATCATAGGCCTCTTTGGGTACTGTTGTCCCCGAGGCTTTGTAAAAAAGCTTTTGTTTCCTATCACAAAGGATAATGTTTTGATCTGGATGTTTTCTATAAGTTAGCCAGCTTTATAAACATCTTTTCTTTTTACATTTTAAACATGGCACATAATATCAATTCATATTTTCGTCAAATAATATTGGTTCTTATTAAATTCTTTATGTTCATTTCTTGTGCTTTCGACATAAGCTCTGTAGTTAATATTTCCTGTTTTAATTTGCAAAACTGTCATACACTTCATGGTTTGTTGATCCTGGCGCACCTAATTTACACAGTCAACATGAACCTTATAATGATTGTTAAGCACTGGTGTAATTTTTCTTAAGATATGTGTAATATTAAAGCTCCACAAATGATTGACTGATCACCCAAAGTGGATTGCCACCAAGGGAGTAAACAAGTATATTTATATACCTTTTCTTCACCTATTTTGCTGTGTAATTTTCTCATTGCCACCTGGTCCATCTCCAATTCAAGTAAAGACTGGAAGATCTAACAGGAGCCACAATATCTGCAACCATTCAGAGTAACTGATATGTAGTAATTGACTTGTTGTTTTTGAATCGCTATTACTAGTATTTCAATATTACTCTGACATGACCTTGACCCTGATGAAAATCAAGTTCGCTTGGACATCTGAAACACAGAAAAATACAATACATCAAGAATATGTGACAAGCTTGAAAATTATTTCTGTCATTTAACCTTGAGTTTATCAAAAGTCGATTTCACAAATTCTTTTGTTATTTCCTGGAATCGTTTTATTTGAATGCCATCTTGATTGATTGCTGTTTTACGCCACACTCAAGATTATTTCACTTCTATGGCGGCGTTGGCAAGTTTAGTGGAGGAGCAAACCGGGCTCATTGCCCTTCGGGGAGTACCTGGCAACTCTTCCACACACTGCGACCGAATCAAAAATCCATGCAGAAATTGTTTAGTTTTTTTTGGTCTGAGTGTGATTCAAACCCGGGACGCATCTATGGAAGGTCTTTGGGGGACTGGGGGACGATCACTTCAACCCACTGGACCACCGAGACCTTCCTCTGTCCTTGTTGGTATATGTACTTAGGTCAGTTTTATCTCTAATTCTTGTACGCTAAGTAAGTTTACATTGAAGGCTTACCTCATTTCCAGTTACAGCCTTTTTACCCCTCGGCCAAATTTTGCCCGAAGGGTATTGTCGTTGCCTCCGTCGTCCGTCTGTCCGTCTGTCTGTCTGTCCGTCTGTCCATTGGTCCTTGTAAACACATTATCTAAAAAAGTCTCTAACTTACAACTTTGAAACTTCACACATTTGTTCAATACAGCAAGTACAAGAAGCCTATTCAAAATCAACGCGCTCGGATGTTTTTTTCAAGAGTTATGCCCCTTTTATTACCGCTGCTATAAAAAGCCTCGTAAACACGTCTAAAAAAGTCTTTAACTTACAACTTTAAAACTTCACACATTTGTTCAATACAGCAAGTACAAGAAGCCTATTGAAAATCAACGCGCTCGGATGTTTTTTTCATGAGTTATGCCCCTTTTATTACCGCTGCTATAAAAAGCCTCGTAAACACATCTTAAAAAGTCTTTAACTTACAACTTTAAAACTTCACACATTTGTTTAATACAGCAAGTACAAGAAGCCTATTGAAAATCAACGCGCTCGGATGTTTTTTCAAGAGTTATGCCCCTTTTATTACCGCTGCTATAAAAAGCCTCATAAACACATTATCTAAAAAAGTCATTAACTTACAACTTTAAAACTTCACACATTTGTTTAATACAGCAAGTACAAGAAGCCTATCAAAAATCAACGCGCTCGGATGTTTTTTTCAAGAGTTATGCCCCTTTTATTACCGCTGCTATAAAAAGCCTTGTAAACACATTATCTAAAAAAGTCATTAACTTACAACTTTAAAACTTCACACATTTGTTTAATACAGCAAGTACAAGAAGCCTATTGAAAATCAACGCGCTCGGATGTTTTTTTCAAGAGTTATGCCCCTTGCATTACCGCTGCTGTAAAAAGCCTTGTAAACACATTACCTAAAAAAGTCTTTAACTTACAACTTTGAAACTTCCTACATTTGTTCAATACAGCAAGTACAAGAAGCCTATTTAAAATCGATGTGCTCGGACATGTTTTTCAAGAGTTATGCCCCTTACATGACTATCAGCCAAAAACCTTCTTGTAAATGTGATGCATGTATGTGGAGTAGTTTTTCACTCACAACAAATTGTCTGGAAAATAAATATATCTTTGGTTTCTTTTTCCCAGACCCGAGGGGTCCTGATGGCGACAGCCACTTATTTCTTTTTTCTCTGTAAACTTTCAAATGGGAAATTCTTCAATATAGCTAAGAAATAAATTCATCCTCTTCAATGACATCCCTTTTATCAGTAAATCAGTGAGTTTATTACTAAATGTAATTCAATGCCGTAGAAGAAGCAATTCAATGAGAAGAGTCTGTTAATGTTAACGACACACAACTTCTCTGATATCCATCAGACGTTATTGTATTTTAATCATTGTGACTAGTGATGAGAATAACACAGTCTTAATTGACACTAACTCTTGTGGAAATAGAAATATTTCTGTATGAATCTTTTGGAATTGAGTCAAGTTTGGCAGACATATTGGAGACAGATGACTTATCTAAAATTACATCACCTTGTTATCTTACCTCATCATCATTGTATCAGTTGGTAGAATGCTAAGAAATGCTTGATTGTCAAGAAAGAATAATATCTGTGTAGTTAAAGCTCTTCTGAAAAGTAAAAAATACACGACCCTTCAGAATTCCAGTCTATGCATATCTGAAAACAATTTGTTCTTAAAACTAATTTAGACTATGGTTCTGACATTAGTAACATATCATGGCTATCAAAAAGAGTGAATCATTGGATGTGGAGGGAATGTGAATTTTTCCTTTCCGCCAAGCAACTTTTAATGTTTATTGGTCAATGATGACTGACTAACTAAAGACAAATATAGAAACTATAGCTTTTTTAGTAAACAGAAATTATTCTTGGTTGTCCCTGTTTTCAAAAACATATAACCAGGTATTCAGAGCATGTATTTGATGTTTATTATAGCAGTGTTCTATAAAAAGAGGGTTTCATATATGATCTTGGTCTAAATTGATTTTTAAAAATTAAAATTCATTTGAAAAAATGACACCGATTAGTCGTCTTGCATTTTTCAAAACTGGTCAATTTTTTTTTTAAATTCTATTTTTTCCGTTGGCATTTATTCATGTCAAGAGTTGTGAAGCACTATAAATGACATTTAAATGTACTCAGCGACACCAGAACTGGACGTTTTATGTTAAAAGAGGTCACTGTTAAAAACCCAAGATAATCACGTTTTCCAGCCGTCATTTTTTGTTAACACCTGCCTCGTATTGTCTATGGCGCGTTTCTATTATCAAGGGAGTAAACAAGTATATTTATATACCATTTCTTCGCCTATTTTGCTATTTGCCACCTGATCCATCTCCAAAGTCAAGTAAAGCATGCGAGATCTATCAGGAACAACAATATCGCCAACCATTCAGAATAACTGATACATATTTATAACTGTTTTGTGTTTTCTATTAACATTATATATATATATATATATATTGTGTGGCCTGATCTTCATAAACAACATTTTCGCAGCTGAATGCTTTTGTTTGTCACTGATTACTTTGATGAGGTTTCCTTTAATATACCTATAGTTTGGATTTCGTGTTTTAAGAAGATATCTGTAGCTTAGGTAAAAATAGTAATTATTGAGTTATTCTAAAAGAGCCCTCTTGCTAGTGCATGACTCGTAAATTTAGTACCCAATCCCCCACCATTGTCCGTGGACTAATGTAAGGTTAAAGAAGAACTCAGTTTCACTTTGGCAAGCCAACGTAATAGTGGAAAGATTTTAATCTTTGTAGCGTAGAAATGAAATGCAACAAGCTGTTACTCCAAACATTTACTCTGAACTCAAGTCCAAAATGTCATGACAACATATACCTTCAACATTATGTCACGACCAGAAGCAAAGATATGTCGGCCGCAATTGATTTGAGAAACACCCTACAGCTTCCCTGAAAGATATTATTTTGAGCCGTGTGCTAGGGCCAGCAATGTTTAATGCCCCTGCATTGATATACTTAGCAGTTTAAATATCACCAGCAGATGAAACAGTTCAATGTCCATATGAGGCCTCGGTGACTCAGTCGGCAGAGAAATAGCCCCCCTGTCCGGCACAGGTCGGGTGTTTTCTCCAGGCAAAGAGCCAGGTTTCTTCCCCACTAAACCTGGCAACAATACAATATTAGTGAAAAAATCCTGAATGTGGCATAAAACAACAATCAATCAATATCCATAAGTGACATTAACGAAAAATTGCAAATTTAACACTGATGAAGTTTTTACTTTTGAATCAGTAAATTACTAATTCTGAAACTGCCAGCTTACTTTCGAAACACTGATTTAATCACATTTGAATTTACTCACTTTTGATATTTATGAAATCCAGTAGTTCCACTGATTAGTTTAACATAGTACACAAGTAGTGTTTTTTTCGGAATAACACTACTTGTGTACTTTGATATTTATGATCACTAAAACACACGGGCACAGGGAAAATCTTCTTGTCTAAAATAATAGATAACTTATGAAGTAACTTTGGAAGAAATTTGTTTATGAAATCAAAGGTTACATTAATTCTCTACTAAGGAAATGGCTGGTGATGAAAGGTTCTTGATACGGTAAATATGAATCGAACAAAAGTCACTAAATTTAGTAAATATAGTATAATAGAGCAGAACATCTTAGAGGAAAAATTATGGCATGTGATTCCAGAATGTGTTGTTTAGAAAAAGCAGATCTTGTTAATGGGCTCATTATAGCCAATCTTACCTCTCAAAGTATTGCGTGTATTACTTTATCTAGTTTTGCATTAGGCGTAATACCAGTCTAAATGATGTGGCGTAATAAAGAAATTTAATTGTGACATTACAAAGTTATACAGGTATTAAGTCTAATACAACCGGCCCATATTCACATATAGATCACTCTGGTAACTGTGACATATTTTCATCACTTCACCGGCTGTTTACAATTAAACTAAATTTACCTAATGAAAGAAAGAAAACTCTTGCGTATGGATTTACAACTTCTTGGTTCATTGGGAACACGACGTTTCGGTGTAGCTCCTAACACCGTTATCAAGTGATGATCAACTTCTAAATGCCACTTAAACAAGTAAATTTACCTACTTTTATAACTGATCGACCCTCTGCAAAAAAAAACTTTATATCCGATTACAAATAACTAAATCCTTGTATGAGCTTCTCCTTCAAAATAAAGTGGATATAACTATTTTGAAATATCAAAGGTTCTTCATAAGTATCAAATGCCAATGTTTCAGAAAGGTTCATGCTAAATTTAAATGTAAATTTTGGATATATGTCAACCAAGCAAATGTCACATCAGGCAAATGATAAGTGGAAAATCGAGTTCAGAGAAATTCTAAATACTTTGAACTATTTCGTAATATCTCATATTATTTATGACAAAGATGATGAGGTAAGATAACAAGGTGATGTAATTTTAGATAAGTCATCTGTCTCCGATATGTCTGCTAAACCTGACTCAATTCCAAAACATTCATGCACAGATATTTCCCTTTCCACAAGAGTTAGTGTCAATTAAGACTGTGTTATTCTCATCACTAGTCACAATGATTAAAATAAAATAACAACTGATGGATATCAGAGAAGTTGTGTATCATTAACATTAACGGACTCTTCTCATTGAATTGCTTCTTCTACGGCATTGAATTACATTTAGTAATAAACTCACCGATTTACTGACTCAGCTGATAAAAGGGACATTAATTGAGGAGGCAATTCCAATCTTATTCCTCCCGCAGGATGTAATTACATTTGATTTTATGGTTACACATTGATAATGATCAAATTCTCAAACGTATATTCTCAAGGGATTTTGAATTCTATTTTTTTTTTTTCAATTGTGGTGAGAAACACAGAAGGAATTTTTTTCTCTGTATTCTTTTAAAGTGGCAAGAGATGCCCAAGCTTTAGGAAAACTCTCTTTAAAACTAATTTGGGTTTACTACTGGCTGATACATATCTGTGAACTATGAGATAAACTAGACTGTTTAGAACAATAAAACCTTTAAAATATTAACATTCATCATGCATCAGTGTTACTCGCCAAAGGTTGGGGGTTTTCTCCTGACAAAGAGCCCGTTTTCCTCCCCAACTATCAACACCGCCATATAAGTGAAATATTCTTGTGTGCAGCAAAAAACATCAATCAATCAATCAACCTAGCCAAGGGTAATAAATAGGGCCGATATAAACTTTGTTGGCTGATATTAGCCTCCCTATTGATAGTATTCATTCAGGTAATACTTTCACAGTAAAGTTAATAATGTAACTATTCATCCGCCATGGTAATTATGTCATCAAGTGATATCTTATGTATGAAATGTCACATAATTGGCTTGTTGATTACTTCTGTCATTATGATTCCTAATGAATCCAGATTTTATCACGGACAGACATCTTATTATTATCTGACTCTCTGCTCTCGATTGAATCCCTTTTAATTATTTACAAACTAGAAAGGTTAAAGCATTTGTGAACAGAGCTGGTTTGTGTTTGTTTATGGAATAAATATATATTTTAAAAAAAGAAGTTCACACAATACAGCATTTGCGTTAGTTATCTGGTAGTGAAAAAAGGAGTGAGGAGATAATAGGCATATTTTCTCTATTTTCCTAACTGCTCAGAAAAACTCGTAGGAAGCCCCAGACCTTCAGTGAGTGCCTGGCAACTTATCCAAGTGAAAAATCCTCTCAGAAATTCTCAGAAGAAAAGGAGTACATATTTAATGCATGTAACCATGACTGGGGCAGAGCAGCACAAAAATTGTGTGCTTTGAAAGGCCTTATTAGAGATTACACCTTTAGCCTATTTAGGCGTATCAGTCTGGTAAAACTCAATGGGTGACAAAGTATGATCTAGTATCACTGCTATTTTAAAATCTGTGTGGATTGAGACCATGTTTGATGTCGTAATATGGTTTGGAGTTTTTCACCTTCAAATGCAATATTAACCCACAATGTTTGAATTAGTAAATATATATTACATTTTATTATAAAACAGCTTATATAGCTTATGAAACCTTATATAATCTTCCATGTAGAATTCTCTCTCTCCCCCCCCCCCCCCCCAAAACAAAAAAACAAAAAAAAGATGACAGTTTGATACAGGCCTACCACCAACACAGTACAAACTCAAATTCTACAAATTTTTTTTATAAACCTGCGTGGGTGTTTCACTCAGTCGTTCTATATGGAAGACTTGCCAGGTACTGAACTAAGGTTGGAGTTTTTTTCTAGGTAAAGAGTCTGGTTTTCTCCCTGTCTAAACATGACAATGATACCATAAAAATGAAATCTTCTTGAGTACAGCATTGAATATCAAACAATCAATCAATTTTTCTCCTTGTATGGATAATCTGAAGACTAGTAAATTCTGTTATTTATTTACTTGCTGAAATTACAGATGCGGCTTAAATGAACGAAAAGTTGTTTACACTATATAAATACCAGACAAAAAGGTATAGATATATATATAGCTTATAGTAGTTGACTGAAAGCTGGAATAGTTCTGTAGACATCTTGAAGCAGGTGTAAGATGAAAATGATGTGTTAAAAACATTGTGTCCGTGCTGAATGATTGATAGGAGCTGGCAGTGATTCCCATCTCGGTTTGAAGAAATAAACAAATATCTGCTTGTATAATGTTGGGGCTGGAGAGAAACTGTCAGAAGTGACACTGATGATATATACTCTGTTGACATGAACACAAAAACTCAAACTTTTCAAACCATTGTCACCATCTTATTTTCTTGTCTGAGTAACAGGTATTTATTTCTTTTGCCTTTGTGTGAAGTTTTTTTTAGCAAGTTCTAGACCAATACTAAGGGAACAAATTTCTAAAATCTGAAACCATTTAAAATTGTTACTGTAGCGAGAGCTGACATACTTTTTCGTTGTTCTTCGTTTAAAAACCATATGGATTCAATAGAAACAGATGGAAATTTTGTTGATTTAAAGTCATACTCTATCTTGATTAGTTTTTAACTGTTCAGCTAATTGTCTGATCAAGAAGGGAACACTGAGTGTGATTATCCAGCTGTTTTAAATAGCTATTTGTATTGAACAAACCCAGAGTCAAGATTCATGCAAATATATTCATGTGTTTTTCACCTTAGTCAGGTCCACTTCATGTCCTTTAGAAGTTTTTCTAGCTACCGGCACGCCAACAATTCTCCAGGGTCCAGCCAGCATGGTCAACAATGGTTTTACTGCGATAAAAAATAAAACATCACCACAAAGTAAATTTGTGAAGAACGCAAGCTTTTGGCATTAGACTGATGTCTAATGAATTATGAGATGGTTTTGTTCATGCACTGTCAAATCTCATGCGTACCTTTATTGGAATACTAGGATGTTTTATGCAAGGTTTTTTTTTACCAGAATGCCTATCATCGGGACGTAGGCTTGAGATTTGACTGTCGTTTTATTGTTTAATATATACACATAGTATGAAAGTATTAAATTGAAAATCAAGGTTAAAGGATTTAATTACACAGGTCTATTTTTTATAGAAATTTGAGCTGTGTTTACTTCTATTGATAAACTAACACAACATTTCAAATTTTACCAAGGCCTCCGTGACTCAGTAGGTAGAGTGTTGGACGCTCAGTCCGAACAGCCTTCCACCAATGTGTCGCAGGTTCAAATCCCACTAAGTCCCCCCTCCCCCCCCCCCCCCCCTTCCCAAAAACAAAAAAAATTGGAAAATTTTCTGACTGGGTTTTCCAGTTACCACCGTACGGTCATGGGTTTCCTACGGGTATAGAGCCCGGTTTGGCAACACCGCCATATAAGTTAGATAATTTTGAGCGCACCAAACAATCAATCCATCAAATCTAACCATTTCTTTTGGACAATATGTATCATTTGGATTGCTTGGAAAATTGGCTATTAATCAAGCATGCCCCATTGCCAGGAATTTTCTCTGTTTAACGGTTTCCTGAAAACGTATGTGCTCAGGTGATTTATTAGAAAGAACTGTTTTTTGGAATTTAGGTTAGGTAAGAACTTTGCTGGTGACTTGATGTGTGATTTATGGGTTATTTGCAGCTGTTTTGTCAGTTCATTATTCATATCAGGTTGGATGTGTAAGATAACACACTTTAACTTAACGGCTTCTTTCATCATTCTTTGGCTATTCAGTTTAAATGCCAGTCTATACTAATAGCCACAATAAAGGTATGGTCTTATGCTTTCCAAGAAACACTGATTCGTTTTTATCAACTTATATAATTAAAACTCCAGCCTGTTGTCGACGTAATGAAATAACATGGGGTTTAGATTATTATAACAACTTAAGATTGGGTATAGAGGTCCAAATGGCATACCCCTTTTTAACACAATTAGAAACTTGTGTCCATGGTTAATTTAGACCAGAAGATTTTCCCTGTGCTCATGTGTTTAGTATTCCTAAATATATATAACAAAAATCAGTCCTATATTATTATACATGCAGCTTGGGTTTAAGTATGTTGGCTTAAAAATTCAGAAGTCCGGGAACAAAATATCCTAAGAATTTCTACTGCATTTGTTTAATAAAATCAGAATTGAAACTATACATTCTACCTTGGAGTTAAAGTCTTAAGTTTTAAAAGATTCAAAATTAGTAAATTTTTTATAATGGTCTAGTTTTGCCTAGTTTTATTTAATAACTGTATTCTAGCTGTACTTACGTATCTTTTACGTTGAAAGATACAAGACTATGTATTAACAAAAATTGTTAAATTCAGTTTTCTTTATAAATTATAGAGGTACTCGCCAAAGGTAAGGTATGTACGTGGGGTGGTTGTCAGTTACCACCGAAAGGTCTTGGGTTTCCTCCCACAATAAAACTGCCATATAAGTGAAATAATCTTGAGCGTGGTGTTAAACATCAGGCAATTGATCAATCAACCAAAGGTAAAGGGTTTCCTTGAGGCAATGAACAATCACAAATTATAGACCTCAAACCATTTCCATAAGTTGATAAGGTGAGATTTTCCGAATGAGCATTTCGTAGCTAAAATGAACTGCGGATTATTTGGTTTTATATGAGAGTTCCTTCTCCGTCAAACCATTTCCATAAGTTGGTATAATTTGGGTCCCAGATGATTTGTATGTTACAATGTATACTGCTGTAAGTTCAGCTACATTTAACTCCAAGAGAGTGTGCCAAGAGATGAAGCTCTCCATTGGAGTGGTTAATTATATTTGCAGGTGAACAATCTCAGGTGTGTACTTGATTAACTCCCATCATCTTTAGGTAGATTCTGATCTGTTGGAAGAATCCCTTTATCTATAGTCTTTGAAAAAAATCTGCCTCTTGAGCCAGCTGTTATATCATTTAGGGAGCGTCCCCATTAATCGTTTTTCGCGATGGCGCAAAAAACGATGAAAAAAAACGAAGCAAAAAACGATAGGTGTAAAGACGCTAACAAAAGATGATAATTTGAAACGGGATATTCACAGCATGTGATCGTCTCAGATTAAAAGTAGTCCGCTGTGCGACTATGACGGATAGCTTGTGTTCTGTTGTAACGCGCTGTCAGAGACCGACTCGGTCCACTCAGCTTGACTGTCCTGTAGTGTTTATACTGGTGCTTCACAATAAAGACCTACCACTGCCAGAAAGTCTCGCCGGCACATTCCATTTTTGTGATAGAGTTCGCCTTCCCGATCTTTATAATTTATTTGTATGTTTAATTTCTTTTTCCGAAAACGGCAACGAACTGCAATGCTAACTATTGTAACTCCACGCCCTAAAGAGTTTCCAGTGTACTCATAAAGACATAAACGTCATGGATTTGATAGTGGTTTGTCTATCGGAATTCATTAAATATACAGAAAAAATATGGAATATATGTAATGAAAAACAACAAGCTATTGGGTAAAAATATCAACACTTGAGAGCAGCATGCGGAAATTAAAAACCAAAATGTAACTATCAAAACGGAAAACAACAAAAAGCATGGACCATTCCGATTATTAAATCGTCCATTGATGTTTTACAATTAATCATTTGAATATTTCATTTTCGCTACATTTAAAATAATTGCACACATTATAGCAAACATCAACCAAACGTGTTTATTTTTGCAGCAGCATCGAAGAGGACTGCAAGTCAGTCTAAAGATCTTGTCAAACAGTACAAGTGGGCCTATCAACCCTTGCCAATTTATTTCTCCCTCGTGGTAAATGTTTCAAAACGTATGAAAACCTTTTTTTCAGACAAAATAGGTAATGAGCTAGTAAACACTGTTAGGGTGTCCGGAAATCTTAATAATCCTGTATAATGATAACTTATTGCTGGTTACCCTTTTTATATTCGGGCTGTAAAAACGATTGTTTTAATCTTCTCCCCAAAAAGTGTAGATAAGAATTGTCCACAAATAAAATGTATTCATCTTATGTTTTTATAAAGATATAGAAGAGACGAACATGTTATTTAAAATTCTATGCAAGTATAGTAAATATTGCCCCTTTCAATGAAACAATGAAACAAACAATTGCAACTAAATACATTTCTATGTATTTTTTACTATAACACACGGGCATTTCTATGAGTGTGTGTAGTCATGACTTTGAGAAAAACCGGTAAAAATGTCGAATGATTATTTGTTTACCTGTATATGTCTTTCACATTCTAAATACATTTTTCTGACTGATCATTATTCGATCGGCGTTACAGTGGATCTATTGTTATGTACCAGCGGAAGATTATGGCTATTTGTAAGTAAAATAATATTGAGGCGTCGATCTAGCCACTTCACAAAAAACATTCCATCCATTCATTTCTTAAAAATTAAATATATCATAGGCCCACTTTACTACCTGTACAAAATCAGTACTTTTGACCAGACTTTATACATGTAACGGCACTGATATTCAACAATCCAGCAGAAGATAACATATTTCATTGAATTGCACAGTGCAATTCCCAGCCTGTACACAGACGTCCTATATGTTATCTATCTTTACGTGAGCCAATGTCGTCGTAAGAATATCCACCTCAATATCCACCTCATATTAAAAACCAACTACCGGCGATTTTTTTCAAAGGCGATTGCAAATGATAAGTAGTTAATACCTTCATTTCTTTAATATTTTCTATTTTGGGTGAACTGTTGGGGATTTGAATTTCAGGTGGGGACTTTTTCCGGGGGGAAGTAGGCCACGAAAAAAAACCGTTAGCGTGCTTATGCCAGGTGGATTATAGTCTACACGTGGAGTAGTCATTGTTTGGCGCATCCAAACATTTGTTCTTCACCTAGCAGTCATACAATATACGCTCGTAACTAGGCATTTCACATCGAAGTGGTTGAAGTTCAAGTTTTAACTAAAATATATTAAAGTTGAAACGAATTGAGAGGAAATATATGATGGATTGAAATGTTTCCAGTATACATAATAAAACCCAGAAAATATTACCGTAGACCTACCGGCATAGGCCCTATTAGTATTCCTACACTCAAGACAGAATATTATGGAGAATTATTTGTACTCTGTTATTTGATGTTAGTTATTAGCTATCACTGTGCCCGAAGGTATCACTGAAAAGATAATGAAAAACGGTTTAAATACTAGTATGCATTTCGTTTTCATAAACATCATGCATATGGGATTATGGATACGTTTTGCATCGATATTTCTAGACTTACATGAATGCGTGTTTGTACATAGATGACGACACAGGGCGCAGTTATAAAACTGGACATTTAAATCATTTCGGCCGTATTCGTTATATGCACCTTTGACTTTTTTTTACTATTATGGGTATCTAATAATTAAAAAAATCAAATTAAAGTCAACGAAAGCTTTAAAGACTTCTCTCAGACGAGTTTGGTGACAGGATGTCTGCAGACAACTGATTTCACAGCACAAACATCCGGTTTACCGATGAGCTTTGACGCGGTGTTTGGAACGTAAATGAGAGGATTAACACTGTTAATTAGCGTTTTATGAACAACTACTGAGAAATGTTTGACTTCCCATGAAGCCTACGCATGTTTATCAACGGGGGCATTCCATTCAAAAGAGCTAACAGACACCTGCGCAAAAACGACCGTACGAGAGCTAAAAAAAACAACAACAACAACAGGTAAATGTTCTTTTTGTAATCAAACTATATTTCAATACGTTTTATTTTTCTTTGCGTTTTATTTTTAACCCAATTACAGCACACTTTTACTTTGCTGATTGATTGTATATTACTGCGCGCCTGGGAACGACACCCGCCGCGACGAAGCCAGTCAAGCGTGAACACAAAAAACGATAGGTGTAGGCCGGCATCGTTTTTTTTCATCGTTTTTTGCGCCTTCGCGAAAAACGATTAATGGGGACACTCCCTTAGCTGGAAGTCAGACATTCCACGATTCATCTTAAGTTTGAGCAAAACACACCTGCACAGAAATCTTCCACCTTAAATTTTAAACAACACCTGTAAAATCATACAGGTAATATTGCAAATTGAAAACATCTTTTTCACTGGCACAACTGCAATACTTGTCAGTTTCATTTTTACCTCAGTAATTTATTTCTCAGGTGATATAGGAGTTTTATTGCTTCGTTTAACATGGTCTCTTCCCCCATCTTGAGTTCAATATGCTCTGCTGCTATAAAAACATTCTACATGTATGTTCCAGGTATCAAATTCCATTTCACTTCAATGCACACTCTCTTTACCTATGTGTTTTGTTTGTATTATTTCTTCCAAGTAAGGACAAATGTTACAAAGTGACCTTGAAAACGGTTCCCTTATCTTAATAAATTATAAGCCTGTTTAAATTCACCAAATGACAAAGCTTTCCTGTGAAAGAGAGACCCCAGAAAAAGGGCATAAAAATATGTACTGTTTCACTATTGTCGGAAGAAAATTAAATTCTGCTGCAGCACATACAAAGTTCAATGCTACATTTACAGCCAAACGATGATTACAAATGTTAAAATAAGCTCAGTGTTAAATGACATCAAACAAGACCTCCATTGTCTACGTGCCCTCAGAGTGGTAACGTAATACATAACCTCTGCTGTATCAGTGCCAATTCTCGACTTTCTCACTTAAAAAAAATATGCATATTTCTTCCTCACTCTTTTTTTTTTACTTCATGGAACTGAGGAAACTGTTGTTTCGTTTCAACTTATGTTTTTTTAATATACATTTAGTCCATATACAAACACAAACCAACTTTAAGCCCTGTTTATTAAAGCTTTAAAGATGAGATTTTCAGAATGACCATTTTCTAGCATAATGACTCACTAGTTATTTTGGGATTACACTTTCTTGAAAATATGGTAGAAATTCCTCTACCGATTTTTGGGTGACGCCCGAAACGGGAATCAAACCCAGGTCCCAGAGTATGTTACCTACAGTATTTCCAGCACTAAATGCCGGCTGTCTTATCCATTCAGCCAGGAGGCCGGTTGGCTGTGTTCGATTCCCGTTTCGGGCGTCACCCAAAAATCAGTAGAGGAATTTCTACCATATTTTCAAGAAAACTTAATCCGAAAATCAACCCTCGCAATTCACTGCGGCAATTGGCAACGCCGCAGATATTGCCGCCGTAAAACCGCTTTTCCACGGCAATCTAATATGCCGCAGACAAAATAAAATATCCATCTTTGGAAAATATAATATTTATACTGGAATACTTAATATGTATGGAGATTTTTACAAGTAATAGTTTTACCTTCAACCATTGTTCAAGGTGTATTTAATATATAAACCACTCATTCGTTTGTATTTAATCTGGCCACAATAAAGCCAAGGACTCTGCATATGTTGCTCTATACATTGGCCTATGTGAAGTGCCAATTCCCACACAACTTTGATTGAAACAAAGTTCAACTCTGCAGGTGGCTGGCGTCAGAATGTCTCCAACTGTCAGTTATGTCTCATTGGGTAAACCCCATTCAAGTTATTGTTGTTCAAGAAATAGAATTTTAATTTTTATTAAAAAAAAAAAACGATTTAAAGAGGTTATAATTTTTATTTACCGTAAATGCCCGACCCTTTCAGCGATTTTATGGGGAGGTGGGGGGAGTGACTCTGACAGCTCAAGTCTTCTAGTTACTCCCGATCGACGAAAACTTCAATGATGCCGACTAGAGAGGGGTGGGTAATTGGTTTCACGCCTGTGTCGGGTAGATGAACAAACATCGCGCCAGGTGGGGTATGTGCGGCACCAGTTTGAGAGCCACGTGTTGGTCTATAACTGCCTATATCCCACTGACGTCTTTTGGTGACAGCCTCCAGTTGTTGGGAACATTCTTTTTCGTTTAAATGGAAAAGTTTCACTCGTAAAAAGGATGAGAAATCATGTAAAACGTAAGGGTTGTAATTTTGTTTACTGCCGATATGACTAAAGTTGCACGGTAAAACGGTCGTGTTCATAGCGATATTATCGATATTTGCAAATGCTGACATCGCCCAAATTTAAACTGGATAAACACTTATGAATTTGATGTAGACTTTTGTTTGGTTTTTACAATCTGGCTGTACCGAAAACAATATATCCGATGTATTTTCTGACTGATGTTTAGTCGATCCCTTTGCTGGCTTTACGCAAGCTCCATTGTCGAGCTGACAGCGCGCCCCTCAACAAGCATATAAGTGGGCTGTAAGCTGCACAGTGAGTGGCCTACTTTATCCATATAAAGCGGCCCGTAGTTCACAAATTGTCCGATGCGTGAACTGCTGACTATTTTATAAACCGCTTGTACTTCGTTATTTCGCTCTCAATTGCAAATTATTAAAAACCAAACGAATCATCGGCGACTAAAGACAATAGTTTCTTCCAGTTGTAATCTAAATTTACATAGGCCTATTCAAAGTGTTTAGCTTCGAATTCAGGGTGTAGTATTTGAAGGCCCTTGTAATTATCAAACTCATTAGGTCTAATTATGCCGATATTGAAAATACTCCCACAAGTTATGATTATCGATTCCCATGAAAACACAACGGAGTTAAAATATATTGTTGATAATAAAAGAAATATTTGAATTTATGTAGAACCACCGGCCTAGGCTTATAAGCCTGACTTGCATAACAATCAATCAACCAAATTAACGTAGGGTTTGGAATTGTATGAAATATGAGAAAGTTTTCTGTGTTTTCTGAAAATTAAAACTTATAAAAACAGCAACAAATTTCACGAGTATGACTTTATTTGAAAATCACATATGGTAATACGCATAGGCCTACCAAGGTGAAATTACTATCGGCCGTGTCGGTAACGGTAACTCAGACTACAGTTATAATTTAATACGGGGACAAATCTCAAATTCATTCCTCAATCAAAATCTTCATAGCCTTTTGTTTTTCTAAAACCATTATCAAATGCGATTTTCCCCAGACTTTGTGAGATTAGTCCAAATTCCTTTCCGATAAACCACAGCCTAGATCGAAAACAACAACAGCAGCATCGATTAAAATGCGTCAAAATCGAAAACAAGCTAAAAGAAAATTGCATTAATCGGCATATCTTTACAGATTCATTTTTTATAACAAAATATATGAACGTATTTTCTCATTTCACGCCACAAACCGGTACATAGACGAACGAATGGACTGGCTTGCAGGTTAGTCCGTTGTCACTGTGTGAGCTAAGGCGCTCTGAATATCGCATGTGGGTTGTGTATTGTGTGTTTAGGCACACAACACCAATTTACCACCTGTGGGTAGGCCATTATACTTTTTCTAGTCTGCGAAACGGATTATCCCCACATTCCCCATTTTAGTTTCTATCATATGCTCTCTAGCTTTTCGGCGATAATCCCCCCTGGCATCGCCGAAAGGGTCGAGCATTTACGGTAAAACAAAATAATTTAAAGAGGTTCTTACGAAATAGTAAATATATTTCTTGTCGATCATACTTGGAAATAAAACCATTCAAAACTTTCACACCACAGAAACTTTAGAGATGGACTCAACCAGGCTTTGTTGATCAGCTGTGCACGTGTCTGTATGGATTTAACTATGCAGTATTACACAAACGCTGGTTATAACCTTTAGGTTAGGTTTTAGAGATTGATTTGAAAAAGAAATGCTTTGCCGAGTGAAGTGACTAATCACCACCAGGAATATACAACAAATTATTTCCATGCAAATAAAAGATATTTTTTGGGGACTTTACGAGGAAAGAATTACGGCCTTTCAGAGTCAGACGTAAGACAAAGTTAGCATTTTCTCTATGATAATCAAAGAAGACATTTAAAAAATCTTTTCTTTTGTCAATGCACCTTTTAGATGTCAGTTTTTGCTATTTGCCGCTTTAAATACAGTTAACAGAGCAGTGAGAATTGTTTGGATAAAAATGCCATGGTGAAATCACTTTTACCGTGGAAAATTGACTTTTCCACAGCAACTTTTTTTTTTTTTGCTGTGGTAAAAATTTGAATTGCGAGGGTTGCAAAATAACGAGAATACTGTTATACCCACTTTCTAAAAGACACTAATTAACTAGACTCACTAGTCTCATACATACGGATTGACTTCAAGGTTTTTTCGGTTCATCAAGTTATGAACAAACTTGCACCTGTGCAAACTGATTAAATCCGCAAAGCGGTTTATGAAAAGTTTGCACAGGGGCCAGTTCGTTCATAACTCCATGAACCGAAGAAACATTGAATTCAATCCTTATAATTTAATTACTATCACATTTTTAAAACAATAAAAAATATTCACAGGGAGTGACGTCACAATCACAGGCAAAGCCACTGTACAACGGGATGACGTCTTCTCGTGTCAAAGGGTTGAGTCTATCAGTATCAGTGCACTGTGCTGACATGAGTGGAAACGTTTTTGTAAGCTGACGTAACAAGTTGTTCTTTATTTCTTTGAAATCTGATCGAAATGAAAAATAAATATAACCAGGTATTAAATCAACATATTGTCAAATTAATTGCTTTCTCCGTTTCAATAAATAGCAGTAGGCATATTGTTGTTTTGTCGGTGATTCACGTATATCGTTGTAAAAATAGTCCGGAGTTGGTTCGTTCATCGGGTAATGAACGAAAGCAGATTAGCCAATCAAATTATAGTATTCGTTGTAAACACACTGGAAATTAAATTATATTGTTATGAACCTAAATTTATCAGGATGGTTTGAGGGTGGTTAATGCCAGGCTTGACCAAGTTCAATAGTGTCCAATTGGCATGCCAGGCATTGGATGAGTGACAACTATAACAATTGCAACTGGGAAATACCTATATAATTTTGTAAATATACTTTTGGTGAAATAATGACTTGCGTTTCTTCACCTATGATTTGATTTTGTTTTTCTATGAATTCATCAACCATTCATCAAAATAGATGATGGTATGTCCCTAAAACACAGAATATAGTCTCATGGTTTTCATTTTAATCATTTGTATAGTGAATTAATATATTTTTACAGTATATGTGTTTTCTTTTAGATTATTCTTTCTTTTATAATGTTTCAATGATTTTAAAATATTTTCTTGTTTTTAATTTTAGTGGAACATTTCTGACTTTTTCTATCAAAATCAAGAGAAGATTGAAAGAGAACTAAATGAGACTTCGCCAGAATGTGAAAAGTTAGGAATGCCACCATTTGATGGTCTTTGGATGTGTCTGTTTACCCATATTGGTAATCTATGTGTGGATTCCCGACCTGCAGTGAGAAAGAGTGCTGGTCAGACCTTGTTTTCTACAATATCCGCTCATGGGGGCCTTCTACAGAAAGCCTCATGGAAGGAAGTCCTGTGGAAGGTAAAACGTTTAAGTCAATTCTCTGGTTAGATTTGTCTTCTTATATATTTTTGCATGACATCCCATCAAAAAGCATGGTTGATAACAGTTTTTTTAAGACGGCATTCAAGGCATTGATTTACTAATTTACAAAGAATTAAATGTGGGATTCAACATGCAATATCATGGAAGAGGCTACAATTGACTTTAATTTACCATTGGTTATTGTAAAAAACAAAACATGTTTTTGTTTCAGAGAAATTTGGTTGATTTTGTTTGTGGCTATATTTATTTCCATTTATACCTATAGTTGTCACGCAACCTTATACCCATGTTACTATATGTGAACGCAAGGAACAACAGCCATGTGCTCTCATAGTTTTGTTTACACCATGACTGCCACAAAACATTTCGACTATCACACAGAAAACTTATCCCTTACAAGAAAAAAAGCTAGTATTATTGCAAAAAATATTTTGAAAAATCAACGAACTCACGAAGAGAATCTGATGCATGCACCTACATGTAGCTGGCTGAGAAAAAAGAATGATTGTTTCCAGGGAGCCAACTCAATTCAAACCTGTCGCCTAAATGCTACATGAAGTGGCAAATAAAAGCCCTGGGTGGTGATATTAGCGTCAGACACCAAATATCTACCCAAGGATGTCACATAACTATATATATTTGAATAAAATATCATGGGTTGTGGTTTATTATAACAAACTTATGATTGGGTATAAATCTCTAAATGATATGCCCCTTTTTAACACAATAACAAACTTTTCTCCATGGTTATTTTAGACAAGAAGATTTTTCCTATGTCCATGTGTTTTAGTGTTCAAAAATATATATATATTTGAATTAGTAACTTTAGTAAGGTTAATTCTGACGGTGTACTAAAACTCTCAAATAATCCAGCAACCCACATAGTATTGACTATGTTGACCAAAATACTAGGGATTGGAATTAACTCTGACTGTTATTCTGACAACATTGTCTATCTGCTTAACCCCGTGAACGGGAAAGGGGGCCTAATCAATCCGGCCAAACTTTTAGGAATTGGATTTTTGCCTGGCCGTTGACAAATCCTATTATATGAAGACGACATCTAACTGGAATAGTCTGAACAACTGTTGAGTAAGTTTTCTAGTGTCAGCCAAAACAGCAATGCAAATCACTGTATCAGGCCTAACTGAAAACAAGAAAAGGGACAAATCAGATCTTACATCCAGTACTCAGCCAAATTAGCTGTCTCAACTCATCAAGTGGTTTTGTCAACATAAATCAAACAGTCCTTGTAAATCCTCACATTAGAGATAGAAGACTTCAACATGGCCTCCCGCGGTCCAGTCAAATAAGATTTCAACCCACATGTGTCCTTAACCATAAGTCCACTCATTCAAATGTCATTTGGGATTTTTTCTACTTGTTTTTACATTGTATAGTCTCAAGGTATATATATAAATTGGAGTTTTACGCCACACTCAAGATTATTTTACTTATATGGCGACGATGCCAGGTTGAGTGGGGAGGAAACTTTGTCAGTGGTTTCTCTAAAATTTATCGGCAGACTTTTCGAGTCCCTAAAACCAGATCTCAGTATGCATTTCTCAGATAAAGTATGTCTAATTATACTGTGCCATTAAATCGTTCACACAATGCAAAATATTACGGCGCTTGATTAACGACTAAGGTTCCGGGTTTGTTTACATTGTGGGTACCTGATAAATAAACTTAAAATACTAAATGATGCCAAAACTTTTTTTTTTGTATTCTGGTTTTTCGCGGATTGTGTGCCTTAAAGTTATAAGATATATACAAGTAAAATAGCCCTCTCAAAAGATTTTGATTAAAAAATAAAATAAATTTTCTTTTGATTTTCGAGAAAAAAAATTATCTGATTTTAAACGAAAATTTCAGGTATAAGACCATATAATTATTATTTTTATATTTTACGTTTGTAACAGACCTAGTTGGATTTCTCAAACGAAAAAAATCTGTTACTTTCAACAACAACAAATGATCTGATTTTAAAATAAATTTCATGCTAAGACTACAGACTACTGCAAAGTAAAATGACTGGACCTCTGATCAGAGAATTTTACTGACAAAAACCAAACTCCTGTCTGTCTTCAACCTAATGAAGTATCATGGGTTTTGATTGGGTATAGAGGTCTAATAGATATACCGCTTTTTAACACAAATGCAAACTTGTCTTCATGGTGATTTTAAATAAGAAGATTTTCCCTGTGTCCGTGTGTTTGAGTGTTCATAAATATAAAATAATGATTCACTGGACTGGCCATTTCTGCCTTGTGTGTTATCTCTAACACAAATTACTACTGCATCATAATACTTTATTCATTGTATAACTTTTGAAAGACGTTTAGAAGTAGGGCAAGGGTAAGACATGGGCAATTTCTCTGGATTACTGCATGTTTAATAAAAACAGGAATAGTAATCCACAAAAATTGTCCATGTATTATAAATTATTTATTTTTGTACCCAATTCCATATGCTAGTCTCTTGAGTATATACGTGTACCTTTATTTTTGTACATAACTAATTTCATCTTAAGTTAAATAAAAGAATTCTTCACATAACAAAAACTATATCAGCATAATACCCCTGTTAAGAAACTTTACACAGCTGGTCAGTACCACATATAACGCTATGTGTTTTGTTGTTACACATCTATTCCCATTGCATGTTGTAGATGCTCTTTTATAGATACAAGAATTGCTCTCCTCAACAATATATTATGGGACATATGATGAGCTGTGCTCGGTGATTTGTTGATGTGTCTGTAGGGATTCCATAAAACATTGCTTGCTCAATATAAATTTTGTTATATGCTATATTTTGGTATTCATGGTTTCCATCGACGATCTATGTGTACCGGTATATATTTGGTCTTTTTGTATATGAAATTATTGATGTGTCAAAAAAAAAATTTCAAACAAGTGTCAAGGCCATTGAACTGAGAAATAATTTTTTTCCTCTCTTCTTGTTCATCAGGTTTTGTTTCCATTGTTGGAAAGAGTACAGAAATTATCAAGTGAAGCTTCCTCGAGTAAAGATGACACAACCTCAGGCAATATACTGATTCATCACTCAAGAGACACGGCAGAAAAACAGTGGGCCGAGACAAGAGTTCTTACATTAGCTGGTGTAGCAAGAACATTTAATTCTAAACGGAAAATACTACAACCAATCGGTACGTCATATATATATTCATACAAACATGCTTTTTTATTTAATGTTCATATTGTTTTATCAACTTTCGATCTTATTATCCTCCTGAAAAACTCACTAATGTTCATTTCTTTATTAAGGAAGTAATGAACCTTTTGTTATATTATGAACACTAAAACACACGGGCACAGGGAAAATCTTCTTGTCTAAAATAACCACGGAGACAAGTTTCTAATTGTGTTAAAAAGAGGTATATCATTTAGACCTTTATACCCCATCATAAATTGTTGTAATAAAGTAAACCTATGATATTTCATTAGTTTGACGACTGACAGGAGCTTGGCCTTAGTCAGTAGAATTTTCTGGAACACTTTGTATTACATTGACAATGCTTACGCATCTTAAGCTATAGTAAGAATATCGTCAGACTATATATTATGGGGTCATGGGAAAATACAGTGAAAATAAGGCAGACAGGGGAGTTTAGCCCTGACCAGTATGTCTTTCAAACTCTTGTTCTTTTTATAAGCAATGACTGGCCTTTGGGTCAGAGGTCGAGCAAGTTTACTTTGAAGTAGTTTGTATTCTTCTACTATAATCTTTGCCATAGCGATGCTAGCTTTGTTATACTGAAACACAAATGGTATTATAGTTTTTTCACGACATCTTCCGGGGTCCAAGTTCAAACCCAAAGGATAAATAGTTTGTAATGTTTGAATCCAAAAACTTTCCCTTTCCAAACGTTTGTGCTTCGTATCTGCAGCGGAAGTGAGAAAAGGGATTTTCTCAATAAGCATGATTTCAAAATGGTCCTTGACCGAATGACCATGAGTATTGAAATGTTGTGCCACGGGTACATCATGTTTAAGTCTTATACTAGATAAATGGTTGGCTGCTCTTTGTCGTAGAGAATTCTGAGTTTCTCCGACGTACTGTTTGCGACATTTTTTGCACGTGATTACATACACGATATTAGAGGAGTCACAATTAAGATTCTCTGCCATTTGATATTTGTCGCGAGTTTGTTCTCCAAAAAAGGTTCCGCGTCGCGTCTTAAGGCATTTCATTGATGTACCTGAGAGAAATGTTGGACGGTAATGGTACACTCGTGAAGGGGAGGTAAGCGTATCAGGGGATGAAGGGGGAAACATGATTTGTCTTACTGTGTTAGATTTGATCCTTCTGAGTAATCTAATAGAATACTTCCTAGGGAGAAGAATTTTTAAAAGAACAGAACAAGCCTGGTTAAAAAAATCTAAAGAACTACAGTTTCTATAGAATCTAAAAATCTGAGATTTAATGACTCCCTTGAAAGTGTGAGGAGGATGGTATGACCCAGCATGTAGCAGCTGATGCGTGTCAGTAGGTTTGAAGAATACTTTGTAATCTAGATACCCAGTAGTATGATATGTATGACCCTTGTAAATAGTTACATCCAAAAAATCCACAGAAGTGTGATCAATAGTAGGCTGTAATTTAATGCTTGAGTCGTGAGGATTAAGAGTATCAATGAAAATATGAAGGTCTTCCAACGTATGTTGCCAAATGATAAAAATGTCATCCAGATACCGAAGGTAAATAAAAGGTTGTTGGTGACATTTGTGAAGAATATCACTTTCCCACTCAGCCATAAAAATAGAGGCAAAGTTAGGACTAAAACGTTTCCCCATAGCACACCCTTTAAGTTGCTAAAAGATCTCCCCATTGAATTCAAAATCGTTACCTTTTAAGCTAAGTTCCAGCAATTCTAAAATGTCTTTATCCGGACGACGGTGGTCAGGATATCTTTTGAATGCTGATTTTATGGATTTAAGACCCAAATCTATGTCAATGTTTGTATTTTTTATAAAGCTAGGATGCTGATTCGCTATAGGTTTTAGATAGTAATCAATTAGCTCTGATATTCTATAACTTTCACTGCCACAATCTGAGATAATAGGACGCCCAGGGGGGATTGTAGGCTTCGGCCATTTTTCAATGGGTTTGTGAATTTTCGGAAGAATATAGAAGACCTTGTTTTTAGAGTTATGATCAGATTCCAAATAGCGATACTGTTTTTCATTAAGTAAGCCTTTATCTTGAAGAGAAACAAGAATTTTATTAAACTTCCTAACATTTTCAGGCCAAATTTCCTTATCAAGTTTTTGTAATGAAGAGGGTTGCTTAGCTGCCGTTCTATCTCTTCAATATAATCCTGTTTTGACATAATAACTGTTGCCGAACCTTTATCAGCAGGTTTAATAACTATGTTTGGATTTCTCCTTAGCTTACTTAAGGCAAGACATTCTGAATGAGTAAGGTTATGTTGGTTTCTCTGATTAGTTAAAACATCAAACTTCCTTGATACAGAGTCACGACTAATGCTTATTTCTGGATCATACATGTGAGAAGGGGGTGTATAGCCGCTTTTAGATGTAAACGGCTTGCGTACCCCACTAGAATCTCGGTAGATATCAGCCAGACTGAGATTTCTGGAGAACTCCATAACATGCACTAATTTACTAATAGAAAAGTCCCTATCAGATAATGATTTAGGGCAAGGCACAAATGGGAGTCCTCTAGTGAGTATAGATATATCATCAGCAGTGAGTTGCTCGTTACTAAGATTAACAATATTACTTCCGAAAGTAGGGTGGCACATGCCCTGTCCCAAATTTAGTTTAAATCTAGTGTCTGAAGCCAGTGGGTATACAAGCAATTTGCTGTATCTTGGGTCCAGTGAATTTTGTCCGTGGATACTCTAAATTTTGAATTGGGGATTTTTGGTATGACCATAACTCTCTTCATCTTGGAAGCACAAGAGTTATATAGGTTCAGGTTCGAAACTTCACTGGCCGGTAATTTTGTGGATGACTGAATCTCTACAAAGTAGATGAGCGAGTTGGAAAAAGTCTTCCTAACCGCTGTCATCATGTTGCGCATTTAATTTAACCAAGTGTTTGGCTCAGTAGTTGTCTTGTTATTGATACCAATATTCAAGATAACTTTCTCAGGTTTGGGACCTTGATACTTTTGAATTAGCAACCGAAATGAATTGAAATTGGCACCAGGAAAACATTCTACCTGCATATCAGGGTGGGGGTCAAGGTTAATTCTAGATAGATTAGAATCCCCAAGTAAAAGAACTTTCTTAGTTACATTAGTAAGGTGCCAATTAGAGGAGGTGTGCCCAAATTTCCAAAATTTAGAATTAGCTAATTTATTCCGAGGGTTGCGCTGACCCCTCGGAGGGGATCTCACTGCATCTGAATATCTCATAGGAGAATGGACTGACAAAACTGGGGATGGGGGAGGAGGAGGGGGGCTAGATGTACTAGGTCTAGGAGAAGTGACCCTAGTAGAAACTGGGGAGGACGAAAGGGGACAGAGGTACTACTAGGTCTAGGGGAGGGGGGGATGAAAAAGAGGGGGCAGAGGCTATACATGTATCTCATGTTAGTTTTTCATCCAAAAAGAATATTTATTGACTCTTATTGTGTGGGACAAAATTTGTGATGAAAATACGCAACATTCATTGCAATAGGGTCCAGGGTTTTGTTTTCTACTAACCTGACATTGGCCATGCTTGTAGCAGATGTATGCTAAACTATAGTCACAACTCTGAAGCACAATTTCATACTGTACGTCTATGCGTAACTTTACGCTGGCTAATGAAAGGACATTCTGCAATCTTTAGATTGCCAGCTTTTGAGCTCTTCTAAATAATGTTTGATTTTTTGGATATTCTTACCTGGTTTAGGTATTATCATTTTATTTTGAATAATATCAGCTGTTCTGAATTATATCAGCTGTTTTGAATAATATCAGCTGTTTTGATTAATATCAGCTGTTTTAAATAAAATCAGCTGTTTTGAATAATATCAGCTGTTTTAGATAGTATCAGCTATGTTTATCACATAATAAATAATAGCTGAAAATATCAGCTGTTTTAGATACTATCATCTATTTTGGGGGGGCCTCCGTGGCTCAGTAGGTAGAGCGTTGGACGCTCAATCCGAACAGCCTTCCACCAATGGGTCGCGGGTTCGAATCCCACTCAGTCCAAAAAAAATGGACAATTTTCTGACTGGGTTTTCACTCGAACGACCTATGTGGGATGGTTGCCAGCTACCAGCGGAAGGTCGTGGGTTTCCTCCGGGCATAGAGCCCGGTTTCCTCCCACAATAAAACTGGCAACGCCGCCATATAAGTGAAATAATCTTGAGCGCGGCATAAAACACCAAACAATCAATCAATCTATTTTGGGTAATGTCAGTTTTTGGAGCCGCCCGTGGAGCGCAGCGGAACAAGGTTCCTTTGAGGGTATGTAGTGGGAAAGAGTGTGAAACAAAGTTATATGAGAATAGTAGCGAATTTATGATGTCACCAACTTACTGCCAACATTATTATGTACAAATTTTCTTTATCCCTCCGCCGGTGAACGTGATGGCGCAGCGATTCTTTGATCTATGTTTTCATAAAAAGCCTGAAAGAGTGATTAAATAGTTATCTAAGTGTTTGCAATGTGTCTCTTAGCATTGTTTGAATATAAGACACATGTTAATTTGTACACAATTAATGTATTTTTCAATTTAAATGTCTTTTTACGTGAAATTCTCGAGCGAGAACCACATGGAAAGTTCGGCAATTTGAACATCTATTTACATGAGGCTTCGTAAGTATGAACATCCTCTCAGACCGAGCGAGGCTCATATTCCTGTGGGATAGATCATGGTTTCCGAATACATGACACGTAGGCAGGTCATTGCTCTCTCAACCGTGGGAAACTTTTAGACAGACTAAATCAACATGAACAGAAAGAGTCGCCATGTGCATCGCCAAAATTGTACATTTTGCGGTATGTGATGTTTTAGAACTGTATTGGTTATCGTCAAACATGGCGGGCAACTATTTATGAGTCAGAATCTCAACAAAGAATGACGCATATCGTTTACGACTTGCAAGCCAGACTCGCGCCGTATCGAGGTTTGCATGCAGCTTCGAATAGGAAGCCGGGTGGAAACCCTAGAGACAGGGGGAACTTACTCTCAAAGACTAATTTCATCAACCGATTTTAGCACTTAGAAATTAAAATATCTGACTCACTGTCAGTTGATTGATGACCAGGAAAATATATCAAGGTATAGAGCTGTAATTATTAGGAATTCCAATCGCTTACATTGCCAAATTTTAATATTTTCCTGTTATATACGAGCCGGGACTGCTTGGTGTGGGTCGGTTGACATTGTTCGAAGTTTTCAGTAACTAACGCGTACTTCAAACCTCTTAAATCGTATTCGAAGGTTGAAAACAAAAACACACAAAGCGTCAAACAGATGTGGAATAGGTGGTTTTTTTGTTTGTTTGTTCTTAAAATTAATTGAAATAGGCTGTGTGTTTACTGAAGGTATTTTGTCAGCGACAGAAGGATTTTGGCCGAATTTTCAGCTGTCGCCATGCGATTTTTGGGTACTCAAGCAGGCTGGCACACTGATGTCATAATGGCGCCAATAGTACCGAATGGGTAATGATACTGACCATTCTGGGCGCGTAAGTCACATGTAAACAATACTCTAATGAGCTAGGAACTCCCAAAATGTATCATGATTATCTGAATACACATCTAATATGTATAATGCTTTACTGAGTCTCAACTACCAAGGTCTCTTGGGGAAATTTGTTTGTGTCTTTTAGTAGGGATGTACAGTCAAATTTCAAATCTTAAAAAATAAAGAATTTTTGAAATTAAAAAAACACTTGATCTTTTAAACATTCCAACCTATACCAGGACACTTGTAAAATCAATCTGCACTTTGGCCTTTTCTAGCATTTTGCATATCATAATGATACGATAGCTCACGCCAATTTCTAAGTTTAGACAGTCAATCTCAATATTTGGGATTGCACAGCATAAATTATGATATATGATCAGATGCGCAATGAGGTGAAAAGTATGGTACATGTACACTCTTCATACCTACTTTTAAAAAGTATGTAAAACTGAATCGATAGGCGTCTCCTCAGAGGCCTATAGGACTAGTTTTTTTATAATATCAGCTATTTTGAATAACGTCTGCTGTTTTAGTTATCACCTATTTTGAATAATATCAACTATCTTTAAATTTATCAGCTATTTTGAATATTATCAGCTGTTTTGAATTATATCAACTCTTTTACATAATATCAGCTGTTTTAAATAATATCAACACTTTTTGAATAATATTAGCCCTTTTTATAAAATAATGAGTAGCATCAAATGGTGTATTTCCCAGCACACAGAAGCACCTTCTTAAAGGCAGTGTATACTTTGAGGTGAAACTTGGTGGATTTTCTGTGAAATTGTTTGTGGGCTGATAATAGTTAAAATGGTTGTGGTTGTTAGAGTTGTTTTATCTGTGAGCAGTATTTGATTGGAAAACTTGGTCAGATTTGTAAGGATACTTCATGCTTGAGACCTATTGATTACAGGCATAGGTCTTTGATTTAAGACATTGTGAGCCAGATTCCAACACAATACACTTCATGTATGGATCAGAGACTCACTGATTTCCTCTGGCCATCAACTACAGACTATTACACATCAGATTAGCACAATATATCAAAGATTTGTTTCTTAGCCTCCAGGAATTTATCTATCTGATCAGCCATGGCTGCCCAAATCCCTGGTCTTGTTGAGAGATATATCGTGTCAGAATTTCGTCTAGTTTGTCAAAGATGAATGCTATCCTAGAATACCATTGTCTCTGACTCTAAAGTTTGGCGTTTTTTCTCTCTTTGTCATTGGCAATTCCTTAATAATCACTCACGGGCATGTGTCCAATGCTTTTTTCATCTGCAAAAAATTCTTTTGTCTTGTGTTACACACCTGTCTAATGAGGACTTTAATTAGTTCTTGACTGTAGACAGGGGATTTAATGTTTTGCAAATGATTGAAAAGTCGTTTAAAATAGCTCCACCACAAAAGCACTGTTAATATCGAATTGTTTTTAACCACTTTATATTTGCATTCAACAGTAAAGCCGTTTCATCCACATAAAAAGTGATAATATTATATTTATTGTCTCGGTTTACATTATTCTCTGACGTACATGTATGACATTCCATGTGGAACCGGTTAAAAACTATTTGAAGCTTTAAGGTCATAAAAGAAACAAATGTTACATAAGATTTGAATATATCTGGAGAAAAAATAATTTCGAAGACACAACAGGCTATTTTACAATGGACAATTTCTCACATGTTGGATTCTTGACAAACATCAGAGAATCCATAAAAGCTGATATTTATATCCTTCCTTCACTCCCACCAATATTGGTGAGACTTAATCCAACTCTAGATTGTAATTACAAGGTCGTTATTTGACACCTGATTTTAAATCCTGAAGTCTTTACATGCTTGAAGTTTTGTGATACAACAGAAACCAAATTTACAGATGCCTACCCTTAGGAAAAAAATAGAATTAAACATGGGACTCATCAAAGTCAGCTATTGTTACCTAACCAAATGCCTAGCTGCGAAATCTGGGCTCTGCCGAATTTTTTTTTTTTTTCCGTATTCGTCATAGCCCAGATTACTTCCATAATGGAAAAACAATATTTTTTTTAACTTGTCCCGCCGAAAAAAACGGCAGCACAAATTTCACAACAAATAAGCAAAGAATAAAATATTTACCACTGCATTCCGATAGTATAGACCACGAAGAAGGAGTTTGTCAAACTTATGCCACTGTAAAGTGGCTAAAGATATATGAGTGACGTATTTCTATGACACCCCGCACAGTTTAACTGGTTGGTTAAATGTTTTACTATGGCGGTTACGTCAGGTTGAAAGCCAGTGGACTTCCAAACAAATATTAATTGCACAAGGGAAAGTTTACCACTTTACAGCGGCATAAGTTTGACAAACTCCTTCTTCGTGGTCTATACTATCGGAATGAAGTGGTAAATATTTTATTCTTGCTTATTTGTTGTGAAATTTGTGTCGCCATTTTGTTTTTGGCGGGACAAGTTAAAAAATATTGTTTTTCCATTATGGAAGTGATCTGGGCTGTGACGAATACAGAAAAAAAAAAGGTGGCAGAACCCAGATTTCTCGGCTAACCAAATGCTTAACTGCTTGATATACAATGCAAAGGTGACCTAGCAATGAATCACAAGCTGCTTAAATGTTATTTTAGGTTACCTCATTTCATGTTTTTTTGCATGCAGTTTACATCCTCAAATTTATCTGGGTCCCGAGGGTAAATCCAACTCACTCCAAGAAAAATTGGGGGGCTTTGGTGGTCCAGTAGTTTTGAGTGATCGTCATTCAGTCCCACACAGAACTTCCATAGATGCGATGCAGGTCCGAATCACGCTCAGAAAAAATAAAAATTGAAAAAACTCTGAGTGGATTTTCTCTCGGTCGCCGTATGTGGAAGAGTGACAGGTACTTGCTGAAAGTCATGCTTTCCTCCGAGCAATGAGCCCGCTTTCCTTCTCCCCTAAACCTGGCAACGCCGCCATATAAATGAAATAATCTTTAGTGTGGCGTAAAACATAAATCAATCAACCAGAAAAATTTAATTTCGTTACATCAAATAAGGGAAATTTGCTTTCAAGTGTCTCAAATGAGCTAGTTTTGTATGAACCATGGAAATTAGCAGACTCTAACATTGTCCTGTCTAACAGATTCAGAAAATTCCCTGCCTTTTCCAGTTCATTTGAAGTATGTTGTATAGTTGTCATAAAGCAGATTATTCACCCAGTATTACAACCACAGCTCCTCCCTTGTCTGTAGCATCGAATAGTGTATTTCTCTCCACAAAGAGCTGTTTCTTAGAAGCTGTGTATAATAAGAGACGGAGCTTCTCTGCTTAATGGTTTTTCTGTCGTATTGCTTGTGTGCTGATAATAGTTAAAAGGGTTGTGATTGTTAGTTGTTTTATCTGTGAGCAGTATTTGATTGGAAAACTTGGTCAGATTTGTAAGGATACTTCATGCGTGAGACCTATTGATTACAGGCATAGGTCTTTGATTTAAGACATTGTGAGCCAGATTCCAACACAATACACTTCATGTATGGATCAGAGACTGACTGATTTCCTCTGGCCATCAACTACAGACTATTACACATCAGATTAGCACAATATATCAAAGATTTGTTTCTTAGCCTCCAGGAATTTATCTATCTGATCAGCCATGGCTGCCCAAATCCTTGGTCTTGTTGAGAGATCTATCGTGTCAGAATTTCATCTAGTTTGTCAAAGATGAATGCTATCCTAGACTACCATTGTCTCAGACTCTAAAGTTTGGCGTTTTTTCTCTCTTTGTCATTGGTACTGCCTTAATAGTTCCTTGAAAATCACTGGAGGGCATGTGTCCAATGCTTTATTCAACTGAAAAAATTCTCTTGTCTTGTGTTACACACCTGTCTAATGAGGACTTTAATTAGATCTTGACTGTAGACAGAGGTTTTAATGTTTTGCAAATGATAGAAAACAGTCGTTTAAAATAGCTCCACCACAAAAGCACTGTTAATACCCAATTGTTTTTAACAGCTGTATATTTGCATACAACAGTATGCAGTTTCATTCACATAAAAAGTGATAATATTATATTTATTGTGTCGGTTTACATCATTCTCTGACGTAATTGTATGACATTCAATGTGGAACACGTTAAAAATTATTTGAAGCTTTTATGTCATAAAAGAAACAAATGTTACGTAACATTTGAATATATCTTGAGAAAAAAAATTTCGAAGACACAACAGGTTATTTTACAATGGACATTTTGTCACATGTTGGATTCTTGACAAACATCTGAGAATCAAAAAACTCATATTTATGTCCTTCCTTCACGCCCACTAACATTGGTTAAAATTAATCACATTATTTGACACATGATTTTAAATCTTGAAGTTTTTACACGCTTGAAGTTTTGTGGTACAACAGCATTAAACATGGGACACATCAAAGTCATCCATTGTTACCCAACCAAATGCTTAACTGCTTGATATACAATGCAAAGGTGACCTAACCACGAATCAGAAACTGCATAAAATCTATATTTGATTACCTCATTTCATGTTTTTTTGCATTAAGTTTACAACCTCAAATTTATCTGTATGCATTTTTGTGTCCCTTAATCAGAACTTTAATTACTTCCTGATTTGTAACACAGATTTCAATATGGTGTAGGGGGGCTTGATGGCTCACTCTGCAGAGTGATAGTCTCCAAGTCTGATACAGGTCTTCCATCAATGGGCCTCGAGCTTAATTCCAACTCACTCCCAAGAAAAATTTAAATATGGTACCTCAAATAAGGGAAATTTGCTTTCAAGACAATGTCTAAAGTGAGCTAGTTTTGTATGAACCATGTAAATTAGCAGACTCTAACATTGTCTTGTCTAACAATCAAACTCTCTCCTAAAAGATTCAGAAAATTTCTTGCCTTTTCCAGTTTATTTGAAGTATGTTGTATAGTTGTCAGAAAGCAGATTATTCACCCAGTATTACAACCACAGCTCCTCCCTTGTCTGTAGCATCGAATAGTGTATTTCTCTCCACAAAGAGCCTTTTCTTAAAAGCTGTGTACAATAGGAGACTGAGCTTCTCTGCTTAGTGGATTTTCTGTGAAATTGTTTGTGGGTTGATAATAGTTAAAAGGGTTGTGATTGTTAGAGTTGTTTTATCTGTGAGCAGTATTTGATTGGAAAACTTGGTCAGATTTGTAAGGATACTTCATGCTTGAGACCTATTGATTACAGGCATAGGGCTTTGATTTAAGACATTGTGAGCCAGATTCCAACACAATACACTTCATGTATGGATCAGAGACTCACTGATTTCCTCTGGCCATCAACTACAGACTATTACACATCAGATTAGCACAATATATCAAAGATTTGTTTCTTAGCCTCCAGGAATTTATCTATCTCATCAGCCATGGCTGCCCAAATCCTTGGTCTTGTTGAGAGATCTATCGTGTCAGAATGTCATCTAGTTTGTCAAAGATGAATGCTATCCTAGACTACCATTGTCTCAGACTCTAAAGTTTGGCGTTTTTTCTCTCTTTGTCATTGGTACTGCCTTAATAGTTCCTTGGAAATCACTGGAGGGCATGTGTCCAATGCTTTATTCAACTGGAAAAAATCTCTTGTCTTGTGTTATACACCTTTTGAATTAGAACTTTAATTACTTCCTGACTTGTAACACAGATTTTAATATGCTGCAGGGGGGCTTGATGGCTCACTCTGCAGAGTGATAGTCTCTCAGTCCAATACAGGTCTTCCATCAATGGGTCCCAAGCTTAAATTCAACTCACAGCAAGAACAATTGAAATATGGTACCTCAAATAAGGAAAATTTTCTTCCAAGAGAGTGTCTCAAGTGAGCTAGTTTTGTATCAGCCATGGAAATTAGCAGACTCTAACATTGTCCTGTCGAACAATCAAAATCAGTCCTAAAAGATTCAGAAAATTCCCTGCCCTTTTCCAGCTCATTTGAAGTGTGTTGTACAGTTGTCAGATGGCAGATTATTCACCCAGTATTACAACCACAGCTCCTCCCTTGTCTGTTGCATCAAATAGTGTATTTCTCTCCACAAAGAGCTTTTTCTTAGAAGCTGTGTATAATATGAGACGGGGCTTCTCTGCTTAGTGGATTTTCTTTCATATTGTTTGTGGCTGATAATAGTTAAAAAGGGTTGTGATTCAGGGCATAATCTAGGGCAAAAGTTTGGGCACCCATAGTGAGTCTAGTGCGACTTGACAATACGATCCCAGGGCCCATGAAGGCTGCATGGAGAGAACTCTTACTTTAAACTACCATTTCTATCTAACATGTTCTAATATCAATGTTTTCAATAATTCGCAGAGCAGTTTTTACTTGTATTCAATATTTAAAGCAACAATCACAATAATTTTTCCCTCATACTCTGGTTTGGGCGCCCAAACTGCAGAAGCCCAAACCCCATATATGGGATTCAAAATCAGCCTAGATTAGGCCCTGTGATTGTTAGAGTTGTTTTATCTGTGAGCAGTATTTGATTAGACAACTTGGTCAGATTTGTAAGGATACTTCATGCTTGAGACCTATTGATTACAGGCATAGGGCTTTGATTTAAGACATTGTGAGCAAGATTCCAACACAATACACTTCATGTATGGATCAGAGACTCACTGATTTCCTCTGGCCATCAACTACAGACTATTACACATCAGATTAGCACAATATATCAAAGATTTGTTTCTTAGCCTCCAGGAATTTATCTATCTCATCAGCCATGGCTGCCCAAATCCCTTGTCTTGTTGAGAGATCTATCGTGTCAGAATTTCATCTAGTTTGTCAAAGATGAATGCTATCCTAGACTACCATTGTCTCAGACTCTAATGTTTGGCAGTTTTTCTTTCTTTGTCATTGGCAGTTCCTTAATAGTTCCTTGAAAATCTCTTGAGGGCATGTGTCCAATGCTTTATTCAACTGAAAAAAACTCTCTTGTCTTGTGTTACACACCTGTCTAATGAGGACTTTAATTAGTTCTTGACTGTAGACAGGGTTTTAATGTTTTGCAAATGAATGAAAAGTCATTTAAAATAGCTCCACCACAAAAGCACTGTTAATATCCAATTGTTTTAACAGCTTTATATTTGCATACAACAGTATGCCTTTTCATTCACATAAAAAGTGATAATATTATATTTATTGTCTCGGTTTACATTATTCTCTGACGTACATGTATGACATTCAATGTGGAACACGTGAAAAACTATTTGAAGCTTAAAGGTCATAAAAGAATCAAATGTTACATAAGATTTGAATATATCTGGAGAAAAAAAATTTCGAAGACACAACAGGTTATTTTACAATGGACATTTTTGTCACATGTTGGATTCTTGACAGACATCAGAGAATCAAAAAAGCTCATATTTATGTCCTTCCTTCACTCCAACCAATATTGGTGAGACTTAATCCAACTCTAGATTGTAATTACAAGGTCTTTATTTGACACATGATTTTAAATCCTGAAGTCTTTATATGCTCTAAGTTTTGTGGTACAGCAGAAACCAAATTTACAGATGCCTACCCTTAGGAAAAAAATAGAATTAAACATGGGACTCATCAAAGTCAGCTATTGTTGCCTAACCAAATGCTTAACTGCTTGATATACAATGCAAAGGTCACCTAACAACGAATCACAAACTGCTTAAAATCTATATTAGATGACCTCATTTCATGGTTTTTTGCATACAGTTTACATCCTCAAATTTATCCTCATGCATTTTTGTGTCCCTTAATCAGAACTTTAATTACTTCCTGATTTGTAACACAGATTTCAATATGGTGCAGGGGGGCTTGATGGCTCACTCTGCAGAGTGATAGTCTCCAAGTCTGATACAGGCCTTCCATCAATGGGCCTCAAGCTTAATTCCATCTCACTCCCAAGAAAAATTGAAATATGGTACCTCAAATAAGGGAAATTTGCTTTCAAGACAATGTCTAAAGTGAGCTAGTTTTGTATGAACCATGTAAATTAGCAGACTATAACATTGTCTTGTCTAACAATCAAACTCACTCCTAAAAGATTCAGAAAATTTCTTGCCTTTTCCAGTTCATTTGAAGTATGTTGTATAGTTGTCAGAAAGCAGATTATTCACCCAGTATTACAACCACAGTTCCTCCCTTGTCTGTAGCATCGGATAGTGTATTTCTCTCCACAAAGAAACTTCTTCTTAAAAGCTGTGAATAATAAAAGACTAAGCTTTTCTGCTTCAAAGTGGATGTTCTTTCATATTGAATGTGGGCTGATAATAGTTAAAAGAGTTGTGATTGTTAGAGTTGTTTTATCTGTGAGCAGTATTTGATTGGAAAACTTGGTCAGATTTGTAAGGATACTTTATGCTTGAGACCTATTGATTACAGGCATAGGGCTTTGATTTAAGACATTGTGAGCAAGATTCCAACACAATACACTTCATGTATGGATCAGAGACTCGCTGATTTCCTCTGGCCATCAACTACAGACTATTACACATCAGATTAGCACAATATATCAAAGATTTGTTTCTTAGCCTCCAGGAATTTATCTATCTGATCAGCCATGGCTGCCCAAATCCCTCGTCTTGTTGAGAGATCTATCGTGTCAGAATTTCATCTAGTTTGTCAAAGATGAATGCTATCCTAGACTACCATTGTCTCAGACTCTAAAGTTTGGTGGTTTTTCTTTCTTTGTCATTGGCAATTCCTTAATAGTTCCTTGAAATCACTTGAGGCATGTGTCCAATGCTTTATTCAACTGAAAAAATTCTCTTGTCTTGTGTTACACACCTGTCTAATGAGGACTTTCATTAGTTCTTGACTGTAGACAGGGTTTTAATGTTTTGCAAATGATTGAAAACAGTCGTTTAAAATAGCTCCACCACAAAAGCACTGTTAATATCCAATTGTTTTAACAGCTTTATATTTGCATACAACAGTATGCCTTTTCATTCACATAAAAAGTGATAATATTATATTTATTGTCTCGGTTTACATTATTCTCTGACGTACATGTATGACATTCAATGTGGAACACGTGAAAAACTATTTGAAGCTTAAAGGTCATAAAAGAAACAAATGTTACATAAGATTTGAATATATCTGGAGAAAAAAAATTTCGAAGACACAACAGGTTATTTTACAATGGACATTTTTGTCACATGTTGGATTCTTGACAGACATCAGAGAATCAAAAAAGCTCATATTTATGTCCTTCCTTCACTCCAACCAATATTGGTGAGACTTAATCCAACTCTAGATTGTAATTACAAGGTCTTTATTTGACACATGATTTTAAATCCTGAAGTCTTTATATGCTCTAAGTTTTGTGGTACAGCAGAAACCAAATTTACAGATGCCTACCCTTAGGAAAAAAATAGAATTAAACATGGGACTCATCAAAGTCAGCTATTGTTGCCTAACCAAATGCTTAACTGCTTGATATACAATGCAAAGGTCACCTAACAACGAATCACAAACTGCTTAAAATCTATATTAGATGACCTCATTTCATGGTTTTTTGCATACAGTTTACATCCTCAAATTTATCCTCATGCATTTTTGTGTCCCTTAATCAGAACTTTAATTACTTCCTGATTTGTAACACAGATTTCAATATGGTGCAGGGGGGCTTGATGGCTCACTCTGCAGAGTGATAGTCTCCAAGTCTGATACAGGCCTTCCATCAATGGGCCTCAAGCTTAATTCCATCTCACTCCCAAGAAAAATTGAAATATGGTACCTCAAATAAGGGAAATTTGCTTTCAAGACAATGTCTAAAGTGAGCTAGTTTTGTATGAACCATGTAAATTAGCAGACTATAACATTGTCTTGTCTAACAATCAAACTCACTCCTAAAAGATTCAGAAAATTTCTTGCCTTTTCCAGTTCATTTGAAGTATGTTGTATAGTTGTCAGAAAGCAGATTATTCACCCAGTATTACAACCACAGTTCCTCCCTTGTCTGTAGCATCGGATAGTGTATTTCTCTCCACAAAGAAACTTCTTCTTAAAAGCTGTGAATAATAAAAGACTAAGCTTTTCTGCTTCAAAGTGGATGTTCTTTCATATTGAATGTGGGCTGATAATAGTTAAAAGAGTTGTGATTGTTAGAGTTGTTTTATCTGTGAGCAGTATTTGATTGGAAAACTTGGTCAGATTTGTAAGGATACTTTATGCTTGAGACCTATTGATTACAGGCATAGGGCTTTGATTTAAGACATTGTGAGCAAGATTCCAACACAATACACTTCATGTATGGATCAGAGACTCGCTGATTTCCTCTGGCCATCAACTACAGACTATTACACATCAGATTAGCACAATATATCAAAGATTTGTTTCTTAGCCTCCAGGAATTTATCTATCTGATCAGCCATGGCTGCCCAAATCCCTCGTCTTGTTGAGAGATCTATCGTGTCAGAATTTCATCTAGTTTGTCAAAGATGAATGCTATCCTAGACTACCATTGTCTCAGACTCTAAAGTTTGGTGGTTTTTCTTTCTTTGTCATTGGCAATTCCTTAATAGTTCCTTGAAATCACTTGAGGCATGTGTCCAATGCTTTATTCAACTGAAAAAATTCTCTTGTCTTGTGTTACACACCTGTCTAATGAGGACTTTCATTAGTTCTTGACTGTAGACAGGGTTTTAATGTTTTGCAAATGATTGAAAACAGTCGTTTAAAATAGCTCCACCACAAAAGCACTGTTAATATCCAATTGTTTTAACAGCTTTATATTTGCATACAACAGTATGCCTTTTCATTCACATAAAAAGTGATAATATTATATTTATTGTCTCGGTTTACATTATTCTCTGACGTACATGTATGACATTCAATGTGGAACACGTGAAAAACTATTTGAAGCTTAAAGGTCATAAAAGAAACAAATGTTACATAAGATTTGAATATATCTGGAGAAAAAAAATTTCGAAGACACAACAGGTTATTTTACAATGGACATTTTTGTCACATGTTGGATTCTTGACAGACATCAGAGAATCAAAAAAGCTCATATTTATGTCCTTCCTTCACTCCAACCAATATTGGTGAGACTTAATCCAACTCTAGATTGTAATTACAAGGTCTTTATTTGACACATGATTTTAAATCCTGAAGTCTTTATATGCTCTAAGTTTTGTGGTACAGCAGAAACCAAATTTACAGATGCCTACCCTTAGGAAAAAAATAGAATTAAACATGGGACTCATCAAAGTCAGCTATTGTTGCCTAACCAAATGCTTAACTGCTTGATATACAATGCAAAGGTCACCTAACAACGAATCACAAACTGCTTAAAATCTATATTAGATGACCTCATTTCATGGTTTTTTGCATACAGTTTACATCCTCAAATTTATCCTCATGCATTTTTGTGTCCCTTAATCAGAACTTTAATTACTTCCTGATTTGTAACACAGATTTCAATATGGTGCAGGGGGGCTTGATGGCTCACTCTGCAGAGTGATAGTCTCCAAGTCTGATACAGGCCTTCCATCAATGGGCCTCAAGCTTAATTCCATCTCACTCCCAAGAAAAATTGAAATATGGTACCTCAAATAAGGGAAATTTGCTTTCAAGACAATGTCTAAAGTGAGCTAGTTTTGTATGAACCATGTAAATTAGCAGACTATAACATTGTCTTGTCTAACAATCAAACTCACTCCTAAAAGATTCAGAAAATTTCTTGCCTTTTCCAGTTCATTTGAAGTATGTTGTATAGTTGTCAGAAAGCAGATTATTCACCCAGTATTACAACCACAGTTCCTCCCTTGTCTGTAGCATCGGATAGTGTATTTCTCTCCACAAAGAAACTTCTTCTTAAAAGCTGTGAATAATAAAAGACTAAGCTTTTCTGCTTCAAAGTGGATGTTCTTTCATATTGAATGTGGGCTGATAATAGTTAAAAGAGTTGTGATTGTTAGAGTTGTTTTATCTGTGAGCAGTATTTGATTGGAAAACTTGGTCAGATTTGTAAGGATACTTTATGCTTGAGACCTATTGATTACAGGCATAGGGCTTTGATTTAAGACATTGTGAGCAAGATTCCAACACAATACACTTCATGTATGGATCAGAGACTCGCTGATTTCCTCTGGCCATCAACTACAGACTATTACACATCAGATTAGCACAATATATCAAAGATTTGTTTCTTAGCCTCCAGGAATTTATCTATCTGATCAGCCATGGCTGCCCAAATCCCTCGTCTTGTTGAGAGATCTATCGTGTCAGAATTTCATCTAGTTTGTCAAAGATGAATGCTATCCTAGACTACCATTGTCTCAGACTCTAAAGTTTGGTGGTTTTTCTTTCTTTGTCATTGGCAATTCCTTAATAGTTCCTTGAAATCACTTGAGGCATGTGTCCAATGCTTTATTCAACTGAAAAAATTCTCTTGTCTTGTGTTACACACCTGTCTAATGAGGACTTTCATTAGTTCTTGACTGTAAACAGGGTTTTAATGTTTTGCAAATGATTGAAAACAGTCGTTTAAAATAGCTCCACCACAAAAGCACTGTTAATATCCAATTGTTTTTAACACCTTTGTATTTGCATACAACAGTATGCAGTTTCATTCACATAAAAAGTGATAATATATTTATTGTGTCGGTTTACATTATTCTCTGACGTACATGTATGACATTCAATGTGGAACACGTGAAAAACTATTTGAAGCCTATAAGATCATAAAAGAAACAAATGGTACATAAGATTTTAATATATCTGGAGAAAAAACATTTCGAAGACACAACAGGTTATTTTACAATGAACTTTTTTGTCACATGTTGGATTCTTGACAAACATCAGAGAATCAAAAAAGCTCATATTTATGTCCTTCCTTCGCTCCCACCAATAATGGTGAGACTTAATCCAACTCTAGATTGTAATTACACGGTCGTTATTTGACACATGATTCTAAATCCTGAAGTCTTTACATGCTTGAAGTTTTGTGGTAAAACAGAAACCAATTTTACGAAAGCTTACCTAGAATTAAACATAAGACTTATCAAAGTCATCTATTGTTACCTAACCAAATGCCCAATGCTTGATATACAATGCAAAGGTGACCTAACAATGAATGAGAAACGGCTTAAAATCAATATTAGATTTCCTCATTTCATGTTTTTTTGCATACAGTTTACAACCTCAAATTTATCTGCATGCTTTTTTGTGTCCCTCAATGAATTACTTCCTGATTTGTAACACAGATTTCAATATGGTGTAGGGGGGCTTAATGGCTCACTCTGCAGAGTGATAGTCTCCAAGTCTGATACAGGCCTTCCATCAATGGGTCCCAAGCTTAAATCTAACTCACTCCAAGAAAAATTGAAATATGGGACCTCAAATTAGGAAAATTTGCTCCCAAGACAGTGTCTCAAATGAGCTAGTTTTGTATGAACCATGGAAATTAGCAGACTCTAACATTGTCCTGTCTAACAATCAAACTCAGTCCTAAAAGATTCAGAAAATTTCCTGCCTTTTCCAGTTCATTTAAGATATGTTGTATAGTTGTCAGAAAGCAGATTATTCACCCAGTATTACAACCACAGTTCCTCCCTTGTCTGTAGCATCGGATAGTGTATTTCTCTCCACAAGGAGCCTTTTCTCAAAGGCAGTGTATAATTCGAGATGAAACTCAGTGGATTTTCTGTCATATTGTTTGTGGGCTGATAATAGTTAAAAGGGTTGTGATTGTTAGAGTTGTTTTATCTGTGAGCAGTATTTGATTGGAAAACTTGGTCAGATTTGTAAGGATACTTCATGCTTGAGACCTATTGATTACAGGCATAGGGCTTTGATTTAAGACATTGTGAGCCAGATTCCAACACAATACACGTCATGTATGGATCAGAGACTCACTGATTTCCTTTGGCCAACAACTACAGACTATTACACATCAGATTAGCACAATATATCAAAGATTTGTTTCGTAGCCTCCAGGAATTTATCTATCTGATCAGCCATGGCTGCCCAAATCCCTCGTCTTGTTGAGAGATATATCGTGTCAGAATTTCATCTAGTTTGTCAAAGATGAATGCTATCCTAGACTACCATTGTCTCAGACTCTAAAGTTTGGCGGTTTTTCTTTCTTTGTCATTGGCAATTCCTTAATAGTTCCTTGAAAATCACTTGAGGGCATGTGTCCAATGCTTTATTCAACTGGAAAAAATCCTTAGTTTTGTGTTATACACCTTTTTAATTAGAACTTTAATTACTTCCTGACTTGTAACACAGATTTGAATATGGTGTAGGGGGCCTTGATGCCTCACTCTGCTGAGTGGTAGTCTCTCAGTCCAATAAAGGCCTTCCATCAATGGGTCCCAAGCTTAAATCTAACTCACTCCAAGAAAAATTGAAATATGGGACCTCAAATTAGGAAAATTTGCTCCCAAGACAGTGTCTCAAATGAGCTAGTTTTGTACGAACCATGGAAATTAGCAGACTCTAACATTGTCCTGTCTAACAATCAAACTCAGTCCTAAAAGATTCAGAAAATTTCCTGCCTTTTCCAGTTCATTTAAGATATGTTGTATAGTTGTCAGAAAGCAGATTATTCACCCAGTATTACAACCACAGTTCCTCCCTTGTCTGTAGCATCGGATAGTGTATTTCTCTCCACAAGGAGCCTTTTCTCAAAGGCAGTGTATAATTCGAGATGAAACTCAGTGGATTTTCTGTCATATTGTTTGTGGGCTGATAATAGTTAAAAGGGTTGTGATTGTTAGAGTTGTTTTATCTGTGAGCAGTATTTGATTGGAAAACTTGGTCAGATTTTTAAGGATACTTCATGCTTGAGACCTATTGATTACAGGCATAGGGCTTTGATTTAAGACATTGTGAGCAAGATTCCAACACAATACACTTCATGTATGGATCAGAGACTCACTGATTTCCTCTGGCCAACAACTACAGACTATTACACATCAGATTAGCACAATATATCAAAGATTTGTTTCTTAGCCTTCAGGAATTTATCTATCTGATCAGCCATGGCTGCCCAAATCCCTCGTCTTGTTGAGAGATCTATCGTGTCAGAATTTCATCTAGTTTGTCAAAGATGAATGCTATCCTAGGCTAACATTGTCTCAGACTCTAAAGTTTGGCAGTTTTTCTTTCTTTGTTATTGGCTAAATCCTTTGTTGTTTTTTTTAAAACCACTTTGAGGCATGTGGTTAATGCTTTATTCAACTGAAAAAAATCCCCAGTCTTGTGTTGCACATGTGTTTAATGAGAACTTTAATTACTTCCTGACTTGTAACACAAGTTTTAATATGCTAAAGGGGGCCTCGATGGCTCACTCTGCAGAGTGATAGTCTCTCAGTCCAATATAGGTCTTCCATCAATGGGTCCCAAGCTTAAATCCAACTCACTGCAAGAAAAATTGAAATATGGTACATCAAATAAGGAAAATTTGCTTTCAAACGAATGTCTCAAGTGAGCTAGTTTTGTATGAACCATGGAAATTAGCAGACTCTAACATTGTCCTGTCTAACAATCAAACTCACTCCTAAAAGATTCAGAAAATTTCCTGCCCTTTTCTAGATCATTTGAAGTATGTTGTATAGTTGTCAGAAAGCAGATTATTCACCCAGTATTACAACCACAGTTCCTCCCTTGTCTGTAGCATCGGATAGTGTATTTCTCTCCACAATGTATAATAGAAGACGGAGCTTCTCTGCTTAGTGGATTTTCTGTCATATTGTTTGTGGGCTGATAATAGTTAAAAGGGTTGTGAGTTGTTTTATCTGTGAGCAGTATTTGATTGGAAAACTTGGTCAGATTTGTAAGGATACTTCATGCTTGAGACCTATTGATTACAGGCATAGGGCTTTGATTTAAGACATTGTGAGCCAGATTCCAACACAATACACTTCATGTATGGACCAGAGACTCACTGATTTCCTCTGGCCATCAACTACAGACTATTACACATCAGATTAGCACAATATATCAAAGATTTGTTTCGTAGCCTCCAGGAATTTATCTATCTGATCAGCCATGGCTGCCCAAATCCCTCGTCTTGTTGAGAGATATATCGTGTCAGAATTTCATCTAGTTTGTCAAAGATGAATGCTATCCTAGACTACCATTGTCTCAGACTCTAAAGTTTGGCGGTTTTCTTACTTTGTCATCGGCAATTCCTTAATAGTTCCTTGAAATCACTTGAGGGCATGTGTCCAATGCTTTATTCAACTGAAAAAATTATCTTGTCTTGTGTTACACACCTGTCTAATGAGGACTTTAATTAGTTCTTGACTGTAGACAGGGGTTTTAATGTTTTACAAATGATTGAAAAGTCGTTTAAATTAGCTCCACCACAAAAGCACTGTTGTATGTAGTTTCATCCACATAAAAAGTGATAATATTATATTTATTGTCTCGGTTTACATTATTCTCTGACGTACATGTATGACATTCAATGTGGAACACGTTAAAAACTATTTGAAGCTTTAAGGTCATAAAAGAAACAAATGTTACATAAGATTTGAATATATCTTGAGAGAAAAAAATTTCGAAGACACAACCGACTATTTTACAATGGACATTTGTCACATGTTGGATTCTTGGCAAACATCTGAGAATCAAAAAAGCTCATATTTATGTCCTTCCTTCACTCCCACCAATACTGGTGAGACTTAATCCAACTCTAGATTGTAATTACAAGGTTGTTATTTGACACATGATTTTAAATCCTGAAGTCTTCACATGCTCTAAGTTTTGTTGTACAACAGAAACCAAATTTACGGAAGCTTATTTTTAATTAAGCATGGGACTTATCAAAGTCATCCATTGTTGCCCAAACAAATGTCTAACTGCTTGATATACAATGCAAAGGTGGCCTAACAACGAATCAGAAACTGCAGTTGTGCAGGTTAGACACACTAAGCGATATAACTCTCTTACGTCATGATATTTGTAAGTTCTCAAAACCGACCCTCTGGATTTTTGTAACCTTGCAGAAAGTATGGCCAAAACATGTGGCGCTGACGTAGAGGTCAATTGAATGATTGCCAAGTACAACAAGAAGGTTGAGAGTTTCTTTCCTAACCCTACAAAATATGGCAATGGTACCATATAAATAATCTTTAGTGTGGCATAAAAGATAAATCAACCAATCAAAATTTTATATTGAGTTCACTTTCTAATGTGTTATTTCATGGAAACCAAAGAGAACATTACAAACTCTGCTCTTTTATTGTTTTTACAAGTTCAAAATTAGCATGCATGTGGATTTTAATGTAATATTGTCAGTTATTGATGTTTTTGGCTCAGGATACGAATATCAAAAAGTATTATCGATTCTGACGGACAGGATGAAATATCGATGACAAAGTTATGTAGTGCATTAGAAGTGTTTATAGCATGGCCCGTCATCTTTGTTAGGATGACCTATTCTTATAAAATGATAATATTGTATTAAATCTCTCTTCCCTTTTTTGTGTAGTCTATGGATATGTGATTATCATAGAATTCGAGATAAATACATGGATTATGATAAAAAGTTTGAATGAGATGGATGGGTCATTTTTTTCAAACTGACTATTTTCAAACAGACTGATCTGAACTTTACTTTCAGTTAAAAAAGTAGATGGCTGTCATGTTCTGTCCACGATTTGTTGATAATTATACGCCCGGCTTGAAAAGCGGGCTGTATTATGGTATCATCTCCGTCCGGCAGTCCAGAAGTCCGGCTGTCCGGCGTCCGCTTTCCCTTCCGCTCCATAACTTCTAAAGTTTTGATTCCATCTGCACAATTTTTTCTAAGTATATACCTTATGGGTAGAAGGTGTGTCGCAAACTATTTTTAACATCACTGGTTACATAATATGGGAGTTATATTGGATTATGTAATATTCCCTTCCGCTCCATAACTTCCAAAGTTTTGATTCCATCTGCACAATTTTTTCTGAGTATATACCTTATGGGTGGAAGGTGTGTCGCGAACTATTTTTGACATCATACATTGCGTAATATGGCAGCCATATTGGGTTATGTAATATTTACTTTTTCTCTCCATAACTTTAACAAATATGATCCGATGTTTTCAAATCTTTCATGTTACATACAATATTAACAGACAGTGTGTAAAAAAAATTGTTTAGGATATCAACTATTGCAAATTATTGGATTATGTACATTCCCTTTTATTCTTACTTTCATTTTCATGAAAATAACCTTTAAATTATAAAATGGCTTCTACTTTTCCGATTCTCATCAAAAAAGGATTTTTTCAAATTGCAATATGATTCTAAATGGATTAAAACTATTCTTAAATCAATATATAACGTTTTAATCAAATGAAAAATACATGTAAGGATTAAAGTTTTATCTACAGACAAAGAGATGAGTAACCCAGCCTTGTTCTATGTACATACTGGTACATGTACTCTATTTAAACATACTCTAAAGCTCTGTCTCTTATCTCTTATCTACAAGTGTTGACAGTTTTATGGTCTTCTATACCACATGGCCATGCCATGCTCAACTGTTTTTTTTTGTAGCCAAATAATATAGAAAAATGATATTATGAGAAAAATTTTCAAATCTACTTGAATTGGTGTGAGCTGCAAAATTGCCAATTAATTGCCTTTGTTTAAGTATGATTAGTAAATTATAAACTACTCTTCTAAAAAATTGAAACATTTTAGTCCAACTTATATTGACAACAAGCAATGTTTAACTTCACGATTTAACAGCAGCGAGAATTGATGACTTGTACCGAGCAAATCTTGTTAATAATCTTTGATCCAAATAGCCCATTTTAAATTTGATACAGATGGATTTTCAAGGTTTTAGTGGTAAGATTTCATTTTGTTGACATTACATCACCTTTTACCAAGCTTCAACTTCCTTCCTCTGAATTTTGAAAATTAAATTTAAATAAATATGGAAGGATTTGTTTTGGTATGGCCGCAGTTACTGTGCCTTTCCGGGCGTATTTTGGGTTTCCCGAAACTCTTGTTTTTGGTTTCAGTTGCTTGTTATTTTCCATTTCCATTAGGTAAGAACAGAATTGAATAAAAACTTTTCGCAAGTCATGGTTTTGATTTTGAATAGTCACCATATTGGATTTCAAATAGCTCGTCTGACACTTCTGAAAAAGCTTTGATCAAAAGGATTATATAAATCTACATGACCAGCTTCATTGATCAATCAGAATGATGCATTTCCAAAGAAAATCGCTTATGGGATAATAGATTATGCTGTTGATTTATTGTGCTGAAGAAGAAAAAGTGTTGTTTCCTGTTCGTCAATAAAAACTCTAGGAGTCTCCAGATTCGAATATGAGCTTGATTAATCAAAGCCTGGTTTTAATGTTAATTATAAATGAAAAACGTATTCAGGATCCCAGAAGTTTTGTGGGTTTCCTGTTCATAAAAACTTTATATGTTCATTAAAAAACTTTTACTCTCAGTCTTCTGATTTATGACCATTAACAACTGTAATTTTATATTCAATTAGTTTTTGTTTATTTACCCGATTTGCTATTTTAAAGGCAATTTTCTTGAATATTTTATTTTGATTTTACATGTCAATAAGCCAGGGTTTACATCCTCAAATTACTGGTCTATCTCATATTTAATTTACATCTATGATTTACCTGCATGAATACATGTATGTAAATAAACACAGCAAAAGAATAAGTTGTATATTTTTTGTGAGGTGTATCGTGAAAGTAATCCTGGTAAGTAGATACAAATCAAAAAAGATATAAGGCATGATGACTATGAATCAGTAAAAGAAAAATCAGTTTATATTTTAACACATAATATTTATGATTTTTTTAACTCTTCTCCAAAGTTACTTTTGTGCACAAGGTATTTACTGTGTCAGTGTCTATGAAATTAGAAAATCTATTTTATCACTTGACAATTTATGTTTCAGGAGATTTTCCCAGAGCCTGGTCGCTGCTATTGGAACATATTGAGTCATCAGCAATGTGTCCTAATGCTGAAGTATCATTAGCTGCCCTGAAAAGTTTCCAAGAAATTCTGCACTTGAAGAATGAAAGTGATGATGAAATCAAAGTGACCCCAAGTGGTGCTGTCTCTAAAGGCATTTCTCCTCCTTCAGAAGAGGTGATTTCTCGCTCAGGGGAGGCAAATCTTACCAGTAGTGAAGGTGACAATGTCCCAGAAGTTGAAATGGACTTAGCACTTTGGACAACAGCTTGGAAAGTCTGGTTAAACATAGGTGCTAATGTAGCGAAACCACCTGAACCGAAATCTGATGAGAAAGTGTATGTCCCTCCACAACAATTTCTAACTGCCCTCATTCAGACATTCCCTCCTCTATTTCAACGAATTAAATCTCGATTTGTGGGTGCAGACCTGTTAAAGTTCAGCAATGTTCTGAAGGGAGTATTGTCAGTACCTGTTCATGGAGAGGCTTCGCCTTTCATCATTCCAACTTATCCAGAGATTACAGTTACTCCCCTTCAGGAAGCCACACTGCAGGCAATGGAGTGTGTCATTCAGGTACGTCTTATGTCTCCCACTATAGGCTTAGTTGCAATATCATGTGAAAGCGCCATTTTACAAAAAGTCCAATCTATCTAAATTGATAAATGTAACTAGCTAGGATCAATATATTTATTATGACTTAGCCTCGTTATAGTAATATTGTGATTTGATTATCATTTTAGCCTGATCAGAACTTTTCTGAAATTTTAAAGAAATGCTATTAGATTATTGTCTTTCTAATTTATGAGAATACGCAGGAATCATGTTGCTGTTGGATGACTAGCTACAACTTGCTACAAATTGTTTACTTCGTTGCCAAGATATATATTTTTTTAGCATCAGTTCCAAGGGCGACAGTATCCGCTTTCATCTGACGATTATCATAAAGAAAAATATACTTCCTTTGGCCTGGTTAAACTATGTATCATTTCTTTAGCTTGTTTAGGTTGTCATTGAGTAGCCTACTATCAGCAAATTTTCCCCATCACTCAAAATAATATTTTTGTCATCTTATCTCATGAGATCTAAACTCTATAGCTCAAATCAATCGACAGTCACTCAAATGAATTCTATGTGGATGTTTTTCATAGCAGGAATTACAAGTAAGATTATTTCACTAACAGTAAAGGTTGATTGGTTAAGTTGTTTTAAACGACATCGCTTTTAGTTGTACATGTATTAAATTTAATGTGGATTTGTCAGCAAATGATAAGATTTTAACCTTATGGTCTTCTAGGTATCATGAAGTAAAAACAAAAAGTCTATGGATAAGACATGGGGATCAATTCTTAATGATAGCCAGACTGTTCTGAGACATTTTATTCATGCAGGTATTCGCAAGACAACAATAGATTTATTGGGGGGATGAGAAGTAAATAACGGCCCCACTGAGAGAGAAGCATAGGTCTTTCTTCCCTTAGATCCAGTGTCAAATGGCCATTGTCTCACTCTACATCACATTAATACTGTCAGCAGGGAGTTGACCACCATCTAAACATACATCACACTGGCAATGGAAACTAGGTGGAATTTCTTCATAACTAAGCTAACATTTTTGTCAAGCTTGCACATCCTTCTTCTCATCATTCATTATTTGCCTTGTCATACTCTTTTCTTTTCTTATGTGATTTATGAACAACTTTCAGTAATTTGTGAGAAGTAAAGCACCTATTTTACAATGTCTAACCAAAAAATAAATGAAATTTGGGCCACAGAACATACAAAATCCAACACTTTATTAACCACTTTTACACTTTGGTTGTTAAATATTAATTAGCTCTATGACACACAACGTCAAAAACTATGTCCTTGGTGTGCCCTTTAAGTGGTCACATAATACACAATCTCTGGGGTTTTTTTTCACTGCGTCTTCATGGTAGCTTGTACACATTGAAGGTTATCTGTGACATCACTTTTGACAAACTTTTCCAATATTTTAGAAAAATGCGCATACTTTCTCCTGATTCTTTCCTTGACTTCCAGGCAGCTTATGCGAAGCTTGTGTTTCAACCCATATTTCTCAAATATTAATGAAGACGATCTACATATACCAACAAGATAAATCCTACAGTGTGCTGCCGACGCCTGAGCTGACAGTTAGTCAAGCGCCTACATGACCGATAACTTACCGGCTGTCGACCGGTAATGGAGATTTCCAATTAAAGTAGAAACGTATAGTCCCAAGATGTTATGCATTAGCTATTTTTATTAGATTCGCGAAAAAATAAATACGTGTTAAAAAATCAACCCGAGTTTTGTTTGTTTTTGATACCGTCAGCTTATGACCAAACGTCAAATCATTCTTTGTCACAATGTCTATGAAATGAATTACTAAGCCGTTAGTAGCGTTTGTCTCCAAAATGGCTTTGTTGTATACTGACAGCCGTATTTTGGAATTACGGTCGTCAGTATATAGAAAGGAAATCATTTTGTAGTCAGAAACCCGGACCAAGCCGCAAATCGCTAAATTGCCGTGGTTTCAGTTTACTTTCTCAATATATCGCGGCTTTTGAAGCCTTCAGCGGGCAAGATATCAAACATCGGTATTACAAAATAACCACGAGGTGTAAAGATCAAAATTCACGAATAACATGCACTCAGATCGAGAGATTTTAACTCACAAACTCCTGTTTGCTGCAGTCTATTCATGTTCTAATTTTAAAACTTCGAGTTCTTGAAAATCACGTAGCAATATTAAAGTTTAATATTACTTGAAGTGAAAACCAATGTGGTCTGCGGCAGTTTTATCGATCGCTAAAACAGGTAGCCATTTGATTGGCTCTTATTTTGATTGACAGGTATGTATAGTCCAATCAGCAACCATAAGACCCAAAAGAAAGCTGAACAGCTCACTCTTGACTGTCAAATATATAAGATATTTTAGGCCTACATGTTTAAACGCCCGCTTATAACAATAAAACATTACAAAATATCTTTTGGTCGTTCTAATACTTAAAAGCAATTCTCTATGGTTTTACAGGGCGAGTATAACTTAGCAACAACTCATTGAATTTGAGTCTATGATTACCGATGGTTTTCCTATCTTGCTGGCGTCGTCGACACTCCCGTGAAGTTGGTAGCTTGACTGCTCAAATGGCGACGGGAAACAACAGATACGTGTACATGTAGTTCACCCATGATTAGTATGTTAATGATCGATTATACTACATTAAGGAATTGTTTTTTCATCAAACGTTTTTTTCTGGTGATCCAATTGTCCTACAAATATCCAAGCCCACATTGAGTAAACTGGTGAGCATCACGGCACGAGTGAACGATGGCCGCTTCTGTGTCGCCACGTGTGTAGTCACTTTGGTTTCAGATAGAATATCTGTGTTTTTTTATATAAATATATAATCAACTGACAAATGAAGTTGGATAGCAGACTACGTGTAGTTTATATATTACTCATAGTGATATGTTTAGGGCCATACGCACATGTTGTAAGTTTGAAAGTTGTGTTGGAATCTCAGCTGCAGTGAACATCGAACAATACCGCTCCGTGGGCCGTTTGTGACGAAAAAAATATAAAATCCGGCATAGGCAGATTTCTCAGCTAACTGCGAGTTTCCGTAAGTCTACTAATTGATGTTGTTGTTGTACCAAAGTGACAATGAAGACCTGCGTTTAAACTAAACTGTAAGGGTAACAACGCTTCTGTTAAAAGCATGTTTTATTAGCCTAAATAGTCTCATTGAATCGATCCCCAGCCTTGGAAAGATCAAAGGCCAACCAGACTAATCGTTTCACACATCCGCTGATCGCTCTATTCATGCGACTCAACAGGAGGTTGAACCAGACTACTACTCACTTTGGGTATAAAATCGGTCGGATTCGGACGTCATTTACCGTAGGCCTACTTTGGGTTTCATATATATTTATGAATACTAAAACACACAGGCACAGGGAAAATCTTCTTGTCCAAAATATATTTAGCAACATGTATCTTGAGTGTTGAAGAACTTTATTTGCATTGACATACAGGTATAAGAAAGCACTTGTACATTTATGCTGTCTGAAGGTGAATGAAATCTTGTTCATCACGTTCACTAACTTTCTTGAAATTCTCCTCATGACATCTGATTAGAACATTGCACACTTCATACTGATATCCATTACCAGTGACATTTAAATAATATCAACAACGACACCTGATAATGTCCAAAGTTTTTTATTTCCTCAGCTTTCAGACATCACTTCCAAATCAAAAGTTCTTCAAGTGTATGTTTCATTTTTCTGAAAGCTTTGTTTTGTACACTTTTTTCACAGAGTTTTTATAACGCATAGATGTTGCTGACGTATTTTGATGAGGCCTTAATGGTATTTTAGGAGGTTTTCTATATTGAATAGCCCCCTATTTATATGTTTGTTCACATTAGTCTATGTAATATGTATGAAGGAAACCTGTAAAAGTGTTTGTTAACATTTGGGACACTGATGAAATGGGAATGGAATGGGCCAATAGCCTGTGTTGATCCTGTCTTAGATGGAGTGTAATGTGACTTTAGGCTGATATTCTCTCCCCAACACAGACTCATTAAACTGTCTGACCATTGTCTGATGTCCTCTACAAACTGCCCAAGCCACCTCTATGCGTCTAAATGAAGCACTGTTGACTTACTCATTTCCGGGCCTTATCTGGATTTGAAAACCAGTTAACAACAGGACTAGATACCTAATCAGAATGTGTTTCCATATTGCTATGGCTGACAAATTACACTGTCTAACTTTAAATAATGTGTATACAGAAATGGCAGGGCCATGGTGACACAAGTATGGTACTAGAGAGTCTTTAAGTGCCTGGAGCCTGATATAACATCTCCTCAAGAAACTCTACACTTGTCTGCAAGAAATAGGAAACAAATTGCTTGGTGAACCATAATGTGCTTGGAACCATACCAGATTAAATTCAGTGACAACATACACTTGTATCAGTCATTCACAGGCTACTGATCGTGTCAGTGAACAACACATCAAACAAATATTCTTATTAGGTTAGGATTTCCCAGACGTTATTCAGTTGACAGAAATGAATAATTCTCTCCTCTTGGGAAGCCACACTGTGAAGGACACAGTCTTGCTATGTACAATCTCATACCCTGGGCCTTGATATGTTATGTATAGCTGCATAACATAAACATCCTGCCAGAAAATGTTATTACCTTTCTGGGGGTTTTCAAAAGATTTAAGCTGACTTAAGTAGCATGCAAGGACAAAGTGTCTTGGTAACATATACCTTTGTCATTATCTTAGGACCAGTCACAAAGTTACAACAGATGTAAATCTTTTGATTGATTTATGTTTTGGGGTGTGTTTTTATTTGGCCACACTCAAGGTTATTTCATGGTTTTTAATAGGGGAGGAAAACGGGCTCTTTGCTCAGAAGAACCAACAAACTTTGGCAATTACCTGGCAACTCTTCCACTTGCGAGTAAATTTCTTGATTTACCATCAGTTGCCTCTGAATCTCAGTGGGTGAAGCATTGGGGGTCACCCTGACCCAATTCTTATCAATCGGTTGCCGTTTCCTTTCACAAAAATGCGAAGAAAAAAATATGACTAGGTTTTCGTTCATGGAAAACAAAGTTGTAAAAGCAAATTTGTTCATTTTCAAATCTTTTCTGCAAAATAAAAATTCCTAGAGTTAAACACCCGGAACCAAAATCCTTTGAAGCCACCTTGAGTAAAGGAAGACCAAATCCTAAATAAGGATCAGACATTACAAAAGTTTGTTTAAAATGACATTTTATTTGTATGGGCCACATCCATTTTGGCTGTATATAAATCTGGAGCTAACTTTCCAGAACTCTGTGTAGACTTTGCCAGATTCTTGAGAAGTCATTTAAGTGGAACAAATAGAAGCATCTATAACTAAAAAGAATGGACAGAATTTCCAAGAAGTCTGAACTACAATATAAGATCAGACACAATTAGCTTTGGATATCATGCTTATGATTAATGTACAGCCAGGTTGAATTTTATCTCCCAACAAAGTTCTAGACTATAAATATTGATAATTTAGTCACATTCTAGGAAATGAATTGGTATTCTGAAACTTTGTTGAATCAAATCATTTCAGAGATAAATGTTGAATTAAAATAAACACTGTCAAACTTTAAGCACTTTTTGTATGTTTAATATGTATAAATTTCAGATTGTAACAGGACTGATATACTCTCAGCTAGAAAAGAAGTCCTAATTTTTTCTTAATCTTCTACTAAGAACTGACTATTGAGCATCTGAATTTTTAAACATGGCACAAACAGAGCTTTTACTAATTATGTATCCCCCCAACATATGTTGGGAAGACATACTGTGGTTGTGCTGTCCGTCATCCGGCATTTGTCAACTTGGGCTTGTCTGCAAGATATATCCAGAACCACTAGGCAGAATTTGATGAAATTTTAATTACAGCTTATTGGTGAGGACGTTCAGAGTTGATCAAGTTTTGGCGCCTGTACGCCAGTCCAATCATTGTCGTTGGGGACTTCAATATGGATTCTCTTAAGGGAGAAACACTTTCCTGCCTTTCAAATTTTGACCAGCTCATCACATCTTACACAACAAGAGGATGCACTCTGCTAGATCATATCTACACCAAGGGTGTTTCTGCCATCTCTTCATATGTCGCCTAAACATACTACAGTTACCAGAACATGACCTATGTCATCATCTAGGTACTGGTAGCTCAGTTGTTTTATTTAAGAATAAAAAGAGATAGTGTTTGTTTTATTCCAAAATAAGAATTTGGAAATTGTGTATAAATATACATGTCTGCGAAGTTTGAATGGAAACCGTTTCAGAATCGTTCAAACTGATGCGTGTCGCTAAGAATCCAGAAACCCATCACTCGGTCAAAGATGGGTTTGCGAGTTTTTTTACTGTTCATATTTTCACTTACTAGGTTAGGTACTTTCTGCAAGTTGAAATGATACTGAGTTATGCTTAGAGGCATGCAGTGCCTTTTATCATTAACGTCACTGCGGGAGGAGACATATGTTTTGATCCCAAAACCTTCTAGTTGCTTTTTGTTTTGTAACAGACTTTTTATAACAACTTTTTGTTTTTAAAGCAACTTTTATAACAGCGTTTTGCTTTAAAGGCACTTTATATAACAGCTTTTTGTTTTAAAAGGAGCTTTACATAATTTTTTTTTTTTATTTCTGAAGAATTTCAATAAAGAGACAAAAACTATCTGTGCTCCTATCTGATAGGATCAGCAGCGTATCTGAAGAAGAAATAATAAACCGCAAACTCTCAACTCCCTATAGGAAGATCTCTGCCATCTTAAATGAACAAAATAGTAGCAATTGACTTCTCTTACATCTTTATCCAATTATATTGGTAAAATATCTGGTCCCTGGGGTGTTTATTTTTGTCAAAGTCACCTAAGCTGGTCTAACCTTGATGTAATTAGCCAATAGATCTTCTTCCAGGAGAGGGATTTTAGATCCGTAAGTTTAATGCAATTCCTTTGATGGATAACATGTGAATTATTATATGTTGTAATTAAAATTGACCTTGAAATATCCATTGAGGCTTTATATCTCGAAAAATATAACTTGTTTTTAAAAGGAAACAACATTTAGGCAAATATGTCCAAAAAAAATATTGACAGTTTCTTACTGTACTCAAGATTTAATAACAAGTTAAAAGAAAAGAAAATACAGCCAAAAGTGTACATTTACTAAATAGGGCAACTAAATAGCTATCAATAGAAACTTGCAGTTTATTCCTCTGGTTTTTGAGAAATTTAAAATCAGCATTATGAGTATACACAACAAAGGAAGGAGATCATCCATGTTGATTTTTATGCAGGCCGCCTGCTGACGGATCCGGCCAATGAAAGGGTCATTTCAGTCACATATCTCTCTTTGCTCCAACCAGCCCCAATAGCTCAGTCGGTAGAGCGTTCGCATTAACGAATTTAGTTTTATACGCAAGTAGTGAAATACTGAATATTATGAGCATATAAAAGTGCAGATATACAGAGCGCCATAGTCAATAAAGCACACAATTGTCAGCCCACATATTTCATACGTGCATTTTGGTAGACGCTCGAATCGCGCCACTTCTCTTATGTATACGCTATGACTTCAGATCCGGTTTAACTCTTTACGGTCACAAATGCTATTGTTTTACTGGTATGGAACTAAAGTACTTTACCAGATAGTTATGGTCAACTTTGATCACTCTGTGGGTTTTCTTTCCTTTTTAGCCCGCCATCATTCTGATGGAGGGCTATTCAAATTGCTTTTCCGTAGTCCGTCGTCAGTCGTCCGTCCGTTAACTTTTTGCTTGTTACCTTTATTCCAAGAAAACTACCTGTCCAATCTTAATCAAACTTAACATACAACATCACCCTATGGTCTAGTTGTGCACCGTACGTTTTCATCTCATTTGCATATTCAATGTGGCCACCAGGGGGCGATATTGTTTTTTTTTGTTACCTTTATTCCAAGAAAAATACCGGTCCGATTTTCACCAAACTTGGCTGACAATATCTCCATATAGTCTAGTTGTGCATCCTACATTTTCATCTAATTTGCATATTCAATATGGCCGCCAGGGGCGATGTTGTTTTTTCTTTGTTACCTTTATTCCAAGAAAACTACCTGTCCAATCTTAATCAAACTTAATATACATCATCACCCTATGGTCTAGTTGTGCACCGTACATTTTCATCTCATTTGCATAAACAATATGGCCGCCAGGGGGAGATGTTGTGTTTATTTGTTACGTTTATTGCAAGAAAACTTTCGGTAGTTACCTTTATTCCAAGAAAACTATTAGCCCAATCTAAATCAAACTTAATATGCATCATCACCCTACGGTCTAGTTGTACACCGTACATTTTCATCTCATTTACATATTCAATATGGCCACCAGGGGGCGATGTTGTTTTTCTTTGTTACCTTTATTCCAAGAAAACTATCTGTTCAATCTTAATCAAACTTAACATACATCATCACCTTATGGTCTAGTTGTGCATCGTACATTTTCATCTCATTTGCATAAACAATATGGCCGCCAGGGGGAGATGTTGTCTTTCTTTGTTACGTTTATTGCAAGAAAACTACTAGTTCGATTTTCATCAAACTTGGCTGACATTATCTCCATATAGTCTAGTTGTGCATCGTACAGTTTCATCTCATTTGCATATTCAATCTGGCCACCAGGGGGCGATGTTGTTTTTCTTTGTTACCTTTATTCCAAGAAAACTACCTGTCCAATCTTAATCAAACTTAACATACATCATCACCCTATGGTCTTGTTGTGCATCGTACATTTTCATCTCCTTTGCATAATCAATATGGCCGCCAGGGGGAGATTTTGTTTTTCTTTGTTACGTTTATTGCAAGAAAACTTTCGCTTGTTACCTTTATTCCAAGAAAACTATCAGTCCAATCTTAATCAAACTCAACGTACATCATCACCCTACGTTCTAGTTGTGCACCGTACATTTTCATCTCATTTTGCATATTCAATATGGCCACCCAGGGGCGATATTGTTTTTTTCGTTTATTGCGAGAAAACGTTTGCTTGTTACCTTTATTCCAATAAAACTATCAGTCCAATCTTAATCAAACTGAACATACATCACCCTATGGTCTAGTTGTGCACCATACATTTTCATCTCATTTGCATATTCAATATGGCTGCCAGGGGCGATATATTTTTTTTGTTACTTTTTTCCAAGAAAACTACCAGTCCGATTTTCACCAAACTTGGCTCACATTATCTCCCTATAGCCCTGTTGTGTACTGTACATAGAGCCCGGTTTCCTCCCACAATAAAACTGGCAACACCGCCATATAAGTGAAATAATCTTGAGCGCAGCGTAAAACACCAAACAATCAATCAATCAATTTAATATGAATAGATGAACGTGGGCGTTAAGATCCCTTTAAGGGATCTCTTGTAAGATGTAGAGAAGAGATTTGTTGTAAATTCAACTCCTAATAATAAGTCATATATAAACTGAATAATTTTATATCCATAAATATATATGATCTCCTGTAATAGAGTTAAGTGTGGTTTATATAGTATGCGAAATTTAGGTGAGACGAGTTGTTAGGGTTGAGGATTTTTTGTTGACTAATTGAACATTCATTTCACTTGCACACTTGTTTTTGTCACTGTCCTGTCAGTTTATTTTTGAGTCATTTAACACTGTCTAAATTTTTTTTCAACTATATCTTTGGGGCAATGTGCTGCTACCATCTCTTTTCATCAAGATTTAATAGACACTCTGCAGTTTACCTGTTTTATGAAATAAAGGGCTTAGCTAAATTAAGAAGCATTGCAGAAATGCATTACATCATGAAATTAAACTGTCTATTATCAGTTTTGTATTCAATGAACTATTTGACAACTACATGGAATTGACATTATTTTTGACAATTGATGCATTGGGCAATTTCTCGTGTTTGGACCAAATGTCAAAGTTTTTTTTAAAGTTTTTTTTACTCTTTTGGGTGTAAAAGTTTGCTGCAAATCTTTTTTTCTTGTTCGAATGAAAACTTCACCAAAATTCTGACATTTTACTGTCGTCCACATATTGGTAAGGTGTTAAGATGATCACATGATTGAGTTTAATACGATTTTTGAATTCATTTGATATGTATACTTTAAGATTCAGCCAAGCTGAGTTTTATGGGGTTTTTTTTGTCCTAATTACATACTAGTAAAGCGCTGTAATATTGGATGAGTTTGGGAGATTTCCGTGAACGTACATCTGCATAGATTGGTATTAGCGGAAAGCTCTTATTTTTCTTTAATAATGACAGTGAACACATTCTGTTTCAACGAAACTCTTTTCCTATATTTGGCAGCTCATACCATTTTAAATTTTAGTTATGTTATGTTAAATTGCTTTTCTTTAATTTAATTTAATTTTCATTTTTTGACCCAAGAATAATACAGAACATTCTTGTCAAAAATGAATATCACACTGCACTGGCACTGTAATGATTAAATATTGACCTAATTAATTTGACATTTTTTGTGCCTAAGTAGAAATAAAAACAAGAAGCGAATATTTTTTTTAACTCATGTGTGGTAGATGATCTTATGTTTGGCGAAAAGGCCGAGATATGCTGATATACATTGTACAGAAACATTGATCAGTCGTTGATCAAATCCTGGGTAAATTTTTGGTTGAAGTAATTCCTTTATCTTATATCTTCTTCATGTACATTCATCAGATTTAAGGATACTTGTGTTATCTAGCAGGACATTTATTAAGTTTCTTTGATTAGGTCATGCCAAGGTTGATTACACTCTTCTAGAATTTTTTTAACTTATCCAAGATTAGAATTCACATTGAAAACCTAGCTTAAATGAGATGGTAAGCTGTCTTGCTATCATGGATGCTGAATAAAAGAACCATTGACAAATTCAACATTAAGACTAATAGATACTTAGGGATTAAAAGTTTTTCCTTTTTATCAGAAAAAAATGTTTGAAATCCGCCTTTGGATAAGTTAAAGATTGATGGGGTACCAGTTTCAAAAGTTACAATGTTACATTGATTATTGGACACCTCCCAGCTCTGTTGAGCGCTGCTTTAAGAGATGTTAACAACAGCAATACAGCATCACACGGTCTAAGTGGTAACATTTGATATTACAATGATGTAATTAGAAGATGTATTTGCTCACACAGAAACTCCTATTAAAGTTGATTTCCTGGAATTCAGCTTAAATATCTTTCCCCAATGACTTTTCTTCTATTTTATTACAACCCATAAAACCTTTCTGGACAACAGAAGACTTCTAAGGTGGTTCATATTAATTGAATATTACGATAAGCATAGAATTATATTCTCCAATAATGCTATTTAAGAAGCTAGACTAAAATCCTTTATTGGTTTGATAAGAAGCTATATTTTCTTAATCAAACTTTGTGGATACTCAGACAAAGGTTTTATACACCTACACTTGGGTCTCAGACAAATTAGTTGACTGACAGATATTAGCTTTCATCATTCAGAAACCTTATGATTTTTATACCCAGCTACTTAAAAAAGTTGTTCCTACTATACTGCATCCAGCATTGATCTCCCACACTTCTAGATTATTTTATCACACCATTGCCATCTTTGCATCGTAGCTTTTGGATCAACATGGCATCTCATGGCTGTGATAGATATCAGCCATTTTGGATTATGCAATATCACATCCCTCCATAACTGCTTGAGCTTAGGTCCTGTTCATAGTAATCCACATTGCCATAGAATGGTGACTTGTTTTTCACATAACTCACCTTTCATCTGTTTTTTTTTAAAGGCTGTGAAAAAAGGTGGAGACACAATGCAGAAAATGTACCCAGATCTGTTTGACGAACTGTTGATGTTTGTAGGATATTCAGTTCAGCCTCCACGATATGGAAACTTGGAAACCAGGACCATGGGAGTTGTAAAGGGCCCATCCGTAAGTCCTCAAGCCAATTACTTAAATTGTTTTACATGGTTGATTGATGTTTTAAGTGGCACTCAAGATTATTCCACTTACATGTTTATGCCGGCATTAACAGGTTTATTTAGTGAGAAACCCAGTCTCTTTGCTCAGAGGAAACCATCTGAGCAGCCAAGGCACCCTCCATGACCTGCAACTTGAGCTTTTCTAGTTCCAGTGCCTTCCCACCCCAAACAAAAAAGGGAATATGAGACGCTTAATCCACAATAATCAGTTCTGAGCTATAGTTTCTCACAACACAAGCCATTCATCTAAGGGTCGTGAGTTCCAATACCACTCGGTCCAAAAGAAAAGCAGTTACCACCAGAAGGTCGTGGGTTTCCTCCCTCAATAAAACTGGCAACGCGGCCATATAAGTGAAATAATCTTGAGAATAGTTAAACACCAAACAATCAACCAAAGGAAAAGTTGATTAAGTCCTGATTGGGTTTTTCAATTAATTGCTCTGGAAGAGTTGTATGGTAATTGCCGAATGTCAGGGGTTTCATCCAGGCAAAAAACCCAGTTTCCTCTACCAATTAACTTGGCAACATCGCCCTGTAAATTAAAGTCTTAAAACCTCAACCAATCAATCACACTAATGAATTAAAGAACAAGCCAGTACAATACTAAGGATAATGTAAACCTCATTGTTTTCCTACCCCAGGTGGATTGGGTGACGATGAATTTTGTCCCATTTGCTGAGAAGTCCGTAGAAATGGTGGTAGATCTGTATAAAAGCACTGCTTGTAGTCCAGAGGTTAACGAAGCACAAGTCCTTCAAGCCATCATCAAGGTAAGGACCATTTTGGTTTTTTATATTCAAATCCCTCAATATATTTCCATTATAAGTCCTTTTTTTTGTCTCTTTCTATCGAAAAAGATAATCATTGCTGGCTTACATTGACTCTGACTATTATGATCGTCGTGTATGCTGTGGGATTACAAGTGGGTTGTTATAAAGCCACAATACTTGTGGTTCTGGGACTACTAAAGTACTAAGACCACCACAGTTGTGAGGTTTGTTTACATCATCTGGGTGTTGATTACTTTTTTACCAGTTTTGCAGCTTCCTGAGTTCATAGAAAGAACAGATGGAAATGTGAACAATTCAATGAACAATATTTTTGCTTTTGAATTTTATCAAGCACTAAATCTTACTGAAAGTAGAATATAAACTCATATAAAGTAGACGTGTATGTATTACATGGTAGTTAAGTCAGTGTGACCTTCATTGTGGTAAATCTTTACATGGCTTCATGTCTTGTTGAATGATTCATTGGTCTTGGATTATTTCACTTATATGGCAGTTGCCAGGTTTAGCGAGGGAGAAAATCGGGCTCTTTACCCAGAGGAAACCCATGACCTTCAGCGATTGCCTGGCAACTCTTCCATATACGATATGATATTCCAAAGAGACAAATGCTGTTTGATATAATTCTTTGTAGACAAATGCTGCAATATGATATTCCAAATAGACAAATGCTGTTTGATACCATCCTTGGTAGATAATTGCTGCAATATGATATTTCTTATAGACAAAGGCTATAATAGGATATCATTCTTTGGAGACAAATGGTATTTGGTCTTCTCTATTGTGTGAAGATAAGGGATATAAACTCACTCTTGTGCTGGGGGCATTATGGCTATGATTATCCCATGTTTGCTGACCAATGTAAATAGCTCCTGATGCTTTATGATCTGTACAGTCTAATGTCAAAATTTAGATGGGGTGGGTGGGTGTTGGATTTTGTCTTTTGGTTGTTTTGTTCCTGCCACATGACCGCAGTTGTTGAATTCCCCAATCAATCTATCATCAATTCTGATGCTACACCCATATAAAAAATGTGCTATTTGTATCTGGAATTTGCTATATTTCCCTAAGGAGGTCTTTTTTAGTCTATTTGCATTCGCTGTCAGATACTAGAAAGTGGTCGGAGTATCTACCAAGCATATAATCATTTCTTCCCAAATTAGCCTGGCAACAGGGCAAGTGCAATAATCTTGAAATATTAATATACCTTTCACTAGGGCCTTGTGTTTCAGAGCTGCATGGCTTTGCTAGAGCAGCATGTGTCATCTTACAAAAAAGGAAAGTTACGTATCCCACATATGTGGTCAGGACTACAGCATGTGTAAAAATTTAACACCGATGAACGAAATACTGGGGACATACTTATTATCTTGGTTAGCTGTTATCAAATTCTTGCTGTTCAAATATGCTGTGTGTATTCAACTCAAGTCAAAATGATTGAATAAAAACAAGCAATATAAAGTGCCTGTACTTCCGAGTATTAAAGACGAATAGCATTTAATATGTAAATAAAATGTATAGCACATCAAGTTTCAAAGGTATTGACTGTAGTATTGGGATTTTATTCATTATTGTTTTTGTTAAAATATTAAATAATGTGACAGGCAACCCTGTGCAGAATGCACACAGCAAAACACTTCTCTGTGTAAACGGGGCCTCCGTGACTCAGTAGCTAGATCGTTGGACGCTCAATCCGAACAGCCATCCACCAATGGGTCGCAGGTTCGAAACCCACTCAGTCCTAAAAATTGGAAAATTTTCTGACTGGGTTTTAACTCGAACGACCTATGTGGGATGGCTGCCAGTTTCCTCCCACAATAAAACTGGCAACGCCGCCATATAAGTGAAATAATCTTGAGCGCAGCGTAAAACACCAAACAACCAATCAATCAATCTCTGTGCAAACATCCCTGCTTCCAATCCCTACCATTCTATATATCAGATGCATCTGGTAGACCTACATGTATTTTATGGATTTAACCGTATTTCTTCTAAATATTGGCCTAAATTTTCCATTGAGTCAGACAAAGATGGAGACGTGGAGTTGTGTTTCAGGATAACCATTTTCACACACTGCACGGTGAGTCATATTGCCTTAAATTCCCTCTAATGGGCAAATTTGCCTGGCCTCATTTAGCATATTCCTTTTCTAATGGTCGAATCCTTATGCGAAAAAAAGTGGCTGAATCTAATTATAGAAGAAATACGGTAAGAAATGTGGAGCCTTGGTGGTTAAGTCAGTTAGAGTGATAGTACCTTCAGTCCCACACAGGCCTTTCATGAATGCGGCGTGGGTTTGAATACCACTCAAACCATATAAAAAAATTAAAAAAATTCTGAGTGAATTTTGCTTTTGATCGCTGTATGTGGAAGAGTTGCCATGTAGAATACCAATCAATCAATCAAACAACCTATGAAATACATTCAAGTGAGTTACTTGTGGGACACAAAAATATGCCTTATGATAAATTTTACTTTTTCTTTATGACTTTAAGAAATGCTTAGACTGCATGTGAGCTTTTAACTTCTTTTATGGCACATTGTTTTGAGAAATTCAATGTTGTCTATTGTGTCCAATATACAGTTTTATATAGAAATATAAGTTTACATTTAATAATAGAGCTCAACGTCTATATAACAGTATCGATGTATTAACGAATCACGAGAAAAACACATTATAAAAGATAGTTTATTTATCCTTTATTACATTTTTTTGTACACATTTCAATTAATGTTTTGAAATCTTACCCCTGTTTATGAAAGGAAATACGTACAATTGTGTTGTCAAGGACTTTCCTGACTATAAATTGAGACAGCTGTCCTCATTCTATTAGCAAAGTAAGTGTTTTATAGGTCTACTGGCATTCAAGAAACTGAAAAACAAATTAAGACAAAGTACTACATTTACAGTATATATTGAATTTCTCTTATTTTATAAATCTGGTAAATTGGAAATGTCATTCTTCTTTTGTAATAGTAACTTTCAGTACGAGGAATGCATATTGGTTGCTTTGAGCAGAGTGGTCTAAGGGAGGTAACTTTGGAACTAGTTGTCTCAAGGACAATTATCTGTTATGGTATAAATTTTATTAGGTTGTTTTGTTCATGTATGCCGTTTACGTAAAAAATTATGTTTACAGATCAAATGAAGGAATTTTAATTCAAACATAAACTTTCAGTGTTTCCTGAAACATTTTTACATAACACATTTGGAAATTGTTTGGAATGAACTTAACAATAAGAGCTATTTTACTGCTGTTGAGGTGTTATGATGTTGAACACAGTACAACAGCTAGTGGACTTTTGCACTGCTAATTTTCAATAAAGTTTCCTTGTAACAGTATTCCCTGGGTTGCCAGAGGACCAATTAGCTCGGGTGGTTTTTCATACAAAACTTAATGGTCCACCTGGCTCATTGAAATAAAGCTTACTTGTGGCTTCAAAAACTCAAATAGGGCCACAGTTGGTTTAGCTGATTGATGTCAACATGATGGGGTAATGACCAGGTAAAAACATCAGGTTTGCTTTGGTTGAATAGTTCACTACATTGTAAGAAAATGTAACCAAAATGAAAGCAGAGTGATTTTTGTAAAGGCACACTCACTGCTTAAATCCATAATACTTTTTACATTAAAAATGACGGTTTACTGCATTTTCCCAGATAAAAAAGTTAGTTTTGTCAAAATTGTTTGGCATTAATTTGTATTTATAATTTGTAAATTTGTATCCACAATGCAAAGCCTGAGTATATGCACACAAGCACCAGGCTTGAGGAGTGAGGACCGTGTTAGTAAACGAGGTGACAGTCGGGGGGAGGTACATTTTTTATCGAAATATATTTGTATATCGATGTCCGCCTGGGTGTCCGTCCCTGATTTGTGTCTGCCTTATATCTTTACAACTATTGCATGGATTATTGTTTTTCAGATATAAGAAGCTTATTGGTAGATATGTTGTGTTTCAAAATTGAGTTGGGGGTCTCGCTATTCATGGTGGCCAAAACACGCAGCCTTTTGACATTCAGTACACAGGAACTATTGCATGGATTTTAAATTGTTTATCGTTATAACTAGCTTATTAGTATACAATGTGTCCCGTACAATATTTGTCTTGACCAAAACAGTCACCCTGTAATTCGACATTCAGTAATTGAGGAAATAGCTCCTAATCTGTCTGTGGTTATACAGTAGGGCTAAATTTTATTCAAACAATTTTCTGATAACCATGGGAGCTACAGTAAGAATTCCGCTAATTCAAGGACGAGCAATGTGAAGATAACAAATTATTAGACTGCTTTCTGCCATGTTTGGTCTAAAACAACAACAATAGCGATTGCTCGATAGGATTATCGGTCGCTCCATGCAGGCGGTATGACACCCAACTTAAAGTCTCAAACTTTTAGAGTGCTTATCGTAATGTTTTGAGTACTTGAATTAGCGGAATTCTTACAGTAAGCCTTTTTTGTCATTTATTTATAAAAAAAAATAGTCACCCAGGTTATGTAATTCAGTAATTTGGCTGTTAATGGGTTTGTGTTTTACTGTAGGGCTAATTTGTCTTAAAAACAACTTTTCGGTTACTGTGGTGACCAAGTGAGTCACAAAACCCTTTTTTTATCTCAATGTTGCCCAATGTAGTATAGACACTTTTGCAAGTAGCTTTGGTGACTACAGATGTTCGTCTGCCTGTCCGTACCAGATTAGTTACAACTCCATGACTTTAAAACTATACTTTTCAGATATAGGTGTTCATTTGCGTTTTTAAAGCATGAACTCCACTAAAATTGTTTATTGAAAATGTTTGGGGGCAAATAGGCGGGGCCGATTCGCATATATGGGATCGATGACCTGGAACCATCTTAAATCTTACTAACTGTTTAAAGCAAAACGAACTGCCCGTTCACTCATATCAATTTCTAAAGAAGGTGTAATTTGGGCTCTGGGGTGCCAAAAAAGTCAGTGTACATCTTAGATTCTCAGCATCATATAGACCAGTTTTTCAGGCTATTCACATTTCAAACAAATATTTGGCACTTTTTAGCTCATATCTTTTGAATTGTTGTGTCAATTAACGACAGCCTTTAACGACTTGCTGTGGAGCGTCTGATTAAAAATCCTGTCCAGACTAACCTTCGAGTTAAGTGTACAACAGTAAGATTTGAGAATGTTTTTTGATCTGTGATTTGCCTTAGATGGGCGGTGCCCTTTTAATAGACCAATAAATTAGGGACCTCTGTGACTCCATTTGTAGATTAAAAGTATCACATACTGACAAGAAGCCCCACTCAGTTCAGAAAAAGTTGGGGGAAAAAATCAAAGTGGGTTTTGCCTATATCCCCTCATATGAAATATTGGCAGGTACCTGCCCATGGTTGACGGCTTCCTTCGATCCTGATTCTCAGTGACAATGCCATATAAGGTAAAAAATGTCGACCATGGCATAAAACATCAATCAATCAACCAATCATCATCCCTATCATTAATTAAAAAATGAATTGTTTGAATGTATATACACTCTGAGTTTTATTGTATAGTTGAGCATTCTTTGTAAATTGAAAGGCAAGATATGTAAAGGAAATGCATTGATTTCAGATAAATCACATTTACCCCCAAAAGAGCAATATAGATAAATCATCACACTATACATGATATACAAATATACATATTCTTTACGAATATATTGCGAATGTCTTTAACAAAATTGAGGATTTTGGAAAACATTAAACATTAAAATCCTTTTAAAAGATTTTTTTCTGGTTACAATAAAGTGTACAAAAATGTTTACACTCGTAAGCATTACCATCTATCATATAGAATCATTAAAAATCTTACACCTTGTGTAGAATGTCTTTCTGCAATGACCTGAGAATTCTCTAGTATCAATTGTCCTTTGCTGATAATAGATTTATCAAAGATCTCTCTTCTTGCCATCTCTCGAATAATCCTATTTACCATTATCAATATAACTTTATTTACTTGGCTTGCATTCAGAATTATTTCAATTGTATGGCAACATTACCAGAATTACCAAATAAGGAAACCAGATTTTGAGCCAGAGGAAACCTTGGTCCAGCAGCTGGTTTCAGACGACCACCAGTTCAATTGTATGGCAACATTGCCAGAATGACTGAATAAGGAAACCAGACTTTAAGACAGAGGAAACCTTGGTCCAGCAGCTGGTTTCAGACGACCACCAGTTCAATTGTATGGCAACATTGCCAGAATTATTGAATAAGGAAATCAGACTTTAAGACAGAGGAAACCTTGGTCCAGCAGCTGGTTTCAGACAACCACCAGTTCAATTGTATGGCAACATTGCCAGAATTATTGAATAAGGAAACCAGACTTTAAGACAGAGGAAACCTTGTTCCAGCAGCTGGTTTCAGACAACCACCAGTTCAATTGTATGGCAACATTGCCAGAATTATTGAATAAGGAAACCAGACTTTAAGACAGAGGAAACCTTGGTCCAGCAGCTGGTTTCAGACGACCACCAGTTCAATTGTATGGCAACATTGCCAGAATTACTGAATAAGGAAACCACCCTTTGAGACAGGAAACCTTGGTCCAGCAGCTGGTTTCAGATGACCACCTTTGTTTTCTCAAACTCATTGTACAGCAATGGGCCTCACTCATTACATTCAATACATACATTTAGCACAAATTGGTGGGACAATTTTAGTAAACATATATACAAGTACTAATATGTGTTGTTACCCATATGGCTGTACTTTTAATTTCCATTCATGACTAATCAAGAAGATATAGTCTCCCTGAGTTTTTAGTTCACCCTGTTTGAATTGATTTGTTCAAGTGCTATTCAACTGGCACCCTCCTTTCACGCACTCTTTTGAACCCATTCAATCAGCACTCGTTCACAGCACTATTGTCACTGATAAAAGTTTGATAACAATTTTCTACAGTAAATTGACAGTAAAAGTCTAGTGTGCTCTAGTTTCTCAGTTTTATCAAGAATTATACAACATACATCTTAATTTTTCAATCTCGTTTTTAAGAAGTGAGAGCTCTGTTCTAAGTTGAAGGTTTTCCTGTTCTAGATATACCACTCTCATGGCTATTTGCTCCTCTTTCATACGTCTAGCTTCCCGCGAACGTTTGGCTGATTCATTGTTCTTTTTCCTCTTTTCCCAATAAGTATCATCTTTGTGTGTGTCTGGTACAGTGTGTGGACGTTTCTTTGGAGGCATGCGAAATCCATTTAATTCTGTTCTGTCATTGCCTGTGTCACTATCATTTGGGGATGCTGCCATTTGAGGTGAGGTGTTAGAATCTGAGCTGCTGTCATTTCCGTGAAGGGAATCCCTACTCTCCAGGCTCTCTGGTTTAAGTGACATAGTGTTACTAATCTTCAGCATCTGGGAATTGGGTTGAATATCTGGTGAGGTGCGACTGGTTGCTGTTTCTACAGGACCCCTCAAGGGCCGGTGAGGTGGTAGATGGGAATGTGCTGAAGAATCGTTAATACTCGTCAAAGGAGGGACGGATGAAGAACTACAGGTAGACGTCACATGGGAGTAATCTCGCCCTCCGTCCAACGGAAGGCTTGATGGGAAAGTTGGTTGAGATCCATAGTAAGAACTGGCCATGGTGACTGGGTTTCTAGAATACGCCTTAAATGGCCTGTCAACATCTCTACTATGATGGTGCATATCTGCTGGCATGTCACTGCTGTAGTCTATCAATCCTGATTCAGACTGATCAATATTATTATTTTGATAGCGATACCAGTGAGGTGGATATGGCTGTGATGGAGTCTCTTTGTGTGGGTGGTACACTCCCTGTGAATTAACAATCTGAAAAATATGAAAATTAAAACTTAATTAATCAATCATCACTTTAGTTTTGACTCCGGGTTTAACAAAATTTCTGAAAGTAGGACCCATAACTTTTTTCTTAACCTGAAGAAAACATCTTGGATAACTTCAGTTTGGGATAGAACAAACTCTGATGAGTTTTATTCCCGCCATTACCTTCTCGTTTCTATGCATGGTAATTTTGTATATATTTTATATGGTGAATAAACAAACAAACAAACAAATATAATCTATATGTGCCTTATCAACCTTTTTTTACAAGAACAGGTTCTTGATAACTCAAGGATTATAATCGAGCATGATCTATGCATTTGGATATCCACGTCACAACATTTGGTGCAATATTTAATTGAATTTATATAGCAATAACAATGAAACATAGTTCCATTAATGCAAATACCTAGCTTCTTGATATGACCCAGAATTAGCTGTGATGCGCAAGTCCCCTATTCAATATTGTTAAGTTTCAAATGAGCTACACAACTTTATACTGTGTACCCATGGAAAGCTTTTAGCTAACGTGTAATATATCAAACTCATTCTTAAGAAGAACATTTTAGTTGATTGACCAAATTTCAATTGCTTTAAAGAAGTCCTGCCAGTACTTATATTATTTCTAACTATACCAAAATCTACAAAATTCAATAATATCAAAAGCCAATGGATCAGAGTTGAGATTGATACCATTAGCCATTTAATCCTACATACCATTCCCAATGAAAATCCAAGCCATCGCTAAACTTTGTTCTTACCTCTTGTCACCCCTGACTTTGTTAACTGAGGTAAGGTGATCTAATGGTTTGAGTCTGGTCAGAATGTAAAATGGCTGCCTTGTCTGAGTTACACCATCTTACATATAACATAGAGCTTGACCTTTGCCTCACCCCTTACACTGTATGCTAATCAAAATATCTGTCACCCTGTATTTACCTCACCTAGTTCTTACATAACATTTACTAATGGTCAAAGGTACGCCTACCTGCTATATACCGCTGGCTGTTATATTTGGCCTAATCATAGAATATTTTAAAACAAGCGCAGTAAATACCTTCTTAGCTCAATTAAATATGGAAATGAGTGCCGAAAAATATTTGGTGATAAAATAGGTTTAAGTCATTATTCGCATCTAAATAATAAGGTGAAGAATTACTTATGGATAACAATTTCTTGAGTTATTGGGTAACAATGTTTTGTTGTAGTTTTTACATCATTATCAAAGTTAACGTTGATGTAAGAACTACATCCAAACATCGTTCACTTTGATAATGATGTAAGAACTACTTCATGTTCAGTTGTCGCCCAATAAATCAAAAAGTTATTATCCATAAGTAATTCTTCACCTTGTTGTAATCGATCAACTTCTAAATGCCATGAAATTTACTTTCTAAATGATTTGTGTCCATCATGGAACACGCAAGATATAGATAGCATTGATGATAACTTTGTTTAGTCTGTGACAATGTCCACTTATGCAGAATGCTACATGTATTTGTATGAACACATCCTCAGGTTTTATAAATGAAGGTAACCAGCTCTATGCATTTATGAAACTCCTCCCCTCAGTATAACTAACTTCCCAACTACAATTCTACACACAAAAATGACATAAAAGTGAGAATGGATCTGAAACATAGTTGGAAGGCTTGTTGGATTAATTTCACCAATGGATTCAAGAAAAATGACGAAAATCGGACTAAGTTTTCACTCAAATGCCCTGTGATTGATCAGTGTTTTTTTTTTTTCGTACTCAAGATTATTTCACTTATTTGGCGGCACAGGTTTGGGGGGGAAGGGGGGGGCAGGCTTGTTTGCTCGTAGGAAACCTCTGAGTATGCAGCAACTCTCTCACATAGTGAGAACGAGTGAAAAGGCGCTGACAATTTTTTCTTCAATTTCCCTACGAGAAATGTTTGCCAGGTCCCATAAAAGGTCCCCCGAGCAGAGAGCTTGCTTTTATCTCCCATTAAACCTACCAATGGCCCTATGTGAGTGAAATGATATTGAGTATGACTATCGATCATAGGTTCTGTCCCTTACAATAACAATTAGTCCTATTTTGCCTTAGGATTACCTGTATAAAACCTGACTTTTCACCCTCTGTATATCTGACTATTATAAAGAGATGAATTTGAGACGACCTCCATGCTGCAATTGTCAGCACCGTGCTGTTTGTCATTAGTTGTGTCAGCTGTGATGGGCTTTATTATGTAATCAGCCCCAGGGTTCAGCAATTAGGATCACCTATAATCAATAAATCATTGTGCTTGCCTACCTAACAGTGGGTGGTGGACGTCACCTCTTTTACACATGTTAATCATGTTTAGTTAAAATCTGACGCCATCGCTTTCATGTAACATCAACTACAAAACAGTCCTTGTATAATACTCATTTTAATATTTGCAAAAAATTGTGACTTTGTTATCGTTAGATATCTTAAGACAAATTTTTTACTGATTTTCATCAACAATGAGAGAGGGGAGCATAATGGTCATTTTTGCCAACTCAAAGTAGGACTTAATTTGATAAATGATTTGATTTGTAATTAAGCTGCTAAATTTTCTTGTTATTATGAGATTACAGAGGAGGCCGGTTGGCTGAATGGATAAGGCAGCCGGCATTTAGTGCTGGCGATAGGTGCCATACTCGGGGACCTGGGTTCGATTCCCGTTACGGGCATCACCCAAAAATCGGTAGAGGAATTTCTACCATATTTTCAAGCAGGTGTAATCCCAAAATAACGAGAATACTGTTATACCCACTTTCTAAAAGACACTAATTAATTAAACTCAAGCTGCTAAATGATAAGTTTTATTTATGGCTGATTGAATTTTTGCAATGGAGGACCATAGGATTTTTTACATTAAATAATGAGAAGTGGTTTTAGAATTCTAAAAAAAACATAAGATATTTTTATGATTGAGCTCTAATTGATCATTTGATCAGATTTCTTTGTTCATATAGGCTCATTAATGATAACACTTGAAAAGGTACAATATAAATGACATCATCTTCTGGTTGTGCGGATGACGAGATTACTCACGTTCTTGTATATAAAACGACTATCACTTCCCCTCACTCATTCATATTAAAGGAGCCCTTGAATGCTGCTATATTTGTGAAACCCTACTTGCAATATCTTGATGGTCAAGCCATGAGATATGACTAAAAGTAATTATCACACTGTCATTAAGCATTACTCTTACTTCATTAAACATCTTACTCATCCTATAATAAAGCTACTGGCACGATCTGTTAATAAACTTCTGAATAATAAGGAACATATTATGTCATGATTCTCATTCCGTCCATATGTATTCACATGGATTTCTTCCCCCTTTCAAACCTGATAGCTTGAACTTATAAAAAAGTAAACTGAACTGAGTGACTGAATCATTGTGGCTACCAATTCAATTCAGTCTTGTCTCAGTTTTTGGTTTAAAAAAATTCAAATAACTTTGATTTGTTTTCATTTTTGTGGGACGTAGAAGTGTAATTATGACCCCCTTAATTTTATCACAAGTATTTTTTTTATTTATATCATCTGCATAGTTATTTTAGTCCAAGGGATATTTCGTGTGCCGGTGTGTTTAAAATTAGAAAATGTTACTTGTAAATTTATAGAAATATTCTAAAAGTTGGAGTCAAAAAGATTTCTCAAACTGCTATGACACATACAATTTTCCAACTGAGTTTTTTAATTAGCAATGGGGAAAATGGTGATTATACTAAATAGATGGAAGGAAACTGGACACCTGAAGAGCTTTTAAAGGGTTCCAAAATGTGTCTCATGCCAGTGTATTTGTGTGTGATGGGGGGGGGGGCAGTATTGGAGAGGTGTGAGGTTACTTAGCCAGTTATTGCCAATGAGTTGCATGGTCTACAACTTTAGGTTTAATTCTTATAAGGCTTAGTTCAAAACGGTTTAGTCATGGTTGATTAGCCAAACCTTTTGGACTATGAAATAAGAACAAAGGAAACATGTCAGTCCTTGATTTTGTGCAAAGGATTTAGCAAAAAGCCTTGATAGCTTATCTTCAACATAGTAAATTGAAACATTTCTCAGTGGATTTTTCACTTGATTGCCATATTCCCTCATGGTTCTGTGGCTGTTAAGGCTTTGGAGACCATGTGACCCACAGTGCCCAGATGTCCAAAATCGAGAATATGAAACAAAATATTGTTTAAAACTTATTGCCATTCGGTCATATTGGTTTACCTTTAATCTGTGACACAAATTCTTGAGCTAGTTTAGGAAATCAATTAGAAATTCTTTGGATAAACTCCATCCAAAGTGACCGTGAGACAAAATGAGCCATCAGAATTAAATTTTTGTGTCGTTTTTTATCGACCAGCTAAAATATTTACTTCTGGCAGTTGGTTTAGTCTGAACTCAAAAATATATGCCATCCATCTGGTGGTACCTTTGTCGTAGAGATACTGGCAAACAATTAAAACATTATTAAATATCTCGCTGAGCCATGAGTCCTCCTGAAGATCAAAAAGATTGGACTTTTTAGAGATTCTTCACTGGGTTTTTTAAAATATTTATTTATGTATTTATCGCTAAAAACACGGGCACAGGGAAATTCTCCTTGTCTAAAGTAACCATGGAGACAAGTTTCTAATTGTCTTAAAAAGAGGTATATCATTTAATGTTTATTTATATGTATAAACATGTCATTTAGAATGAGTTATTTTTGTTTGGCACTTTGACTGTATGAGAACTTCTAAGTCTTTTTTGTATTATATTATCGTCAGTTGCTATGTAAAGATACAACACAGAATAATGTTGGCGTATAGACAATTTTAATCTAGAAAACATGTTTTGGGAGAGGCTCTGTGCTAAATTCTAGCATGGCAATGAGCTAGTAATCCCTGAATAAAATAATAGCCACTAGCGATAAAACTTATTAAAGAATGTGTTGAAATGTCCTGAAGGATTTAAGCATTGGGTAAGATTAGTAGGAATTAGATAAGATTGAATGTTTCCAGATAACAAGAGAGGGCAGTTCAGGTAAAAGGCTGACTGCTCTTACATCAACTTCTATTATGTGTTACTTAACATTACATTTTCCTCAATCCACACAGTGCCCCAACACAGTATAGTAATATGTAATGTTACCCAATCCTTACCAGGTTATGGAAAAAAGTGTGAAAAATATCATGGAAAACTCCTAAATTCCCCACCAATAAAACTCATAAAGATTTTAATTCCTTTGGTCATAAAGATTTAAACTACTTTGGTTGCACAACTAGTTGTTTGAATAAAGTCCACTTAGTATTATTCAATATTACAACCTCAGTGTAATATCAGCACATGTTACATAATAGTGTGTTAATTTATTAGAGATGTAATATTACTTCATGGAGCTGCTGCCGCACAAAGATAAACAAAATCAACATTGTGATGACTTCAGCAGAATAGAATTATGTAAAGAAGTTATATCATGTAGAAAAATAATGTTTCTTTTAATAATTAAGACTTCTGCATTGTCTTGATAGTAAATGAAATAACTTTACCTCATCATTCGGGGTCCACATGTTTGAAAGTAAACTTTGCCTTCCTTCTTTTAATTCAACCTTTCTAGGTTAGTAAATCCAGTTTGGTTAATTTTTCACTGTCCTTTTGATAAGATCTTTGATGCCAGATCTCTGAATTTTCCTTGATTAGTGAAATTCCAGTTGATGTTCAGCCTTATACAGGCAATATCTTGCAAGGGTTTCCCTTGTTTTAGGTTGGCTTCTTGATGTGATAATGTAGATGGCTGGATATGATGCCAGGCTGATGTAAGCTTATGTGGTTGGCTTGACCACTATTTACTTCTTGACCAGGCTGTTGTGTAATGACCAGTGTTGGCTTTCCAGCCCTTGTTTGTTCTGGGCCTTGGCCTAAGCTAATTAACAACAGGCTGTTAGTGGGTAACAGGAAACACTGGTCCAGTATAATTGCACAGCCCACCTGGTCAGTTCAATGGACTGGCCTGGTTATTGCCATGTAGATAGTGGACAACACCTACACCCTGAAATTGACTCCCCCCTCTCCATTCCTCTTGTGTTACACCTCCACCCTTTACTCATATTACCCCATCCCCATGGTTTTACTAATCCTCTTCCCTTTACCCTCACCCCTTTGTATATATCCCTCCAGTAGACCAATCCCTGGTGAGAGGAGTTGTTGGGTCTGGAGGGAGATTATGTAACCTTACCTAAGATCATGTAGAACTCTGTTTCCTAGTGAATGGCCAGAATATGAGCTTCAAACACATGCTGACCTTTAGTTGAAAGGGCTTGTCAAACCCAACTGACCTTGCTGGCTTTAGTCCATCGCCACCTATTATAGGATTTCCAATCATAACTTGAGGCAGTGTAATTATATGGTGCTAAGTGGTAGAGCTAAGGTTCGAAGATCATATTCGTATTCTTACTATTAAAATGTAACTCCTGCACAAAACACCATCGGCTGAAAAGGTTTATGACATTTGGCTTTTCAGTTAAATGCTGGTGGAAGAAAATCTGTATTTTGTTCGTTTCAAGCCAAGTTCAAAAGACACTTGTTGAGACATTCATTATTTTGTCTTAAAATGAAATTGCTGTTTTGTAACTTGGTATTGGAGCCTGCTAAGCAAAAAGAGACTGAATAAATGCGCTTTGTTACAAACTAGAACATATGCTTGAAAATGGCATTTGAATCAAAGATGAAATTTTTCCAATAACTATCTAAAAAGTTTGATTTTTTTTTGTGTTTGGGTAAAATAGTTAAAACTTTCTTCAAATCTTAATCTTTAAACAGTACAAGAGAAGTTGGAAGTCTTTTAGCTGAAAATCAAGCATTAATAAGTGTTTGTCGTTTGAGAAGCATCTATAAAGGGTGCTAAAAACATAATGCATAACTCCATGGTTAACAAAATTCTTTTTTAATACATTAGCTTGACAATGGTGTGTGTTCTGACACCTAATTGTTGCTGTTGAAAATTAACAAGAGTCTGTTAATACATCACATTTCATTTGAGGGAAAATATCTTCTGGATTGGAGAAAGTTTTTGATTATTTTCCTAAAAGAAGTTATTACTCAACACATGTTTATGGACAAGCATATTTATGGCATCAAGTTGCTGTAAATAACATGCTCAAGTACAGAAATAAATATATTTTATGCTTATAAACGAACGAGTTCTGATATAAATATGTTCTATTTTGCTCATGAAAGACAAATGATAAAAATTGTCAAAAAAGTGTTCGGTAAACAAGTAAATATTATTTTTATAATGAAATTGAATGCATTTAAACTAAAAATTTGCTTAAAGCAGATGTTTCTTTTCTTATTAAATATTTGGTCACAACATAATGATCATCCGCTTATGGTTGTTTCTACTCCAAAATCAGCGTTTAAAACGTTGAGGGATAGTCTTGCAAATGTATTGACGAGATGGTGTAATATTACATAATAAGCTTCCAGTTGATAGGTGATCCATTTTAATGGACTTTTAAGTTAATGGTACTGCAGTTTGATAACTGAATAAAATATTACCTGCCCCTCAGAGAGACTGTGAAATGAACTGCATGGTTTACTCAATAATTCTTACAACACGTTTAGGCTTAAAAATAAATATTTTTGAATTCATTTTTAGGCGTCTGTGTTTATATATAATTTTTGCGTTTCTATTATTATTCTATCATCTTCTTTCTTGTTGGCGGCCTCAGAGGCTCAGAAACAAGCCTTGAGTCTATGGGTCCCATTTAATCATTGGGCCTACCTAAAAAAATATTTAAAATTCTTGAGTGGACTTTCACTATAAAACCCTATCTGGAAAGGTTCTAAAAGGTACCTGCTGAAGGCTGGGTTTTTGTTTTATTAGAGAAATTATTTTGAATGTGACATAACACATTAATCTAAAATGTTATTGACCTTGGTGCCATTAACTCATCTATTAATTGTCTAAAATTATAAAACGTTTAAGCCCAGAAGGCTATCAGTTATAAAATTGTAATGGTGGATATGCGAATAAAAGCAGAACCACTTTGATAATCTGGCCTTTAATCATTTCAATAGAACTCCATCTCCAAAGTTATTTTTCCCGACCCCTGATGGTGTAACTGTTTAGCTATTGAGAGGGTTTTAGCCATAGATTTCCACCTTACAAGTTATATCTCAACACTAACCCCTATGGTGTAACCCTATTTGGTTATTGGGCTGGCAAACATTTCCTGTCATAGGTCTCTGTTTGATGTTAATCTTTCAGAACATGCCAAACCTGTATTTTCCTTCTTCTTTACACCTACCTCTCCTCAACACACCTTGGTTGACAGAAAGTCTTAGCAGGGGTCATCCAGTGTATTACCAGTCTTCTATTGATGGTGCACTGAGAGATGTCACACATGTAGATTGAAAATGCCACCTATCATATTTAAAATCCACATGACAGTTAAGTTACAATCAGTGGCATTAACCCTCTAAAATTCACACATTTTAAGCATCAAGCATAATCACATTCCAATCATGCCACTTTATGGCTCAAGGTTTGAAATTCATTTAGTTTCCCAAAACTGCTGGAAATTCTGTCAACACATACTATAATCCATTTGTTCCTCTGGCAAGTTTAAAGTAATTCACAAGTAGTGATTAGTTTCCTAAAATTGAGAAACTGCTGGAAATTGTATTTAATGAGTTTGCTATTAGTGCTGATATTTTTCTGTCAAGACATACTAAAATCCATTTGTTTAAAGGCCCACTTGCCGCCGAAGCCTGTTTAAATTTGCTAAGAAAACCAATTTACATGAGCTTACTACGACTAATACCACTAAACTTAAACATAGGACACATAAAACATGTCTAGTTAGCTTTAGACTGTAAAAATGGGGTGAAAAACAAACGAAGAATCGAAGCCTGATTACAACAACAACGATCAGTGTCGGTCAACTTTCGTGTTGGATTACCCTCCTTTCAGGCCTTTGTATCTGTGGTTTACACTCAAACAATTATCAGCAGGCTTTTTCAGTCGCTGTTAACCGATCGTCAGTCTGTATTTCTCAGATAAATAGGCCTACGTAAAATTACACTGTGCCGTTAGTTCACTCACTCGACTGAAACATAAAATCGCCAATAGGGGGCAGATCGGTTTGTTTACGTTCCGGGTACGTAGCAATTCAAATTTTCAAATTCAAATTAAAAATACAAAGTGACGTCCAAACTTTTAAATTTTGGTAAAAATAGAAAGTTCCTAACTTATATTGTCTGGGAAAAATGCAGAATACGGTCTTTCTTTTTTAATGTAAACAATATTCCTAATTTTCGCGGCAAGTGTGCCTTTAAAGTAATACGCAAGTTGTGATAACCTGAAAAACAGCAGTTTCCTATTCACTCAATATTTGGCATTTCCAACAACGGCACTTCTACAATTTTCAGGAGATGCTATAATAAATGTTGAAATGTTGAGTAATGATGAGTTATTATGTTGTTATTACTTGTGTATTGCATACTATCTCCATCACATTTCTGTACAGAAAAGAGAAAAATAGGTCAATTTTTCGGGCAATTTCGATCACTAATAAAAATTAGAAATTTGTCAAAGAAATCAACAGGCTTTTGGAACTAAAGTGTTCTTTGAAGCCTTAACTTACTGTAAAAAATTATAAGTAGTGGTTTGAATAATTTATCATAAGACAGAAATTATCAGAAAATGTATCTATTTCATAGTTTGTATCCCCTTTCATTACAACAAAAACTAAACATCGTTATTACACCACAAATGTGCCTGTAACTAAAAGAGTCCCAATAATAGAAATAGAATGTATTAACTCAAGGGTATAAACATCATTAAATCTGGTATTGTAGCAATATCACGAAAACAATCCAGCGCTAAATGTCCAGCAATATACCATTTGGCAGTTTTTAGCGCAACAATGACATGACGTTGTGGCATCAATCTTAGACCGGACAAGCCCAGCTTCCATTTAGATTTCAACTATAATCAGTCAAGCTCTCTTTTCATGCACGATTTTTTTGCATTACATAATTTTTTCAGATATAAACTGTCACAATAATAGGTATTTTTCTTAAAACTTGTCGTAAAAATGCTGAAAGTCTTGAGTTAAAAACAGACAAATGCTTTGTCCGGTGTACCAGTTAGGGTCGCAATTGTGACGTCGCCAAATTACGCCATTTGAACATAATTGGCAAATCATCTATTGACTGAAAGCGTAGGAAACTTAAAATCTAAATTTACAACTGACCGAATAGAGAGGAAATACAAGAAGCAGACCCTGTAAAGGGTTTAAACAGTTTCTACATGGATTGCCAGTGCTGTCTAATGTGATACAGTTCATCCCCTGGGAAGGGCAGAGAGCTTTAAAAGCTGTTTATTTCTTTAGCCCTGGTATCATTCCCAGTGATAATGATATGTAATGGATTACAAATGTAACATTGTACACCCATCTGCTAATTGTTATCTTATATATTTATCAAAGGGGTTTAGGCTCCTGGAAACCAGCCTTCCCCCTATAATCCCTCTCGTTCAAATCCAGTAAAATATTCTGACTGGATTTCTTTTCAATCAATGTTTTCACATGTTTAATAAAGCCAAGGATTGGAATTCCAACAGACATGGAACTTCTTCCCCTAATCAACTAAACTTGACTTGCACCATGTGATTGAAAACAACAGACCCCACTAAACATTCAATCATTATCACGCTTAAAGTCACACGAGTTCCAAAAATATTCATATTTTTGTTGTTATCAAGAATGTACCCTAAAGTACTAACTTAGCCCTGTTCTATGTTTTAAGTATATTGCGTCGACTGCCTTCATTCTAAGTAAATTTCATATGCAGATGCACTTTTTGGCTGAGATTTTTGTGTGTTTTAATATTCACAAAATAAATATTTTAATTAAAAAAGTTAGATATTTAAGAGTTCTGTCATCTGGCCAATTTTCTCTATGCTTTGAGTAATTGAGGACTAAAAGTTTGAGACTTTGAATGGAGGGTGACAAGGTGTTAAAATCCCCTCTATCCTGTTTCCACTGGATATCAAACAGGTGATCAAAGGATGAATGTCAGTACTTTACCCCCTGCAGCTCTTAATAAAATATATTCTACTCTAATAGCAATTACTATGGCATTAATGTGCAGCTCCTTTTTTGACACGGACCCATTCTGTCTGATAGTCAAGCTTAACAGGTCATTCAACAAATAAAAACACAGGGGGCACCACGAGAGCCAAATAATTTGGAAATAATAGAGATACACTTAACTACTGATTACTATATCAATGGTTTATTTTCCATTTTAAGCCAAAGAAAACAGTTTGCATTAAGATACTGTAAATTGACAGTATTACTTTCAAAGAATTGTTTATTATTGAATGTTTTGCTTTTATTTACAGTTGAATACACTATCATTCCCCTTTGGTTGTGCTGTACACATCGATATATCATAATTATATACCCATTGGTTTAGAATTTATAAAAAAAATTAAATTAATGTTACTTGTACCCAAATTCAGTACATGTACATGATGTGGTTATTTTAGAGAAGAAGATTTTCCCTGTGCCCATGTGTTTTAATGTTCATGAATATATGATGTTAAAGGGATATAAACAAAATTAAAAAAAAAACTTAAATTGGAAGTTTCTCAATATCTGAGTAAAAAAGTCAACCTGGAAACTATAATTTCTATTTACAGCTAAGACTGCCAATTCCACATTATTCATTATACATGTACCCTTTTACGTGGAGTAAAGTTTTAAGATTTATAAAAAGAAGGTTTAGAGGCTTATGGTGTTTGAAAGATATATTGGTCAGGGCTTAACTCTGTTGTCTGTTTTCTACCTAGGTTTTTCTGGGGCAACCAAAATTTTCACTTTTTCCCTATGATCCCATGTGATTCTCTACGACAGAATTTTCTACGACAAAGAGCAGCCAACCATTTATCTAGTGTTAGACTTAAACATTATGTGCTTGTGGTGCAATATTTCAACACTCAAGGTCATTCGGTCAAGGACCATTTTAAAATCATACCAAAACACACTTTTGGAAAGGGAAAGGTTTTGAATTCAAACATTACAAACTATTTATCATTTGCTTCACCTCTGACCCATAGACCAGTCATTGCTTCTAAAAACTGGTATATATACTGGTCAGCGCTAAACTCCCCTGTCTGTCTTCTACCTAGGTTTTTCTGGTAGGAACCAAAAATGTGAACTTTTTTCCCATGATCCTATGGGGTTCAATCTCAGTCTGCCGATATTTTTCCCATGATCCTATGGGGTTCAATCTCAGTCTGCCGATATTCTTGACAAAGTTTAAGATGCGTAAGCATTGTCAATGTATTACAAAGTGTTCCAGAAAATTCTACTGACTAAGGCCAATCTCCTGTCAGTCCTCAACTTATGAAATATCATAGGTTTAGTTTATTACAACAATTTATTATGGGTATAAAGGTCTAAATGATATACCTCTTTTTAACACAATTAGAAACTTGTCTCCATGGTTATTTTAGACTAGTAGATTTTCCCTAGGTCCGTGTGTTTTAGTGTTCATGAATACGTTCAACCCAATATTTTCGTTTTACGAAGGATGTGTTTGTCTTTTCTTGAATTAACTCTAAAATTAAGTTTTTATTTTCTAAGTTATCTGTGTGAAATTATTTTGGAGCCTCAGTGGTTCATTCATGTATTCCATCGGTGGTTGTGGGTTTTAATCTCTCAACCAAAAAGAAAATTAATAATTGTTGAGTGGATTTTTCATTTGATTACCTATGTTCCTCCCCATCAAACCTGACGATCCACTTGTATAAGGCAAATAAGTTTGGTGTAAAAAATCAATCAATCAATTTCATTGTATCAACCTTTATCCTAATCTATAGCTTTGTTTCATGTTGAATCCAGGTTCATTATACTGAGGTGGATTTATTTTTTATTTTATTTCAGACATTTCACAAGCCCCTGTCTTTGAAGTATGGTTGTTTTTCTCCCTCCACATGGATGCTGGTAATAAATGCACTTCTCAAAGTCCTGAACATTGGATTACCTGTTGCCAGGAAACAAGGTATGTAACTCCATCAAAGACATTGATTATTGAAACACTCGGTTTTGTGGCAATACCAGAAATGTTTCTGTGTTATGTAATCAAAGCACTTAATTTGAAGTTCTATTGTCACATCATTGTCAGGCTTAAGAATGTCCCAATGGTTGGCTTTCCTTCTGGAAAAGAGCGCAGTTTCCTCTCCTACTATTCCCTGGAAACGCCGCCATATAAGTTTAATAATCTTGATTTTGGCGTAAATCATCAATTTGTCTATCAAGTGTACTCTCCTCCTTCCACCATTCGAGGCCTGTGATTAAAAGAGAAAGTTTAATGTCTGTAGGATTTCCAGTCCTTGGCTAAAATAACCATGGAGACAAGTTTCTAATTGTTTTAAAAAGAGGTATATCATTTAGACCTTTATACCCCATAAATAGTTGTAACAAACCAAACCTATGATATTTCATTAGGTTGACGACTGACAGGAGCTTAGCCTTGGTCAGTAGAATTTTCTGTTGGCTGACTATTATACATGTAAAAACATTGATTGAAAAGGAACACAGTCAGAATATTTTCCTGGATTTAAACTTGAAGAATAATGGTGGCCATTCTCTGTTGAAGAACCTAACAGCAGGCTACATTGCTACAACAGTTAACAAAATGTTAACATGGAAGTCATTTTTAAAACAATGACCTTCACCCTTTCTGCATGTGTGGAGACAATCTATATGTATAAGTTTTCTATGGGTATTTCATCCTTCATTTTCCATCAAACTACACAGTGACCTGCTCTAGATGTAGTTAGAAATCTTAGAATATATCGAAAACATAAACCAATCAATCATAAACCAACTTGAGCTGTAGCTGTTACCACATGACATTTTAAACTTTCTTCCTCTTTTAAGATGTTTCTTTTTCTTCTTTACTTTCAGGAGCTTCGTTTCAAGGAATGTGGAAGGAACTATCCAGTACTTTAGAAGATTTTCTCTTTTCTAAGCAGTAAGTAAATAATAAATTACAAAAACTTGTTTCTTTTTGTTTTCTGTGTGAAGGTAAAATCCCTTGACAGTTAACTGACAATGATTTAAGTTTAATGATGTAAATATGTGAAACTGTTCATAAAATATTAGGGATTCTATTCAGTCTTATTTTTCAATCGATCACCGTTTGTGGAAGAGTTGCCAAGTACTCGCCGAAGGTCGGGTGTTTCCTCCGGGCAACAAGCCTAATCCCCCCCAACTAACCTCGCGGCGCGGCCCATATAAGGGTAATAATCTTGACTGCGTCGTAAAACACCAATCAATCAATTTATTCAGTCATTATTAGGGATTCTACCCAAAGATTTCTCCTCGAAATCATAAATTCACCTAGCTGTCATATGTTTTGATCGAATCTCCACATATTCCATTTTTATCAGAATTTGTGAAAGTGTAATGCATTTTGCCAGCTATATGTCAAAATAAGCACTTTTCATATATTCTGATCGTCAAAACAATATGGTTTGAAATTCATGGAAAAAAACTGAATGATGTTGAGATAAGGGAAATCCATACAGTATGTACAGTAACTTGTGAAAACCAAAATATTTGCAGTGTTTGAAAAGTAAGGAAATTTAGATTACCTATACTGTTGGCCATTGGTTTTAAAAAGTCTGTATTATTTCAAAACACTACTTTAATGCATAAGATCAAGACTAGGGCACTAATTTGTACTTGAGAAAAAAATTTGGGAATAGTTTTAAACAATTAAAACAAATTGTTTAAAACTATTCCCAAAAACACAAAAATATTAACATTTTGGCAGCTGATGACGTTTTAATGCATGATTTCTGACAAATATGTTTAACACTGTAGAATCTGTGATATCTTCTAAAGTAATTTTTCTGCTATTTTTTGGGGTTTCATGTAAGTACATGTAAAGATAATAAACTATCCAAATCATTCTGTTTACCCTCACAGCCCTTCACCATCAAATTTGTCAATAGAGGAGTATCAGAGGGACGAGGCCATTGACTGCAAGGTAAACTATGACAAAGACAAAATAATACATTGTATTTTCATTTAATTTTGTTTTTGATAACCCCTTTTGATATATATAATTCATAACAAAAGATCATAACAAATCATTTACTTTTGGCCAAAGCTGGGATTTGGTATGATATTGAATATTCAAAACATTAGTAAACTATATTTTGACTGAGTGGCAGATCTTCTGCAATGCATAAAGAGTTTGAAACCATTTGAAATATTTGCCATAAAACTATATGAATCAAATTTCGATTTTATTGCAATTATACTGGTAAAATATAAGTGAGATAAGCTTGCGCATTGGAAAAACTCCAAAATAAACTATCAACAAACTGCAATCATCATCAGGATATTACTGAATTAGTAAATTAACCGACACTGATTGACACAGAAAAAAATTCCAGGCCAGGGAAATTATTTCCGGGTCAATCAGTGTCGGTTAATTTACTAATTCGGTAAAACTACCAACTATGTATTTGTTTTCCATTTTGATTTACAAGCACTTTTTTCTGAGCACAGGTCATCATGTAAATGATATTCACATGTACTATTATAATTTAAGGGCCATTTAATTTCAGCGGTTCTCTAACCCTCTTAATTGATAATTTCAGGTTGTACAATTGCTACGTGATGATGTTTTGCCTCATGCTAACACCATGCCTAAAGAGTTTGTTCTTCATGTCATGGATATATTGAACAAAGGATCAATCCATTCTGCTACATCAGATACATTTATTGGTGAGAAATTACCCATGTTTTAGCCTAGCATCATTAGATATTAATGAGAAATCACCACAAAGTCAGTTTTTTGTGACTTCGTGATGATGCCTTAATTATTTATAAAGAGTTTCCTACATTTCTTATCATTAGATGTTGTTAGTGCTGAACATTGTATTCCATGGTAACAATCATTCCAGATATCTTATGGTTCTTAAACTATGGAAAAAATACATTGTATCTGTTATTCATTATCAAAGACCTGTAAATAGTAAGCCGTATATTGAAACTAGAACCAGTACTGGTTGAATGGTGGTTCCCCGATTTCAAAAATACGGAACCAACTCAATGTTCCTTTTGTTAGCTGGCAGTGCTGCCATACAAGTGAAATAATCTTGAATGCAGCATAAAACATGAATCAATCAATACTTTTGTCGGCAAAACTATCTGGCCAGTAACACTACACATTTCACCTCCACTTCAGGCAGCTTTATAAAGCTGTGCCCAGGAACAAGCAAAATGCTTTTTGGGATTCCGAGGCTCAGCAAGCATTATTGGCTCCATCTGATCAACCTTCCATCAATGGGTTGCAATTTTCACGTCCTACAGAGTCTGAAAAAAGACTACTTTACAACGTCACAAAGACAACGCTCTGGGTTTGTCTAACCTTTTTAGAGCGTTTTGGCCAAAACATGTGGAGCTGGCGCAGATGTCAATTTTCTGCTTGAGTTTTCAACCTATCTCATTAGTATGGGTTTCCATGGAAGTTTCTAAAAACTTTTTCAACAAAAAAGGATGGTACCTGGCATTTTTCAGCTGTCGATTAAACATCTTATTGTCCTCGTTTAACGAAATAATCCTTGATTTTAGTTTTAAAACAAATGAAATAATTAACCAATCAACATGGAATATACACCAGGTTACCCCCCAAAATGACCCTGGCTACACTAACACAGGAGTCTGTTATGAAATACTACAAATTGAATCTATTTCACAAGTGTTTGCCTGCAACATATTTTATGTAGTTTTCCTAGATGGTGTGAATCACTTTGATAAACCTGTCTGAAATGGGGTCTTTTTCTATTGCAACAAATATCTTTTCCTCAACTTGATTTTTAACTTTTTCCTCAAGATACAGAATCCAGTCGGAAACTTCGAGAAGAGTTTGCCAAGGCATGCTTTGAGACCCTTCTACAGTTTTCCTTCATTAGCAGTAAGGCAGGATCAGATGAAGGTGCAATCACACGTTTAGCAGTTCTCTCTTTGCTCGGTAGATGTCAAGAAGTTGTCAAGAAATACGTCCAAGATGAACGGCTAAGTGGAAAATGTCCATTACCAAGGTATGGTGCATCTATGTCACTAATTCCATTAACTAATTTGATTTAGTGAAGGAATCTACTTAAAGATTTTCTGTTGATATTGGGATGGTCCATTTTACTGATAACTGCTCTGTATAATGTTGAGATATGCTTGAGTGCAGCATCACAGTGAAACTGTCAATCATCTGCTATAGAGATGTCCTTCAATGTAGCTCTTTAAAGTGTGTTTTTACCAAATATTTTCTCTTGAGATTTCAGACTGTTAAATGTCTTTTTGTCGAAGCAACAGTTTTGGTTCGCCTAGTGACCTTCCCAAATAAATCTGACAGCACTGCCAATAAGGGAAATAGTCTTGGGTCTGGCGTAAAACACCAATCAATTGTTCTCTTTTCATTTGTGTCGGGTCCTAGTCCTTGATTGGCCTCTTTTTTATGAATAATTTGTATGACTACGTACTCCTAAGATTTGAAAGCTGATTATTTATCATGGCAATTGTTACATGCATGAGTCTGCTCAGAAATTTTGAAAAGATTTTGTTTCTAGTTAAAGGGTTGGAAATGTTTCTTCCTAAAAAAAAGTATTTTTAATCCATCATATTTCATCAGTGTATCCATCATATTCATCATCAATGTATTCATCATATGTCATCTGTGTATTCATCATATTTCATCAACGATCCATCGTATTTAATCAACAATACGTCATATGTCATAAGTGATCCACCATATTTCATCAACAATCCATCACATTTCATCAATGTATCCATCCTATGTCGTCAGCAATCCACCATATTTAATCAATGATACATCATATGTCATCAGCGATCCACCATATTTCATCAATGTATCCATCATATTTCATCAAGGATACATCATATGTCGTAAGTGATGTATCATATTTTAGGAATGATCCATCAACATATCTATCATATTTCATCAATGATCCATCATATGTCATCAACGATACATGATATGTCATCAGCGATCCACCATATTTCATCAACGATCCGTCATATGTCATCAGCGATCCATCATATTTCATCAATGTATCCATCATACGTCATCAGCGATCCTCCATATTTAATCACTGATCCATCATATGTCATCAGCGATCCACCATAGTTCATCAACGATCCATTATATTTCATCAACGATAAATGATATGTCATCAGCGATCCACCATATTTCATCAACGATCCGTCATATGTCATCAGCAATCCGTCATATTTCATCTATGTATCCATCATATTTCATCAATGATACATAATATGTCATCAGCGATCCACCATATTTCATCAGCGATCCGTCATATTTCATCAATGTATCCATCATACGTCATCAGCGATCCACCATATTTCATCAACGATCCATCATATGTCATCTCGATCCACCATATTTCATCAACGATCCATCATATGTCATCAATGTATCCACCATGTTTAGTTAATGTATCTTTTGGGATGGTGCTTGATAATGTTGACTGTAGGTGGCCCATGACTTTGAAAGTAGAGACGCTTTATCTTGAGCTCTACTGAAACTGCTTTCATACAATCACCCAAAAACAATTTGCAATGTTTTTTTTAGACCCCGCTTAGTTGAAATGACGTCCGTTTTGAAAGCCATCACTACACTGGTATCTTCACTGAAAAAAGCTCCTGTTGGCAATGGTAAGAGACTGTACCCATTTGTATTTATTTCTTTGCTAAATCTTTTCATTTAAATTGGCTGGGTTTAGGGTTCAAATCCCACTCAGTATGATGGCCAAGGGTTACCAATTAATAAGAAAACTTTTTTTTTAAATAAAAAAGCAGATGATGAAGTAAAAAAGTTAAAACAAAAACACTTGATTTTTACCTGAAAGAAAAAAATAAAACACAAAACCCGAAAAATATGATTTAAAAAAAAAAAAAGGAAAAAAAAACATTTTAGAAACAAAAAGAAAATAAATAAGTAAAGTAATTTAGAAAAAAAATTCAGAAAATTGGTTCCAAAAAAAAAAATAGGGTTGCCAAAACTTTGATTTATCTCCCCTTAAGGCCCATGGAATACATGCTAAATTGTCAAAGTAGAAAACAACACACATCATTCTTTGTTGAGATTTTGCTGGTCATGTTATTCTTATTGAGTGTGCCATGTTTATAATTGTCAGATGTTTTCTTCTTCTTAATTCTTGATTGCCCAATTGCCCCCTATTCTGGTTGAATTTTATGATGTTGCTGTTTTATTGAAGGATTAAAAGGCTAGGTCAATGTTTTAATTGTTTGGTATCTTCACGATAGGAAATTGCCTCTCGACATTAGTGTTTAATTCAGGGATTAAAGTGGCATTAAAGGGATTAAAAATTCACACTTTTTTTTCAAAATTTCTGATCGTCACGACAGTGAGAGGCTTTGAAGGCCATCGAGAAACTAAATGATTGATGTTGGAATGAAATAGTGTTCGAAAAGTAAACAAAATTTAAATAACACGGACGACCATTCATTCATTCTAAGCCAAAGTTAGTTGAAAACAATACTTTATCGTACATTCTTGAGACTAGAAGCACTAAAAAGCTTCAATAATTTCAACATTCTGTGTTTACTTCAAAATATCAACAATTTGGCAGCTCATGCCACTTTAATAAGAATAAGGTATCAAGTCTTTTCGATTCAAAATCTCAACTAAGAATGATGTATGTAAGTTCCACCTCTGTTTTAGTATGATAATTTAGCATGTATTCCAATAACCAACCTTCTATGTAAGGACATAACTCCTAAGGGGAGATAAATGTTTCATAAAAGAGGTCTCCACATGACTGGTTTGAACCAATCAAATGGAAGTATTCAGTGTCAGGTGGGGCAGTGAATAATCTGTAATGGCTGTAAAACACAAATCTCTTGTCCACAGTTCCATTGTTTTAGTCTGATGCTGGGCTGTGGGTTCAAATTCTACTCAGTTCAACGAAAGTTAGAAAATTTCTGAGTGGGTTTTTCATAAACTTTTGTGGCAAAAAACTTCAATCAAACAATCTATTGACATAGTTTTTTAACCGATATACAATGTCATTTTTTTTTCATTTTTTGTCATCAGTTGAATCGAGTGTATGGTCCCAGGTAATCCAACTGTACCCAGCACTAGTTGACTGCATTACCTCCTCTTCTCCTCATGTCTGCAGTTCCCTCAAGGGGGCGCTTCATGAGTACAAAGACCTTCTTCATCCGCCAGCAGCAATTCAAAATGGAACCCTCTCATAGCAAAACCCTGTGGCAATATTTTGTTGATGTCAGTTAAAAATCTATATTACAAAACTTGTTTCATTATTGTTTACATATTTATGTTTTATGTCATATTTTGTAAATCATAGTCTGTTAACATGAGAGATATTATATTTGTTTTTTTATAGATTTTATTTTTGTTGGTTATTATTTTAGCTGTATGATGAATTATTTTATGTTACATGTTTGGCTCTCTGTTTTATGAACATAAGTTAAGGCTGTTTTACAAACCTTATATACTTCTCTCTTGTTTATGAGTTAAAGACGAGTTTTTCCTGTCAATAAATTTGACATCAGATTGACATCAATATTATTTTGAAGCTTGAAGCTTAGCTCTTCACTCAAACTGGAACCCTCTCACATTTTATTTTCAGAAATGTTAAACAATAAAAATCAAAGTATAAACTCAAAGGCTAACAATTGTATGTATATATATTGTAAAAGAAATTTTGATGTCCCATTCATAGTGATAGAGAAGTAGGAACAGAATCTTGGACAAATTAATTATTCACACTGCTTTGTGAAAGTAAACCTTCTTAAGAGAAAAACTGCATGGAGTAGACCATTTGCCATTTTTTTTTTTTACTTGTCCAACGAGGAAATGACGTGGCATCTATCTCAGACTGGGCGATTGGTTGGTTGGTTGTTTTAGCTTTTTGGCGCGTTCATTCAACAGACATATAAATTTGAGCCTTATTCAGTCAAACTCCCTTTTTCAAGCTCGAGGGCCTCCGTGGCTCAGTAGGTAGAGCGTTGGACGCTCAATCCGAACAGCCTTCCAGCAATGGGTCGCGGGTTCGAATCCCACTCAGTCCAAAAATTAGAAAGCCCGGTTTCCTCCCACAATAAAATTGGCAACACCAAACAATCAATCAATTTTCAAGCTTGATTTCTTTCTCATTACTTGATTCATTCAGAAAAAAGCTGTTACAATATTGGTTCCTTTCGAAAATCTGTTGAAAAAAATGTTGGCGTCACTGAATTACATCGTTATTGGCAAATCACCTATCAAAAATCCCAGTCAGTTAGAGTAATGGTCACTCAGTCCTGTGGGTTCAAATCCCACTCAAACCAAATAAAAATTGAAAAATTCTGAGTGGATTTTTTGCTTGGTCACCGAATGTGAGAGAGTTGCCAGGTTTCCTTCGGGCATTGTGCCCGGTTTCTTCCCTGAGTAAACCCGGCAATGTCGCCCTATAAGTGAAATAATCTTGAGTGTGGCGTAAAAGATTAATCAATCAACCTATTAAGCTAGTGTATGATCTATAAATTTGGAAAAATGTCCTTAAAGTTTTACAAGATGTGAAGCTGCGAGATAAACCTTTCATTGTTTAATTGTTATTTTCCATTTTTTGAAACATTGGTTCTCCACAAAATTGTCCCATTGAATAACACCTATGATTCAAATTATATGAAGGAACCTGCAGTGGCATACTCTGTTTGTTTTCTCTTTGGACCCAAGGGCTAATTCAATAATATTAAATGCCTACAGGTACCTCGTTATTTATGTTTGGATCTCTAATGGTCGGCACCGGTCAACGACCAATAAATGTCGGAAATTATAAATAACGGAGTAAGACCTTTACTAAAGTGAAGTACCCAAGGGCATGTAACTGTTCAATGATTAAAACAAAAGGAATGGCTTTATTATGTTACATGACTCTATGATTAACCTTTTGAAATGTTATAACGTGGCCACAGTCTTAGAGCCTGTTGGTTGATTACCTTGTAATTCAGGGCATACCTTGTATAATATTGACATTCAATAGGAACGTTTGTAATCTTTTGATAAAATTCTTCATTGTATTATTTAGTCTATAATCTTCAGTGCATGAAATCTGTATTTAATTGCATGAAATTTATATCTACAACTGTGATTTTTAGGCATTTTTTTTTACTCTAAAGGCTGGTATAAGGGTTCCATACTACTCATCATGTAAATTCTGGTAACACCAGTGGCATATTTATTCATCATGGTAAAGGTTATATGTTTAGATGAAAATTTCACTATCTAGTCTCCCCTAGTATAAAATATTTTCCATACTCCTCGACTTGAACAAATGTTTTCTTTAATTTTACTCTATTGTAATTACATGTAACAAAGCTCTTGTAATATATGGATACAGTTGTGTTGTTTTCCTGTACCCTGGATGAAGTATGCTGTATATACATGTAACAAACATTTTATAAACTTTATTTCAAATCAAATTTCAAGATTGCTTTATGTCTGATATGTGATTTCTGATTGAATGAATAATTTACTGTAATTAATACCAACATTATTTCCTGAATAAAGGAATCTTTAATTAATTGGTAACTGGTTTTAGTAACTTACAATTACAAATCATTTGAGCTTAATATGTATACTAATTAGTAGGGAAAACATACACCCTTTATGCGAGACAAAAGTGTACCCCCTGGAGGTTTTAACCGTTTTACCCAAAAATGCAGGGTCCAGTTTGAATTTATTTGTTTTCTTCTGATATATGTAGCTTATGGGTAGACGGTGTGTCGCTTACCAAAATTAAATTGGAGTCAATATTTTTGGCGACCAAAACAGCCACCCATCCTTTTGGCAATTAATAACTCAAGAAGTATTCGATGGATTTAAATTTTTTTGTCAGATATAACTAGCTTATGAGTAGATAGTGTGCCCTGTACCAAAATGAAATTGGATCTTGCTATTTGTGGCCTAGCCTTTTGGCATTCAGTAAGCCCGGAACTATTGCATGGATTTTATAATTTTTTTCAGTTATAACTTGCTTATGAGTAGATAGTGTGCCCTGTACCAAAATAAAATTGGGGTGTTGATATTTGTGGCGACCAAAAGAGTCGCCTAGCCTTTTGGCATTCAGTAACCCTGGAACTATTGCATGGATTTTAAATTTTTTTCCAGTTATAACTTGCTTATGAGTAGATAGTGTGTCCTGTACTAAAATTAAATTGGGGTGTTGATATCTGCGGCGACCGAAATAGTCACCAGCCTTTTGACATTGAGTTACTCATTGAGCATTTGGCATTGAGTAGCTCGGTACTTATTGCATAGATTATCAATTTTTTTGTTATACATGTATCTAGCTTATGAGTAAATGGTGTGTCCCCGTACTAAAATAAATTGAGCTCTAGATATTTGTGGCGACCAAAACAGTCCCCTAGCCGTTTGGCAGTCAGTAACTTTGGAACTATTGCATTGATTTATATTCTTTTTTCAGTTATAACTAGCTTACAAATAGACGATGTGTCCTGTACTAAAAGTAAATTGGGGTCTCACTCTATGTGTCGACAAAAAACAGCCATCCATCCTTTTGGCATTCAGTAATTGAGGAAATGGCTCTTAATCATGGTGATCAAATGAGTTGCAGAGCACCTTATTTCTATTCTTTTATTCGTAATTAAATGAAATTGCTGTTGTGTGCCTATACATAGTGTAGACACTTTTTGCAAGTAACTTTAGTACAGTTTTCAGATATAGGTAGCAGCTTTTAGGTAGGTGATGTGTCAAATATTAAAATTCACCAAGCCCCAGTCTTTTTTAGGTGACTGAAAGATTCTACCAGCCGAAATTCTGTTTAAAGCATGTCTTTAATATTGAATATTAAGATAGTCTGCCCTTGCGGTTTCTTAAACTCTTGTTTAATAGGTTGCTTAGCTTGTACTTTATGGCACAATCCCCACTGTAGTATTTCTAACATATTTACTCAGTAGCCACAACATATACTGAACCGCAAAAGAAACGTCACCCTATTCAAACATTGCTAAATGCATATATTATCATAATTTTCAATAATTTTTCTCTTTTAATATCCTTGCTAGACCTAGTTTGAAGCCACTGGTCAAGAAAGTTTGATTTCTGATCATGTAACTAACATGCAAAACATGTCGTCAAAGCACAGTTACTAAAGTAATGATGGGGTGCTTTTTCGGTTCGTTTTGCCTGAAGGTCACAATGCATGTGTGTTGTGAGGTGTCATCCCTATTAAAAAAAAGCCACCAAGCATGCACTGAATCGTTCACAGTTTGACAGTGACATGCCATGACTGTCACGGGAGCAGAGAGACCAAGCCTTGAGAAGACTTCATGCTGGCCAGACTGAAAGTCGGTACTGCATCTTGACGGTTGATGGGCAAATCAGAGTGAGGCGTATACGAGGGGAGCGTTTTGCAGATGAGTGTGTTCTGGAAAGAGACGCGTGGGGGGTCCCAGCATTATGGTATGGGGTGCTATAGCACTGAATCAAAAACTAGGCCCTATGGTGTTCCAGAATGTTGGTTCTGGTAGAGGAAATGATGTAACAGCTGCCCGCTACATCGATCAGGCGCTGAGACCCTTCATCGTGCCCCATTTTGCTCATCATTGAAATCATGTCTTCCAGCAGGACAACGCACGAGCCCGTACTGCCAGAGCAACGAGAGACTTCCTCCGCCAAAGCAACATACAGACTCTTCAATGGGCTGCTCTCAGTCCAGACTTAAATCCGATGGAACACTTGTGGGACGAGATTCAGAGGAGGCTCAATCTCGTGCGGCCAAGGCCGACAACTGCAGCTGAACTCACTCAGGTGTATCATAGAGTTTGGACCCAAGTTCCTATCGTCTTTATCAACCGTCTCATCCACTCAATGTTCAGACGATGCAACGCTGTAATCAACGCCCATGGTGGCCATACACATTATTGACTTCCAGATCGCACTCTGGCGCCACCTGTCCTCACTTTCACTTGAAATTCTCTAACATTTGTCTGCTAATGATGATGATCAATCATGTCAAATTTGGAATCATTCCGTTGATAAGTGTATTGTTTACATCTATTTGAAATACACTGATGTTTGTTTTGCGGTTCAGTATATTTTGATCTGGGGCAGCTTTCAAAAGAAAATTCGCTTAACGGCAGGTCAGATGACGACGCGTCACAAAGAAATTTCATTGTTACTCCATATCATTTAACCTGCCGTTAAGGGGATTTTTTTAAACAAGCGGCCCCAGAATTAAAGCCAGACAGTCAAGTTTTGCATTTGTACATGGGTCGGGAGTTTGATTCTCTGTCCAAAATAGAACGGATACAATTTTTACTGAGCAGAGTATTGACACAGGCATTTCATCGATGTGGTCTTTGGCTGGCCACCTCCACTTTTCTAATAGGGTGGGCAATGTGTTTAAATTGCATTTCGTAAGGATTGCAAAGCTAGGAAATCCATTTGGGGGGGGGGGGGGGGGGGGGGGGGGGGGGGGGGGGGGGCTTGGCCCAATCATACAATATTTCATGTAACTTATATGAAACTCTAAAACGTCCTTCGATACACACACAACCTCGATTGATATAAATGCAAACAGCTGATTGGTCAACAAAGCAAAGACATGTTTTCCGAATTGCTTAAACAAGAACCCTGCAATTGCATTTTCTGAGGTTATATGGATTTATTTGTTTGGCTGTTGCGCTCCGCCTCTTGGTCACCTGATATTGGAGGTAATCGTTGTTCCGTTGTAAATTGTTCTCTAGGAGATACACCTTGTTGCAAATACTGTGAGCTCACATGATGATAATCTATATTCTATGACTACAGATCTAAAAAGTTTACAGGCTTTTCACTCAGTGGAAAATGGCCCTATTTCGTGTATACTTTTAGACGAAATCCCCCCCCCCCCCTCCCAAAAAAAAACCCTAGCACACAGGAAAGTGAAATTGACTGAATTAGTAAATAGGCATCACTGAAGGATCCATGCAGAGAAATCCAGGGTCATTCAGAGTCCGTTATTTATAACCTCGGACCTCATGGTTAAAATATCAACGATCTACCTCTTACGTGAATGTTACAGTAAGTTTTAATTATGGGTTCCGACGATGGTTATTTACTAATTCAGCAATTTAACTGCTATTTGCTTTGTATAAAAAGTGAAACGTAATAAAAATATGAATGGACATTATTGTTATATTGAAATGACAGTTGAGTTGATGTAGTATCTACTACACATGTACAAGATAAAAAAAGTTCATGCGATGAACAAAGGTAGATACATATGTATATATGTATATATATATATATTCAATTATATGGTATGAGGCAAACACCAAACTAAACTAAACTGTGTCAAAATGACTGAATAAGGGCAATAAATATAGACATTTTTTTAAAAGAGAGTATTTCATCACCCAGCTTTGGTCTCAATTGGTCTCAGTGTATTGGAAGATCTACAATTTAAGCTTCGTTATTCCCAAAACGTTATTCCTTTCAAAGTTGTTTATCATTTTAGTGAGTAGGGAGGTACTTCTTATATTGACATACATATGATGCATTAATCAACATACAGGAACACGTTTCACATACAGAACATTCAAAAATAAGCAAGTACATGTACCATCAACCGACGCAATACTCGGAGAAAGTACCAACTCTCTCTTGAAAGTTGCAGAATAAATGGAGGACATTTATCTCAATCATTTACAATGGCTGTGCCAAAAGAAGAACTTGCAAAGTAATGACAAACTCGGGGGTCGTTCCAACAAAAAACTCGCTATATATCTGGTAAACTCATCTGTTGCCAACATGGAGAGAGTAAACTCATCTGTTGCCAACATGGAGAGAGTAAACTCATCTGTTGCCAACATGGAGAGAATTAACTCATCTGTTGCCAACATGGAGAGACCCTTTGAATGATCCCTGGCTTAGATGACCATAAGTAACAGTTAGTTATTGAGAGCCACTAGAACGGCAATGATTTTAGGATGCCGATCGAAGCTATAGCCAATGGTATTTATATTACAATTCATTGCGGTCGACCTCCTTCTCAATATATAACGGACATTATTTCGAATCTTAGGTTTCAGTAAAGACGTGTCAATTTCTAGCATAACAGCTTGGTGATTAAGGAATTTAAGGATCATCAAAGTTACAATAATGGCGACGTCAAAATGTAAATAGTGGAAAAGCTCTTTCATGTCTCATTTTCACATGCGTTTTAGATTCTTGTTCTTTTTATCTTGTATTTTTGTGTGACTTTTCCTACCAATGAGAAAATAATTGCCAAAAAGCAATGCTTACGTTTCATTACTGTCAAACAAAAATAAGCACAAACTTTACAAAGAAGACGAAACTTTTTAAAAGTAAAAAAAAGAAAATAATAATTAACCTATGCAAGTATGAACGTTGTTCAGGTTGAAGTAATTGAAATAAAAAAAGTAAAAATACTCAATGATTTCTACTAGAAAAAAAATACAATTAATCAAAGACAAAAATATGGAAACCAATACGTAAATGGAAATGCATGCAGCCGACACGTTTGGGGTTTCTCCTGCTTGAGGCACTCCCAGTGGAATAGCTTGATGCAACATATTCCTTTTCTCCAACCAATTTAATCCTAGACAACGATAAAAGGTGGTCTACAACAAGGAGCAGCCACCCTTCTTCTTCTTTTTAACTTGTAGAGCTGCCCGTGTTGCAGTTTCAAATACATCCCTAACGCCTTCTTTGGTTTTAGCCGAACATTCCAAATAACTATAGGCGTTGATTTTTTCCGCCATAGCTCTCCCTTCTTCTGGTTTTACAGGCTCTTGCTTCATCTTCATCAATTCACGTTTAGTACTTTCATCATTCCTGAGATCCTTCTTGTTGCCGACAAGGATTATTGGCACGTTAGGACAAAAGTGTTTAACTTCAGGTGTCCATTTCTCTGGGATATTCTCTAAACTATCAGGGCTGTCAATGGAGAAGCACATTAAGATGACGTCAGTGTCTGGATAAGAAAGAGGTCGAAGTCTGTCGTAATCTTCTTGTCCTGCTGTATCCCATAACGCCAATTCTACCTGTAATATATAGAGTAAGAGATTCAAGTCCAAGTTTTGCAAAGTAAATTATACAAGAACAGAAGCAAGTTTCATAGTATTTAAAATTAAAATAACATTAAGTGAAATTTCGAATCAAGAACGTTGCTTGTTGCGAACCACAATATTATATAATATATAACATTATACGTCTCGCCTCAGGTACTTGCTTCTTTTTCAAGTATTAAAAGCTCGTTATGAATAGACAAGGCTAGGCCAGGTGTTTGCTAAGTTCCCAACATCATGCCAATCTGTAGAGAGAAGCTGGGTCGTCTTGGCCCTGCAGGTCACAAATAGAATTTGTTTAAAACGATCAGAGAATCTGACACCGTTCACCAACTGCTTAGTGTGTTGAACTTCGTCCACATTCAAAGTTGTTGAATTATTCCAGATCCTGTATGCTCCGATGTTGGGGTTAGTTTTTGCTATTTTGTCACTATCTTTTTATATAAAAAAAAGACGATAAGCCTAATCTTAAAAAAAAATTCAATTTTTCTTTGCAAAACTATTTATCCGTTTTTTCTATAGAGGAAAGTTTTAGTTGTTTTTATGGAAATGAAATGAGTGTACAGAACGCGATCCCAGATACCTTTCAATTCCTCTTAGTACGAAACTAGATATTGCGTCCGATGTGACACAACGCTATCTATTAAACGGGCATGGGCACGAAAATGTAGATTTTCAATGATTCTTAAAAGCCTCCTCACCCAATTAATATTTCATATTTTGGGGGGTTTCAAAAATCGGATGGGCGATATCTAACCCGCTAATGGCTTTAATATCATCCTTATGTAATAAAAGATTATATAGAGTCGCGATATCCGGTAAACAGATGACGTTTTTTGACGACGTTGCCAGTTCGATTGACGGTTTTTGTTCTACAACGTCACAACTGAGCGTCACATTCGAATGATACAGGTTCCCCACATCTTCTGACTTTTGTTAAGCACGGTTCGACTAAAAAGCCATCGGGTTTCTTGAACGCTGGTCACTTTAAAGTGGCATGAGCTGCCAAAATTCAAACTTTTTTCATCATTTCTGATCGTCACGACAGTAAGAGGCTTTGAAGGCAAACTAAATGATTGGTGTTGGAATGAGGAAAATCCATACAGTATGTGGCCTATACGAACCGAAAAAGTGTTCGACAAGTAAACAAAATTTAAATAACGGGGACGACCATTCATTCATTCTAAGCCAAAGTAGGTTCAAAGCCATATTTTATCGTTCATTCTCATAACTAGAAGCACTAAAAAGCTTCTGAATTACACGTCTTGAGAAAAATAGACAAAAATTTCAACAATCTGTTTTAACGCCAAAATATCAACATTTTGGTAGCTCATGCCACTTTAAGTACTGATGAAAAAATATATTTGAAGGAAAAGTGATTGCTTGATTTACATGTACCTTTAATGCCGCGCTTAAGATTATTTCTCTTATATATGGCGGAGCGGCCAGGCTTAGTGGGTGAATAGACCGATTACTTTATGACTTCATTGGGACATTTGGAGGGAAGGAAATGGTAGACTCAAAAATGTCTGCACTGCAAAGCGTATGTGGGGAGTCAAGCACATCACTTCAAAGCCATGCCCCCTTTAATATCCCATACTTTTTCGAGTGACGTCATTAAGATTCAGGGGGGGGGGGCTGTTTCTCGACACACTTATACCCGTTGTAACTGTGCGCCTGGGGCCGGTTGTTCAAAAGTGTATTAGGCTTAATACCGGTATAACTTTGCAACGTCACAATTCAATTTCTTTGTTACGCTACGTCATTTAAACCGGTATTAAGCCTAATACACTTTTGAACAACTCAGCACAGGAGCCACAAAGCGGCGTAGTGTAAGTTTTCACGTAACTGCCACAGCAAACCATATACTGTAGAGATACGTTAGTATAAAAGTTACGCAAAAAATACATCTACGCCGCTTTGTGAAACAGGTCCCAGGGCTGAGTTGTTCAAAACTCCCGCCATATAAGCCAAAATTCACACCTAAAATTCAGATTGTCACGACAGTAAGAGGCTTTCGAAGTCCTAGAAAACTAAATAGCTGGCGCTGGTTGACGAAAATACATACAGCCTTTGTACTGTGCCCGCCGAAATAATGTCGGAAAAGTTGACAAAATTTCAATAAACGAGACTAACGTTTATTCATTGTATGCCCAAGTTATTAGTTGAAAACACTTCTTTAAAGTGTTTAAAGTGTCAATTCGCGTAAAACCAGAATTTTGAAATTAACAGCTACTATCAGGACAGTGTATATAACTAGTGCCAATTGTCTCCAGTATTTAGCCCACTGTTGTATTTTGAACTAACTTTGGCCTAAAATCAATGAGCGTTCATCTGAGCTATATAAATGTTGTCAACGTTGTATGTACTCTTTCGGTTTGTACCGGCCACACAGTGCATGGAGTTGAAAATGGGTTCGGACCAAACTTGTTCTGTGATTTGGCGGTTTTCAGCATTGACATGTAAAGTTTGTATGGTGACGGTTGGCTTATACGTATATTGCCAATGCTCAATAGTCCCTCGGGTCACTTTCATTCTGTAAAGGCTTACAAAATAGTGTCGCTGGAAATAACTTCCTGGTCGGAAATAACCTGTTTGTATAATGCTTGCTGGTTTTACAAACCCTTCTAATATTCTGGAATTAAAGTGGCATGAACTGCCAAAATTCACACTTTTTTCATAATTTCAGATCGTCAGGACAAGACGGTTGGAAGGCCATCGAAAAACTAAAAGGTACACTTGACGAAGACACCAGTATAGGTGTTGATTGATTGATTTGTGTTTTACGCCGCGCTCAAGACTATTTCACTTACATGGCGGCGTTGCCAGTTTCAGTGTGGGAGAAAACCGGGTTCTATGCCCGGAGGAAACCCACGACCTTCCGTTGGTAACTGGCAACCATCCCACGTAGGTCGTTCGAGTGAAAACCCAGTCAGAAAATTTCCCATTTTTTTGGACTGAGTGGGATTTGAACCCGCAACTCACTACGTGGTGATGTCTTAATATTTTATCATTAAATGATTGACGTTGGAATGAGGAAAATCCATACACTATGAGGCCTATACAAACCGAAGTAGTGTTTGAAAAGTAAACAAAATTTAAATAACCGGGACGACCATTGCATGCAGTAAAACAATGGAGGCTATATGGATTACAACTTCTGGTTTTATTGGGTTGCAACGTTTCGAATTGATGTAGATAATAACATCGTTATCAACCAAAGTGGACCATTGCATGAGCTGCCAAAATGTTGATATTTTGACCTTTAAACAGAATGGCTGTTTTTCTCAAGACGTATAATTCAGACGCTTCTTAGTGCTTCTAGTCTCGAAAATGCACGATAAAGTATTGTTTTGAATTAACTTTGAATTAGAATGAATGGTCGTCCCGGTTATTTAAATTTTGTTTTCGGTTCGTACAGGTCATATACTGTATGGATTTTCCTCATTCCAACGCCAATAATTTAGGTTTTCGATGGCCTTCAAAGCCTTTTACGGTCGTTACGATCAGAATTTAAGAAAAAAGTGTTAATTGTGGCAGATCATGTCACTTTAAGGTTGATTGATTGATTGTTTGGTGTTTTACGTCGCGCTCAAGATTATTTCACTTATATGGCGGCGTTGCCAGTTTTATTGTGGGAGGAAACCGGGCTCTATGCCCGGAGGAAACCCACGACCTTCCGTTGGTAACTGGCAACCATCCCACATAGGTCGTTCGAGTGAAAACCCAGTCAGAAGTCACTTTAAGGAACTATTCAAAGGCGAAATTATTTGGTTTTGCTCTAGCATTGAACTAAAATGTCTTTTCTGTATTTTGTCTTTTTGTTCTGTATTCATTAATGTTGCCAGTTTTGGTGGGGGGAAAAAACCGGGCTTTGTGCCCGGAGAAAACCCCCGACTCTTGGCAGAGTTTCTGACAACGTTTCAATTACTGCGATCGTATGAGAAATACTCAATTTTTTTAAAAATTCGATTTGGTCTGAGTGTCACCAAGCCGATTGAAATTATATTAGTTTAGTCAATAGCCAGGTTTCTATGCCAAGAGATCATAAAAGTATAAAAGTTTTTAAGTTGGAAGTTCATTGTTTTACGCCGCACTCCAGATCATTTCACTTACATGGCGGCATTGTCAGGTTTAGTGGGGGAGGAAACCGGGCTCATTGCCCGGAGGAAATCCCCGACCTTCGGTAAGTACCTGGCAACTCTTCCACATACGGCGACCGATTGAAAAATCCACTCAGAATTTTTATTTGGTCTGAGTGTGATTCGCACCCGCGCCGCATCGATGGAAGGTCTGCGTAGGACCGAGGGACGATCACTCTACCCCACCGAGGCCCCTGAAGTTGAAAAAGCTTTACCTTCTTGATCCACTCTTTTTTAATACAATGGTAAAAACCCATGGACAGGTTCCGATAATTAAAACTCACGCCGTTTAAGTGTACTGCTGAACATGGTAACTGGTCCAGGCAGAATGAAGGGCAGATTTATATATAAAATGAATTTGGAAGACTTATTGGTACATGCGAGTAGACCTTTATATAACAATTGCAACCGCCTAGGTTAACGACACACTTGCCCCGAAAATCCAGATTACTGTTTACATAAAAAACAGTGGGCGTTTTCTGAATTTTTCCTAGACATTAGAAGTTACGAACTTTCTATTTTTACCAAGATAGAAAGTTTTGGCATCATTTATTATTTTTAATTTAAATTGAAAATTAGATTTATCAAGTACCCCGCAATGTAAACAAACCCTGAACATGAGCACAAGCGCCCTAATGTTTGAGTGGTGTGAGTGATCTAATGGCACAGTATAAGTTTACGTACTTCATCTGAGAAATACAGACTGACGAGCGGGTAAGAGTGACTCGAAAAGCCAGCCAATAATTTTTCAAGTGTAAATCAGATAAAAAGGCCTGAAATAAGGGTAAGCCAACCACTGAGTTAACGGACACTGGTCGTTGTTGTTGTAATCAGGCTTCGATTCTTGGTTTGTTTTTCACTCCCATTTCTACATTCTAAAGCTAACTGGACATGTTTTATGTGTCCTTTGTTTAATTTTAGTGGTTTTAGTCGTAGTAAGCTCATGTATATTGGTTTTCTTGACAAATGTTCAACAGGCTACAGCGGCAAGTGGGCCTTTAAGTATATAATGTATAAATTGTTTAATGAAGCTTATTTACAACTTTTACTTGTAGAATGTTAGGGCATTTAATTCGCATCACCTCTATAATTTTAGGGGGCTTTTCAATTTTCTTGCTTTTGTTTAATTTCTATGCTAAAGGTACACCGTATAAACCCAGGGCTTAACGTGTATATTTCTTTATTGGTAATGATTGATTGATTGTTTGGTGTCAGAAAATTTTCCAATTTTTGGACTGAGTGGGATTCGAACCCGCGACCCATTGGTGGAAGGCTGTTCGGATTGAGCGACCAACGCTCTACCTACTGAGTATTGGTAATGAAGGTGTTTAGAAAAAGATGTTTCGATGTCTCGACACCACTGCATGTAGAGTAAGCGTAGAGCTCGGTGAAGCTCTATCAGAATCTAAAGCTAACTGGACATGTTTTAGTCGTAGTAAGCTCATGTAAATTTGTTTTCTTAACAATTGCTAAACAAGCTACGGTGGCAAGTCACTGAGAGACTAGTTTAAAATATACATTGGAAGAGGTTTTTAGCCAGAATGGCGAAACCACCAAGACCGTTCTTTGAATAGTTCTTTATTCAACAATCAGAATTGATAAAAAATATTTGGGCAGCTCCTGCGATAATATTTCCAAATAGATTGCCACCAAACCCAAAGTAGGCCGATATGAATGTTGTGCTAGCAAATACAGTTGGGAAGATGCATCGCTTTGAAAAACGTAACTTTTTCCGATGTTCTCGCCATTGAGGAAACACAACTGATTGAATTGTTTTGTGCATTTCGATGGATCTTTTATTTTGCCACTCACACAAAAAAATTATGCAAATGATCACGTGTGACCAGCAGTGGGAGGTAACTCTGGATTGGGAAAGATCGAATCTTGTTGTCGATGTACAGCAAAGGTATCGGCCAAATATAAGCGTTCAAATGATATATTTTGGCGTGAGAAGCGACCGAAAAAATCAAATGGGATGCGTGAAAAAAATGTATTGGCTATGTTGTTTCATTTAGGGTAAACAATTGATTGATTGGTGTTTTAAGACGTAGTCAAGATTATTTCACTCATATGGCACAACCTTCAGCAAGTACCAGGCCACATACGATAATCGAGTAAAAATCCACTGGTAAACGGTTTCATTTTTTTTTTCTTTGGTCTGAGAATTTGCTCCGCATTAATGGAACAGGAGAATTAGAAAAATGGGGGGATTATCTTAAGTTATATTTCTTAAATCGATATATCATCCAGTTCTACTCCTGTAGCTCAACATAAATATGCTTTGAACATAAAGTTTGGATATTTCCAACTGGTAGGAATCAAGGACATACTATATAATATTTAATCGTATTTACATCAAATAGAACTATACTCATAACATGATTTCTATTCGTGGTAGACTAAGATTGGACTATTGGGCTTAAGTGAAGTTAAATTTCAGTGCCATTAGCTGCCAAAATGTTGTAATTTTTCAGTTAATACAAATGTTTTTTGGGCTGTTTTTCTCTAGAAGCAGAGTTAAAAAGCTTTTTAAGTGACACTCATGACCTAAAATGGATGAATGCAAGTATCAGTTATTTTAATTTTCGTAACTTTTTTTGGTTTGGCACAGATCATATGGACTACATTTCTCATTTCAGTGTGGATCATTTCTAGCTGCAAACAGACGATATTCGCTTAATCTTCTGTTCTGAGCTGATTTTCGAAATTTAAGTTTTTGATACAAAGTTCCTATATATGTGCTGTCAAGTGCATAGAGCAAACTTTGTATACGTGTATAATATATGTATAAGTTACCAGGGATGTCAGAGTGTAGGGATATATATATGTTCTCTGTTGTGAAATAGTTGATTTCTATATAAAAGCTTGAGTTTCTTTGGTTAGATTAAAATTTCGTTGTCATCACTTGGGGGAAAAAGTGACAGAAAGTACTGAAGTCATATCTAAGTTTCTTTTTGTTACATTTTAATGTTTTTCGTATATCATATAATATTGGCGATGACAGACTACCAAAAATACACTGGATAATTACTGAAAGTGTACATCTACAAGAAAAAATCAAATAGGAATGTCAGGTTTAATAAGAGACATGCAAAAAACAATATCAAAATTTGCCAGTTCAATTATATATAATAAGCTAGCCTTTTCATTTAAGAAGTACTTGTCTCTCGGAGACGAACACAGGAGTGTGTCAGAGGGAACACATATGGAAAGCAGTACAGTTATCAGCATGGATATTAATACAACATCTGATATTGGATGAAAATGCAAGCCATTTTACAGAAGAGACTTAATATTTTGGACATGATAGGCAGCTATCACCTTTTCTCTTCAAGATAACAGATCTTTATCTATTACACTGTAGTTAAAAAAGATTGTGGTCTTGAAAGAAACAGGTGGGTATAATAATGGTTTCATTTAGTTTAATCTCCAAGCAAGACAAGCTTCAGTTAATCAAAACTTTACTACTACCCTCCCGCACACACTGTGGCCTGATAGACAAAATCTGAACGAGACTTTAGAAATCTGCCCGCTATATTCCAAATAACCGGCACTATCAACGTTGGATTATCACGTGTTTCGTTAAAAAAAGAGTTTCTGAAGAAAGATAAGGTTGGAAAGATCGGGATCAGCTGAAATAACTTTCCATTTAACCCAAAGAAACATTCTACTCTCATTCATTAGAAGTTCCTTTGTCTCCTTTTGTTGATCAAAGCAGGATAGCCGTTCAGTCTTTGATAGACTTTTTAACAACAGGTCATGGCGTTATCCCAAAAAATTGGCCTGCCAGAAAACAGTCAGCGAAACATCTCGATAAAAAATTCCCATATAATAATTAGACCTGCATTTTGAATTAAAGAATCCTGCATCCCCTCTTCCTTTTCTTTTTAACTTGTAGAGCAGCTCTGGTAGCAGTTTCAAACACTTCTCTAACGCCCTCCTTAGTTTTAGCTGAACATTCAAGATACGAAAATGCATTAATTCTATCAGACATTCCTTTACCATCTTCATATTTAACCGGTTCTTGTTTCATCTTTGCCAATTCTCTTTTTGTGTTATCATCTCCCCGGAGATCCTTCTTGTTGCCGACAAGGATTATTGGCACGTTAGGACAAAAGTGTTTAACTTCAGGTGTCCATTTCTCTGGGATATTCTCTAAACTATCAGGGCTGTCAATGGAGAAGCACATTAAGATGACGTCAGTGTCTGGATAAGAAAGAGGTCGAAGTCTGTCGTAATCTTCTTGTCCTGCTGTATCCCATAACGCCAATTCTACCTGTAAGCAGAAATATGAATGTATTAGTTTGACAAGAAGAAAAATCTGCTTCATATGTATTACAAAACAACATTTTGTTTAGATTTTTTTCTCTTCTTAATCTTGATAGGTGTTTTACGCTGCATTCAAGATTATTTCACTTATATGGCAGGTTAGTGGGAGAGGAAAAAACGACTCTTTATCTGGATTAAACCCCAACCTGGAAACTCTTCCACATATGGCAATCCCCTGCGATCATCTTGTGGTTCAGTTTAATGAAAACAGAATTTATAAATGAATTGTAACTACATTCCAATAAAAGTTAGCAAAGTATCTTAATTGGCATCATGCACATGCCTCAAGTGGAAGTCTTCAAATACTTAGCCCATGCTCTGTTCCACACAAACATTATAAACCTTAACTTGGCTTTTAATAAGACAATCCTATGGTTAATGATTCAATACGGATACATTAGTAAAACAATAAAAATAAGTTTAGTTCTTGGTACATCAGAATCACAGGTTATCCATAGGTATCCTGAAAGGATCCACGCTTTTTCCCCCCATACAAAAATCAAACCTTAAAAGCAAGATTGTGAGGGCTGAGTGTTTATCTTTGGTTGCATGTGTAGTGAATCAAAATAAAATATACAAAAATCAAAATAAAACCACACATGGTACATGTATCATGCTTGTTGACAGGTTTCGACATAGGAAGGTATTGTTTCAAAAGTATATCAAACCACAAAATACATCAAATCCAAATAAAAATCAATTTTCCAAAAATATAAGGCAAAAACCATGCAACATAAAAATGACATAGCTCCACACAAGAACTAAAAACAATGCTGGGGAAAACAAAAATAGGTTGGTCTCTCAATATTGCATGGACCATCTTTGAAAAGATAAAAAACCTTTCAAAGATCAGTCTTTGGGATGTGTTAGGGTTACTTGGAGGTGAATAAACACTGAAAAGTTAGGGAACCACCATCCATGCCGAGTAAAGCAAGACCTGGACTCACCAAATTCAAATGGTCTCATTTAATGGCCTTTTATGTCACATCAGCAAAGACCCCCAATAGGAACAAAAATACTGTACTTCAACAAATTTACGCGAGAAAGAGACACAGCTGAAAGTTTGCCGCAGAATATAGATAAAAGCAATTGAACACTGACTACAGTGAACACGAAAATTGACTCAGAAAAAGAAGTAAAAAAAAAAAAACACTGAAAAAAAAAAAAAATTAAAAACTTCAAAGAACCAGATATGAGCACCACAATAATTGTCACAATACAAAACTTTATCTTGAATTGTATTTTGATGACAGATCCTATAAGTCTTTGACGACAGGGTTGGACATAAACGTATTAGAGGACTTTCTTACCTTACCAAATCAAGCCACTCAAGTGAAATTAATCAGAATAGTCCCTTTAATAACCCACTTAGAGAAATCCTTTCTGAGATTTTCCAGAAACACTTATGAGCTTTATATTTTATTTGATAAAGCACTCCCGAAAGAAATTTTGCTAAAGCAGTACATTTACTTATACAATTATTTGACATTCTCAATCTGTCATGGATTTGGTTGATGTGTAAAGCTGCACTGATTATTTCGTTTATTTTGTCTGGTTGCCAGGTTTAGTGGAGGGAGGAAAACGGCCTCTTTGCTGGAGAAAACCTCGATCTCCGAGGGGTACCTGGCAACCCTTCCACATACGGGTGATTGAGTGAAAAACTTGACAAGAACTTTGTCCATTTTTCGTTAGAAATAGTGTTTGAACCTGCAATGCATCGAAGGGAGGTCTGTGTAGGACAGAAACTAACACTCTTTTGACTGAACCACAGAGGACCCTTGTACAAATCTTAGGCATACATTTTAATAGGGCTAGTTTAAAGTCTGGATTGTTTACAAAATAATATGTTAACTTATAAGAAAGCGAAAATAAGTTGAACATACCTGTTTACTATCAACTTCTATATCGGCTACATAGTTTTCAAAGACTGTGGGCACATATACTTCTGGAAATTGATCCTTACTAAAGACTATGAGAAGACAGGTTTTACCACAAGCTCCATCACCCACAATTACAAGCTTTTTCCTTATGGCCGCCATCGGCGTTTCAAAATCTGAAAAATATAACAATTTGTTAAGCAATGTGAAATTCTAAATCAGTTCAATTAAAATACCATCAAATAGGGTCTGAGGGTCTCATAAATGCAATGCTCAGTTCTGACATTTTGCAAAAAGATCTCAAACCATTCCTTATACAGGAGGCCGGGATTATAAAACTTGCTTGAGGACTGTGCTCAAGAGCCATTTCTGTGCTCAACTCCAAACCTTTTGAGTTCGTTTCTGTGCTCCAGTGAGTACGAAATTCTGAGCTAGCTATCGACTTGCTCCAAGTTACACTCAACGTGAAATAACCCTCATAATAAGTTTTCGTATCGATATTTGGTGAAAAATTGTTGTTTAGTTTATTTACACTAATTTTGGAAGTGATAAACCCTTAGTTTTACTTATTTCCAAATCCTCGACCTGCCGATGACTTGACAAAATTGAAACACCAAAACACACGTTCATTTCACCTCGATTCCTAGAGAGCCCCAATAAATCGTGCTCAACTTGACTGAGATTGCCTTGTTTATATACTCAGTTCAGCACGTTCTCAGAATGTTTTATAATCTCGATGTCTATTACAGCTTGTTTGTATGGGGAAAACTGCACAAAAAGTATATCGATTGATTCATTGTTTGACGCCGCGTTCAACATTATTTCACTTATATGATGGTGTTGCCAGTTTTTTTTTGGGAGGCAACCAGGCTCTACATGTATGCGGCTATGCCCGGAGAAAACCCAAGAGCTTCTGGTGGTAACTGGCAGCCATCCCACTAAGCAGGGGTCGAAATAAGCGCTGGCCCGCTATCCCGAGGATAGTGAAAATTTGATCGGTCTAGTAGAAAAATAAATCCACTGGCCCGCTGGGATACTAACTTTTTGGGACCATGGTTGTCTGTAATTTAGTTGTAATGCATTGCTATAACTTCAATGTTCTTAATTTACATTCAAAATGCGATTTATCTGCCGTTTAATTCGTCGGGAAATGTTGCTTACTTCAGTCACAGATGCTGATAAAATTACAACCTTGCCATGCATTGGCCAATTGATTAAATTTCAGCCAATCGGTGTCCACGTAAGAGGCTTAACTTCAGTTGACGTACACGTAACTTCCTGCTCAAGTCTGACAGCGATGTGATTTTGAACTGACATAACTGGCTTATAAATTGAGTTATTTCACCATAAAAACTATCGCACGCTGACTATTAAAAGGGGGAGAAATAGGGCTAGAGGTTAGGGGAGTATGCACGTGTTTGCCAACGAGTGTAGCATGTGCATGGAGACACCTGGGGTGACTTTTGTTCACGGGACATGAAACTTGAAAGTGAACAAAAACAAAAATGAAACCACTCATCGAATATTCAGTGAAGTGACAAGTTGGAAACTTTCAAACTTCTGGACAAAAAGTAACAAAACTTTTTGAGTGGTTTCTTGTAAATAAAGTTAAATTACAGTCTCCCTTGGTCTTGAGTTTTAATCTTAAAAAAAAATAAGCAATCGCGAAAGTGTGTGTTACAACAACAACACGGACATTCAAAGTGATGCTTGACGAAATTCAAGGGTAAAAAAGACAGATAAAACACTATGCACATCCTCAAAGGACTTCTTTATAGCTAAATGATATATAAAGAAACTAAATCATCCTGAAAATTTGTCTAATTCCAGTTAATTTTTTTTCTGTATCAGGCCAATCTTATAAAAAGTTTCGTTTCATGTAAACCTATTTGTATTGCAGATGTAACACAATCAAGTGTGAGTTGGTACTTTGTTTTTATCCAACCTTTTTTTGGTCTTCATTTAACAAAATACATCAAGCACAAAGTTCGGTTGATTATAAATGATAAATATAAACATTAGATAAATATACATATATTTTTTACATGTAAAATATTTAAAAGAAAATAGTATCAATGTCATCATCTGGGAAAACCGTGCAAGCGGTGTTGTATTATAGGCCTGCATACATGGACATGTTAAGTTGACAAGTTGAATCACTTTGCATGTTTTATGTTTGTATTCCTTGCATGCTTGCAAACTTCGACTCTAGGATTGCTTTTTGCAAAGTAGTTTAGAATGTTGTATTGGGTAAAAAAATAGTAACCGAAAATCAATACTTTAACTGTCCAAGCATAAATCAAATTACGCATAAGCATTAAACTCTTCCATTTAATATGTTGTAGATTGGGATAGTAGATACCTCGAGGGGATAGTAAATTCTCAGACTTACTATCCCGTTTGTCTAGTGCAAAATTTTCCCTTAATTCTAACCCTGCTAAGGGCGTTAGAGTGATTGCTCTCCTTCCGCTCCACACACCCCCAGAGTGGTCTGGGGAGACCTGTTTATCACTCCCCCTACCGGTTTCAGGCGAGTGTTTCTGTTTTTCACTCTCCCGAGATAAAACTATTCTCCAACCCTTTCGTGTCCATTAAAATAGAATTAACTGTATGATAATATGAAAAACTAGGATAACATTTTTTAAAAAGACTGTTTCCTCCAGAATTTGCTGGACAATTCTGACATAGATAACTGTACCAAAATTTCCTTTTCTGTAACTTCAGATGCTTTTATTTCATCATGATCGTGTTCTCTCATGGCAGAGGAAGTGAACTCCCATTGAATTTTGGGAGACCATCTTTGGGGAGAGTGAAACAGGTCCCCCCCGACAGTTTTGGGAGAGCATATTATGACTCTCTCAGTCTATTCTTAATGACAGGCCTGCATTTTGCTTGGACTGAGTGGGATTTGAAACTGCGACCCATTGGTGGAAGGCTGTTCAGATTGAGCGTCCAACGCTCTACCTACTGAGCCACGGAGGACCTCATAAAGTATATATTAGTCACAAAAAAAAACTCCACGCAAACAATAGATCGTCTGTACTTTAGCGGGTGATAAATATACCGTTCTACGGATTTGGTTTTCAGGTGATCAACGGATTTGATCCCCTGTTACAGTGCATGACATTGGGGAAATATTCACCGTAGACATTTGGTCCATGAAGATAGAGATTATGATAGACCAACCCAATTCATCATGGCCCAAATTAGATGTATATATGTATTATATATAATTATTAATAGATATATGAATTCTTTTTTTGTCATGAAATATATCCTGATTTTCAGTGTTTCGAATTGTTTATTTATTTGATAGTCATCTAAGAAAATTTGTAAAATGATTAAACGATTAAAGTCTAGAATATAACTTGAAAGAGACCCGTTTTATAATATAAATTATAGTAGGCTATTACAAAGTCTTACAAATTTGTATAATACAAAACCATATTTTATCGAACATTCTCGAGACTAGAAGCACTAAAAGGCTTCTGAATTATACGTCTTGGCAAAAATAGCCGATAATTTCCACATTCTGTGTCAACGTCAAAATATCAACATTTTGGCAGCTAATGCCACCTCGAGGTATCACTATCATTAATAATAAAGAGAATGATTTTAATAGCTGTTACTTTTTCACATTTGTGTATAAAATGAACTAATAGAAAATTTTAATTTGCATATTGGTATTATTGATGCGGTTGTTACTACGTACGTAGTCCCACTGTTGTAACTTGTATTTAGAGAGTATGCTTTGTAGCATAAACATGTTTTAAAACTATCGGTACCGTTTAAGAAGTCAAGGTTATCAAATGTTGAATGATGCTTGTCAATGTCATTTATGCATACACAACAGACTGTTTAAATATTATCTTTTAGAAGTGTTAATTTTTTGTTCACTAGGTACCGTACAATAATAACTGCGAAGGTTTGAAGGTGTCAAATTACTACCGTACGGCGTAGTTCCTTTACTTTTACTAGTTTTAGTACCCGGTTACCAAACATATGTGACTCGCGAATTGACATGAAATTCTTTGACCCTTTAGCTGTATTGTCTTTGTTTCACTTTCCTTGTGCCCTGTAACATTTATTTCTGAGCAATTAAATTCTCCCAGTGTGTAAACACTTCGTTTTGAAGCGAGAAGTTTGCGCACCGCTGTGCTGCCGTGTCCCGGGAAACTTGTGCATGACGTACTATTCACCAAGTCCATAGGCTTGTCACTGCGTGCACAACAGGCGTGGAGACGTTATCGGTCACTACTGACTGAGAGCCGTCACCTCTCAGACTGCTGACAAGCTCTGACCCACTAAAGGCGGTCCCCTATGGATGTAAGCTGTTTGGCGTCACCATTGTAAAATCGGGATGCCGCGAAAGGCTTAAATTATGAATACAACTTTACTTTCCCGTCAACTTTGCCCAACTAAATGAATTTCACGTTCACCTACTTCAAAAATGTATCATAGACATTTGGTCCACCACTTTTTTTTTTACCATAGACCGACCGAATATACGATAGATTTTGCTATCGGTCCACCGCTAATGTCGCGCACTGCCTGTTATGTCGAGGCCTATAGAAGTAATGTTGAATAACGATCAATACACATATAAGTGGCTATCAGCTTTAGAAATTTCACTACCATATAAATTGAGACGTTCTGTGATCAATATTTTCATAATATGTTTTGAAACTCTCTAAAAACAACTTGATATTGTATAGTTCTATTTCTAAAGCGGCTGGTCGAAAACCTGCTATATATTTCATACTATATACACCCCCTGCCCCGATGGGGCATTACCAGAAGTTAACGATTGATAACGGGAAAGCTTACGGCCTGCAGACTTCTAACCTAAACCTCCGGGAGATCTGTAATCAGCAGGTCTAAATCCGCTGAGCATGGTTCTCATTCCTGCTATTTTACGTGCATTTTAAGTAAATAAACTAATATAAATCGTTTTTTAAGTACGCCGAGATTTTTGTTTTAAATACATGTTTATATAACAAGTATACCAATTTATTTTCTTAATTTTAAAAACTATTTTATCTGTTTTGTGGTTTACTGTACAAAGAAGCCCGCCTTGTCACGATAACGACAAAACTGGTGTATAGAGAAGAGGTCACGAGAGTCCAGAAGAATGGGACGGCTATGATCACTGCAAAACTAAACACCTACTGTGAGCAGTACTCTGTAAGCAGGGATCCGCCAGAGGTTTGCTGAGGGCAGGCAGCCAGCTGGTGTGTCCAGTGCAGGATTGGTAGTTAAATGTTTTTTGTTATTTTTTTGTAATTTATTTTAGTTTTTTTTGGTATATTTTGTAATTAGTTTTTTTGAAAATAAATATGTTGATGAAACTTTCAACTTTGTTGTTATAACTGAAAAAAATAAATGAAATCATCAATGACGTCAATGATATCCACGTGCTAGGTGGTAAATCATCAATCAATAACCAAGTAGTTAACACTAGGCTAGACCGTCCCCGCTATGATCGCCTAACGCTGTCCCAACTGCTTAGTGGCACCTAAAGGGAGCAGCCGTTGTCGTGGTGCGGCCGTTATTGACCTCCCCTCTCCGATTTCAAACTGTAATTCACAACTGTCAGTTCATAATCGAACCAAGATGAGCTTGCACATTGCTAAAAACCAAAGTAGTGTAAAAACTTGTCTTAATCGGATTACATACAAATTTGGCTCATAGTCATTGACAGAGGAATATTACTTTGAAAAGTGATGGAGACAGTATCTTGTGTTTAAATAAATTATGAGACCTGCAGGGACTGATCTAGGGAAAATTTGGGCATACCATTTCGGTTCAAAATGTTCCAACAATAAGACAAAACAACATCTCTGGCCCAAAATTCAACATTAAATGCTATTTTGATATTAAAATCTGTTGGTTTAAAGAATTTGGGCGGATTTTTTGCTTGTGAGTTTGGGCACCCATACCTGTATACAGGTATCAAAATGTCTCTGGATCAGTCTATGACCTGGAAAACATATTCCCAGCTGTTAAATATGATACTGGATATTAAGGAACTTTAATTAACTAGGTCCCCTACGTTACCAAGGATTAATTTGCGTTACAATGGTGGACTTCGTCACGCCCTTTTCCAAGTTAATCCAACTAGGCCTAGGCTAGGGTATATAAACTAAGAGTGGTGAACTTCTATGTAATAAGGCGGCTTTTTCTTACATGGGCATTTATTGAGATAAAAGTAGCAGTATGTCAAAGAAACTTCTGTTGAACGTTCGTATTAAACAATCAAAGTCAATCGAGGAAAATCGGTCATCTTTGCGTCAAGCGCAGATCACTGTCACTTTTCCAACTTCCCGTCCACCATTAAAACTATGATGTCATCAAATATGGCGGCTCTGTCTCAACAATAAAACTGTAAATGTAAAATCCCATACAGAAAACGCAGATTGGTGCACAAGCTCGACATTAATGATAGCCACGTTCTATAAGTAAAGCATTGCAATCAGGCTCAAGGATATTATAGGAAGAATCCCAAATGAAAATGCAGGTTTTTCGATAATCTTCCCGGAGATCGTAACACGCATGAGTCGAACTGATCTGCTAAAACTACCCTTTCTGCGGTGGATTTGCGAAAGATTTTTACCCAGAAAGCTACCTATTTAGAAAACTAATAGGACGAAAGCCTAGCTTAACATCTAAGGACATAAATAATACAACATACCAAACGGTGAAATGTAATGTTTTGGCTGAATAAGAAGTTGTTCAGCTGACCTCTATCAACCGATCCGACCACACCTCAATAAGGCCTTAGAGGGGGATAGAGCAATTGAAAGGAATTTAGGTCAGGACCGTTAACGTTGCATTATGGGATAGTATAGACACTGTTCTTCGTCATTCGGGATTATGCTAGCTTTGCTTCCAAAGAGAAGAGGTACAGAGAATTTACCGAACTCGGGAGAATGTCAAATACACGAGAGAACTTCATTTCGAGTAATCGTGTACATCAAGAAAGACAACATACAACCAGGGTAGACACGATTAAACGTCGTGGATTAGTATAATATGTTTCTCCAATTAAATTTGACCGAAATTCAAGAAAAAAAATCCTACCTTCTTCACTTCGTAAACACCGAAATAAATCAAACGGCATTCGCCTGTATCCGAAACACAAAAATTGGCTTAGTACTGTTGTCCAAATATTAATTTAAATATTAATAAAGAAATGACTGGTTAGTATCTTGACTTATTAAGGAGTGTAAACAAATGTCAGATGCAAAGCGAATGGTATACTTCAACTTTTGAACGCCTCCATTGCTGTCAGCTGAGGTTTTATAGGGATATGGGCAACCTAAAAATAGCCGGTCCAATGATTGGTGAGCATGAGTCACGAGTATATATCTTATAAGTTATAACCATAGACTGGCTCAGGCCGTAGTGCTCACGCCGAGGCTATATATAATAAAGTATTTATTAAAATGCAATATTTACCGTAAAAAAAAAACTCAAATATCCATATGATATTTTTGATGTTTCCAAGTACTTCTAACTAAACAAGCAAATATTGGATAAAGAAACAGATAGAGAAGTTTTCATACATTCTCCATCATGAAGTTGAAGGTTGTTTCGATTAAAAGTAATGTCAAGAAACCAATTTACAACTTTAATCACATCTAATGACAAATAATAAATCGGCATCTTCACAAAGTAAGTTCCATTTTTTTGTTTCGTGTGGATGCCTTTATCATTTGACAAAAGTTGGAACCCAAATTTCTAGAGAGAGAGTTTCACACAGTTCTTATAATCATACCATCAAGTTGTATAACATATGTTAATTCAATTCAACTTATTTGTGCCGAAATAAGAGCCCAGGTATCGGTACAATATATGTAATATGTAAAAATTAATTAATAAATATATAGCCAAACAATAACAAGAAATAAAATATTTGTTAGAAAGTCTCAGGGAAATATTGTAGACTATATATATACTGAAGTCAGTAGTTCTGCATAGGCACCTACTGTATAACTTTTTTTTAAAACGATATTTTAATAATTTTTTTGATATTCTTGGGTTTTATTTATTAAACCAGAAATACACATAAGAAAAAAAAAAACAAAAAAAAAAAGATATCAAGTCAAAACTTTACGCTCTCTAAGACAAGTGTGAATAATACAACAAATAAACTATTTGTTAGAAAGTCTCAGGGAAATATTGTAGACTATATATATATACTGATAAACCATTGTCAATGTATTACAAAAGGATTCCAGAAAATTCTAGCTCCTGTAAGTCGTCAACCTAATGAAATATCATAGGTTTAGTTTAATACAACAATTTATGGGGTATAAAGGTCTAAATGGTATATCTCTTTTTAACACAATTAGAAACTTGTCTTCCTTGTGCCCGTGTGTTTTAGTGTTCATAAATATATATACTGATATATATATATATAACTTTTTTTAAAACGATATTTTAATAATTTTTTTAATAGTCTTGGGTTTTATCTATTAAACCAGAAATACACATAAGATATCAAGTCAAAACTTTACGCTCTCTAAGACAAGTGTGAATATGATTAAAAATTTGAGAGCCACTTGAGCAGTTGAGGTGGAGGGTCTAATAAAAGAGTAAACAAATGAACTGGATTGAAGGGACATATATTAGGATATGATTGGACTAGATTTTTAATGATCTGCTGTGTGTATTGACTATTGTGTATTCGAGGAAATTCCATTTAATGATTCGTCTGTAATTTAGTTTTTCTGACATTTCGTATATTTTAGCATGGAGAGATTGCTTTCGACATCGTCCTCTTTCTATTTCGAAGTCAGATGCACTCATGAAGCTGTCTACATCTGACTTTTTACGTTTTATTGATTTCATTTAATTTTTTTTCTTCGAAAAATTAAAAGAAAAAAGTGATATTATCAATTTGTAGTTTGAACACATTTCTTCTGTGTCGAGCTAAAAATAACTCCACAATGTTGACAAATATCACTTCGGAAAATATCGTCAATTTCCGTAAATATCTTGACCAATCAGAGACCGTGACGTTTGAATGTTTGGTGTCGCTAAGGCGTGTGTGAAAAAGACAACGAATGACGAATGTGACAGATAAAATATTGTTGGCTCCGAGCCGCAAATTCCCGGTTAATGTCATCAAATCTAAATACAGAAGTCATGTAGACTTTCAAGGTATGTATCAACAAGAAAGTATAATTTCAACTTCCCGCTTTCTATTTGAAAGCATGTCTATTATATAGCCTAGGTCATACTGTATCGGGTACGGGTTGTCAACTCGAGATTAATTTACATGTTCTAGAACTTCTACTTTACTAGCCTATACGACTACAGACGCTTATCGCCTCGTTAAATTCCTAGATATAACAAATAATGAAATATTGATTTTGAATTACGTAATATAAATGAACACAAATAGAACCAAAATGTTTCATCTATTTCTTGTACTATTACGTATTAGTAATACTAGCATTATGCTAGTCTATAGTTTATACAACTTTTGCTGTGCGAATCAAAAAGATTCCAAAGTTGTACTACTACTAGTACTAGTAGGCCTACTACGTTAGTAGGCCTAAGTATATTCACTAATTCAGGTGGGGATTTGTTTTCTCGTATTTTAAAACCAGTTTTCAAATCTTGTTAAAATTGCTTGTTTAATTTATTTTTTACCCTCAGAAAAAATATTTAAAGCATTATATAGGCCTATAGACCTAGATTATCAAGTCCTTGTCATATAACTTATAAAGCGATTCATCACTCATGATCACTCCCACACACACATGGGCCATGTAAAAGGGGACAGTGTATCAGTGTATTAGGCAAATTGCTGATAAAAAAAATCGCCACATTTTAATGCCGTACCCTTATTGGGAAGGTGTTGGAATGATCAGTGGTAAACTTCTTTCTCCTGATAGACTGTTTAATGGCAAGTTTTAAACGACTTTTGGGTTCATTTGCAGCTGGTTTGTTCACTTTTAGTTTTAGCTGGACAGGATGTTCTAGCAGAGGCTCCAGAGCGGATTGTTAAACACTTACAGCCTGGTCGCTCATTTCGCCTTTTATTTTTTTTACTAAACTTTTTTACGTGTTTGTCCTAATTCTATAATGTAGAAATAAATAAAAGAAGGTGGGCACTTCACAGTTTATCAGATAGATAAATATTAGTTATGATTTCAAAACTCACTACAGTAGAGATGACTCATGTCGGACCTCTGTTTACATTAATCCAAAACCGTTCGTCAGACAGTAAACATGTTTTGGTTGAAAATCAACCTACTACCTTTCATCCAAAGTTAAATGAGTCAAATTAGTAGAAACATTATGAGAAATGTAAACAATAATACACAACCAGTCCCTTTAAGGTGAGTCTTATGGACATCTTATAGTAATACAATACAATTGAGCCTTCAATCTTTATTGCTCTACTTTTGTCCAATGCTATGTTTGTATTTTAGTTTACTATACTTTTCAGAAAAAAAAGTTCTTAGGAGAGTGATCACTGGTCTGTCTGTATTTCCAATTGATATACATTACCATTTTCAAAAATAATTCCTTAATTGAAAAAAGCTTAATTATTTATTATAATTATTGAAGTATATGAATATAGATGCATAAGCATTGTCAATGCAATACAAAGTGTTCCAGAAAATTCTACTGACTAAGGCCAAGCTCCTGCCAGTCGTCAACCTAATGAAATATCATAGGTTTACTTTATTACAACAATTTATGATGGGGTATAAAGGTCTAAATGATATACCTCTTTTTAACACAATTAGAAACTTGTCTCCGTGGTTATTTTAGACAAGAAGATTTTCCCTGTGCCCGTGTGTTTTAGTGCTCATAAAAATATATATACTATTATGTCATCTGAATTCTTCTGTCAAACTAAATTCATAGATTCAATATTTTTGAAACCTTGCCCTTTTTTCTTTCAGATTAATTGAACAGCACCTAGCTGTTGTTGCTAAAAAAAATTGTAAAAATGGATTGGAGCCAAGAAAAGTTGTTAAAAGGAATCCCTCCTAAAATGAACTCCCCCACAGATAAGGTGTTTTGGTTGTACCTCATTACAACCACTAATGGTTAGTGCTTTTGGTTCCAAATAGTTAATCAGGTATCTTTTTTTTCTTTAAATTTATGAAATCAGCATTTTTTTTTTTGGAGGGGGGGGGGGGGGGGGGATATAATGAAATGAACATTAGAGTCAAAGTTAATAAGGCAATAAAAATATTAATTAGTTAATATTCCTAAACCAATTACATAATATATTCATTTTAGACTACCATTCATACAATGGGTTTGATTTCGACCCTGTCTCATAAAACACGAGGGGGAACTTTTAGATTTCTTATTTAATCTGGTGGAATCTTTCCTTGGTACCTTTGGCAGATGAATGTTTGTTCTGGGCACAAAGTCCTGATTATCCTCACAATACACCTGACCACGCCACTATGCAACTGTAAGGGAAATAATCTTGAATGCGGAGTAAAACACCAAACTATCAATCTCATTCCATCCACATAACTTTCACATAAACATTCACTATATACTATCTAACTTAATTTTTGATTGAATAATTGTTACCCTTTTTCTACATTTCCTTTAATTTGTGCTCATTACTAAATACATCATTCTTTGTTTTTTTTAAAGATATGGAGGTAGAGAAGTGCAGACTGTATGCAGATGTGATTCCAAGTATAAAGCAAATTTGCGAACATTGTGGTTTGATTTTACAGGTATGTGAATAATTAACAACTGTAATTTGGGCTGACATAATTTGAACTTAAGACCTGTGTCCCCATTCATAAAAAAACAAATTCATTTTAAGACTTTCAGCTGAAAAACTAACTTTTTCCAAAATCTAAAAGTGAACTTAAGTTTCTTTATGAATACTGTAGCTTATGGCCTAGTTTTACAGTGACCGTGTTTTTTTTACAAGCCCTTGTAGTGAAATGCTCGATTTGCACACACCTATACTCTTTAGGGCAGAAATTTTAATGTCCACCATATTTTTCTCCTAATGTCTTGATGACGTCATAAAGCAATCAACAGTAAGAGGGTTTTAAGTTCATCGAGAAACTAATGAGTGACGTTGAAGTAAGGAAAATCTATACAGTTTCAAGACTAGTATAACGGACAAGTTTCTAACTTGCAATGCTTGGGAAAATTATCAGAAAATTTCAAATATGATTTAACAGATAAATAGCAAAATTTTCGAAGATGTGGCACTTAAGAATCATTATTTCTTTATAGAATATTACATTTTTATGCCAGTTTGTATTTATTTCTTCAATCTTTCTCAATATATTGAGGTGATTATCTTGACATTAAAGAATATAGTTTAAACTATCGTGATGATTATGGGTTAAAAAATTATATCTGAATTGTTTTTCATCTACAGGTGGTGGAACTGGAAAGTCACAAATTTTGCCACAAGTCTGTGAAATATGCCCTGACACATTCCAGAGGCCATTGTGTTCTGGTAAGACATGGTTTCAGTGTTTATCTATATGATTGAGAGTTTGATTCAAAACCAGCTCAAAACCAGCTCTAAATCTGGTAGCTGTTTCTACTATGACCAATAACATATAATAATTCAGCACACAAACATCACAAAAGTCCATTAACTCCATCATACTTTGATTATTAAATGGGAGATTTATCAAATATAATAAATGTGTAACTTGACACCTTAATGATAGGCACTTCAGTCTACCCTCAATGTTAGGTTTATGTGGAAGAGGTACTCGCCAAAGGTCAGGGGTTTCCTGGCTTTCCTCTACCGCTAAGCCTGGCCATGCAGCCATATACACTGCTCATAAGAGAAATAATCTTGCAGCTTAAAACATCAATCAATGAATGTTAGGTTATAGTGATTAACACAAAATGAATAACAGGATCCCTCTTCTGTTGAATGCTCCGTGAGGCCTGAAAGAAAAAAAATGTGTCATTTCATAAGGTAAAATTTGGCAGTTCTCCTTTTTTTCACCACTGAAAGGATACAAAAGACCATTTCTACTTCCAGGCCCACCAGGAAACTTGAGTTTTGAATTTTTTGTTTGTGTTGGACACCACCTGTATAACATTAACAGTGTATTTATGCACCTCTGACCACAATGGGAATTACTGATATCTTGATAGGGAGTTGTCAGAGCAACCATTGACCATGTTGATCCCACCAATGATGTAATTAGGCTATCGGTCTATTGGTAATCACATGATCTGCTTTTTTCTACTGACAGGCTTTACTTGGTCAAAAATGTGGTCCAGTTCATCTACCATCAGTCATCAATGCCAAGGAATTCAAAATCTTATTGAAAACTGGGGAAAAGCTGTTTGATGAGATGAAATTATGCCAAGAGACGAAATCCAATATGAACCAGTGGAATGGTTTTGAAAATCTGAGAGAGACGTTGGATTATATGTACAAACAATATAAAAAGGATCAGAATTCCATTCCCCCAGAGTTCCTGTTACAGCCTGATCCTCTGTCTATGGGGAAAAATGACCAAGTAAGTATTGTTCTACAATGTGTACTTCATACAGAGCTCAGATCAAGTCAAAGACCTTCTTGGGATCATTGCTGATTCCAATCGCAACCCCAATGGGTAACAAGATTTTAACCTGGTCATCCTGTTGTGATGGCCCAATTGTTAACTGAGAATAGGGTTGTCCTCTCCACCCCAACGAACCTTGTTGCATAAGCTTGGGTGCAACCTTTTTTCTGAGCAAAAAAGATATATCTGCTTGTCATCAAATTCGATGGCCACTGAATAGTTTTCCAGTTTCAATTTATACCAGTCATTTGCTGTAATTTTTTTAAGATTAAATAATGAAAATAAAATTTAAAAAAAGCATGAGTATATTTATGAACAGTAAAACACATGGGTAAAAGTAAGCATTGTTTTATCTAATGCAACCTTGTTGTTTTTGCTTTCAGACTTGTGTCAGTACTCCTTTGTTAAGTATCCTGAATTGTTTACAAAAGTTGGCCAAAGAAGCCTATGACCAAGGATCTATTTCACAACATTGCCTCTTTAAATATTTTCATCCAGGTATGGGTTTTTTTCAATAAGTAAAAATTAAAAGATTCTTTGTGATTTTAGCCTGAAGACTGTATGTTTATGTGGTGTTTAGGTGGTTCAGACAAGCCACATTCCAACATCTGTCACACGGTTTTCCCTGACTCCCAGTGTTGCTAAATAGCTTCTGAATTATACCTCTTGAGAAAAATAGTCAATAATTTCAACATTATATTTTAGCTCAAAATATCAACATTTTGGCAGCTCATGCCACTTTAACAATTGTTTTTATATATATTTAGCAATGGTTTTTATACGCCCGACTTAAAAAAAGTCGGTCGTATTATGGTATCACCAGCGCGGTCCGTCCGTCCGTCCCGGATTCCCTTCCGCTCCATAACTTAAAGAGTTTTGATCTAATCTTTACAATTCTTTCACAACATATACCTTCTGGGTAGAAGGTGTGTCATGAACCATTAAGAACATTGTCCATTGCATAATATGGCTTCTACATTGGATTATGTAGTATTCTGTCTTAGTCTATATCTTCCTTCCCTTCCGTTCCATAACTTGAAGAGTTTTGATCCGATCTTTACAATTTTTTTTACAACATATAGTTTAGGGGTAGAAGGTGTGTCATGAACCATTTGGGACATTGCCGATTACATAATATGACTTCTACATTGGATTATGTCTTAGTCTATATCTTCGTTCCCTTTCGCTCCATAACTTAAAGAGTTTTGATCCGATCTTGACGATGCTTTCAGAGTACATACCTTATGGGCAGATGGTGTTTCATGTGCCGTTTCTGACATCACCTGTTGCATAATATGGCAGCTCTATTGGATTATGTAATATTCCCTTTTGGCTCCAGACCTTCTTTCGTTTTAATATAATCTCTCCAATTCTTTAAGAGTATATATACCTTATAGGTAGATGATGTGTCGCATACCAAACTTGATTTAGGTACACATATTTTTTGTCTGTTTTCAAGAGCTTTTTTTATCAGAAATGTGTACCTGATGTTTAATATATATATATTAATTTATATCAATGCTTTTTTTAGTACACTTAGTCCAGAGTAATACTGGAAGCCAGTTAATTTATACATTCTGAGACTGTTTTCTTGGATAGTTTAATGTGCACTATAATAACAAAAAATACCATTTTCCCACTTTATTACCCATATGGTATTTATCAGAGTGGCTGTTTAAATAGAGATAAGGGGACAATGACATCCCCTGAAGTGGGCACCCTAGGTTTGTATATTTACACACCATTGTATCAGTGGTCAGCCTGAAGTTTGTTTGCTTTGTCATAAAACTATTACAGCCACGTCCAATAGAACACTGTCCCAGTCAAAACTGTTAAAATTCAAGAATTGTAAGCTATTGCTCCTTCCCAATTATGGAACATAACAGCAATGTCAAAACAGCCACAATATTTCCGTTTTTGCTATTAAAATGTGATTGAAATTACCTGAACAGATAATATATGAGTACTATAACGTACTTGTATTTAGTTGCAGCTTCATAAAATTCAGAAAAGAAAAACTTCTAACTTGCCCAAGAAATTCGAATTGATGAAATTAAAACAAATGTTATATTAAATGTAAAGTTGTTAATCGTAGCGGTTCGACTTTGCCACGGCGGGCGTATGTTGAGTTTACTAAAACTCTTGTTATATTTATGTATGGTTATTACATAAATGTATTTTTATATTTCAGACAAAAAACGTCTTTAATATAACAACCTTCATTTAACCAGAAACTTGTTTTTTAAACATATAATTGTTTTGATTTTGTCTCTATTTCTTTCTCTTCACACAGCATTGAGCATTATTAATCAAATCGGTAAAGACGGTTCTTCACGAAGTCATAGTGCAAAGGTATTTGCTTTGAAAAGACAGTTCTATGGATTTGATGAAAGGAGTTTTCAACACCTGGCAATTGCTCAAAAATATTTCAATCTGAAGCCAGAAGAAGGTAAAATGGTCTGGAATGATGAATTCCAAGACGTTGTAAATGACTTAGAAAGTAGCTCCAAATGGCTGTCCAATGCTTACAGGATAAAGTGGTGTGATGAAGGCATTAACCGATGTTCAGAAGAATACAAGAAATACATGCAGAGCTTACTTGTTGATGTTTCCACCGAGATGACTAGATTGGTCAAATGTCTAAACAATAATGACATCTCTTTGAGCTCAGCTCCAGATGATTTAAGTGCGGACATTCAACATCATTCTCGTCTGTGTGATCAAATATGTAATCAGTTTTGTGGTCGTTGGGAAACCCTGTCCAACATAGGCGAAGTTTTACAACTTCAATCTGTCCAGATAGTGTTATATGGTAAACCAGGTTCTGGCAAAACATACATTTGTGGCAAAATAGTTCAATTGTTTTCAGAAGTACATGGCTCAGCATGTGTAAAGTTATTTCGCTTTATTGGTTTGTCACAAACTGATAGACATCTAATTCACATTTTAAGAAGTTTATGTAAACAGCTATACAGGTCACTTCGGCAAGAAAACAAGAGAAATGTCGAGCTTGGATCATTGTCCACCATTCAACAGACTTTGGAAAGTTTTTTGACACTTTTAGCCGAGTTAGAATCTCCTTGTCTAATCCTTCTTGATGGAATAGATCATCTCCAGTCAAACGATTATGTGATTTTGTCCATTTTGAAAAGCTTACCTTCAAATGTAACTTGTGTTCTCTCAACATCATCCAACCTACAAAAGAAAACATTTATGCGTTCATTGAAAAAGGCTCAACATTTCCAGGCGTTTACTCAATCAATTCACAAACAATCAAACAATGTGATTACGTCTTTAAAAAATTCTACCCACGGATCTCCATGCTTTTTGGCTGTGCCTCCATTCTCCCCTTCTGCATCTGTGATCACAATGGACAGAGTTTTAAAGAATACTTCTCGTTGTCTGACTGCTTATCAAAGAGACCAGATTATAACCGCCTCAAGTAAGTTTCAGAATGCTTTGTATGTAAAACTGATCTCAACACAGGCTTGTACTTGGTCTTCCTTTAATAAAACAGACGAATCTCGTGTAGGCAAAACCAACCTCGAAACACTTGAGTATCTTTTTGATTCACTGGAAAAAAAGTTCGACAAAGAGCTCCTTACTAAGGCGATGCTTTTCCTTACGGAATCTAAATGTGGGTTGTCAGAAGTAGAACTTACCAACATTATTTTGCAAGATACTGTGATTCAGGTAAAATTTCCTGGTCAGCACATCACAGAAGTGCCACATCTTCTCCAAAAATTGTTGTTTGAGTTACAGCATCTCTTGACAGATAAACAGGTGAACCACAGCAGACTTTTAACATGGTCTCACTCAGAGGTAAAGAAATTTGTGGAGCGTAAATATTTGGGAGAAAATCTTTCAAGATCAGATATACATAAAACTCTAGCAACTTTCTGGCTCAATTTGACTAAATTCTCATTTGTGAGTGAGGAAGAAAATACACCCGTCAGTTCCCGGGAAAAACTTGACGTTCCTTCTAAAGGAGAAAGAGACCCTCGTGTGCTGGATCATATCCCATTTCATGTTTTGCACTGTGTTGACGAGGCTTGGATCAGGGACATTATTCTGTCCCCGCGCTGGATTCTTTTCAAACTGGAAGCAACTTCATCTGCTTCAGTTTCGGCCGATTTCCAGATGGCTTCTGAAATTCATCCGTGCCAAGGATACAAAAACATCGCGGACGCTGTCTGTCTGAGTCAAATGTCCAAAGAAAGTAAAACCTTTTTGATGAACTTGGCCTCACATCTTCAGCAAAGCTCCTTAGATTATCCAAAGACTGTTGGAATTTTGTGTCAACAGATTCTAGAATGGCTTTCCAAGCAAGAGGCAAATGATTATGTACTCTGTATTGGACCACAGAGTTCTTCAGGTCCTCTGTTATGGCAAACTACAACAGAATGTCGGGAAGTGTTTGTTTCCACAGACACCAACGAGCTGATTACTATTACTCAGAATGGATTCATGTTGTGTTATGATGTGGAAACGATGAACATAAAGAGAATGAAGAAATTGCTACCATGGCCCTCGTTCGATGCCGAGGATAACATTATCATTCATAAAAAAGACCAAGATGTTCTTTTGCTTTTGGTATATAGAGACAGTTCGCTGTGTGTGTTTGACCTTATCTCTTTGGATCATGTCCGTACAATACCTCTTATACCGAATTCGTCTCATGTTTTGTCACCATGTGCGAAATACATATCTACTGAAAGCTCGGATAGATTAATCATTTTTTCAAGCAATACTAAAATGGTTATCTTTTCTTCCTCATCTGAACCAGGGTCAAGTCAAAGTCACTTGATGTTCAGTGAAGACGATACCTTTGAAGTTTTTCAAGATATGTTAAGTCACACCGACTTTGGACAACTTATCGCCATACGATCACTTAATCTAGCATCAAAAGTAGTAACTCAGCTAGTCCAGTTGCCTGTTCCTCTAGGATTTCATGTTGTGGCTTGTAACGTTTATGGACATGCCATTCTTATAGGGATCGTCGCCAGTGACTCTGAACATACCTCTGAAGTACCAGCTCGATTTCTTGACCAGATATTGACTTTACATTGTTACCATCTACCTACAAACACACACACGTTAGATATTAAACTCTCTTTTGTACCTGTTTTTCTGAGTTGTAATAAAACAGGAGATGCAATCGTGGTCGGCAATCAACGGACAGCTGTAGTGTATAAAATCCCATCAGCAAATATAGTTTGTGAAATACAAGATACCGGCTGCAAAAGCGCCATTTTAGGTTCCGAAAAAGTGATGTTCTACAGTGATTCTTTGGTCCAGGTTTATTCCCTAAAAAGAGGCAATCTTCTATGTCAATGGACTTCTTTAGGGTACCCTAATGACAGATATTGGTTGACTGATGACAATGAGTTCCTGGTGAGGCATGCTGCTTACAGCGATATGGGAAGAATTCAAGTCTGGAACCTAACAGACAAGATTACCCAAGAAGGTAAGTGTTTTTTTCTCCCATGGTATTTTAAGCATCCTTTCTAACGAGGATTACCCCCAATGAACATTTGTTTCGGATCAACACATCCAATGTTAGATTTTGCGTAGGGAAGCTTGAATGTTAATCCAGTCTCTTTGCACACACTCTGTCCTTAAACAGATTAAATTGACCGCAGTTCACCAAAAAGTATAAAAAGGGGAATAATTTGCCTCTGTTGTAGGCCGTGTGACACGCATCCATATCATTGCGCCATAGACAAAATGAGCATGACTTGGGCCTCAAATTAATACAAAAAACTCAATGTAGCGTAATTTTGGCGTGCACCTTCTCTATTGCGCAAGCGTCTATGGGACCACGATGAATTTGTTAACCTTTTTCGAACGTTTGGCCTGGTGATATGTAGCTGCTGGAGAGATCAATTACGCACATTAAATACTTTTTAGCGTCCCTTCTGATAAAACAGAAAATGACCCCCCCCCCCCCCGCTTCTCCCTCCGCGACTCCCCTTCTCTAATCGTAAAAGTTAATATAAACCTTATAAAGTAATATCTTCAAAAGGAAAATGAAAACACAATTTAACACCGTAAAACATAAATTGATCATGTGTATCTGTTTGCTTACCAGGGCCTAATTATTTGGAGAACTTAGACAATACTGAACATCGGGATAGTACTATGTTATAATTTTAGGTTCTAGCCAAAACCTTTACAGCATCATCTTTTCTACATCACTTGTCTTGTTCATTTTTCAGAAGCTGTGTTGGAGCCACCCTTTCAATGTCTTACTTTCTGTCGGCCAAGAGGACTACTCTGCGGTGTCACAAACCGAGGACATATAGCTACTATGGATACTTCAATCAAACGGTTTCTATGGAAAATGTCTTCTTTCAAGATCCATCATCCTGTTGACTGCCTAATACTATCAGACGATGCTTCCCTGCTTATCGCCCTTGGAGCTAAACTCTCATTGGTTGATCTCGTGAACAAAAAGTTACTCATCACCAGAGAATTACTTTCTCCGCCAAACAAAGGTCGTTTTATAGACGGCTGTCTCTCAGCCGATAAGAAGATAATTGTGGCCTTAGAAAAAGGGATAAACAAGACATCCACAATTTACCTTGTTAAAGCTGAAAGTAAAACTGAAGCCGTTATTGCATATCCTTGTGTTCCTGGCACGGCGGTATTAAGAAATACCATGGTGTTATTCCTACCAAAAAGAGATGGAATATCGGATGATTCATTAAATAGAGATTCCTTGCAGCTGATTGATTTGTATAACGTTGCATCTGTAGAAGATATGTCTATTGGTATGGCATTAAATCAAGTCTCCGTTATATGTTTCTCGCCAGACGACAGTCAAATGGCGGTGTTAGCGCATTGTGTGAGTTCCGAAAATCCGAAACAGGTTTCGCTTGATGTGGTGGTGTTCAACACGACAAAATACAAAATAATACGAAAGTACTCGAAAAATCTCTCTCAAATCTTGGACATAACAAAGGCGTTTTTTCTCACTTATTTCATTGTCATCTTTACAAATTGTGGTGTTTTAACTGTCGATCTTCTATCTGGAGCCTTTAATGAGCTAACTTCATTTGTCCTTAATTCTCCCATTCTCTCTAAAGATGAACAATTTGCAGTAGCATTGACAGAAGACAAGGCGGTCTGTTTAATGTATGTGGACAAACGTAAAGTTCTGCTAACACTGCCTGTCCAAATGCACACTGTGGGTCAGTTTATGGCTAGTTGTCAGCTTGATATTCTACTCTTCTTTGTTAAAGGCATGGCACACCCTGCAGTTTTTGTGGCAAACGACAGTCTCAGAAAAATAATATGTCCCCAAAGTAATACAATTCTGCCTTCCTATGTCGGTACATCAGCTTCCCAAGTTTTTGATACGAAAACAGAACCTATAGACCAGTTTCAATATGTTTCTGCTGTGAGCAGGCTTTTGTTGTCGAACAGTACCAATGTTGGTTTGGATTCAAGTGAAAAAGTTAACGAATCCAACCCTTCATTTTTACATAGCATAGAGATGTCAAATGACATAATCAGCCAGCAAAAAGAAGATCCGAAGATCGAACCAAAGGCATATTTCACCAAACAAAGTCTATCCACAGACTCCAATTGTAACAATAGTTCATCAGTCAAGATTCGCCAACTCGAAACTGTTTGGAAAGAATATCGCCCAAAGTATACGGCAAGAAAGTCTCCTTCAGTCTCTGATTCAGATTCGTCATCCACCAGTAGATCCACTTCTTCTGGAGACACGTCTCACGAAGCTGTCAATTCTGGTACATACCAGAAAAATCCGTTTACTGTGGCCAGAACGGCAAGAGAGAGTCTTGGGGAGTCATCACAAGTACACACAAACGTAAAGAGTGACAGCAATGTAACTGCAAGTCGTCGATCGTCAGCAAAGACTCAACACACGTCCACAGAGGGCTCTGCTATTTGCAATTATTTTGTTTCTTCCGAATCAGAGAATGCGTATGACGCAGGTGTCGAGGACAACACAATAACGGAAAATGATTCGCAGCTGGAATCATCAAAATACAAATCTGAAATTATACGTCACAAACATGATGTGAATGACGCGAGGTCTTTTTCAGACGATACATTCGTATCAACAGACTCGGATGAGACTTATTTTGAGGAGGCTCAGATGAACTTGAAAGTTAAGTTACCAGTGGCAGAGAACAATAATTCTTGCAATTATTTTGCACCTGACGAAACTTCTTCTGGAAAAGATATGAGTACAGGAAACGAATCTGATTCATTGAAACAAAATGCCATAAATCCCACTGCACCATTACGTAATGAGACTAGGAGAAATTCTAAATCTTGCACCCTTATGTAAATTGTTCATTTGTGTCCATAATCTGTTTTATAGATGTTATAAAAGAGTAGGTATATTTAACACGACATGTCAATGCACCATAGCTCCGAAGGCTGGTATATGGCCTCACCAGTCCCACGGAAACTATTCAAACACGTCAGCGAGAACAGGAAATCCAACAGGACCTCTTTCTATGGATCGTCAGTGACTTTAAAAAAGTGTTAAGAACCCAGATCAGCAAGACAATCAACCCATTGTGGGTTTTATCTCTATAAGTGCATTTAAGTTTCTACCCTCGATTTTGCATAGAAATTCAATTGAAAATACTCCTCGATTTTTACTAGATGGATGCTATTTCAAAATAGTTATTCATATGCCTACTTTGATGGTAGCAACCATTGATGATTTTTGTGACCACTTGTTTATTAACACAACGCATGTTATTTGTATGTCAAATACGATTTTTATGCTGGTCTTCATTCAGGAAATTTTACATTTTTAAATTGCTCTTTAATCATTATGTATAATTTAGTGCTATTGTAACTTAAAGGATATGAAAACGAACTATTTTTGCAGGTTAATATGTTGTTTAATTACTAATTCATTTATTTTATCCTCTGTCGTTGTTATTTTTACTCTCTTATCTGTGCCAAAATGCTTGTAAAATAAAGGGTACAAGTTCGTATCAACCAGAATTTCAACATGGCAATTTTATGTCATCTGCTTTCTTATGTCTAGTTGAAGTCCAATTCAAATAGAGATAAACAATTTCATTTCCCTATCGTATAGTTATGTCACACTCGCCGCTAATATCCAAAGTACTGTTAACATTAAAAAAAGTGAACGGTTTTCTGTATTTTCCCAGACAGAAAAGTTTATTTTTGCCAAAAATTGAAACTTTTAGAATCATTTTGTAATTTTAACTTGAAATTGAAAATTTGATTTGTTTTGTACCCGCTGTGTAAACAAATACGAGTCTGGACATGCGTACAAGTGCCCTAACGATTTGAACCATGTGAGCCATCGAACTACACATCTGGACAAATACAGACGAAACATTTGGTTTGTGGGACACAAAGGGCATGATAGTGTATGTATTCCGACTTATGCCAATAGACCGAAGCACACACTTAAAATTCTGATCTCATTACACACTCAAAGTTGTTTTCAGCCTTAAGTTAAACTAGTTTCCATTAAAAAAGGTATAATATGCCCAGAAAATTTGTCTGATTTGCCAATCGAGGGGGTCCCATATAGGTGTGTCTGAAGATGAGGAATCTGCTGTCATCAGAGAACAGAACCCGTGCCCAGTCCCGCCGTTGCCAACGTCGAACTCGCCTGGCCCATATCAATATGTCGTGCCAGTGCCGAGGCGTCATCAGCGGTCCTCGGAAGGAATTGACGTGGCCGGATGCCATACTGCCGAAGTGCGCAGACGGTCTGTCTGCTGATCCTGTGTCCCAGTGTTGTAGCCGTTGTGAACGGCGCTGTTACGGTGCGGTTTCTCATGTGAAATACCCGGATGTAACGATGTTCGCGGGGCGTGGTTACTCGTGGTCTTCCTCTCCTGGGCATGTTTGAAGTCTGACATAACCGCTGCATCAACCTGGTGATAGTGTAGCCCGGATTATCGGTCTTACGGCGACTGGTATTATATGGCTGCTAATGTGTCTTGTCGCCTTATGACAAACACGGAGAGAAAAAAAAATCGGCAGAGCCCAGATTTCTCGGCAAGTGATAGTGATACGTGCACAGCCCAACCTTCTGGCTACATCGACCTGTGTCGGTCCTTTTTGTTGCTGTCATATAAACGTGTATGCTCAGCCCTTTTAAACAGCTTTTCTGCACGCGCAGAACATGGCAATGTCACTTGCACGAAATTTACATATTCTCCTGGAAGTTTTCCCGGTATTTCTGGTTCATGTTCTGCGTTTGGGATCTGCAATACAAATTCTCCAATTGGCATGTTTTCATATTACAAAATCAATGTGTAACAAAAATATTTTGAAAAAGTTGGTATCGTTTCTTTTGAACACTAGTGTAATAAAAAGTGCACTAAAACTCACGCACTTCTTTCAAAAGTGGGAAAACTGTGCTTTGATTCCATATTACGGTTTGACTATCGTATAGCAGCAGGGTCAATCTCTGATAGTTCTACTTTCTTGGTAACCCATTTGCTCTGGCTCTCTCTTTTTTTAAACACTCTCAAGTCTTTGCTTAAAAGCTGTTAATCCAACTAAGTTTTCTATAAAAAACGAACCATTTTCGCCATCAAATGTTACTTGTAATATATCCATTTATCGTTATTATTCCTCAGAATATAATCTTGAAACCAATGTTCCCAGAAGAAAGGAGCACTTGGCTGATGTGCTATGATGGTGTCAAGTATAGCCCTATATGCTCGACATAATTAGTTGTGTTAGTTCATTTTCCCAACCAATGCAAGGGAGCGGCGTTGCCAGTTTTATTGTGGGAGGAAACCGGGCTCTATGCCCGGAGGAAACCCACGACCTTCCGTTGGTAACTGGCAACTATCCCACATAGGTCGTTCGAGTGAACAGCCAGTCAGAAAATTTTCCATTTTTTTTGGACTGATTGGGATTCGAACCCGGGACCCATTGGTGGAAGGCTGTTCGTATTGAGCGTCCAACGCTCTACCTACTGAGCCACGAAGGCCCCCCCCCCCCCCCCCCCCGGAATGCTTGAGAAACTCTCATGAATACCATACGAGATTTTCGCACCATCGGGATCGGGAGTTCCGAATCTCTTGAAAGAATGGTACCAATCGTGATGACGCGCATATCTTAAAGTACCCAAGTAATAACAAGGCGTAGGCTACCAGTAAAGGCGTGTCATCACAATGATCCACGTGGCTTTAGTACTCTTTCTTAAGAATGCAATGAACCCCTGCAAACAACGCCGGATTTAAATAAATATGCAGAATCCAAGAAACGGAAAGCGATTTATAGCCTCAAGTAGCATAGAACCCAACGTCGTCACCCAATAAATTAAGAAGTTGTTTATCCATAAGTAATCCTCGTCTTGATTAACATAGAAATACTTAAAACATGGCACGTTAATTATCGATAGTGACTTTCAAGATAATAAAAAAGTTAAAGGTATATCCTTTCAGTGGCTTATCTGTCCCCTTTTCGCTCTAAAATGACGTGTATATGGACTGAGCTCCTTCTGGATTGGGAATTCGAAGGCCGATTATAATGCCTCTCAACCTTAGTCCTTCAATCACGGGCAAAGAGATCACAATATCGGCATTTTGAAAGGTATTTTAGAATAATATTAGGAATATGTATGTAAAAAAGGGGATCAAATGTTATTGCAGTATAGAAACAATCTGAACATTCTAAACAACATTTTGGACTTTTTCTAGAGAACATGGCGAGGATGTCTTGAGTCGAAATTTCAACAAAGAATGATGCATGTAGTTTTGTACTCTATTTTAGAAGGACCTGTATATAAGATTATCCTTCGCGTTGGTCTCTGTACTTCGCCTTCGCTTATTTCCGATCATTCAGAAACATCGCTATTTATTAAAGCATATGAATTACTCGCATAGACTTGTTTTTCTTTCTGTATTTGACTGTTTTGCTTTAACCTATAACCCATACCTGTTATCTTTAGATGTTACAAACTTGGCCTTATTTCGTTGTCACCTGTATTTGTTAGATCTGTTTATCTATTAGCAGTTTGAATTTCTCACCTACTGATTGTAATTCACTCAATGTATTCCCACGGACTGTATCAATCGCACGTGTATGTCTATATCTAAACTAAAGACGTCGAAACATTTACCTCGTGACCTCGTCCGTAAAAAAACACGGAATAGTAGATGATGGTTACCAAGAAATTATTGGTGCACTCCATACCTGAGCTTGTACAGGTATCTGCAGGCAGAGGAGTTCTTTATGGCGATGCCATGCGAACGGTTGATGTCCTGCGGGCTGCAGAAGATCAGGGATTAAGCCTGGTGGCTAACCAGTAAGTAGCGAGTAAAATATACAGTTTGATGTACAACTAATGTCCACTTCATAAGACTATACTTGTCCGACACACATAAAAGACAAAATCAGCGAGGAAAGAAATAGAAAGCAGGTGTGTTTGCGTGTCTGTTTTACCAGAAATAGGACAATGGGACACAATGCCTAGAACGAAACAGCGAGGCGTGCTTTTGGTAATGTCGTGTGCATTGAACGGTCTCTGTACCCAGTAAACATCGCTTCGAATAACCAATAAGTGGCAGGGAATAAATCATGTGACAGTTTAAGATATAAAGTGGTGAATCGGCTTTTCCGTTTTGACTGCATGATTTGTGCGCCAAAACACCATTCTCATGAAAATTATAGATCTATGCAAGTTCTCTACAAACAAAATGTTTTCGATTAATTATAGCATCCTCATTAAGAAATCACATGATAGTTGTGGCGCGATCAGCACTTTCTTATTTGTTTTCGCCGTTTAGTGGACATAGTGAAGCATCGATATAATTGTATGTTTTCTTGTTTCGATATTTTCCTCTGCCGGTTCTGTTGGCTTTAAAATTCTCAATTCAGCCTAACGATATGCTTCTATGCCATAATTATTGAAAGGTTTATACACTTCCGCTTGCCGTACAATTTTGATATCGTCGAGTTTTTGGTTCAACATAGCTCAGTGTTGTTTCGCAAAATGTTAGAATCGATGGTTTCTAGCTGTGTTCATTTACAGAATAACTAGTTTTTTTATTTCATTGTTAAAAGTAAATCTCAAGATCTTCGCTCTCTGATTGATTGTATGTAATATGTTGTAGGAATGGCATTATCGAAGCGATCGACACTGATGAAAATATCCAAAAAATATACAAAGGCTTTTCTTTTGAGACAATTGTAGACGCCTCAGGATGCTCCGTTATTCCAGGTAAAACTGATCAGCATTTCTTTGGAAAAAATAAATATTGGCACAACGAAATCCCGACCCAGGTACTGTAACTTCCTTGAGACGTCTAAACCTCAGTTTCTTGTGATTGATTGTTTAACGCCGTATCCAAGATCATTTCATATATATCCTGGTGTTGCCAGACTTAGTGGGGACTCAATTTCTAGTGATTGATTGTTTCACGCCGTGTTCAAGATCATTTCATTTATATCCTGGTGTTGCCAGACTTATTGGGGAAGGGAACCGGTTTCCATGCCCGGATGAAACCCTCGACCTTCAGCAAGAGTGTCTTAGTGAAAAAGGAAAGTATTTGACACAAAGTTAATTTCATATAAAGATTTATTTAAACTGGCGTTGTCGTCCTTCATGCGTATACTCTTTTTAGGTTTCGTGGACGCGCACACACATCCCGTTTGGGCGGGAGACCGTGTCCATGAGTTTCAAATGAAGGTGGGTGAGTTGGAAATTCTAACTGACCTAAGTACCCTTAAAGTAGCATGAGCTGCCAAAATTCGGACTTTTCTTATAATATCAAAGGATTTACGTTGAAAAAACGATGTACAGGTAATACAGTAACCTACACTGTAAAAAATGTTTGTGGAACTACAAGAACAATTTTTGTATTTCATCACAGGAGAATGTGCTGTAAACGTTTACCCCTGGGTGCGATGTTATTATATTAGCTATCATGTAAATTTACGTAAACACACTGTATATATACACAGATTTGTAAGAGTACCTATAAGTATTGTTGTTTTACATGTAGCTCTGTAACACATTTCGGTAATTTTACTCTTTTTGGTTAATTTACAAATCTACACAACAATCTTGAGAAGATACTTGTATTTAAAGAGAGAAGAAAGCACGAAGTGCAGTAAATCCACTATTTCACTGTAAATCTACTAACACCACACTGTAAATTTACATATTCACACAGATGTAAATCTACAGCAAAGTTTACTTGTCCTACGATTGTCCGCGAACTTTGCTGTAAAATAACAACCACATTTTTTACAGTGTACGAAAATGTGTGCCAAAAAGTTGAAAGATACCAGAGATGTATTATTGTACTTAAACTATTTTTTACTGCGTGTAAAACTACCTTTAAAATTCATCTCCAAGTTTGGTATTAACGTAAAGCTGTTATTTTTTTACTTCTTAATAAAAATGACGAACAATTAGCTAATCCCTTTTAAACGAAACTTTCCCTATACTTGGCAGCTTATGCCGCTTGAATGTACAAGGTTTCTATATGCGAGAACACAATTTTAATCTAATACCTTCTTGCATCTATATGGAATTATAATTTGGGCTAAGAATATAACGATGGATATATCTGAAGATCAAAAAGAAGATACTAAACTTTTGCTCAAATTTAATCCAAAATTGAAAAATTCTGACGAATGTTTTGTTCTATATAGCTAGAAGGAGCCACTTACATGGACATTCACAAAGCAGGAGGTGGAATTCATTTCACTGTGGAGAAAACCAGAAAAGCCACCGAAGAGGATCTTTTTAAAGGGCTGACCAATCGGATTCGTCAAATGATTTCTGCCGGAACCACCCTGGTGGAATGTAAAAGTGGATATGGTCTAGAACTGGAGACAGAACTCAAGCAGCTTCGGGTGATCGAGAAGGCCAAACGAGAGCTACCGATTGACATATCCACTACCTTTCTAGGTGCTCATGCCGTTCCAAAGTAAGGACCATCATCCGTTTTTGTTAAAATTTTCAGAAGATGCTTTAAATGCTTTAAACATCCAACACGCCTCCATACAAGTGAAATAATCTCGAGTGCGGAGAGTAATCAATCAAGCGAATACCATCGCCTCCTTCTCCTCAAACATGCCGACCTTGTGATACAAGTTAAACCAGGTGCAGTACCGCTTCAAACGCCTAACATCAATCTATTGAATCCTACATTGAAAAGACTTTATTCTTTTTTATTCCAGAGGCAGCTCTGCAAGTCAGTCTACTGACGTAATCATCAATGAGATGATTCCAACACTAAAATCATTGATGGACAAGGGGGAGCTATCTGTAGATAACATCGACGTCTTTTGTGAGAAAGGTGTTTTTGACCTGGAGCAATCGAAACGAATACTACTGGCTGGCAAAGCTATCGGTTTAAATTTAAACTTCCATGGGGATGAACTATCGAGATTGGGATCTGCTGAGGTTAGTTCTTCATGACAACTTTGTGTGACCTCTCTTATTTCTTGTTAACTTGAATATTTTGCCTTTCGAATTTTCACAAATGCTAAAACTTTACACTATACATTGTAGCGGGTGTACAAAAAAAATGCCCCAGCTTTAATCTTGAAAGTATCAAAAGTAAATATCGCATATTAACGAAATTTGGTACACATCATCAGCAAACAGTTTTAGTTAAATACCCAGATTTTTTTAGCGAATAGATTTTATCAATCCGGAAACACCGAGAAAAAGTGAAATCCATGTCGAACATTCAGTGTCAGGCGATGCTCATTTGTACACTCTGATGTTAACGCAAAACAGTGTCCAAAAACAGTATTAATGCTCAAAATAAGCACATCCTATAATATTTAGTCCAGCAAAACAGATGTTTTAATCTTTCCGTATATTTCTTATATCTGTACTAGATTTATCTATAGATGCCATGCTTAGCTTTTGAGTTATTCATGATACAAAATGTGGCCACTTTTTTGGCTCACCCAATGTAAACCCACTGATAAGGCAATCAATCAAACAATCCACACAATGCATTTTGGGATGCTCTTATTGGTTCGTCGTTTGATTGATTTCTATGTATTAGGAACGTTTCAATTGACCTGAGTAAGGAAGACACTTTGTGGATAACTTGTTTATTAACATCGATATGTTTCGATAGAGCTACTTTTATTGTAATCATGCATTATAATCATCATTATGGATGATTCGAAATGTTCCGATGTTAATAAACAAGAAGTCATTCAAAATGTGTCTTCCTTACTTATATCTCCAACTTTTGAATGCCAATCAAAGAACTCAATTGAGCCGAGGTTCTTGTTGATTGTTTCACGTCGCGTTCAAACATAAAAAAAACAAAAAAAAAAAAAAAAAAAAACAATTGAAAATTCAATTAGCTTTATGACGCTTTGTACGCATACTTACATACTTATTTATGTTAACATTTAAGGTGGAAATATCTATGCCGTATTCTCTCTGTCGTAGATGGGGGCTAAAATTGGCGCCTTGGCTATTAGTCATTTAGAAGAAATTTCTGCTGACGGAATAGAGGCTCTGGCAACTTCTGGTTCAGTGGCGGTGGTCCTACCAACAACAGCATACATACTCCGACTTCAACCACCTCCAGTCAGAGAGATGATAAAAAAAGGGGTTGCCGTCGCCCTTGGATCTGACTTCAACCCCAACGCTTTCTGTCTTTCAATGGTACGTATATATTATAGGACTGTCTGACAAAACTCTTTTATTTCATTTTTATGCGAAGTGTTAATAGAGAAGCTGATTGGCCAAGCTATCGGAAAAACAATTGAAACTTTCCAACCTCACGAGGCGGTCATTGTTGCTGTTAAAGAGGTAGACAGGGGAAGTTAAAGTTGGTTAAACTCCGATTAAGGAAGAAATGCATCAAACAAGTGCCAATTAATTGGCCCTTGACTCATTGTAAATCTTGTTGGAAGTGTTAAGTCCTCTTCAATTCGCGGAATTTAATATTTTCTGTGTCGTTGTTTTACTAATAGACCTAACCCCATTAATTTATTTCAGCCCCTAGTGATGCACTTATCGTGTATATTGTGTGGTATGAGTTTGAATGAAGCACTTGCTGCCGCGACCATCAATGCCGCGGCCGCCCTGGGGAAAGCTGACACTCATGGGTCTCTAGAAGTTGGAAAGACCGCCAACATGGTTATCCTTAATACTGACAGGTGAGTAAAACACAAGAATACACTGACAAGGTTGTATTGTAAGGCCCAAAGGACCATTGTGAGCCGACCGGTATATAGTGTATAAGTAATTTAAAACATTTGCGATACTATATTTATAGACACTAAAACACACGGAAAATCTTCTAAAATAACCACGGAGTTTCAAGTTGTTTTAAAAGAGAGTATGCCATTTACACCTTAAAACCCAGTCATAGATTGTTATAATAAACCTTATGTTGAGCCAAACGAGCTTAATCAAAACTCAAACTGACTTGGTGCTAATTTCGCAACAAAATGGCTTCATCCGTACAAACATAGACCAGTGCACCTTCAAATGGACTTGGTGTAGATGTCCCAACAAAAATGTGGCTTGTGGGGTATTTATTGATAAAAGTGGTTAACATAATATTAACATAATACGCAATTAGATTATTCTGTTTCAACGAAATGTGTTAGACAAGGCACATACGTTCAAAAACAATTTCAAGAAATTTTATCAACACCATTTCGATACACTAATATTAGGATTTGTTTATTTTCAGATGGGAGAATATCGTGTACCAGCTTGGGTGCCAGGACAATCTCATTCAATATGTGGTTAGGGCTGGGGATGTCGTCTATCAGAAAAATACCGACAAGATCAACTCATAAAACACGAAACGGTGAAGAAATGATTGCATAGATCACACAATAAAGCCATAAAACCAATAATTTGTAATGCATTAAATGTATGGTATCCGAATGCGCTCTGATACTAATGGTTTCGTTTTAGATTTTCAATTGGATAAAACATCTTCATAATTTACTATATTCGAATCTGCCAAGAACCCGAAAGAAGACCCAATATGTCTGCAGAAGTCTTTGGGCCAATGGCGAGGCCTAAACACTTTCCTGCTGGTCTTTATTTTTAAATCAGATAATTTGGTTCGATCTGTTTTTCAAGATGATCATTTTCAACGGACATTGGCCACAGAACATTAGGTAAGGTTTTGCAGCTTAGTATTTTTAATTATGCAGGACCTAAATCGTCTGGGGAGGATTTTTTATATCCATTAGAAGTTCAAAGTCCTCAGCTGATCCTGGAACATTGTTTCTGGTGTCTGTAGATGGCTACGGGGCTAATTGGCAAAAACATAAATCTTAGGAAATGTTTGAAACTCTCTTTTAAACGTGTGTTCCATACTAATGAGAAATGATTGAGGCACCCCCCCCCCCCCTCTCCGAAGTTTTTGTGAATAACTGTTGTGATGTTGTGTTGTTTGTGGTGATGCCTTAATCATTTCTCATTAGTAACCTAAATCTTGACATTGCGTCATCCGCACTAAACCTGGAACAAACTGTGTATGGAATTAACCCGCTGCCTACTACAGTATAACAAAACGCCCAGGCATAACTGATCAGTAAGAATTTTATTCATTAAAACTGACAAAAATTCTTTACAATAACCTCAAGTAACTCAGTTCTTCGATGGTGCTGTCAATTTTTCATCTCTGGTAACTACATTTTTTTTAAATGATTTGTTTTTTGCTATGGCAACGCTTATTATCTAACTTTCCGACTGTTCATCGTCCTCCGGCGTTTTGGAGAGGATTCCCCTACAGTTGGCAATACGGTGGTGGTAGGGGACATAATTTGCATGTCCACGGTTTGTGCTGATGTAAAGTTGTCGATAAAAGGTTTAACGGCCCGCCAAACCTGAAAAAAAACAATCCCAACAGTTTATATTATTAAAGAATGTCTCTAAAACCCTTCAATTTATCAAATAATTTACGATTTTGATCATGTACAATGAATAGGCCCCAGATACAAACGAACATGAAATATTGAGACTCCTCCGAGTATATGTAGATATATATCGGTATCACTAAACGGATTCCCTACTGATACAGTATGAACATTTTGTGTTGATACGTTTTGTTGTGGTGGAATCCCTTGAAACGTCATGAGCTGCCAGATTCGGACTTTTTTCATGAATTCGGATGGTCAAGTTTAGCGTTTGGAGTAGTTTAAAGTGGCACGAGCTGTCAAAATTAACACTTTTTCATAATTTCTGATCGCCACGACAGTAAGAGGCTTTGAAGGCCATCGAAAAACTAAATCATTGGCGTTGGAATTAGAAAAATACATAAAGTCTACGGCCTATACAAACCGAAATAGTATCCGAAAAGTAAACAAAATTTAAATAACCCGGACGACCATTCATTCATTCTAAGCCAAAGTTTGTTCAAAACAATACTTTATCGAGAAAAATAGCCAATAATTTCAACATTTTGTTTTAACGTCAAAATATCAACATTTTGGCAGCTCAGGCCACTTTAATGAACTAAAATATGAAACAAAAATATCGAAAAACCAGTAATCAGTACTTGCTGAAGATATGTTCTAATAACAGACAAAATTCAACTATCCAGGATGCACTTTGGAAGGTTTACTACTCCCAGATTTGTATCGGCAGAAATCTCTTGTTTTATACGGCTAATTGATAGAGCTGACGAACTATTAGCTAATTCTATTTCAGCGAAATGTCCTCTTTATCTGGCAGGTCAGGCAACTTTAATTAAGCTTTTCTTTTCTTACCACACGATAATTATAATTGCATCATGTATATGAATAATAATTAGCTCACCTTTTCTTCCTGTAACAGTTTGGTCGTAGCTTCAATATCAGGCGCCATGAACCGATCCGTATCCCAAGGACTGTAAAAACAAAACGTCAAAATGAAACACATTTGACGCATTAAATTAAGGCGGTTGTTTTTCAAAGATATATGCCTACTCCCAAAGACATGTCGATTAACATGAGCCGTCCACATTGCCTTACTTTACGTTACGCTAAGTTAAGGCGGGCGTATAACTCCCACCCCGAATGGTCCCAACGGAAACATTAGACGTTTAGAAAAATACAGCGAACAGAGAAATGCAAATATTTCATTGACTAAGAGCCATGTGTTGACAAGGATGGACACTGTCTTGTTTCCAAAGTCCACGATCGTTCTTGGCTCCTATAATTATCTTTTCAATACAGTCAATATCTTGGTTTCAAAACTGAGTTATTGATTAATTGATGTTTTCACCAGACTAAAGATTATTTCCCTTATATGGTTTAATGGGCAAATGAAACCTGTTTTTTTTTGTCCGGGAACCCCCGACTTTCCGCTAGCCCCTAGGGACTTGAGCGTACGTTTGAGTAAAACACCTACTCAGATTTTTTCTATTTTTCTTGGACTCGGGAAAGCGACTTACCGATGGGAGGCTTGTGTCGGACTTAAACACTATCACACTGCCAATTGAGCCACCAAGGCCCATTCAAAGCTGAATAGTTTGCTATAAGAGACGGTAAGAACGCAATTGTTGTTGAATGTTGACTGGTCTATGAGAAGTTACTTACTCCACAACTTTCCGCACTAGTTTATAAACCTCTTCCAACGGTGGGGTCGTCTTCAGCGGACGGAGAAACTCGACAGCTTGACAAGCACAAAGTAACTCGATGGCAAGAACTGTGGGTAAAAAAATCAGTTTATTTCGATCTGTGCGGGTAAGTTTACCTTGTTTTTTTAAAGAAGAGAGGGGGTGAGACTAAATAAAGTAGCAGAAGCTGCAAAACATAGGAAACATTTCGTTGAAACAGAATCAGCTAATTCTTTGTCACTTTGCCAGAAAAGGCAAAATAAGAGCTTTCCCCTCACATCAGTCTTGACGATTGTTTATATAAGCAACAACACAACTAAATCGAACTCCTATTATGTTAGTTATTAGTACACAGCTTCGGTTGACAAAAGTTGCTCACTCAGACTGTATGGGTTTTCCTCATTCCAACGGATATCATTTAGTTTTTCAGTAGCCTTCTAAGCATTTTCCAGTCATGACAATCAGATTTTATGAGAAAAAAATGAGAATCATGCCACTTCATGCCACTTGGTAATGTTTCTTGTCCCAGGAAAAATGATCATGCGTTTCGTATATTCTTAACAAATCTCTTCATGTAGACAGCACTATGTTTGTTCGTCCAAGACATATCGATAAAAAAGTAACCGATACAAAAAGAGATGTGAACACCAAGGAGTAAAATGTATGCTAATTGCTCTTTCTCTCTGAAAGAACATTGTGGACAATAACAATATTTGCTAATATTCAAAATCAGATTTTAAAATTTTTTTTAAAAGCGTTTAATGAAATTTTTACCTTGTTCAACATGTTCTATAACTCGCAGTGCTTTGCGAGCGGAAAATCCCCCCATTGATACATGGTCTTCTGTACCTCCACTGGTAGTGATAGAATCAACCGATGATGGATGGCAAAGTACCTTATTCTCAGAAACTACAGCAATAACAAATGAAAAGGAATTACTGCTTATTATTTATCACTTATTGTGATTCAGATTTTCTCAACTTTTTGAGCTGGGACTGAAGTGGAAAACACAAGAGTGGTTAATGAGAAGTGATTAAGGCATCACCACGAAGTAAGTTGCTTGTGAACAAGACGAGCTTTATAAAGACACCGGTAGGCCTATAAGTGTCAAAAGCTCGTGTTGTTCACAAACAACTTACTTCGTGGTGATGCCTTAATCATTTCTCATTAGTATTGAACCAACGTTTAAAGAGAGTTTCAAATTCTTACACGAGTGATTGTTTTATTATTCTTAAGAACTTCTGGTTATGTTTTTCAGGCTGTGACGTATTCCCCAAAAAGGTCCCTACAAAAAACAATCCTCCCAGTCATATACGGAACAGACCAAATACTTATTCCAAACACAAACGGGCCAAGAACCAATATGCCAGACGCTGTCCGATATGTGGTATGGTTTACCTTACCTAGTGAGGCTGCTGTGCAATGAGCTAACATAAAGCCGGAGTTAAGCCCCCCTTCCTTCGTCAAAAAAGCTGGCAATTCACTGAGAGCTGCACAAAAAGCAATGCAAAGGTAACACAAATAGATGTAGATGGAAATAAACAAAACTAAAATGTTACTCTACGACTTTTGCTGCTCATCATAATTTTTCTTCTCATAGATAATTTACAAATAGATATATAAATGAGAAAACGTACAACTTAACATGGATTTTATTCAAACCTCGACAGTCTTTTGGATGCAAAACTTTAACTGGGTTGGTACATACTGAGCAAGACATATTTCATTTTTATTCACCATAATTACAGAGGGCAAATACAAAATAATTTTGAACATATAAGGTGGGGATAAAGCTCTTTGAGAACTCGTTAAACCCGATGGAGCCAAAGTCAACATAGTGTATTTTACCTTCAACAAGTAGGTATTAGCAAGTAAGTATGTACGCTAAGTAGGACATCTGGTGTACAATATATGCCAAGTGCTTGTTTTTCCTTTGGGAGATAAACATAGCTACAACCCACATTCATTTTTACATTTAAACTAGAATTCAACTGAAGTAGAAGTGTCGCCTGGCAGGATAAATATACAAGGAGAAGGTACATCACCTTTCACAAAAAAATTCACTGTTGTACTTTATTTGTGAATATATGTATATCATGCTGTGTAAGATGTTACCTGAATATGAGATATTAAATAATAATCTGCGTCAGATAAAAATCGAACTTGAGCGGGTATTAAGGTATTAAACTTTCCATTTAAATTTGAAAAAAATTAAGCCAGTGGTTTTCAAGATATTGCAGGGAAACCAAGTTATTTGTATCAGCCAATCAAAAACAATAATTAAATATGCGCGGATTTTAGCGAAAGTGGAACATGAGGGGGGTATTAAGGTATTAAACTTTCCATTTAAATTTGAAAAAAATTAAGCCAGTGGTTTTCAAGATATTGCACGGAAACCAAGTTATTTGTATCAGCCAATCAAAAGCCTGTACAATAATTAAATATGCGCGGATTTTAGCGAAAGTCGAACTTGAGCGGGGTATTAAGGTATTAAACTTCCCATTTAAATTTGAAAAAAATTAAGCCAGTGGTTTTCAAGATATTGCACGGAAACCAAGTTATTTGTATCAGCCAATCAAAAGCCTGTACAATAATTAAATATGCGCGGATTTTAGCGAAAGTCGAACTTGAGCGGGGTATTAAGGTATTAAACTTCCCATTTAAATTTGAAAAAAATTAAGCCAGTGGTTTTCAAGATATTGCACGGAAACCAAGTTATTTGTATCAGCCAATCAAAAGCCTGTACAATAATTAAATATGCGCGGATTTTAGCGAAAGTCGAACTTGAGCGGGGTATTAAGGTATTAAACTTCCCATTTAAATTTGAAAAAAATTAAGCCAGTGGTTTTCAAGATATTGCACGGAAACCAAGTTATTTGTATCAGCCAATCAAAAGCCTGTACAATAATTAAATATGCGCGGATTTAAGCGATAGTCGAACTTGAGCGGGGTATTAAGGTATTAAACTTCCCATTTAAATTTGAAAAAAATTAAGCCAGTGGTTTTCAAGATATTGCACGGAAACCAAGTTATTTGTATCAGCCAATCAAAAGCCTGTACAATAATTTAATATGCGCGGATTTTAGCGAAAGTCGAACTTGAGCGGGGTATTAAGGTATTAAACTTCCTATTTAAATTTGAAAAAAATTAAGCCAGTGGTTTTCAAGATATTGCACGGAAACCAAGTTATTTGTATGAGCCAATCAAAAGCCTGTACAATAATTAAATATGCGCGGATTTTAGCGAAAGTCGAACTTGAGCGGGGTATTAAGGTATTAAACTTCCCATTTAAATTTGAAAAAAATTAAGCCAGTGGTTTTCAAGATATTGCACGGAAACCAAGTTATTTGTATCAGCCAATCAAAAGCCTGTACAATAATTAAATATGCGCGGATTTTATCGAAAGTCGAACTTGAGCGGGGTATTAAGGTATTAAACTTCCCATTTAAATTTGAAAAAAATTAAGCCAGTGGTTTTCAAGATATTGCATGGAAACCAATCCGGACGCCGACGCCGACGCCGACGCCGACGTCGACGCCGCCGACGCCAGACTACGCCGTCAAAGTGATCCCTAAGTGCCCCCTTTCAGGCGACACAAAAAGTATATAATTAGTTTGCAATTTTGACGGCTGTTACATACCCGGATTCACTAATCTCTCTATCCGTCTCTCGCTCATATTGGCTAGTTCGTGCACTCCTATGGCTAGATAATCAAGCACCTGTAACAATATAAACCAAAGATTTGATCCAATTCATACCCCCCCCCCCCCCCCCCGCCTCCCCCCAAAAACATGTTATTGGAACATATTCTAATAAACGATTGATCTCATCAAAATCGACCAATCAAACCAGCCTGAAGCTATACTTAACAAAACGCAAGTTTTACCTTCGCTGGATATTCTCCGTGGAAGTTACCACCCGACAAGATGGCTGACCGGTCTGTGAAGACCATCTGGAAAGGTCAAGGTCATAATAACAATCAGAGAATATACGATGATTAAAAACCTTTACGATTCCACTGGGAATCTCGTTTTATTTTCATATTAAAATTTGTTTTCTATTCCTATTGGTTATTTCTATAATAAAGGGATTCTTTCTCTAAGACGTATAGTATATTATTATCAAAAGGACGAGATGGGATCAGTGGCTCCGTCGACAGAGCAATATAGTCTCTCAGTCTTAAAGACTCTCGATGGGTCGAAGGTTAGAATTCCATCCAGTCCAAAAAAAGAAAACAATGAAAAATTTCTGAGTGCAGTTTTCACCCGACAGCGGTATGTGGAAGTTTTGTCAGGTACTTCCCGAAAATCGGGGCTTTGCTCTGGCCAGCGATCTCTTGGGTCGCAACTTGTTTCTGTCTTTCTTTTTAAATATTACTTCGCTTGAAAATGACGTATTAACAATGTACTATATGCAAAATAAGCTGTTGGCTTAATGTGTGCAACCTGATATTGGAAATAAATTTGTTTAGAAAAAAGACACTAATTAATCAAAACTACGTTTGAGCAAGGATACCGGGTTATCTGTAGCACTGTTCATCTCGGTTGTTATTACACCCTTCACAAAGTCTATTGTCTCATTAACAATTCCGTGAACCTGGAGAAAAATAATAACCATAAACGGCAATGACTGAATCAACATTTGTGTCAGAAACACATGTACCTCTTTTTAACACAATTAGAAACTTGTCTCAGTGGTTATTTTAGACAAAATGTTTTTACCTGTGCATGTGTGTTTAGTGTTCATAAATAAAATTAAATGGTTTAATAGTAAATGTACTTTTTTAATGGTGCTAAACATGATTTCACTTAAATTGCATGGTATGGGCAACTGTCAACTATTTGGACACTTTAGCAGCCAGAGTTCTTCATCTTAACAAAACTACTTCTTGATTTCTAAACATTCATTTGAGTCCCCCTTTAAATTACCCATTTCTAGACCGTAGACCATTTGTTTTGGAACCAGGTAAATTAGTGTCTTTACAATAGAGAAACTTCGTCTAAATGTACTATTGAATATAAACTTTTTATTTTTTTATAGAGATTATTATATTCAATAATATGTAATCATTGCTATTCTCTAAAGAAAAATGGGTATATTTTGGTATTTTTACCTGGGGGCAGCATCGTAATGTGTAAGCGTCTTGAACACGATCACAGAACCGATGGCTTTCTGGAAGAAACCCAGATGATCAGTTATTGGCAGTACTGTGAAACATGTGTGGCGTATTACAGAACAATTACACCAGTTATGTATTCGTTTAAACAGGAGACTTTCAGTAGACTGTTAGCAAACTTTGTTTTTTACAGCAGTCCAGCTTTGAATGAAGGTATAAGCTGATCTAATTCAACAGTTTAATTCTGTTTTTTTTTTCCTTTCAGAAAACTCCCTATGCTTTTTTGTCTATATTTAATCTTTTGGTTTCTATCTTTTCCTGTTGCAACTACCAATAAGTGTTGCTTGAGCGATACTTCTTATTTTATTGCGTCTCGGCCATCACTTTACCAACCTTTCAATGTGAATTTTGTTCGTAATTAATTCTGTAATGCCAAATGCACGAAAACTAGTTTTTCAATGATTACCATAGACGAACCCACGAATGTTTCATGTGGATTCAGTTTCATTGTAAAGCAGAACTTAAAGTTTGACACCAAAATGTTTTATTATTTATCTTTGCTGTCACCTGCTATTTCTGATGGATGCTGGTCTGACTGCAATAAGGCCCTCAACCGTTTGGCCACCTTGCCTTGTCCTTTGTGGGGACGAGCTTTGTGGATATCTATAAAAAGTCAAAACAAAAACCTGTATGTAATGGACGTTCATCTCATCAGAAATTAGAAAAAAGCTCGAAAAAATGTATCCTTGTGATTCGGCAATAGCTGGATTTGTTATGAGGAAATACCATATTATACCATGTCTCTGCTCTGGTAAAGGAATGTTGTTCTTATAGTTTCATTTTTTAACCAGTCTATATTTTCACTCATGGTGTGCGAACGTTAGGTGGATTCTGCTGATACAGTATGTTCTTTGTTAGTTTGAATATCTTACTGTAACAATTTGACCGTCTCTGTAATAGAAATCATGGCTATAATCAGTGATTTCCAATGCCTTTGTTATGAACCTACCTTCATCGAATGCTCGAGTGGATCCTTTAAGAACTTCCAAAGTAAGTCCGGCCACAATGTCCGCTTGTCGACAAATAGCCTCTGATCGTTCTACAGCTGTGCAAAGTTAACAACGAATATTATTTAGTTCCAACAAGGCAAACGCAGTTTTAAATGAGATGTCAAATCAATACCCCCCCCCCCCCCCCCCCTCTCCACAAAAAAAAACAGAAAATCGCCAAGGACTGGAGTTTTACAATGTGTGAAAAGCAAAAAATTGCTAAATTTTAAAGATTTTTTTAAAAATTGAACGACAAACCTAACTTCGCTGGTTTATGACGTCAAGTTAAATGCCATTTTGGAAGAACAATTTCCTATTTGGCAGTTATATAATATGGCTCAGTTATTGCACGTCCAATCAATGATATATAACCAAGGCCAGTGATATTATTGATGATTACCCGCCTAAAATAATATCGAAACGCAGGTTTCCATTGATATTTCATTCCCTTTTTTCATACAGTTACAACTTTCTTGCTAATTTCCCTAAGGAGCATGCGTTTGTTAAACGGGAATTCTTGAATGGACATAGAAGCTCAAATGATTGATATGTCGACCTATACAACTGGACCTGCACAAACAATTATACGGACAATGAATTTACCTTCTGCTCCTATAGACGTAATCAGCTGTGTTCCATTTATTAAGGCAAGACCCTGATGGACAAGAAAGCAGTACCTTAAATTATACTATAGAATGATTTTATTAAAGCCCAAACACATATAGACAACTCGTGCTATGTTGTACAAGATAGTATAAGTTGCCCAATGTGTTTTTGCCACTTGAAATAAAGATTTAAAGCATTTATAATGTTTATGGTGTCTCTGTGAACTCTGAGACATTGGGTACCAAAAGTCTTGTACATTACAGAATTTAATTTAAAACATCGTGGTATAAACCATTAAGACACCGTTCATTTTAAGAAAGACTGAAAATTTCTCCCTTGATGGAAGCGAAATCTGTATAAGTCTAGTATATCGAAGAAATGTTTGAAACTCTCTATAAATGTGAGTTCCATACTAATGAGAAATAAAGAAGGCATCACCACGAAGTAAGTTGTTTGTGAACAGCACGAGCTAGTTGTTATATTATTACCCATAAAAGCCTAAAAAACTGTCCTCAGAAATAAATACATAAAAAAGCAAATAAATAAAAATGCATTAAAAAAACCCACTAAATATTATTTCATACCTCCTTCGGTCCCAAGACGATCGGTTCCAATTTGTTAGCCTCCAAAACCTATAAAAAGAAAAAGAACCTTTAGATTGAAAGTTTCCACTCAACCTATGTTTTTATCACTTTATGACATCAGAGAAATGAAAATCAAAAGTCACACTTACACACATGGACTAAATTGAACTATTTTTCATAAAGAACAAAGAACGAAATGGCCATTTGTTTAATTCTAAAATTGAAACCAGAAGCAAAATGCACATAACGAAAACTTAACATTTGAACAAGAGCCTGTCCTATTTGAATTTTGTCTTGTAATCTAAGTAGTTTTTTTTATCGTTTTTGCATCAGAATTAATTTTGATCTGATGTCAATTCAAGGACTAAGGGGTAATTTTATATCTTATCAGTATTGTTTTTAATCGGACAATAAAACTCACATATTTAGCGTCAGCCCATCCGCTGTTTGGACTCCACATCTTCCCTTCACCCATCAACCCCAAGGCAAGATGGGCTAATGGGGCAAGGTCGCCACTGGCACCCACTGAACCCTTCTCCGGCACCCAAGGCAGGCAATTAGCTATGAGTCAACAAGAAGAAAGTAGGGCACAATTTTGTCATTTTTTGAAGTTGTAAATTATATACAGACTTAAAATTGGCCTAAATCGTGTTTAAAACGTTTTAAAGTAACTGCAAATAAGTTATATTTGGATTGGATTTTACGCAGAAATTTACTTATACATTATCCTCTTACCATTGAAGGCCGCAATAACTTGTTTAAGAGTTTTCAGGGATATACCGCTAAAGCCCTTGGCCAACACATTGATACGAAGAGCCATTAACATCCGGGTTCTTTCTGGTGATAATGGGGGACCAACACCTGTATAGTCGAAGACAATTGTAAGGGAATAAGAAGTTTGTTTTATATCACACAAAGAAAAAGGTGTATGAAAAAACAAATAATTGACAAACATACTAATCCATTGCTGGTATCACAAATGTATTACATGTACATACAACACATTAAGCAATGGAGAAATATTGAAACGTATTAGGTATTCTTCAGCTTATTTTCTCCCACATTTCATGAAGTATACCATCGATACTTTAAATGTTGATTACATTAAAAGTGACTGCAACAAGCAGATGCATGTATGTATTTCGCTAAAGGAAAATCAAAAAGGCGTTACAATTACCAACACCGGTTCTCCAAACCTGTCCCAAACTAATTCCACTTACCAGCAGCATGGGATCGTATTACATTTTCTTGCAGAGTACTGAAAAAGCAAGTTAAATCAGTCATATAGAAACGATATGCTCTTTTTTCGGGGGAGGGGGGGGGGGGGTATTTTAGGGGTTAGGGGTCGGGGGGGCGGGGTATTTTAGGAGTTAGGGGTCGGGGGTGGGGGGTAGAAATGTACTTCTAAGGAACACACTTAAATGGGAATGGTAGAGAGATGGTGGAGGCATGACAAGATATAAGGCATGCACTGGCACTTGGTATGATTACAAACTTCTGAATATTTTAGTACATGTTTCAATTCAGACGATCTGTCTAGACACTGGAATTGTCTAGACTTCCACAATGGTTATCTTGCAAGGGTCAATACTTAAGACGGTTTTATCTGCCCTAATCAAACCATTTATCCTATTGAGTGTATCAAGTTTACATTATTCATTATTTAACGGTTATACACTTACTTTAGTTTGTCTCTTGGTATAAGAACACGTGCGAATTTTCCGAAACCAGTGGTGATTCCATATACAGCTATAACATATGGCAGATTAACAGCCATTACAGCATAACACAAAATATGACATAAGTTGTGTACAATAAAAATCCAGGAGTTGCAACCCAAAAAAAACCGTGTTCATTTCTTAATATCATGATCAACTCCTAAATGCCACTTAAAGAGAATAAAATTACGAGAAAGAAATTATGAGAATCTAATATCTTTGAGCCGTGAGCATATCGACTATCAACACTCTCCGAATAAGAAATACAATATTAATATCCAAGAGCTCGGTTCTGACCCAGGACTAAATGAAAGTTTGCTCTTGTGTACTTGATGTCAATGACACAATTTTTAAATCAATTTTATTGATAAAATACAGTGCTTTGAACAAGAGTCAACAAACACTGATCATATAAACATACATGCATTTCGACACAACCTGATATTTCTAAACACGTCGGGTGCTAGTGTGATGAAAAGTTATGTGTTTGGTTATTTCGTTTCTCCTGGACTCATCTTACCCGTGTTTCCCTCCAATATTTTGTCCAACAAATCTCGTGCTTTGTTCACAACGCCCTCTGCTTCAGTAGTCAACTGAAATACATTTTCAACACCGACAAATGAATGGGGTTCTAACTAAACGAAATAGTAATAGTAAAACGAGTCTCTTTAGCGGCAATTAGCTGCAAGGCTTGTTACGGAAAGCAGCTACTCTCCGGATGGTAAATTAGACACGAATGATCCTCGTTCGAAAATCGTTGTGATGCTCGGAGATCGAATTGCCAAAAAATATTGTCCCCACGTTCCCAGAAAATAATTACTCCATCTTTTCTCGAACCGTAGAATTAGTTAAACAATACAACAATTACCTACTAATACACGTATACTTACCTTTATCAAATATTCGCCTTTTCCTAACTTGACAAGATCTTCAGACGACAAACTGTACCCATCCAAGGACATATACTAAAAAATGATCATATAAAATTGCTGACAGCTTGTATGAATTCAGGACATCAGTTGCTTTGCTAAGAATGCATGTTGTGTCGACCTTTACCGAATCTTAATGACGTCACTGGAAAAATTATGGAGTATTTGAGGGATCTGAAACTTTTCAACTCCGTAGGAACCAAATTGCATTATTTCACTTTCTCTTCCCATTGTTATATTTTGTTTAATTTCAGTTACCCGGCTTCTTGCCATAAATGAAGATCCGTTCAATATCGTCAATATATTACAAAGTATATTCCAGAATCTTTCAATGGCATTTAGAAGTTGAAAGGTTACAAAATGACTTTGATAACGATGTAAGAACTACATCGAAACGTCGTCACCCAATAAACCAATAAGTTGTTATCCATAAGTAATTCTTCATCTTATATTCCAGAACATTATATAAAGCCTAATATAAAGGGTATAAAGGTCCAAATGGCATACTCCTCACCTCCCCCTCACCTCCCCCTCCCCTCCCTGGTTCCGTGTGTTTTAATGATTATAAATATATACTTTTAAGTGTAGAATTTGTTGCGCCCGATATGTCTACTAATATCCCGACAATGTTATGAAGCAATCGGTCTATTTGAATCTTTAAATTAATAATTAAAAAATAAAATGATCTGATCTGCAAGAATTAAAATGAAATCACATGGTACTAGTTTTTTTTTTTCAGAGAGGCATTTCAAAGCAGGGAAATTTGTAAACCAACTATTCACGCAAACATGCATACATAATATATATAAAACATTACGGGATGGGGAAATATATTACCGAGAATAATCAAACTTACATCCACGGCTTGTTTTTGGTCCTCTTTGGGTCTTCACGTTTTGTCAAGGTTAAACCATAAGAATCCGATGCGTATTATATATATATATTGAATTGTCCAAACATAAAAACTAATCATTCATGTCCGACTTGCCAAAAAAATCAATCTTTAAAATTACAAATAGCCAATAAACTGGACAAGTAAATCCTTGCAATGTATCTTGACTGTTTGATTGGTTGATTGTTTGGTGTTTTACGCCGTGCTCAAGATTATTTCACTTACATGGCGGCGTTGCCAGTTTTATTGTGTGAGGAAAGCGGGCTCGGCCCGGAGGAAACCCACGACCTTTCGATGGTAACTGGCAACAATCCAACATAGGTCGTTCGAGTGAAAACCCAGTAAGAAAATTTTCAAATTTTTTTGGACTCAGTGGGCTTCGAACCCGCGACCCATTGATGGAGGAATGTTCAGATTGAGCGTCCAACGCTCTACCTACTGAGCCACGGAGGCCCCCTACCTGGAAGGAGGCCATTTTGTTTTCTCGACAACCAAAGACCTCGAACGTAGAAGTCTCAATACTGTCCATAAAGTACACTAGTGTGACTTTGAAAGTATGAACTCGTTCAAAACATTTGAAATAGATACGGGAGCTGTTATTGTATGATTGGTCTTCTAACTGTATTCAATTGGAGGATTTCATTCTTATCGGCATTTAAAAATAACATGTGTTGCCAAATACTAGTATACGGATGATTTCGTTGGAACCGACTGAGTTAGAAATATGTTCGTCATTTTTAACAATAAGTAAAAAAAGAGATTTCTGCTGATACCAATGTAGCCTACTCATGCATCCCGGCTATTTGTCATTAGTACATATCTTCGCTTTGTGTGCGTTACTGGGTATACCAATATTTTTTTTATTCAACGTCAACGTAGTTTTTTCAAGGTATTTCAAACGATCTACTTCACAATCGGAATTTATGAAAAAGTACCAATTTTGACAACTCATGCACAAAAGGATACACTTTCTCTTGAAAATAGACAACTTCAGCTGGCCCGATGGCTGGGCTCGACATATCACTGTCCAGTACTGCAACGAAGAAACAGAAAGCAATAATCAGCATTAAAAGAAAAAATATATATATAGATTTTACTTGTTCCATTTCTGTTCTTTCTAAAGAATTTCTTTAGTGAACTATATACCAAGCATGTACAAGTCGTATATGTATAATTTTTGCTTTATGTACTTTATGTGTTATGTGCTACTTTACGTGCTATCTAACAAATGAAATCAAAATATTTATATATATATATATATATGCCTCTTAACCAGGGTTTGATTCTTTTAAAAACATAAAGTTAATCCGATTTTTCCCCCACTTAACCTAGCAATTCCACCATATAAGTGAAACAATTTTGACCGTCAATCAATCAATCAATCAGTCAATCAATCAATCAAGCCTGTATAAATCAAGGTATCAAGATACCAATTTAAATAAGCTTTTTATACTTTATAAAACTCACTTACCCACTGTGACGAATTCATTGTCATCCAGAAGAGGTCCTAGTTCATCGTCAGGATCGAGTATAGCCCCACCTTTTGCCTTCCTGACCTCAAAAACTCTCTCAGTAGCATGCCCCGAGTTGGACTTTGATTTGTAATACCTCCTTAGAGCCTCTTCTCCAAGCCATCCAATCGTCTCCGATCCTTTGCACGGGACTGCAAACCAATCTCCGCGAACTCTCACTGAAAATTTCATGACTAAATGAAGGTTGCAATTCCAAGAATGATTATTGGCTTTTAAATTCCCTCCAAGCGTCTTCCTAAAAATGGTTCTATTCTACTTCTATCATAATCTGCCAATTATTGTATATTCCTTCTAGAGTGAACAATTATTCTCTGTGTGTTTAGTGTGATGATAAACTGATATAGCAGGGTTAACAGACCAGATGGTTCATTCCCACTGGTGTTAAGAATTTAAAATCTTATCTTTTGGGCCAATCGAACGTTGTGCTGCGAACACACCTCTTGTTTGTTGCACAGATATCCTTGACAGTTGATATCAATGCTGAACTTATATAAAAGGAGAAACATCTGTAACAACGCGTCGATAAACAGTTGATTATAAAATGTTAAATGCAACCGTGACCACGTGCTTATGTACCTTTGAACCTGAGGGCTGTTTATCAACAACGACGTAACTTTGTGCCTGGTCGTGACAGGCCTTGCATTGGACTTACGTCGGACGTAAATGTCTTGAGAAACAGTCACCAGGTATGGCTGGATTCTGGCACAATTTCTTGGCCAACATCTAATCATGTACACGTCCTTATCCGCCGTGAACCAGATCATGGTGAAATCCGTATCCATTTTGAACCAGCTCTGGCCTTTCTGGAGTTCGACACAAATTGTGGGCTAGCATCTAATCATTGTTACGCACTTGTTAATAATAATGATGATAATGATTTAGTTGTTCACTTTGAACCAAATGTAAACATCCTTAGAATCCGATATAATCATGAGTTGACTTTAATTTCTATAATTTCATAAAATTATTTTGACAGATTTGCGCTAATTACCCGGCAGATATCAGTCTGTGAAAAGCATGGTCGATTATTTAAGACAAGCCGGTATAGGCCTATCACGGAGAAGCGCTGCTACGGTTTGCTTTGGTCGAATGGAAGCTAAACGTAATAGTTCAATGGCGTCACTTGAATTATGGAATATTTGCGAGAGTCTGGGTTCCAACTTCAAAGTGACCGCAACATATCAAAATAGCAAACTGAATTTTAAGACGTGTATCCAATTAACTTAACGGTAGAATACATCTTAAAACCAAATGACTATATAGGGTCTAAATACATAGGCCTATGTCTAGGCTTATCTATACACAATTTACAATAGAATGAGTTTGAAAGAAAATGCACAACATAAAAACTGCAGTTACACGATAATGTTAGGAAATTTCGACTCAGAAAACTGGATATTTGCTGATGTGACACTGGCGCAGCAACACGTACAATATAATACTTGATTGTTGGATTCTGGATACACTTAAAAAGATAAACAAAGTTACATCGTTAACAGTAAGAATGACACTGTCATGAAGAACACCATAGATGAACTTTTAACCAGAATTTTCTTTTCCTCCGATAAGTAGCTGTTATATAAACGATCATGTCTGTAGTAATTATATATATTTACAGGCCTAGGTTTACCCTAAAACACACGGGCACAGGGAAAATCTGGGTTTTGAACAGTTTTTAACGTTTGAATTAAAAAAACTTCTTATTTCCAAATGTGTGTGTTTGGTATCTTCAGCAGAAGTGAGAATAGGGGTTTTCTCAATATACATGTAGGCATTCAGAATTCTGAACTTCTCCTAGGCCTATGACATGTAGGCTATTGCTTGCGACTTTTTTTTTCACCTGATGTAGTTGAATGTTGGGATCAAGGGAATTAAGAGTGTCAAAGAAAATATGAAGGTCTTCCAATGGATGCTGCATGTCCAGATACCGAAGGACGGAAGGTAAGAATAATATATACTAAAAATGAAAATGGCTGTACGCCGTATGTCACCCTCCCACCCAGACATACAAATGGAGGCAACGTTAAGACTTAAACGTTTCCTTATAGTGCATCTTTTAATTTGCTGGAATGTCGGGCGTAAATTGTCTTGAGAAACAGCCCTCTGTTCCCGGTATTAGTCACAATGTCGGCGATCTGTCGGGGATTAGGCCTAGTTTTGACCGGGGTCGTCGTAGAAAATAAAGAATCCTTGAACAATCCTATCAATAATCCTAATAAAAGTGGAGCAGTCACATTGTCTGAGATTTTTTCAAGGATTTTGACCCGGTTTTGTCGAAAAATCGTGGGAGGCGATCGGAGACGATATCTGCGAGGGTCTTTTCTTTTAATTTTTCCCTACCCTGGATATATACAGAATCTTGCGACTAGTCTCAGATTATTCGGAGGACGCCTTTTAACTATTAGAGTTATCTTCCCCTCCACAGCTCAACTTCGACAAAATGACGAAAGGTGCACAGATAGTAGACTTTTGTAAAAGTCTTTGGTCAGATCCTTTTCGTTGGTAAGACTCCGCAATTGATCGAATAACGCTGTAAATACATTGTTAGCGTGCTGTGAATGTGTCTCAGTTTGCCCGATAAATGTTAAAAAAACGTTTGGGGATGATTAGGGTATGGTGAAAACTGGACCCTTAGTAATACGGGAGCACATGTTTGACATTGACGTTTGGCATTGATTAACCGGCCTACGACCCTCGTCCAAAAACCATGGGCACTTTCTTTTTTCTTGCAGTTATCACAGCGTATACGCAGAGAATCAATCCATTATTTTTTAAATCACAGTAGGTGACAATGTCATCCCAGCAGTGGTCCTTTTAACCTTAGTAACTAAGTTAGTTAGTAGACAGGACAATAGTAGTCAATACATGCTGTAGCGTTATAACTTTATAAATTATAGGAACAGTTGTACACAATTAATATTAATTCTAGAGTAAATCATTACTGTCTTAAGAGGAACAAATTTGGTTCTTAGAACAAGTCCAAGTAATCAAACCTGTCCAAGGTACAGTCAAATATATAAAATAGAAATTCTATCATAGATAAGTTGGAGTAAGACAATAGACATGAGAAGTAAAAGAGTAAGAGGGATGAGCATTGTAATCAGTATAGTCAGACAACTTATACATATACCTCTAGTTTTAGTTTATAGATTTTGCTTTCATTGGGTGCATTTATGTTTCTGTTCACAGGCAGTTGGTAAAAAGTGTGGGAATATTTGCAGTGGCTGTGTATGCTGCCCGAGAAGTAGCAGCTGCAGACGCAGTTGCGCAAGCTGCACCGGCATAACATGAAGAGGAATTAATTTGGGTAAGCGTGCATAGGAATGGGCTCCCCAGATAAAGTAGGAGCTGCTTAAAGTCGCATGAGCTGCCAAAATGTTAATATTTTTCTGTTAAAACGTGAGAAAATTTTTGACTATTTTTGTGAAGGGCAGAAGGCATGCAATTTAGAGACTTTTTAGTACTACTATTCCCAGGAATGTATCTTAGGGTAGTGTTTTGAACAGTCCACTAACCGAGGCTGAGAATGAATGGACATTTGTCTTGGTTATCTAAATTTTGTTTACTTTTTGGAGACTATTTTGACTCGTACAGCAAACAATCATTTTCTTTTTCGGTGACTTTCAAATTCTGTCGTGAGTAAAAAAAGTTTGAATTTTGGCAGCTCTTGCCTTTTTAATGGGATGATGGGAAATCTTTAGAAATACATATAGTAAGGTTTTAACTTCAATACCACTGGTCAATCCTTGTCACATGACCATCTGACATATGGCTGATAATTATATCTCTTTCATAGTCACAGATGGATTTCACTTAAGCAGGTAAGCCAAACTGCTGCACAGAACAGTTTTATTTCTAAATTCCAAATGTTATACTGAGTCTTTGTGTAGCAATTAGGCAGACTTTTTTTATTTTTACAAATATTTAAAATTAACTCGTTTCACAATTTTGTTTTGCAGATCTCCTGAAATGAGGTACATTGAGAGGACTGCAATTGAGAACAAGGGGTTTTCCTCAGTTTTCATGGAAGTGGTATGAAGATAACTGAGAGACAATCTTTCCACTTGGACTAAAACCATTTCATTCCCAATTGATTTTTGTACATAGGACAATTTTGCTATAAAAATCATTTCACTTTCATAATAGTTCAAGGCATGCCGGCCTCTAAAATTAAATATGCTGTTTACATTTAAAAAAAAGAAGACAGTTTTCTGTTGTTTTTTTTCTGAGAGAGAATTTAGCTCAATATATAGAAAGTTCCTAACGGTATATCAAGTGTAATCCAACGTGGAAGGTTTCTGATACAGGTTGTGATAGGGCTTCAATTCTACGTACCAGCCCCGATAGCTCAGCTGGTAGAGTGTCCACTCAGGACTGGGAGATCCAGGTTCAAGCCTGGGTCGAGTCAGACCAAAGACTTTATCAGTGGGAGCTGCTGCTGCTTCGCTTGGCGTTCAGCAATAGGAGTTAGAGCAGCGACTGGTTGGCCCTTTGTTCGTATAATGTGACTGGGTGAGGGGGCTTGCTGGGTGTCTTCGGCAAGTCGTCTCGGTGAGGCAGCACCAAATAAGAGCAGTGGAAATCTGCCCTGCCACAAGCAGACGTCTTCACTGTTAAGCAGGACGGAAAACCCAAATCACTCACTCGCTCTATTCTACGTATGCTTGGGCCTCAGTGGATCGAGTGCTATTCCCACGGTCTGACACAGGCCTTCCATCTATGAGTCACTGAAGGTAGGGGGTTCCTCTCAGACAAAACCTGGCAACGCCACCATATATATTTATGATCACTAAAACACACGGGCACAGGGAAAATATCGGTATGCATTTATATTGAGTGAAATAATCTTGGGTCCGGCGTTAAAAACAAAACAAAAAAACATCAATCGAATCTCGGTATACTTTTAAGTATACCAACACTATTTAGACATGCTAAACATAAGTGGACATGTATAATGTTCTTATGTTTAGTTAACCCTGTAAGCTCCTGTTCAAACCTTTTGACAATCTTAGATTTATCGAAAGCCTTTTTTGCATCCCTGATACTATTTCTCAGAGTTAAGTCCCTAACAACTGAACCGCAGTTCAAATTAGTTAGGATGCTTGTGCCAATACTTGTTTGTTATCCCCCGCTAAACATAGTTGGAGGGAGTATTGAAATGGGCTCTGTCCGTCAGTTCATCCGTCAAAAATTATCAGTAGGTAGAGAGTTGGACAATCCGAACAGCCCACTTTGTCCAAAAAAAATTGGAAAATTTTCTGACTGGGTTTTCACTCAATCGACCTATCTGGGATGGTTACCAGTTACCACTAGGTAGTAGGTTTCCTCAGGGCATAGAGCCCGGTTGCCTCCCAAAATAAAACTGGCAAAGCCGCCATATAAGTGAAATAACCTTGAGCGCGGCGTAAAACACCAAAGAATCAAGTATTCTTCAATAGTTTTTTTCTAAGGCGGGGAAATAGTCAACTGTGTCTGCTTGTTTACGGTGCAACTACCAAGGTAACAAATTGTCATATTTAAATTAACTCAGAATGCCAAAACTGTTGAATGATAAAAAGAATGAAAAGTTTCTGACTCCTGCAACAGTGCAGAACGTCGTATCTACTTTACATAGGAATTTCATTTGGTTGATACAGTTTTTTGTTGCACGGAAGATTATAAAATTTCTATGCAAGCCCTTTCCCAAATTCCCCTTTCGGTAACCCAGAATCAACTAGGAAAACTGTCACCCTAATGGATAACAATGATACCCCAGTCCTATATTGAGTCCATAAAATTGGTACCAGTTAAGAAAGTTTACATAAAATACACAATAATATAAGCTAAGCATGAGCAGGATTCAGAAAGTTTAAGTAGTTGATAATGAGATCTTGCTTGTGGTAATTTGTCCTTGTATGTATCACGCAAAATACATTCACATCAAATAATATACCAAGCGAGGTATCGTATAGTATCTCATGCCCGAATTTGTTGAGTGGATTGAAGTTATTCTGAAAAGCCTGCACGGGCTTCAATACCACAACCCATGCGGGCAGATTAGAATAACTTCGATCCACTCACTTACATATTCGAACTTGTATCTACGAGTAAAATTAGATTGATTGATGTTTTACAACGCATTCAAGATTATTTCACTTATATGGCAGCGTTGCCGGGCTTAATGGTGGAGTAAACCTGGCACATTGCCTGGAATAAAATCCTGCACTTCGGCAATTACCTGGCAACTCTCCTACATACGGCGAGTGAAAAATCCATTCATTTATCCATTTATTTTGTCTGAGTGGGACCTGTGCCGCATCAATGATTAGCCGGTGTTGGACTGATGACGGATTATCACTTGAACTGTTTACTTAATTTAAGAAAAGTATCAAAATGCATTGCCAATCTACACGTGTAGCATTCATTTCAAAATGCATGTCAAATGAGCTCTCATATCATAGTAATGAAAAAAATTAGCAAATATTTCAAAGCTTCATTGTGGTTATGCTGAGGAAAACAGTTTTAGACGATAGGTGGAACCAGCAGCAGTTGCACATGACCCCACAATTATAAGCAAGGACTGATGGTTGTATTTTCAAGTTAAAGATTTTATTACGGACAAATGGAGAAGCTGAAGCCAGTATACTCCGCCCCCTTACACTTTGTGAACAGTATTATAATTATCCCACTTTACTATGATCAGAGTGCTAGGAAAAAAACAAGTTGCGAAATAAGGTTCTGAAATCTTTGAAAGACAAATCTGTTATCGTACTTCGTATGTAACTCACCCCTGATAAACTTAATCCATTCCAGCCTTGCACTGTTAAATGTCATTAAATTGGACCAACAGGCAGATAACATCATAATCAGTTATCCACCTATGTCTGGAACACCGAGGTTTACATGTTTTGAGCAAAAACCTTTCACCTATATCAGTTGAACCCATTTTTCACAACTTGTCTATCTTCTTAGTATTCTGACCATAGTGGAAGTGAGAATTGACTGAGGTAATCCACCTCTCCGCTGGTAACGAAGTGGCAAGTCTTCCACATAGGTTGATTGATTGTTTGGTGTTTTACGGCGGCGTTGCCAGTTTTATTGTGGGGGGAAACCGGGCTCTGTGCCCGGAGGAAACCCACGACCTTCCGCTGGTAACTGGCAACCCTTCCACAGAGGGACATAAATTCAAGTCACCCATTGGGATTTGAACTGTTCCCTGACCCATTAATGGAACGCACTTAATTTGAAGCTTTTCAAAAATAATTTCACTTCAAGCTTTACAAACGAAATTTCACTTCAGCGTTTTATAAAGACTGATAAAACAAATTTATTGGAGATACCATTACATAAAATAAAACAAAAAAAAGAGGTGTTTTCCCATGATGAGTTTGTGAAGTAAATGACAATGTAAATGTACACATTAATATACAAGAATGATGAAAAACTTGTGAAGTGTCTTTCTTCATGCATCTTTCATTTCACCTTCTTCCTCGTCTTCTTCTACTCCACGCATATACAATACATTGTTACACCTGCAAAGATAATCAAGCTTTTTTATTACTTTTATTAATGAATACTCAAACGCACACGCACTGATAAAATCTTGAGCCAATGAGACAAGTTTCTAATTGTGTTAAAAAGGGGATATGTCATTTATACCTAATCATAAGTTCTTCTTATAACAAAAACCCATGATATTTCATTAGGTTCAAGACTGACCCACTAAGGTGTTTATTCTTTATCAGATTATGTTGATTATTGGAGGTTTATTTGGGAAAACATTCATTGCCTCACTCCACGATTGGTATCTGATAACGTTTCTGCCTTGTCATAATGATCCAAGGAATAAGATCCAGAGACTTAATATAAGGGGATTGAAAAACTTGGTGACGGACAATCGTCAGACATACAAAATCCAACTGCGACTGCAAAATTATGAGGATATTCACCTTATTAAAACTTCTCCAAGATTTCCTGCAAAAGCGCCATCAATAAATTCTTCTGTGTTAGCCAGCTGAAATGAACAAGGAAATGCAATGTTTATACGACACAAGAAATATCATACGACAAGTGAACATCGTGTAATACCTTATGCAAACGATGAAAATAAGGTATTTCTGCAGCCTAAGACAACCAAAATTGTTAGAAGGACAACTACATATTTTATAGTGTCTTTAACATAGAAGAGAGCAGCAAAAAATTACATGCTGCAGCCTGGGAATTGAGAAATGGCAATTTTCAAGCCAGGAAATATTTCAGATCCTTTAAAACCCATTTCTAACACTGCCAACCTGTAGATCTACAAGTCCTGAATATTAAGGGTAATATTAGATTGATTGTGGTTTTAGTTGGCCTTCCAAGATTATTTCACTTGTATGGTGGTGTGGAAGATCTTCCCAGTTGCTAGGATGTAACCTTTAGACACAGGGTGACCTTTCCACATTGAAAATGTAAGTACCGGTACACAACCAATAGGTAGTATTAGATCATTACTTTTATACAATTTCCGACAGCAATTCACTAACATTTCTCACACTACATGTGACCCCCAATATTTGCACTCTCAGGCGTATTAACAACGTAATGAAGTAATGGTACAAGTAACGTTATGACCACACACAGTCACGGAAGAATTTTAGCCTCAGTCATAATGACCTTCAGATGAAGCAACCCATTCTATCGGAGGGTATGGGATGTCATTGTTCTTCAGACAGCCTTTTTGAAAGTAGAACATCACTTTTTTTTCAGAAGAGCTGCGTTTTTAAATCAAACTCTGTATTTTTTGTGTAGTTACATAAAAATATCATAAAACTCAAACCAGTTGCAGCCCTCGACATAAAAGGCGATCGAACCGGTCGATCGCCTGTCAATCACCTGAAAAAATATTTGGGGGGTCAAAATGTCGGTCACCATAACAGCGGTTGGAGATCGATTTCGTTTGGAAACAGTTACAGTGCCGATAGAGAATGCCCCCGTGGCAGTTAAATGCGCCGTCCGCGTGCAGGTTCAGTTTAAGCTCTTATAGCTGAGCGCATGTGCTTAGTAGTTCCATGTATATGTCCGATAGCAAGAGAAATCACAATATGTAGCCTATAGGGGATTACGTGATCACTTTGACCCTCCGGTGACGTGACCTTGTTTTGGGCTCGGGAAAGAAATTATTGCAACAGAGCGGACAAGATGACATGTTTTCTTCCTCTTATACCAGGAGACAAGCTAAGTACAGCCCTTGCAATTAGCCTTGGTAAAATTGGGTAGGCTATAATAAAGGTACTATGGGAGTCCAAACTCTATGCCAATGTTTATTGTCTTATTAGCATTCAACTGTCAACACGTGGGCAAGGAAATTTCCACCCTGGCAGACTTAAAGCTGGGTGACACCGAGTGTTTTATAACTAACAATTCAAGAGAATATACATTTCTTATCAGCGAATAGGATGTTTTACACATGTATTTTGATATGGAGGATTCTGTGGACGTACTGCTTTTTTATGGAGATATACGATCAGAATAAGCGTCTGAAGTGGAGGGGTAAATGTGATTGAACGGATTCTACTGACTGCTGGCTGATATACGTCATAGATGACGAAGTTCATACGGGTCATTTGTACGAAAGCATTGCAAATCAAGACAATTATCGCCGAAAAGATTTCTGGGAAGTCAGTCGTGCGAACCTAAACAAAAGCATTTTAACTTGACATGGACATAGAATGATTTTTACAGATTATAGTCGTGGATGATTCATTTTTTTGCTTGTAGGCCTATAAAGCCTTGACGTTAGTTGATTTCTCAAAAGTGACATACGATCCGCGTGCAGGTTCAGTTTAAGCTCTTATAGCTGAGCGCATGTGCTTAGTAGTTCCATGTATATGTCCGATAGCAAGAGAAATCACAATATGTAGCCTATAGGGGATTACGTGATCACTTTGACCCTCCGGTGACGTGACCTTGTTTTGGGCTCGGGAAAGAAATTATTGCAACAGAGCGGACAAGATGACATGTTTTCTTCCTCTTATACCAGGAGACAAGCTAAGTACAGCCCTTGCAATTAGCCTTGGTAAAATTGGGTAGGCTATAATAAAGGTACTATGGGAGTCCAAACTCTATGCCAATGTTTATTGTCTTATTAGCATTCAACTGTCAACACGTGGGCAAGGAAATTTCCACCCTGGCAGACTTAAAGCTGGGTGACACCGAGTGTTTTATAACTAACAATTCAAGAGAATATACATTTCTTATCAGCGAATAGGATGTTTTACACATGTATTTTGATATGGAGGATTCTGTGGACATACTGCTTTTTTATGGAGATATACGATCAGAATAAGCGTCTGAAGTGGAGGGGTAAATGTGATTGAACGGATTCTACTGACTGCTGGCTGATATACGTCATAGATGACGAAGTTCATACGGGTCATTTGTACGAAAGCATTGCAAATCAAGACAATTATCGCCGAAAAGATTTCTGGGAAGTCAGTCGTGCGAACCTAAACAAAAGCATTTTAACTTGACATGGACATAGAATGATTTTTACAGATTATAGTCGTGGATGATTCATTTTTTTGCTTGTAGGCCTATAAAGCCTTGACGTTAGTTGATTTCTCAAAAGTGACATACGATCGCCTCCTGATGTTGAGGTAATGAATCAGTGATTACCGCGGTTTTATTTTTAGGATATCGGGACTGGTGGATTCTACGATTTACCGTATAGTAGACTGATAGTATACAGCCATTGTAGGCTTTGGACAAATTTTAAGACTGCCAAATGAGGCGATCGACATGGGCGATCGAACGGTTATCTGACAGCTTTGAGGAGAACGAATTTCCGATCACCAAAGTCCAAAATCGGGAGAACAATTTTCCGATCACCATATTTTACCTTATTTCGAGGGCTGCAGTTGTGTGTGTTATAATGGATATTACTCTTCAAGTCTTGGTTATTGATTTTGGAGTGGAGTGATATTCATCTTAACACACTGGTTCTCGTTAGATAACCTTGATGTACAATGTTTTTAGAATTGGACAGTACAAAACTTCTTAAAACTATGGATTAAGTAAAGTTGTCGGAGGAGCTTCGTTAAATTCTTCAAACCTGTAGATTCATATATGTGTCCACTGATACAAGGTAGCCTTTGTATTCCATACCCCACTTCAACTTGACCATCACAGGTTTTCCTGTTAAAGCATTCAGGAAAGGCTTTGGGTTCATAGGCAAAGTCTGCAATTTAACAAGGATATATCATTAGATGACATGATGATGCATTTGTTATTTTTTCATATAATAAAACATATATATGAGCCAAGCTGAAGCAGAGGAGACATTTTCTTGATACAGTAAGCATTGAAATCACATAAAATTGTCTCTTAACATGAAAACTCTCTATATCCTCTATTATTCACTTATCTATCCTTATTTTCTTTACGGCAATACACTATGGGGCAACACTTATCAAACCCATCTTCATCCTCTACTTCTCCTACAGAAATAGTACATAAGGAAAAACGTCGATAACAACCATCAAAGTACTTAAATTAAACATTTCACGTTAATAACCACCAGTGACCCTCAAGTGATGTTGGAGTAGCTATTGTTAGATCAATAATGGCATATTTTTACTGCTCTCTAATAAATGATGGTAGATTTAGGTAAAAAAAAAACATGGCGACAAACTTGAAGTGGGAAGATTGCTTCAGAATATGTGGGTCAGTCATGCAATCGCATGTCATTTCTTAGACAAGAAATTGGCTAAATTGCATCACACAACTACTCTATACCGCACCTAAATTTTAGTCACCAATGGTTGGATAAAACTAATGACTTAATGGGGCAGCCTTGTGAATGCCATCTGGCGCTTATTCTCTGTTGTAACATCATATTCAAATTTCAAATATTCGCTTATGAGGGGATGAAACATACATTGGACTAAATGAATTCTACCCTTTCCATCTAAACTAGTCTAACGTTAACATTTTCTCTCCCTTTATAGGATATTTTGAGCCATCAAGAAGAGTAAGAATTTGTTGATTGATATTTTATGTCGCACTCAAGATGATCACTTATTTGGCCGTGTTGACATGTTCAGTGGGCTGTTTACCAGGTTGGGGAAAGTCGCCGATCGACGGGTTGTCCATCGATTGACGGACAAACCGTCGAATGACGGACAATAGAGCCCGTCGATCGGTGGCCGTGGGTTAAGTTTGGACAAAAATGACAATTTCCTCTCTCTCTGCCATCATTCGCGTTTTCGCCGAACTATCGAGTTCTACGACAACAGTGAATGTCCCAAGCTTCTTGTTAATGGCTAACTTCTAACTTCAAAGTCAACTCGCCGCGTGCGCCACAGCCGGTGAAATTTATTTCTTAAAAGTCTAAAACAAATTACGCCATTTTTAGCAAGTGTTTTAAAATAAACCGATATATCTACTCACATGCTTCACCTATCCACGTGTAGTGCACGCTCTGTAGTTTCCAAAAATTACCACGAGGAGTAAATCCATGCCGAAGTTAGGCGGAAATTGTCGGAAGAACTAGGAACGACATCTACCAAAAATGGTACGGCAAAGGTCAACTGAGGTCAACCAGAAGAGTGACAGGAAGTTCCATATTAGTGCTGCACTCCTCCAGTTCTTCAACAATTTCCGCCTTACTTCGGCATGGATTTACGCCTCATGGTCATTTTTGGAAACTACAGAGTGTGCACTACACGTGGATAGGTGAAGCATGTGAGTAGATATATCGGTTTATTTTAAAACACTTGCTTAAAATGGTGTAATTTGTTTTAGACTTTTAAGAAATAAATTTCACCGGCTGTGGCGCACGCGGCGAGTTGACTCAGGGATTCATACACGTCCGATTTACTTACCGATATTCGGTTCGTAAAATTGAGTTTAAAACTGAATTTGGTGTTGAAAAACTCAATATTTTCAGTTTAAAATTTCCTTTTGAAAACTAAAATTTCCAAACTCAATTTGGGCGTGAAAAACTCAATATTGTTTGATTGATATCCACTGTTTATGATGAAAAAATCTAAGTTCAAGGTAAAAGTTTGTTTAGAAACCGCTGTCAAACGACAGTGGCCGTCATTCTCTTGTTGTTGTTGTTGTTGCCTCGTTTTCAGTGTCTCCACAACATGGCTTATTTTGCAATTTAGAAGTCTTTTTAATTACCTAAACATTTCTAAAAGAAGCTGATTTTGATGTATTGAGAAATTTTGGGGAGTATTACCCACAATAATCGTAATAATTCACGACTTGTTATATTTATTCAGCTGTTTTTGGTCGTATAGAAAATAAAAGGGGAGACAACTAGTGTCTTAAAACATGAAATAAGTTAGTTACCTCACCTGAACCATAGTTCTCAAATAGTTGTAACTAAATATTTGTGTATTTTTTTATTGTTGCACATGAAGAAGAGATTAGGGATAACTTTGATCTACGTTTGACATTACATATATATTATTATCATTAGTTTTTTGTCATACCTGATTTTTTTCTTGGAATTCATACTTTCATGAAAAAAGGAATATTAAATTGGAACTGGTTTGTAACATAGATTTTAACTCAATTTTAACCCTAAAATGGTCGGTAAATTTTAAAAAAACTGAATTTTGCCTTCTAAAAAACTGAATTTTTCAATTTTGGTTTGTAAATTTTGGACTTCTATGAATCCCTGTGACTTTGAAGTTAGAACTAGCCATTAATAAGAAGCTTGGGACATTCACTGTTGTCGTAGAACTCGATAGTTCGGCGAAAACGCGAATGATGGCAGATAGAGAGGAAATTGTCATTTTTGTCCAAACTTAACCCACCGATCGACGGGCTCTATTGTCCGTCATTCGACGGTTTGTCCGCCAATCGATGGACAACCCGTCGATCGGCGACTTTCCCCAACCTGTTTACCTAGAGAAAACCCATTCATCTTGGAATCTCCTGCCAAACTTACATCTAGGTTTATAAAATTAAAAATTAAAATGGAGGAAACCACCAATTTTACTGTACTTATGTAATTTTGCTTTATTGTGAAACAGTATTGACTATTCTGTCTATTATGTATGATAATAAGCCTAACCCTCGAGAATTGGAACCCTTATAATGCCCACCCGATCAGCGGAATCTTCTCACCCACTCTTTGTTCTGAATCTAATATATTTGAGAGAAAAAAACAAGGAGCGGAAACCACCTAAGACTTTGAAATCAGAGCTTATTACTCACCGCCATTGTTAAAGTTGTGTTGTTTTTATCTGCCTGCAGAGAGAATTCGTAATCGTAGGAATTTCGGTCAAGTTTTCCCGAAAAACTGAATCTTCACGTTGTGCCGGCGTCGATTGCGCATGCGAAGTAAGCCATGAGCGCGAGGAAATGCAAAATGAAAATCGGATTTTAAGAAAGGCGCAAATGCATTATTTTAAACCAATCAATAAAAATTATGTTGCAAGGAATGACAGATTCTAAAATGTAAAATAGAATTTTGAAATAATACGTAGAAAAAGTGTATACACATTTGAACCAATTGTCGGAGAATATTGATCATAAATTGTGATTTTTTTCCCCCGAAATTTGAATTAGTTGGACTTTTGAATGTTACCACAGAAAGGAAAAAATACCAACATGGTTTGAAACTGTCAGTGTCAACAACATTTTAGCATTACTGATCTCACTAACAAGCGTATAATGGGCGTTGTGTGGTATGAACTCTCTACAATTTATGCAATCAATTTAATTTAGCTAACTCTTTTTCGCTCCACCTCAACAACAATTAATGCATTAGACCGGCAAAGTTAGTAGCCTGAGGGGACCAGTTATCGAGGGTAAATGTGCCATTCATCGATCGTCAAATAAAATGGCCATAGTCATAATAATATAACTTTGGGGGCGCCAAGATGTACCTGTTTGTTACTTATTTAATATAATTTAACATCGCTGGGTGACTGTGTTTTCTTTATCGGAGGGAAAAGGTCAGCCTGGTGTCTGACTGGAAATTCAACAGCGAGGGAACCAGTTATCGAGGGTTGAAGAAAAAAGTCAGTTTTTGATAATTAAAAAAAAAATGTCCACACATAAGCACGTTTATCGGATATAATGGACATACTACAGTAAACTAGACAAGTTCTTACTTTCTTTTGTATGAAAATAGGCCACTTTCAAATGCCAAAACCTCGCACCGGTAAACGAAAACCATGAGCAGAACGAAAACATTTAGGGAGCGGTCATTTATGTTTTTGCTTGTGTTAACCCATACTATGAAGGTACTTGGATATCCAAATCAATGAATGGCCCCCACTCAATCAACTGACCTAGATTCTAAAGTCGCGCAAGAAACTCACTTTCCGCAAAATTTTAATAATTATTTTTCATGCAGTATAATGTTCAGTGATTTATGTGGTTTTAGTAGCTAATATTTGTTCAACTTTTTCATAATTTATTGATTTTTAAGACTTGTGTTGCACGGTCTATTTTTTGCCGATCGATTGATGGCAACATTGTCTGCTCAAACAATTGAAATCGCGGACCAAATCACAAAATCTGCACTTTGAAAATGAACGAAACTACGAATTGTAAGTACGAGTGAAATTTTGTTTTATTTCTTAGAGGACTTTTCTGTCTACAATCAATAATGTACCTAACCCTCGATAACTGGTACCCCTAGGCTATACTATAACATCTGAGCCTGAGTGCGGCTACTCAGCCAAGGCCACCCATCGTCAATATACTTTGGCCACAGAGTTGGGAGATCTCCAACTACACAGCCTACAGACATTACAGGTGTTCTATTGGACAGGATATAGAATAGGTCCGACACTTTGAAAACTTCTTCAGTCAATAAGAAATGGTCGGTGATCAGAAAAAGTTTATGATATCCAGGGGGGCAAGCCCCCCTAGAACCCCCTAACTTTTCTTTTTCTTTTCTTTATGAATTTTTAATAACGAAGAAATTAAAAAGGAAACTAGGGGTTGTACTGTAAGTTCCAGGTGACGGACCTATTCTATATTCGCACCGTTCTATTCAACTAGGCAGGTCGGGTCAATTTTAATCATCCATAGTTTGTTTCTAAAACCTATACCAAACTATTCTTAAAGGGGCATGAGCTGCCAAAATGTTGATATTTTGAGGTTGAAACAGAACGTTGAAATTACTGGAAAATTACTGGAAAATATACGATAAAGTATTGTTTTGAACTAACTTTGGCTTAGAATGAATGAATGGTCGTCCCGGTTATTTAAATTTTGTTTAATTTTTAACACGTTTTCGGTTTGTACAGGCCACATACTGTATGGATTTTCCTCATTCCAATGCCAATCATTTAGTTTTTCGATGGCCTTCAAAGCCTCTTACTGTCGTCACGATCAGAAATTATGATAAAAGTGTGAATTTTGGCAGCTCATGCCTCTTTAACATAGTTATAAGATGTAATTAGAATTCCGTTTGACATTTATGATCGTATTTACTTAGAAAAATGATATTTAATAAATCAGGGGAGACCACTTTTGTCTCTAAATATGGGCCTTTTCCAAGCATTTATATGAATGGTAGTTATTTTTCTGTTCAAGCGAAAATGAGCAAACAGGGTCCAATGAAAGGACCCTGAAAAAATATACAGACTACACTTTTTGTTTTATTTTTAACTTTTGAGACTCACACTTGCTTTTTAACTTTTATGATCGAATACCTTGTACCAACATTTGATGACGTCACCGACCTGCCTAATTCAACATATTATTAATAGTAGGATAGTCACCTCGGGCTATAGCCTATAGGAAGGCTAGCCAAATAAGTCTGTTAGTCGCACTCATGAGTCTCTTTCCTGTGTTACCTATTGTTGGTCAGTAACACTCATTTGTGTCTCATCTATTCCGCAAAGGCGCAATATGTTCAGTGGACTGAAGTTATTCTGATACGCCCGCATAGGCTTCTATGTTCTTCAAATTTCAATACCACATCGACATAGGGTGTTTTACTTACTTGCCGGTCAGGAAGACAATTTACTGAACAGGAAGGCTATCTTACACTAACAGTTTATGATATTCTTATGACATTAAGTAATATGATGTAGACAAAGCCAAGAGATGTGAGCTGAATGAATATGTTAAGATACAGTATAGGCTAGCCCTATGTGGTATGTGAAAAAGATTCCAGGTAGGGGTATACAGGGTTTTCCCTGACTCCCAAAATCTTGGGGCTCATTGGACCCCCCATCAGATAAAAAATAGGGTCCAATATATATTAGATGGGGTCCAATACACATTATTGTATAATATTCTGCTATTTATTTGCATCCTACGAGACCATTTTCTTTGCAATTTTTTTATCCAAGTGAGAAAAGGAGGGTCAGAGATGCAGGTTTTAAAGGTCCGGTAAATCCCTGTGTACATGTTTATCTCTGTGTGAATAGCAGTTCTCTTCACCTCAACCCTAAAGCTGGCAACTGCGGCATTTATTGATGTAAACTTGAAATAATCTTGAGTGTGATGTAGATATCTGGAAATGTTGAATTGTTATGTTTGTTTTTTCACTACACAGTGTTATTCCTTACCCTGTTCCTGAAGAGAAGAGTGGTCAGCAGGTGGTTGACAATTTACAGAAACAAGTGGAGTTATTAGGAGCAGTTAAATCAGGGATCCATTCTGTAGACTGTGAAACATATCAGTCCAACCTACAACATTGTAAGAACAGATCTCCTTGTTAAGCAGAGCTTTTGTGACCCAATACTGATTAGGTTTAGATACATGTAGAGTGTTGAATTTTCGAACAAGCCTTCCCCCAATGTGTCACAGGTTTAAATTGAATCCTGGGTCATAGTGTGTGTGTTTCCATAGGATGTCACCATACCTGTTGAGCCCCTATAGTCAATTACCATGACCAAGATATATGTGCATAACAACATAATTTTGGACACCCACTTCTGTAGAGAATAGCTTTTTACTTAAGTTCCAATTCCATTTGAAAGGCTGCCCAAACTGTCCAGTGTTATTAAATAGATTGGAATGCTGGGAACCAGCTGGTACCAATGGTAGTTCCTTATATGTCACACTATATACAGGCCTTTGATGAATAAGTTTTTTGTTTCTGTAATTTTTGAAGAACTGCAACAGCAGGCTACAGGAACCGATTGTTACCGTGAAACCCTATGGCCTGCCTTTGCTACATTTACTTTACGGTAGCTTTTGTGGATTGTCAACTAAGCAATCAACCAGATTCAGTATAGAGATCAACTTTTTTTAGTAAAAACCCTGGCTTCAATCAAGATTTCATTTGCCGTAATATGTGACAGTGCAGCATATTCCTTGCATATGCAATGACATATACTTGTCACATTTGACGGACAATTTAGAAATTTGCATTAAATACAGATTGTTCTTCAGTGGGTTTTAGCTTTGATGAACTAGGAATTTTTAAAACTTGCCAACCATTGAATTTCAAAGGTTCATAAATAGTCTACAGTATATCTTTTATCATTTCGTTTCAGTACAAAGAACAGTGAATGTTCTACACAATTCTGAACAGCCAGCCAGCAGTTTTGGTGTGCTCGATACAGGGACAGCCCTTGTGGCCGATCACCTCTTTGATTGCTTGATAAATAAACTCAAAGGGGTTTACCAACAGAAGAAAGGAGCTAAGATAGAGGCCAGGGGCCAGCGGTATGAATTTGGGGACTTCATCATCAAAATAGGATCAGTATCAATGGGGCCCAGTTTTAGAGGAGTGCTTTTTGAGGTGAGATGGATATTCACGCTTATTGATCACATTATTAAGGGCTCGCTTTTCAAAAGTGCAATACGCTTCAAACAGGTTTAACTGTGTAAAGTCACACCAGGACTTGTTTCTTGCGCGACGTCATTAACCTAGGTCAACCTAAATACACCTTTGAACTACGCAACCCATTATTCTTTTTTCGCTGGTTGACATAAATTTAGTCCATATTAAACTGGCGACTGTTGTCCAGATTGGTGAGTTTCCAGCTTATATCGACTGTCCAAAGTCCATTAGCCAGTTACTTTTCAATGGTGTAGGGACATTGGTCTCTCAACGGACACAGGCCTTCATCAATGGGTCGCTGTTTCAAATCCAAGAATTAAGAGATTTCCAAGTGGATTTTTTTTCCATCCTCGTATGTGAAAGGGTTCCCAGGATTGAGAATAGAATATATAATTCCTTGAGGTTTCCTCAGTTTCGCTCTAAGAGTTGTCAGGTACTCAGCAACACTTGGGGGTTTCCTCAGGGCATAGTTGAAGAGCCTGGTTTCCTCACAAAATAAAACTGGCACCACTACCATGTAAATGAAATAGTGTGGAGGACATCATCCATCAATCAATCTTGACTCCTGAATTAATGTGAATTTTGATAACTTATACGCTGTTAAATTATCTTTATTTCTAGGGATTGAAACCCTTTTTTTTATCATCTTAGGTGGAGTATTGTCCTTGCTCTGTACCTGGAGAATGTTGGAATCTGATGAAGGAGTTTATGTCAAGCATTGTGGGTAATTTGGTGGACACGCCTCCTGCGTACCTTAAAGCTCGCAGTGACCAGGAGTACACACCTGTCGATACGATCAATCAATATCTAGAACATTTTAATAACTTCAGAAAGTCTGTACCGTCACAACAGCAGATGAGATGACATTTATCACACATGGAAATTTTTCATTATTCATAAAAGTAAAAACATTACTGAGTGGATTTTTTTACTTTGGGGAAACAGTTGCCAGGGACTGGCAACGTTGACATACATGTGAAAAAATCTTCAGCGTCGCCGTGGAGTAAAACATCAATCAATCAATTTATTGTTCGTCAGATTCTCATTTCCATATTCGATGCCATGCAGATCAAATGGTCAAAATGGTGTACAGTGCAGAGACTGATAGTCGAAAAATCTGTACAGTGTTGGACTTTTTTCCTCTCTTGTTTTTTTCCTTGACTCTCAATATTATATCAGTCAGCCTTAGAACAGTTGTGTAGACTGAGACACTGGGTAAAATCCAGACAGGAGAAAATGGTTATAAAAATTACAGGAGATTAACTCGGGAACATTTATAATCAGTGGGAGGGCATTTTCACTATATTCATTATTTATCATCTAATAACATACATTTCATTCAAGTGATCATTTTATTGTCGCATACATCTCATGCCAAATATATGTGCATTTTATAGATATCAAGGTCAGTTTTTATTTATTCATCATATCTAAAGTGATAGATTGATGTTTTACGCCACACTCAAGATTATTTCCTTTATATGCCAATGTTGCAGGTTAAGTGAGAGAAAAATCTTCGCCGATAGGAAACCTCAACCTTCGGCATGTACCTGGCAACTCTTCTGCTTACGGCGATCAAGATTTATTCAATTTTTATTTGGTCTAAATGGGATTTGATCCGTGATGGAACGCCTGTGCTGGACTAAGGGCTATCCACACTCAAAACGGCTGAGCCCCTTGATCATATCTAAACAGGGCCAGAAATAGCCAATGTCTACCTGCAGGAATGCTAAAGAGTTTGTTGGGGAGGCAAATTTGGAAGAGATGCGCCGATGCAATTTAAATGGCCTAACATTAAAACGATTGATTGTTTGGTGATTTACGCCGCGCTCAGATTGTTTCAGTTAATGTATATACCGGCGTTGCCAGTTTTATTGTGGGAGGAAACTGGGCTCTATGCCCTGAGGAAACCCATGACCTTCTGGGAGTAACTGGCAACCATCCCACAAAGGTAGTTTGAAATGAAAAAACAATCAGAAAATTTTCCAATTATTTTTGGACGGAGTGGGATTTTAACCCGCGACCCATTGGTGGAAGGCTGTTCGGATTGTGCGTCCAACGTTCTACTTACTGAGTCACGTAGGCATTAAAACGAAGCTTAATGGCTAAGAGCCTTAGGTTTATGAAAACTTTTTGGGGAGTCTGTTTTGTTGTTGAAATGAATTTTGGATGTAAAATTTCTTGTGACAAGTGTTTTATTTAAAATTTACACATTATTCAGCGAGTAATAGTTACATGAATAACATAATACGTCATGGTTTAATATTCTGGATCAGCTGATTTCTGAACTGATTAAACCTGCTGTACAGCTGATGTGAAGTTTCCATTTCCAAAAAACCTGGTTTGATTGATTGATCTTTGGCAGAGTGATAGTCTTTCATGACAACACAACCCCTACAACACTGGGTTACAGGTTATCATTATCATGCCCTTAGATGTGAAGAAATACTGTTATTTACTGGGATGTACGGTAAGGTAGTTGTTATAAGCAACAAAGACTCAAAAATGTACTCATACATCTCGGCATACATTTGTTTTTTTTCACAGTTAATACGAGTAACTGGCTTTACAGATATTTTTCATCTCAAAGTCAATCCTTTTTTCAAGTCTTTCATGACAACACAACCCCTACAACACTGGGTTACAGGTTCAAATCCGACTCAGCCATAAGTAAACAAGAGTCATCAGAAGAGGACATATCCTGCATTATCTTAACTCATGCCCTTTGATGTGAAGAAATACTGTTATTTACTGCTTAAAGAAAGACTGACAATAAATTTCCTGCATGGTTTATGTTGGATATTTTTGGGATTATTATGGGTTCTATTTGGACAAGTTTTGAGGAAATCTGATGAAAACTGTAGGAGGAGATGCGTTGACAAACTCTCACTGTCTATATATTCACAGTGTCAATAAAGGGCAATAACTTAAAAAATAATTGAATCAACACAAATAGGAGGTGCGCATCTTGGTAACAAACATGCCCACCAAGTTTTGTAGAAATCCGATACAAGCTGTAGGAGGAGATGCGTTTACAAGGTTTCGGACAGACAACCCTATCGATATATCCCAGTCTTCACAGGTCTATAAGTCTCTTTGAGGCATGGTTGGCAGAGTAATAGTCCCTCAGTGCGACACAGCCCATATACCTGGAGAAGAGTTGTCATGGAATTCGCCAACGCTTGGGGAGATCCCTCAGGGCAAAGTTAAACAGCCGGGTTTTCTACCAAAATAAACCTGGTAGTGCCACCGTATAAGTGGAATAATCTTGAGTGTGAAGAAAAACATCAGTCAATTTTAGTGGATGGGACTGGAGATGATTGGTACTTCATGTCAACCTCCAGATAGCTGAACTAATGTAGAAGAGATTACCAGTTTTAAACACAGGTTCTATGACCTATTATAAGAGCTTATAGCGAGCATTAATTGTTATGTACCTACTACCTGGGTACCATCTGAGGTTAATAACACAACTCATTCAAAGTCTTCTTTTTAATTAACAAAATATATTTACAAATCCTACACTCATAATTAATATTTGTATCACAAAGAGTTATCAAATTTAAAACAAGGAGAAAAGACAGACATCCTATGTGTCTTGTGTAATAGAGAACTAACCACAGGCACATATTTGGAATAAAACTCTCATCAATTAATGGTAGGAATTTTACTAAACATCAGTAACTTAAGACTTTAATTTTAGGAGACCGTTAACATCTTCTACAAGGCCACTTGTACTTATACAAACTTCTTAAAATCACATTATATCTTAATAAGAATGGGTTAAAAAAGATTGAAAAAAAGGAGAATATACCAACAGTAGAATTTGATAAATAGCACCAAGTTATACAATCAAATAAACTCAGCAAGGAAACTATGAAATTCTACAATAAATCTAATTTTCTTTGCCAAATCCATATATGGTCATTACTCAGGAATGATCAATCAACACTTTATGTAAGTTTTTAAACCCCAAGTTAATTGTATAAGATTGGCACTATTTTTGTAAACAAACCTTGTACTTTTAAAAATTTAAGCAACACTATATTGTACTTGACCGAAAAATTGTAAGAAAAGATTTATTAAAAAATGTCACAGACACATAACAATAGAGTTCATTTGATTTACATAACTGATTTATTTTACAGGTCAGCTTTTCTTCCCCCTTCTTTGTAATAGATTTCTTGTATAACGATGTTCCTACATTTAGCAAATGACATTCAAAGTGGAACGTTTTTAAAAAAAGGTATTAAAAACTCCATAGTAAGTAATAAATACAAAAAAAATACTGGACCTAATGATGCTTGAAAGTTGGTAATAAATCAACAGACATGATCATTAGCAGTTGGGACGGATAAATATATAATTTTACAGGAGATTTTCGTATAAGGTTGCCATGGTTACAAGGCCAGTTTTTCTTCATCATATTTCTCCTTACTTTCATTGATTAGTGTACTGTGAGCAATTTCTCTGAATTCTGCTAACTGTTGTTGTTGATTATCATCAAGGGCATCAAGTCGTTGTTTTAACAAACGTAAATCTTCCTGGTGCTGTTTTTCCTGTAATTAGAAAATTAAACCATACTAATAATTGCCTGTGCATAACAATACAGACTGATACTATATTATAGTATCATATTAGAGCTTTGGACTTAAATGGGTAATGATGATACAACCGCGTATATAATACTAAATATGACTGATTGATTGTTTGCTGTTAAATGATGCACTCAATATTATTTCCTTTATATAACTGTTCACAAACAACTATGTGGTGATGTCTTCATTTTTTATCATTAGTATGGAATCCACGTTTAAAGAGAGTTTCAAACATTTCTTATTATTTCCCTTATATAACTGAGTTGCTGAAATTTGACAAATATGCTTCAGCTGGTTTACCTGTTCTGAGAATTGAGGTAGAGACTGATCTAAAGGCATTGTAATCATTCCAAATGACATGTCTCCTATAGAAACTTGCTGTACTGTACCACTACCCAATAACACGTTACGGAATTCATTATGGCGCCTCTGTAACTCCTTCAACTGTTTCTTCATCTTGTTGTAAATATCTTGAGGTACAGATTTTCTGAAAAATAAAGGTCGATCCATGTTAATTTAGTCCTGAAGGTTTTTATTTAAAGTAGAAAATATATATCTTAAGGTGACAAGAGCTGCCAAATATTGAGCAATTGTCGTTCAAACAGAATAAGCTGATTGTCATTTCGTCATGAAGTACGCAATAAGAGCTTTCTGTTGATACCAATCTTAGGGATGTACGGTAAGGTAGTTGTTATAAGCAGCAAAAGACTCAAAAATGTACTCATACATCCAGGCATACATTTGTTATTTGTACAGTTAATACAAGTAACTGGCTTTACAGATATTTTTCATCTCAAAGTCAATACTTTTTTTTCAAGGTTCTTCACAAAAGGGATTTATGAAAAAAGGTTGAATTTTGGCAGTTCATGCCAATTTAATAAGGTCTCAAAGACATATTAGAAAGAACAGTCAAATCATGCATATCTGAATAAAATAATATTAATAAAACAAGAGCAAATATGGTAAGAAGTTAAATTGATTTTTGGTTTATTATGCATGTCAAATGACTTCATCGCAATAACAATAACGGCAAGATTTTTTGAGGAAACAACTTGGAATCCTGTGAGATAATGTCAATTTTGGAATGATTGTTTCATGTTTCACTTCGCACTTAGATTATTTCACTTATATGGTGGCGTTGCCATGTTTAGGGGGGAGGAAGTAGTAACTCTGGATAATTTATTACATTGAGTTGAGTTTTCTGATCATTGCCCGGAGCAAAATCTTGACCACCTGTGATTACCTGGTAACTCTTCCACAAAAGGCAGCCAAATGAAAAATCCTCTCCGAAATTTTGGAATTTTTATAACCCATCGATGGAGTGTCTGAGAATTTAAGTCAAATGTACAAACAAAAAAGCCATATCAATACATAATACTTACTGTAAGGCAAGCTTTTCTAATTCTAACTCTTCTGTTTTTGCCTCCAGAATTTGTGTTTTGTCTTTTAAATTATTCATGATCTTGTGGCATTTCTTCTTATACTAAATACAGAAAGAAACAAACATATTTTACAATAAAAGAAGTCACAGTACAGATTCCTTGTCAGACAAAAAAAATAAATATTTTACCGATGAAAACATTTTAGTTTTTGTTAATAGCTGTCAACTTATTCGAAAGGTGATTTCAAGTTCATACAAGAGCTTGAAAATGATGTTTATTAACAATCTTAAGCCTCATATCTGAGCAGCGGAAATTGTTTTTTTTTAAACCCGAGCGGCTATAATACTCTTACAACCTCTTGCACACTGATCAGTCTTAACATCATTAGGCAGTGCTCCCAATAAAGGGCGTCAATCAGGACTGTTCACATTAAAATGTAATTATCTCACATTTAGTAAGAAGCTTTTCTTTCAAAAGGCATTTTACATGGATTTCGTTGTACTCAGTTTGAAATCTCAAAACGACACTTAAATGATTGGATAAAGTGTCCCAAATCAGAAGCAGTGAACATTTTTTTCTGCAAGTTTCGGTGAAGTTTTGCCAGCCAGCCAGCATAATGTGATGGTATAGGTCCCTTCTAATCAAGTGATCTCATCAATCTGAGAGTGGATTAAGACTAATCAATCGGAAAGTAGGCTGAAAGATGAACCAATCAACAAGAATGGTCCTAAAATTCAATCTGACATTTGGATTGGCAGCATAATCTTTTAAGCTTATTGATCAAATCAGTCAGCCTGATGTTAACTATAGTTCAAGGGTTTCCCAGATGTTTGTGTCATAGCCACTCACCTTTTTATGTACAGTAGTGACTTTGGATAATTTATTGCTGAGTTGAGTTTTCTGATCGTTTAATTGATGTACTCTAGAATCCAACTCAGATTTTTCATCTAACCACGAGGCCCTCTGCTGAGCGAGAACTTTATCATTACTATCTTGGGCACGCCCTAACTGCTCTCTCGTCATGCGTAGCTCTTCCTTTAGCAAATCCACAGCATTTCGAAGTTTACAGTTTGTATCAAGCACCCCCTGTTCAGCACTATTCTGACTACTTAGTTCTGTCTCTAAAACATTAATGCGGGATTTCAACTCTGAGTTCTCTCCCCTTTCTCTTTCTAGCTGTGTTTGAAGTGAGTCTTGATTCTGTAAACGGGCCCTGTGAGGAAAGGTAAGAAATGTAAGTAACAGCCAAACACTGTAACCGTTGAGAATAAAAAGGGCTGCTCCATAATGAGAATCTCGTATACAAAAGACAGATGTAATTATTACTTGTTTTTAATAGTAATAGCTTAATCCTTCTCGGAATGAAACCACATGATTTGCAAGTCATCTTGTTAGCTTCATTAAAATGTATTTAGTTTGACTAGTTTGTCTCGAGTTGACTAAGATAAACTGAATCTAACACCACACAGGATTAAGTTTTAGAGTGACATAAACTGTCAAAAGGTTGCAAATGAAAAAAAAAGGGAATAAGTGATCTTTTGCCTTTGTACAATTACTAAATAAAAACATACTTCATCACTAGAGCTTCCCTTTCAGCAGCCTCTTTGGCGTCATTTGCAAACTTGATTCGATCTTCTGTCTTTTCTTTATCTGCTTCTTTCTGGGCATCTTGGTCAATTCTCCGCCTGTCTATTTCCTGTAGTTTGGTTTCCAGCTCTAATCTGTAATAAAATAAAGCTATTTTAGTGGCAATACTTGGAAGGACCGACGAAATAAATCCAAACAAATACATTTACCATATTTCTTCTAAAGATTCAGCCATTCTAATGGCCGAAATTTTCAATTGAGTCAGACAAAAACAGAGATGTGGGGTTGTGTTTAAGGATAACCATTTTCACAAACTGCTCGACGGATCATATTGCCTTAAATTCCCTCTAATGGGCAAATTTGTCTGGCCAAAATTAGCATATTTCTTTTCTATTGAACAAATCCTTATGGGGGAAAAAAGTGGCTGAATCTTTAGACGAAATACGGTATATCAATAGAAGGTTTATAGGTCAATAATGTCTTGCCAACATGTCTATATAGCTTTTCTAGTAGAAACAGAGATCATTCTGGTTAATATCCTCTTCAAAAATATATCAACGAGATAACAATAAAAAAACCGACCCTGATATTCAATACTGAAGTTATAGGGTCTCTAATCAACGAGTGAGTGATAAATGGATTTCTGGTTGGATTGTGTTTTAACCAATTTTGACTAAACATCAACGTAGTCAACTGGTTCTTTGATCGGAAAAGCTATAAATTCTCTGCTTAATTGCTTCTCCTAAATGGTATATTTATGATCCCAAAAACACACGAGCACAGGGAAAATCTTCTGGTCTAAAATAACCATGGAGACAAGTTTTTAATTGTGTTAAAAGGGGTATATCATTTATACCTTTATACCTAATCATAAGTTGTTATAATAAACTAAAACCCGTTATATTTCATTAGGTTGACGGCAGGTTTGGCTTCAGTCAGAATTTTCTGGAACACAATATATTGACAATGTTTGCGCATAGTCAGCTATGACAAGAATATCGGTAAACTGAGATTGAACCCAGTATGATCATAGGAAAAGAAAGTGAAAATTTTGGTTGCCCCAGAAGTACCTAGGTAGAATACAGCCCCGACCGATTTATAAACAATGACTGGCATTTGGGTCAGATGTCTAGCCATTTGATTGATTGTTTGGAGTTTAACGCCGCACTCAAGATTATTTCAACCATTTTACTTTGAAGTAGTTTGTATTCTATTACTATGATCTGGGGCTCGTTTCACAAAGTAGTCGCATCGCAAACGAAGCCTAGTTGCCAATGGATACCATAGAGAAGAGAGAGATTGATACCCCCACGTCAAGTGAGAAGAGCTAAATTGAACTTCAACAGAAATATCGTAAAACAAACAAATTTGTCCTACTTTTCATTTTCAGCTTGAGCCGTTTTCACGAATTCCTCTTCCCTGGCAGCTTGTACTCTCCTCACTGCATCTCGTTCCTTCTCAACCAACAGTTTCTCCTGTTGACTGACCTTGTGTTCACATATCTCCAATCTCGCTTTCAAATCTGAAAAATAAATAAATAAATGCTGATATTATTTAAAGACATTTCAGATTTACCTTGAGAGGAAACCAGATTATATTCCAGGAGGAAACCAGACGTTTTTGGCAATACCTGAACATTCCTTACGTTAACCAAATCAGAAAAAGGTCACCATTTCTGGTTATATCTGGTTTACTCTTGAGATGGGGTTTGGATTCACAGTTCAAATATCGAAAGATGAAAGTGTAATTCCAAAAATAACAAAAATACTGCAGTACCTTCCACATTATGTTGAAGCGTGTCTTTTTCACGGACAAGATCTCCCCTTTGTTTTAACATCTCCATCTTGATATCGGTAACATCCACCTTCCCTTTGTGAAGTACTTCTTCAACTCTATTCTTCATGCTCATGTTTTCTTTCTCCAACTCATGGATTTTGTTAGTGTATTTAGTTTGAGAGTCAACTGTGGTGAGAAGTTCACGCTGCACAGTCTCTAACTGCTTTCTCAATGAATCTCGCTCAGCCTAGAAACAAAGAGATAAAATTATGGTTGACATTACATTTAAACTGAAACAACTGCAGAAACATCAGAGCATTGATTGAGATCTTCTCATTGAAGAACTTATTCAGAACTTGATCTGAGAGAAAATCACTTCCCCGAGTGATACACTGAGCGCCCCTTGATTTTGGAAAGGGAGGCAGGGATGGTGGCTTTGGGATGGATGGTGTTAAATATGGCGCAGTTTTACTTTATCTTTCTATAGTTCAGGGGAAAATAGGAGGAGGAGGGGGGATGTGGACAAGTTCAACCCACTAAGTCCACACAGACAAAAGGGGAAAAGACGAAATCAAAATGTACCTCCAGTGTCTTGATATTAGCGGAGTGTTCCACAACTTGTTTCTCCTGAACTCTGGTCACCTGGTCGGCTCGCACTCCCAAATACTCACGTTGAGCACGGATCTCCTCCAGCTCAGAAATAAGGCCTTTTACTTTGAGATGAAGTTGAGCATTTTCTCGCTGCAGAACCCGAACCCGCTGGGAATCTTGACTTATATCAGACTGAATCTTTGATACAACAGCTTCCCTCTCTTCTCTCAGATTGCTTACCTAAATGGTCAAAAAAGCCAACAGCAAATTTAGCAATGTAATAAATGCAATTAGTTATAGACAAAAACTTAACAAACAGGTTAGTTGGTCAGGGTTCAGATTTAAACATTTTTACATGCTCTATGTGCACTTGACATCTCCATTACATGCTCTACGCCAATTCTGGCTAATAAAACTGGACAAAATTGAACTACATTTTTTTTTAAATGAGCCTAATGTTGCAGGGATCTTCAGCTCATTAATTTGTATCGTGTGGCCAGATACTGGCACTTAAAAAATTGCCATGCTCGAGGGTTGGGGGCATATGGCACAATGGTCCATCCTTCGCTACGCCAATCTGGCTACCTCAAAAATTTGGATGAAAACATTGCTGTTGCCTTGGATGAAAACATTTCTGTTGGCCTGCTTCTCTCATTGACCAGCAAACACAGATTTATTGATTAATAAAGCAGTGTAAGCTGCCAAAATTCTTTTTTTTTTGTTCGTAAATTTCAATTGTCAAGAGAAGTTCAACCTGTTAAGTGCCTTAAAAACTATAGGATAGGCTTTGAAATAAAAAAATACTGGTAAAGCCAGTAACCCATAGCAACCGAAGATGAGTGCTAAATCCAAAATAGCCAGGATGTACAAGTGCATTTTCAGATGTTTTGCTGCTAATAAAACTACCCTAAACATACAAATCTAAGATTGCTATCAGCAGAAAGCTATTATTTTGCACTTTTTGATAAAAAATATGAAGAATTCTCTTTTTCAGCTTCACTAGACAAATGCAAGTAGAGAAAGGATGATTGAAGGGATAGAATTTGACCTCAGAATTCAGCTATGTATTGAAGTTTGAATAACGGGAGGGAAAAAAAAAAACAAAGGTTGAATAGATAGAATTTGACCTCTGACCTCAGCCTCATGTTGAAGTTTGAGTTCTTCCAGCACCCTCTGATGACTCTGGACAGTATGTTCATATTCAGACTTCAAAAAGGAAAACTCGTAGCGAAGCTTATTATAATTTCCTGTACTCTCTTCTATCTGGGCCTCCTGTGCTTTTAACTTCTCTCTGAATGGCTTTTCAATTTCTTCAGTTAACTGTAGTCGAATGATTTCCAATCTTTGTGGAGTTAATAACTGTTAAAACAATCAAAATAAGTGATTTAGTTAAAGTCTTCATAAAATTAGCCTTGATCACTGCATGCGAAAAGAGTGGTCAGGTATACCACTTAGGTATTTAGGCTCAGTGTTTCCTCCTCGCAAAGAAATTCGGACGAATCCAGTCTAGAGGAATATTATGTATTGAGGCTGTCCGAGCTGGCAGTTGAACGCCAGCTGAACTTTAACTACACATTTTCTCAAACGAAGCAAGACATCTCACTGTCACTCCTGAGACTTTTTACAACAGCACCGTTACTATTAAATTTGCTGCTCCATCTCATCTTTCAAAAAGCTTTAAATTCTCTCAGTCGATATCGTTGTCTCTTCTTTGTTGGACAACATGTATGTTTCAAACTTTTACAGTTGAGTCAGTCAGATTCACATATATTATAATTTGATGTTGCTCAGCCCAGTACTGGTCGAGCCCATGTCGCTGATTGTGAAAGTACAACATTTTGTTTTCAGGACATTGTTTTAACTGTCAGCTTTTTTTGTTTGTTTTACTTTTATTCAAATATTGTTTTCATATTCGTAAAGCAACAGATGGATAGCGTTTCCTTCTTTAACATTAGTTAGAAACATGTCAAATTGTGCTCGGTTTCCTCAAAGTCAACAAACGTTCATCCTTGACAACTGGAGTTGGGTCCAAGAGGAGTGTTAAGCAATGTATGCGCTGAAGACGTGGCTACAAACAGATAATGCTTCTACGAAATTCTTTGTGAACGATACCAACCTTATATGTGACTTAGATGGTGATTTGAACACTTGAAATTATGACTTCCCCCAAAAAATGCTCCAAAAATATACATTAATTAATGATGGAAAATCAAGGAATGGAAATAACTTTTTCGTTTGAGGTCATTGTTGTTGGATTTAGGTTAGATGTGGACGAGTTTCTCAATTTAATTTTCAAAAATAAAACTTGTCCACATTATCTAACCTAAATACCATGATAATAACCTCGAAGGAAAACATTATTTCTCAAATCAATTATGTTTTCTTTATATTCACCTGAGTTCTCAATTCCTCTAATTCAGCCTTCAAATCCCCCGCTTCTCGTGAACTCTGCTCATAAAGGCTCTTGTATTTATCCTGTACAAGTCGACTCTCTTCAATGGTTGTCCTTAACTCATGCTGTATCTCCAAAAACTCTTCTTGTAACCTTTGAACAACATACGAGATGCTAGGTATACTGTAAAACTAATTCATCTTTCTACAAATCTTTACCACTGTCTCATAAAATGTACATAACCTTAGATGTGATTGATCGATGATACACCACACTGAAGATTATTTCACTTATATGGCTTTAGTGGAGGTTTTGTTGTCAAAATGGTGCCTGAATTGATCACGACGAAAACCTTACACTGTAACTGCATCACTTACTGTAAAATCTTTGGTTGACAACATTAAATATGATCGTAACAATCTGTTTTGATTCAGTCAAAATGAGTTTTCTCTAAGGGGGTGTATTAGCATTGCACTTGATTAAGATACCGGCACAGGTGTCAAAAACTTGTGACGTTCACAAAAACTGGCGTAGCTATTATTTTTCAACTTGTGCGCTGTAAGGGCACATTAACTTATCTAGAAACAAGATCAATGGGGTTTGATTTTCCAGCCTGTTGAAGGTGCAGTGATGTCCTGGGATCTATCAAGCTTCTGGTGTTGTATTCAAAAAGTTGATTGACAGCCAAGTGAGAAGATCTGCTGTATTACACAGTACACCTCTTTTTAACACAATTAGAAACTTGTCTCCATGGTTATTTTAGACAAGAAGATTTTCCCTGTGCCCGTGTGTTTTAGTGATCATAAATATATAGAGGTGTATTGTGTGATTCAATACTTACCTTCCATGTTCCACCTTCAACTGCTGGTAATTTATCTTGTGTTGATCACTCCTCAGTTTCTCATCTGTCAACATCTTCTGTAACTCGGTTTCCTGAGTAAGGCGTGGCAGGGAATTTCCTAGGGATTTCCCTCTAAGGGGAGCCCCCAATGACTGAGCCATGCAGATACTGGAGTCAACCTTGGCCAATTTCAATATCAATCAACGAAATCTGCAAAAACAAACAAAAATATAGAAATATATCTACAAAAGCTGTCTTCAAGAAAGTCCCTCCTCATTCCTAAAAAAGAAAGAAAAGATTACAGCAAAAACTCAAACACGTTTTGTAAACCTGGCTGCAGCCAGGTTCATACACAATAAAATACACACTTTTCTGAGCAACCACCTTCACAGAAAGAATTTGAATACATGTTATATGTATTTCTTTTGCACTAGACAAGGAGTGACCTGACATTTGAGGATTTAATCGCCGGAGATATCTGGTGATTCATCCTTGTATATTGATTCTACAGGTTATAATTATAGGAGTTTCCTCAGGTATTTAATTAACTGATGGCTTAATCTTACATTGTATTAATGCAACTGCCTCAAGCAAGAATCTCCAAGGATTGACGATGGTTTTGCCTGCAATACTACATGTATGCCTACTTTCAATATTTGAAAGCATTTGAAACCATTGGAAGAAGGCAGGGCACATACATGTAGCTACATGTATCCATTAAGAACTATACTATGCCAGGGAAAACATTTAATTAATTAGTTCAGATGTCGTTCCATAATAAACACTCTGTGCTAAGTTGATTACATTAGAAATATATAATATCAGAAGTTTATAAATGGGGAAGTGTGACCCGAGGTCACGTTCAACAGCACGCTCTCTCGCTTAGTCAGAAACCTCTTTTCCTTGTATACTATAATGGGATGTGTAAGAAATGAAAGATGAGACAACAGAACTCGTAAGAGCAAAGTTTCCGAAGAACTTCAGATGATGATAAAAAATTAAAGACATCACCACGTCCTCAGTTGTTTTTAACAACACGAGCTTTCAGCACCTGTGACTGAGGACGTGGTGATGTCTTTAATTTTTTATCATTAGTATGGAACCCACGTTTAAAAAGAGTTTCAAACATTTCGAACTTCAGATGGTTGAAAATGAGACAAGGAGCCTTGATTAGACGATTTGAGTCGAAATGGAGAGTCGAAATGAAGCCTTTATAAGAGCTGTGGTTTAAAACGGGAGTGTCAATTATGATCAAATAAGTGGAGAATGAATTCACTTTCTGATTTGAAATTGCGTAACTGTTGACAATTTCAAAATCTAGTAATGGTACAAAGCTTAAATCCCGCTGGTACAGCTTCATGTACACAGGTACTCAGGAGTGAATTTAGCAAGAAGTGCTGAGAAATTGCATGGATTAAACCAATGTTCTTTACATGTACCTCATGATTGGATTTTTGTGTTTTATATGAAGACTATATTATTAATTACTAAATAATGACGATTTTAAACTTTTAAACCAAAAAAAAAAACTACCAACCTGAAATATTGTACAGTAATATTCCGTAAGAGAATTCCAATTTAAGCAAAAATTGTCAAATCAATCCTTTGAGAAAAACCAAATTCACATCCTCAGTTTAGCTCACAAATGTAATACATACTACATGTATGTATAGTAGACTGAATTGAACTCAGCAATGTATAGGGAATATCTGTCAACTTTGATGTAATTCCAGTTATAAATAATATGTAGTATGCTCACAAATTGCTTTTAAACTCTAAACTAAGTTGATTGTGAAGATGAAAGAAGCCCAGGTGTTAACTCTGCATGTCCCCCCTGATTATCCAATGTTATAGCTGTCACCTGTCAGTCAGCTGGCAATAGATGAGCAGCATAAAAAGCCAGGAGCAAGTTGAACATCACACCTGACTCTATGGCTTGTCTGATCCTGTTTCCAATAAAGGAGACTGTTCTGACAAGTCACAGAGCTCAGCTGACCAGCCAGACAGGGGCTGAGTGGGTGATGTGGGAAACCATATTAAGCTTACTCTGAGAAAAATGCTAACTAAGTGGTAGACATCATGTAGGGTTATTACAATCCAGCTGTTATAAGCTGATTAAGGGAAAATCTCATTTAATCTAAATTAAAAGAGATTACTGCTAAGATCCAGTCCTCTCGTCCCAGTGCTCATGGGTCAGTGGGGAGGAAGGTGGACAGGCCTAGGGAGTAAGACAGCCAGCTCACAGCATCGGATCACTTTAATATCAACAACCTAAAATTCTTTGGGAGAAACTGAAAGCTAACCTTATCAATAGCGACATCATCCAGCAATGGATTTATTGGTTGGTAAATAAAAGTTTGGCTAAAACCCTGCGAGATCACGCGAAAAATGAGTTTAGGGGTATAACTTTCACTGACTAGCCGTTCATTAAACATTAGGAGTTTTGTGTGGTTTGGTTTTGTGGTGTTGTTTTGTCTTTGATTCTTCATTTCTAAATCATTTCTTTAAAAGACACTAATTAACTAAAACTCATTTCTTTAATCCAAATTGTTTTGTGAAACACACCAAAAGCTATCAGTTGCGTTTTTGTCAGTTGACTGTCAATAAAAATATTTATATCGCCTGGATACGCTTTGAAATGGTCAAAAACACACCTAGACTACACAGTTCACAAAGTAAATTTTAAATTGATGAAGAATATATACATGTATGGAAAATGTTTGAAATTGACAAATCTGAGTCAACGTTTAATCCTAATGTCAGACTGTAAAAGATGTCAATCCAAAAACCTGAAAAGTATGTTGATTGATTGATTGTTTCGTGTTTTACGCCGCGCTCAAGATTATTTCACTTATATGGCGGCGTTGCCAATTTTAGTGTGGGAGGAAACCGGGCTCTATGCTCGGAGGAAACCAACGACCTTCCATTGGTAACTGGCAACCATCCCACAAAGGTGAAAAGTATGTTGAAGCATAACAGTTTAAACCCACTGAAGTGCATTGTCATTATCATCTATCCAGTTTGCTAGAATACAAACTTAAATGATTCAATTATCAGTATTCCCTGCTTGGTAGTCAAAAATACATGTAGGCCTACAAGAATCTTTATTCAAATTGTAGGTGTTTTAGCTTGGCATATCAACCAAGTCAAACCTTGGGTTAATGGCCTTCGTTGACCAACCTCTTATCGGTAGCCCCAGGGCCTTATTGGTTTCTCCGGGTGATATCACCAAGGCCAAACTGGTCTAAAAAATGGGTATCCCGAATTCAAGACCTGAAATTTGGGCCCCGGTTGAAGATCAAATATTTAGGGAAGCAGACACAGTTATCCAGGGTTAAGAAAACATTTTGTTATTTTTTCTCAAAGTTACTAGAGTAGACATAAAATGACACATTACACCAGGGGCCGGTTGTTCAAAAGTGGATTAGGCTTAATACCGGTATAAATTTGCAACGTCACAATTGAATTTCATTGTTACGCGACGTCATTAAGACCGGTATTAAGCCTAATACACTTTTGAACAACCCACCCCTGGCGATATAATTTCGGTGTCTGTCGGAAACCTTGAATCATTTCCGTATATTGAAACCTTGGGAACCAACCAGTACTGATGCTAGTTTCGTTATACATTGATACCATATACTGACTTTCATCATGTGTAACACATTTTCGTTTCTGTAGTTTATGAACAATGGTAACAACAGGCTACCGGAACCGATCATTACCCTGAAATCATATATATGGCCTGTTACACGCTTATCTAAAAATTAAATAATGGATATTCTGGGGTAAACTAGTCAAGCTCTTACTTAGTGCAAAATCCAGGCTGTGTCCAATTTTATATATTTTCGTTTGGTTGTAAGGGTTCCTACGAGTGACCAGGCACATTACTAATACTACTACTAGTACTAGTCCACAATATGTTGAATGGATTGTAAATCGACCAACACTGGCAACAGTAGGCTAAATTCCTTACCTGCCTCCTTGTTAAATAATCTGATATTCATTATGTTGTCAGGGCGGACGACCAGCTAACACATTACCAGTCCAGTTATGATATAAAATTATTTTATAATTATTTATATTATTCTAAAAATTTACATCATATCCAATAGTTAATACCATTTTGATTAACATTATATCAATAACATCAACACTAGTTAACACAGACCGATATGGGTCGATATTCACCGCTGTGTAATTCATCAATTTATTAGGTTTTTAACAGATTAATATTAATTAACAAACGAGAAAATTGAACTGATACTTTCATTTCAGTTTTCTTCTTTTAACATTGTATGTTCCTACATGTAATATCGGGCAGTTGACTGTATTCCGAGTTACTGTTGTATTGTCACTGTCAAACGTGTGGAGGCATGCTTTCAAAACAGCGCGTCAACTTCATTCTCGCCGTGACAACTTCTATCAGTTGGCTATATTTTATATCTTTCGCCAAAAATGCTGCCGATCGAACTCGCTTACTACTTACCGTCTGTGCCCATTATTTCAGATAAACTAGATGCATGTTCTTCGTTAAATATTGCCGTTTAAAGCCATTTACGAAGACATTCTGCAGCAAGAAATTCTATTTCAAACTTGACAACAACGATTGCGCGCATGCGCACTAATGCTTGGAATTGGGTTTAGGGGCCGTCAAAAAAGTACTATAGCTTTCAGGATGAGTTGATGATTGGTATGAATCGAGGAGGAGTCGGTATGATCAAATATATTGATCAAATATATTTAAAAATGTGATAGAGGGTTAAATATACAACGAATCCTTGGGATATTGAGAAAAATACCCCTCAAAGATTCCTTGACATGTACTACTATTACTATATTGGCTACGTACAAATATATCGCCAATGTAAAATAGGGTTTGGTCAAAGTCAATCTTCTCCCTGTGGTTTGATCCTACTGCCAATCGTTGAGAACGTGGGTCGATAATTTCCATCAATTTATTAGGCTTTCAACAGATGAATATTCGTGTCCGCGTAGAAGATCTCGCAGAGTGGCAGAGATATTCCGGCAGGGTGTCACATGGTGGCCGAGTGTCACATGGCCCCACCCCCGCCCCTACACAGCTAGCCGCTGACAGCATAGTACTGAGCTGGTTTTTGCACCTCAGTACCTGTATGTTACCACGTGGTTACTGAGTGGTCACCACGTGGTAACCATCTGTCTTGTACAGATGGTAACTGACACATCAAAACCGTTAAGTACCACACAGTTACCACCAGGTTAATATCCGGATTTACAGATAAGTTACCACCTGGTAACCACGTGGTTACTGTGTTGTTACCAGGTGGTTACTGTATGTTGGAAAACATCAAAGTACTTTGTGACAATAATCACAAGGATCCAATATGTTAACAGTAACTTTCTGTTTTGTCAGCCCCTGACCACAAAGTACTGATAGTATATTGTAACTCAGTACTTGCATGTTACCACGTGGTAACTGAGTGGTTACCTAGTGGTTACCATCTTTCTTGTACGGATGGTAACTGACACATCAAAACCGTCAAGTACCGCACAGTTACCACCAGGTTACTATCCGGAATTACAGATAAGTTACCATCTGGTAACCACGTGGTTACTGTGTTGTTACCAGGTGGTTACTGTATGTTGGAAAACATCAAAGTACTTTGTGACAATAATCACAAGGAACCGATATGTTAACAGTAACTTTCTGTTTTGTCAGCCCCTGACCACAAAGTACTGATAGAATATTGTAACTCAGTACTTGTATGTTACCACGTGGTAACTGAGTGGTCACCACGTGGTAACCATCTTTCTTGCACAGATTGTAACTGACATGTCATAACAGCGAAGTACCAGTTACCACCAGGTTACTATAGGCCTACATGTATATACGAAATTACAACTATAATTCAGTAGGCCTACTTGTATGTAACCACGTAATGTAACTGGGTGGTCAAAGCCGTAGAATATCATGTGCAGTTATATTATCAGAAACTATCAGTTTTTCTGTGTAAGCACTGTAAATATAACAGGATTGATAAGTATCAACCCTGTAACTTGGTGGTAACCACGTGAACATTACATGTCAAAACCGGTAGGGTGTTTATTTCCCTTTGCTCGAATGTTGCCGCGCGCACAACTCGGCGTCTCGCAGAAAGAAGGTGACAGCTTTTTTTCCTGGACTGAAATTGACTTCCGAAACATCTTAGCAGTCAAATTTGTTATGAGGTAGGTTAATTGTTACAGTTTTTAGTTCTTCTACGGACTTCACGGAAGGTAGCTCCGGTATGTAGCGTTATATGTTTCAAGCTGTGTTGTCATTGATGCACGATACTGCTAGTGCTACAAGTACAACAACAACGCACTCTCGGCGTTCTGCTTTCATTTTCAAATTAATTTTGAGTTTCTGCACCGTTTTATCTTAAAATAAGTAGCACGACAAAGTGACGACATCAATATTGTTTTTGACGATGGAATTTGATATTTCCATCATGATTTAAATAAAACAACTTGTCGTTGAAGTTCTGTCATAATTTATTGAAGTCATGGTGGGCGCATTATTTTAATAACTTGAAGTAGGCCTACCCACTCAACATATTGCGGCCAGGGTACAATACTACTAGTATTAGATAGCCATCATTTTTGTTGCAATTTCCATCAATCATTAATCATACTCTTCGATCATGGACAAGTTGTTTGAGGTGAGATATTAGTTATTACAGAATTACAGTCTGACCAAATCACATTTCTAAAAATGCAACCCCCAACCTCCTTCCTGCCACAAGATCATTCAATACATCATTCAATAGAATAATTCAACAATTATTAAAATGTCAACAATGTATTTCTTAACTTCGGAGTATTTATTGGTTAGTACTAGCCAGGGATTCAGGAAGGCAAATAACTGTCAAAAAATATTAGATGTAAGAGTCAAACCTGTACTTCAGTGAAATTTTTTTTTCACTCAAAATTGTAAAAACACAAATTTGGGGGCGGGGGGGGGGGGGGGGGGTGTCAGCACAAAACATTCTGGTCGTACTATGGATAAACATTTGCCTGGACGCCATCAGATCTACCAATTTAAAACAGAAATCCAATTCTTGTACAGTATTGTATTTGACATTGTCTCATTCCATCTTTCTTCATAGATAATAGTACTTTACATGCCATGATGGTTTTATTAATGTTATCCTTACTATATTATTGTATGTTTTTATTTTCAAGACCTTCTGAAGAAGAGTATGATGCCAAGTGCAGGTTGACCAAATGAACAATGTGTTTGAGGAAACAAGTATTCTTTAAGAGGTCAATAAGCAGAACTATATTTGGCAAGAAGCTGGTAGAAAATCTGGGTTTACACAGAAGAAAGGGGAGGCTCCTTTTAAAAGATGAAACTTCTCCTGCAATCCATTGTAAGTAATTCAATCAACATTGTAGTAGTTTTAACATTTCTAAAGTAATCTTCCACCAATGGGTCGCGGGTTCGATTCCCACTCAGTCCAAAAAAAAAAATTGGAAAATTTTCTGACTGGGTTGTCACTCGAACGACCTATGTGGGATGGTTGCCAGTTACCAACGGAAGGTCGTGGGTTTCCTCCGGGCAAAGAGCCCGGTTTCCTCCCACAATAAAACTGGCAACGCCGCCATATAAGTGAAATAATCTTGAGCGCGGCGTAAAACACCAATCAATCAATCAATCAATCAATCAATCTAAAGTAATCATCAATGTAAGAGACTGAAATAAATCATGAAAAGTTTCAAATAAGGCAAAAAAAAAACCAAACTTTTCTGAAAATAAAAGGGTAATTAGGTCGATTTTCTTTTCTGTTTTTTTTTTTTACTTCAAGATTCCAAAGGCTCAGCTCCAAAACCTTTGCTAATATGTGTGGAACTGTTTGAAGTGTCAGTCGCTTATCAACAAACATACACTTTAGAAAAAAACAAAGCCCCAACCAATCAATGAAATTAACTACACGTACAAAGTTACAAACTCATGGTAAAAGATATGAACTCACACAGTTTTATGAAGAGTTTCACTTTTCATTTTAGACAATTTCTCCATTGTCAGTTTTTTGCAAAATTGATTGTTTGGGGGAGTTATATGATGCTTGGGTGATTTCTGCTAGATACAAGCTGCTAGATAAAAATGTTTGTTAATTATATAACGTATAGACCCCCCATAAAATCATATTGTTCATTCTTTAACTAATGTTCCTCAGGATTTTATTTCAGAAGTAATATTTAACAAGTCGGTAAAATATAATACTTCATGTAACTTAAAATATCAAAGCTTTTCTTGTTTATTTTTTTCAATCTAGATGGAGACCACTTAGCCAGTTGTCAGAAGTGGAAACAATAAGCTGCAGAACCTCCAGTCTCACCCAGTAACACTGAAACACAATCATCTAGATGCTTGTTATTATTTTTACACTGTTATAATTGAAAAGACTAGTTTAGCAGTGTAATCCTTCTTAGATGTCTTAGATGTGTGGGAAATTTACTGTGAACTCAAATGTATTAGAGCTTGGGCCATCAATATATGGATAGGTCAATCTATTATGTATGAATTTAGTGGTGATCCATTGTTCATATGGTAACTCAGTTTTTCTTGTAAAGTTTTTCAAAGGTAAATCATAATCGGCATCTTTTTAAACGAAACAGCATGTCCCGATTTTGTAGGGATTATTTTGCTTTTGAAGAAATACTTCCTTTGCTTGTCACGATCTTTCTACAAGGCAGCTGCTAAAAAAAACCAGCACATTCTAATCTGGTCCTGTAATACATACTTTACACTTCAGATATTTTGTTATTATCCCAAAACAAAACTGATTTGTTTAAGATTTTCAATTAAGAAGTGATGACTGTAAGTACTACTAACCAACCCACATTCACGCTTGTTACTTTGTTTTGGTTATTTAAAGCTTTAGTGAAATGAATATTTTTTCATTATTTAAAACAAACGCTAAATAATAACCATATAGTTTATAGATCAAAAGAGCAGAAAGACCCAGTTTAGGTTTTTCAGCGTGTGCCCATAACAAAGTCAATGATTCTTATGTTAATGAGTTTATTCCTGTGTAAAACATTTTTATTCCACTGGTCAATATTGATAAATCGCCTTTTGTTATAACATGTACTAACAAATATATTTATAGAAATCGTTTTCTCAGAAATAAATTACCAAGAAGATTATAGATGTATATTGATTAACATAACACTATTTTGAACTGATTTGTGATGTGATGTTTTAATGGTCTAATTTATGTATACCTTGTTTTTATTCAAAAATACATATTGTCTTCTCTCAAAATATAGAGTTTTTTTTTCCTTTTCAGTATTGATTAGTTAGTCTTGTGCTATTTTATTATTGTATCAAACATTCTTGGAAAAAGAATTGATTGAGGTATACGACTGGCGAGGTACAGGGAATGCTAACCCTATAACAATAGTTTTATGCTTTTGTGGGCTTTCTGGTCATTCAATTACCTGGTAGTAAACAATATTGATACACCTGGGTATTGTGTGTCGAGTACCATGTGGTAACTGTAAGGTTCTGAGTGGTTACCATGTGGTAAGTCCCATCTCGGTACTTTTGACTGAGCAATACTGGAGACCACAGTACTGCATGGTAACAGCGCCAGCACAGTACTTGTGACCGCACAGTACTTGTGACCGCACAGTACTTGCGACAGCGCAATACTTGCAACCACACAGTACTTGCGACTGCACAGTACTTGCGACCGCACAGTACTTGCGACCGCACAGTACTTGCGACCGCACAGTACTTGCGACCGCACAGTACTTGCGACCGCACAGTACTTGCGACCGCACAGTACTTGCGACCGCACAGTACTTGCGACCGCACAGTACTTGCGACCGCACATTACTTGCGACCGCACAGTACTTGCGACCGCACAGTACTTGCGACCGCACAGTACTTGTGACCGCATAGTACTTGTGACCACACAGTACTTGTGACTTTGTGGAACTGTGCTGCCGTGTACTTTGTGGTAACTGCTCAGTACTTGGTGGTTACCACGTGGCCAATGACCACACAGTACCACAAGGGGACCTTTCCTACCAGTACTGAGTGGTCATGTACTGAGTGGTTACCACGTGGTTACTGCAAAGTACTTTGTGGTCAAAGTTTAGCTGTGTAACCCAGAAAAAGAGGTTGATTGATTGATTTTTTACGCCACATTCAAAACGACTAAATATCGGTGTTTACAGGTTTAGTGGAGTACCTGGCAAACATTTCACGTAGGGCAACCAAGTGACAATAAAAAGGTAAAAACACACACTCAAGACTGTTTACAGGTAAGAGGGAGAGAATAAATGAATTAATACAGAAATATAAATCCATATACAAAAAAAGAAATATAAAGCTATGATAACAATTTATCTCTATGTTATTTTAGGGATAAACTTTATTATTTTGCCCTTCATCTCTACTGACCAATGGCGTACATCATTCATACGAATGGACTCGCCTATAAGCTAAAACAACCAACCAACCATCTCTACTGACCAAATTTTAAAGAAGAAACGAAATGCATCTATTGTGACGTTTTGTACATTATTAATTGACTGTGCAAGTTATTACCCGAATACGACCTTCGCGGCCGGGTAATATCAGCAGACGAATCAAATTCGTATAACCCGTAGGGCTGTATTAGCCGAGTTCAAGTCATATTGGCCGAGTTCAAGTCATATTGGCCGAGTTCTAGTCATATTGGCCGAGTTCACGGAGTGCGGCTGAAAGACGCAATTAACATGTGACGTCCCAGAGTTTGGCAGAAGCAGACGGCAGATGTTGATATCAAAATGTGTATACCATAGCCGGTTGTACAAGCTCTTATTGACAGGATATTATAGTGGGAAGAAAAAACTACTGAAAGTGAATCCGATTGCCGTTTTAGGACAGCGGAAGAGAAAGAAACTTCTCTACTGATCCAGGAACAACAGAAAAAACCACAGAGCGCAAAAAAGGTCGGACGTCATTTTGTTTAGGGCATGGATTAAATGTTCAGTGGGCGACCTCCTGTTCAACTTGACAGCTTGCATTAAATTAACTGCTACAGTCTATTAATAAAAATATTATGAATCGAGTGTTTTCGTATTGCCTTGGTATTGGCCTTCGGGTGGTTGCAATGACCCTCGGCCTGCGGCCTCGGGCCAATACCAAGGCAATACGAAAACACTCGATTAATAACATATAATATAACATCATGAATCTTGATTATTATATAACTGGAGTGAGTGTTGCAATTTCATTGGTCTATAGGCGGTCACATGACAGTTAATATTATCTTATCTGCCTGAAATTCTGTGTAGGTTTAGAATAAATATATACGCTAACTTGATATATAATAAAACAATTATTGACTCTCATGCCAGTTAATATGATGATTATAATGACCTGGAAAACTTATATTGACCTCTGGCATCGGTCAATATAAGTTGTCCAGGTCATTATAACATCATATTAACTGGCATGAGAGTCAATAATTGTATAATATTGCATGAGCCATGGCAGAATCATTGTGGAATTAAATGTACCAATGTTAGGCGCGGGGGGGGGGGGGGGGGGGGCGTTATAGAAAGAAATCAATTCTTTCAGGTATAACGAAAATCAATCTGATTGGTAGGACTCAATCTGACTAATGTTCATTAAAGAGTTCTTTTCAATGAACATCTCGACTTTAGTCAGATTGGGTAGGACTAAGCCGTAGAAATACAATTATGACTGCATTTGTGAAATTCCCGTATAGAACTTTAACAGCATGCCTCACGAAAGACAAAAGAGAAAGGAAACGAAGAAAAACTAAGAAATAAAATATCGATCTGAGTGTCTTGAAAGAGTGTTGTTGGCTAATGTTGGTTGCCGTTAAAAACACAATATTAGTGTAATTTGCTACATATTCATGGAATGTGAAAGACCTATAGGCTATATAATATCACGAGAGACAGGTGAAAAATAAAAGTAAAATCTGAAAAACTAACGAAATAAAACAGCTACCATGCCTGTGGTCTTCTATCTTGAACATCAGTTATAACGTATCCAGGTATAGTGTCACAGTATGGTCCAGGTAGCTACCGGGTAGTGATGATAGAAAGCCTCAACGACAGATTATAGTCTCCACTTCATACCACCACGTGATACACGTCAGCCCATGGCCGTCAACGAGCCCAAGAAATAATCGTGTAGATTATTTCTTGCGGAATGCGTGTAGAATTCCACAAGATAGCCCGCAACATCATAAAAATATAAAGCCCGGCACAGTTCAGATTTCTCGGGTATTTGCAACCTAAAGCTAGGTGAGGGAATTCATTTTTTCTCTAAAAAATTATTTTCTGGCAACAGAAAGGTTGCTGGTATTCTAATAAAAATCTACAAAATAGTGTATATTGACCACAACTTGCAAATAGCCTACTTTATATAGGTCTTATCATATAGCAAAGAAGGAGATTCATATTAAAGCTAAATCAAATGCTAATATGTTCGAGTTCAAACTAAATTTTTTAAATCATCGGCAATTTTTCTAAAAACAAAAATGCAATTTAGAAGCTTTTAGTGCTAGGCCTACAAGTCTAGAAAATTATGCTAAGTGGTGTTTTGAATTAACTTTCTCATAGAATGAATGAATGTTCTTCCCGGTTACCCGGTATTGACATTTTCTTTACTTTTCGGACACAGGCCATAGACTGTATATTTTTTTCTCAATTCAATGTCAATCATTTTATGATTTTGACGACCTATTTTAATACGGACCTCTGTTTAAAAGGAAGGTTTTAGATGTAACAATTTGCGAATTTTGGCACGTGTATATCATCCCGGTAGGAATAATATTTTCCCAGTTTCCCAGGATCATATTTTGTTTAATCTCAGTTGACTGGTTTTCTTGTTATAGCAGCAGATCCGTACAACGGAGTCATTATATAACAAAGTGTTCCACAAAATGTTAATAACAAAAGTCAAACTCCTGTCTGTCCTAATGAAATATCATCGGTTTTAGTATATTACAACAGCTTACGATCGGGTTTAAACGTCTAAATGACATACCCCTCTTTTTAACACAATTATAAATTTGTCTGCATGGCTATTTTAGACAAGAAGGTTTCCCCTGTGTCCGTGTGTTATAGAATTCATAGATAAAGAAGCCAACGGCATCACAACTTATCCAATCACCGACCATCTTCGTTTTTAAGTTACAGTCCTACTTTGTCGACCCATCTTGAAGGACTTTAAAGAATAAGATAAGCTTATGATTGGTTATAACGGTCTAAATGATACATCTTTTTTAACACAATATAGAAAGTTGTCCCCATGGTGATTTTAGACGAGAACATTTTCCCTGTGTCTGTGTGTTTGGGATTTATAAATATATATATTACAGGAAGATTTTCCCTGTGCCCGTGTGTTATGGTGTTAAAATAGATATATTTGTTCATAGTCACATCCTTAATATCATTCAAGTATACAATGTCTCTGTCTGGTCATACGTTTGTTCTTTCCTAAAATTGCATCAGTAGGCAGTATATGTCGACAATGCAGATGGTTGCCTATACTCATCACTCATGAACGGATGTATAATCATGACGGATTACAGAAAGGCCATTTCAGAACCTTGATGGCTTCCTGACGCAATTGTCATAGACTTATGACGTAAACAGCCATTCAGCCCTGTATTCATTTTGATTGCATTTTTTGGTTTCTCGTCATCCTGCTTAACAGCACACAACACAGTCTACCAATTGCGTCAGTTTACTCAAAAAGGTAACCTATGGGAAAATACCCCTCTCATTAAACACTATTAAATATTGACAGGTACCTCGTTATTAATCGGGTATTTGTTGGTCGGTACCGGGTCGACTCCCGATAAATGTCAGAAATTATTAGATATCGGAGAAAGCCGTTTACATATGCAAAGAAATCATCATGAGTTGGCCTATAACGAGTGCATGTGCATCTATAGCCTCTATATAATGGAGTGCATCTATAGCCTATATATAATGGAGTGCATCTATAGCCTATATATAATGGAGTGCATCATCGGCATTTATAAACAGAATAATTCATTTAATGTTTTATGCCTTAGATATCAGGCGAAAACATTATAAGAAAAAAGCAAGCGTGAATGAACATTAATTTCATTAGAGAGATTTCACTCGACTGTAACAAAAAGTGGATCAAAGCGAAATGATGCGCTTTGTCTATCCGTGGATATGTCAAAGCCGTGCGTGTGTCTCTGCCATATTATATTTGTAAGTTGTGGACACTATATATATATATACCAAAACGCACGGACACAGGGACAATCTTCTTGACTAAAATAACCACGGGGACAAGTTTCCACGCAGTTGTACACACTGTAATAACTAGAACCCCTTAAACATGTGTCAATAAAAACGGTATTTAGATACAGTGGAGTTGTGACCGTTGTCAACGCTTCTTTGATATGGTATGTAATTGGTAAAGTCAGGCAAAGCAACACTTTCGTTACATGGGCTTTATTAATTTTCGCCAATGTTGAGAATGCAACAGTTCCTGAAGATCCTACATCTGTCACCCGACTACATCTGCCATTAACATCCACTCATCTCTGTTTGTACCCCTATTATAAAGCTGTGTCCAGTCATGGAGAAAATACCACCTTTGTTTAAGGACTTGCTTTCCGATAATGGTATATGGTCAGAATTATCTTTTGTAATTACACCGGTGGTTAAATCCGGTATGATCGATACGAACGAGAACTTGGACCCTTGTGTGTAGATAAGATAATTGAACATTGTTCCATGTGAGAACACAACCAATATTTGCTGTACAGGTTATCTTTGATATACATGTAGAGAACCATGTGTACATCAGTAATTATTTACTGGCGTGCTCATCGGCTATTTGTCTTTGATCTGCCAACGCAGCTTTAGAAATAAAGATAATTCTACTGCCACAGGCCACGGATCAGCGAAAGGTCTACAATACTACAATCTATATACCTTCTTGTGGTAAAAATGCTTTACAAAGGGCCTCTAAAGTGAGACAGTGACAAAACCTTTTTTTTTTGAAAGAGAAACTATGAAACAAAAACGGTTATAGGCCTATGCCTTTATTATTTAGTGGATAAAACCAGGTTTATTCAAGGAGAAATAGGAAACTTTGTCTTAATAGCATGTATAAAAGTCGACCGTAAGTCAGAAAATTACCATATTTTTGTTACACGGTGTGGGAATTTGTTGGGAGACGAAATCCCCTGAATTTGACCTGGAGTTATAAAGGAAGGGTGGAGTGCTGAGATGCAAGCTTATAGCTTGATATGGGCGAGTATTTACGGGCTGCAAATAGGGCTCTATTGGTATAAATTGGCAACAGTTCGATCACCAACTTTTTATCGATTCCCAAACGTAGGGAGAATCTATCTACCACTGTTAATTTAATGTTATGTTCTTGTCTTGAACATTATGGACGTAATCTTCAGATGTTCTCGGTATATATGCATGCAGATACATTCTCAGTCATTCAAGAACGTGCCTTTCTTGCGCATGATTCGAGAATGTGCCGCGAACTGCTTTACTAATGTGCGCATTTTTCTCACTCTCAAAATCTTTATGTGAGCCGTGGTAACCGGTTCACGTGTAATATTTTGGCTATTACAGTTATCGCCCTTTGATCACTCTCTTGTGGATAGGAACTTGCCATTTTATGTTCTCAGCGGTGTTTGTTTACAATTCGGTAAGAGTGAAAATCTGTCTCTCTGAGACTTAATACTTGTTTTCTAGTCTTATAACATGTCTTGTTTTCTTCGGCATTTATTCCACACATAGGCTAGCGTAACGATTAGAGTTGTACAGGTCTGTGAATTTAGATATTTGAATATAAACATGCAATTTTGGTTGATGTCGCTCAAGCATATTGATTGACCTGTTGTCACGTGATTTGTTAACAGCTGATCTGTGTTTACATGTTGAAGCCTATTGTGTTAATATCGCGTTAACGATAACTGATTACAGGGAAGCTAATATAAGTTAAAGATAGTTTTGGTTTATTGTGTACATAATTACATTGTTTAACTGAGAATTTCCTTGATACTGTCTTAACATTTTTTGCTATTTTTTTGTCATAGTTCTAATGTAACAACAAGTTGTTATATGTGTACTATTTTGTATTATGGTTTAGGCGGGTCAACGTTGGCCACAGATGAGCGGTATTTCGGGACTAGGGCCGATTCAGTTGCCTTTGAGCTAATACTATCTTAATAGTAATTCAGGACTAGATCGGGCTAGTAGCCTTTGACTATACCAGGTATGATATCACTTTGTATCATGTATCTTGATAATGTTTAACGATATCTTTCGATCATGCTCGATTTGTTTTATTTGTTCACATTTTGCATAGCTGTGTACTACTAGCGTAAGCGGTATTATTTCATATTTCACATTATATGTAGATGTGTACAGCTTTGGTTTTTCAAGAATATGTTTGTATGTGAAATGTATATGTTAATGTGACATTAGGTTTATGTACTCGCACAGTATAGATAACTGCGCGATTTATTATAGCATAAGATCATACGACATTTTCGAGATAATGTAAACTATCTAAAGCGACTATGCTTCACTGCTTGTATAATACTTCGACATATTAGCGTTTTATCATTGTTGCGTTAAGTAGTTCTAGTTCACATTGTTATTTTAGCGGTAATGTTTCGTGTGTGAAACCGCCACAGACTTATAAGTATTTGGAATTATTTCACATTAATAATTGATAAATATGTACAACCTTTTACGAATATTTTACACGTAGCTGAAGGTCACTTCACGTAATGTTAGATCGTTGTATTAATATAGTATACTCGCCAAAGTCGTTTTCACTATCATATTTCATTCGAGTTCATTTCTACTTGATGTTCAGTATATTCAGCGTAGTCACACAGTTCATTCTACGATTATTGAATAGTTCATAAATAATTGTAAAACATTTCATTGTACTACATTTTGAGTTCGACACGATCATACAAAATTAATTTCAGTTATAATTAATCCGAGTTCTGATATGTAGTTTATTATTATTTTGTTTATGTTAAATCGCATTCGCGTTTTACGTTAATCTTGTAGTATTAATCGTATGTTCGTAGCTGTCTATTTGATAGTAGCAAAAATGCTTCCTCAGTATTTAAGCATATATTTTGTATGGTGAACAGTAAGTGCCATTGTCGCTATGGTATGCTAAGGTGATAGTATCACACAGGTGTAATGTATTGACGACATTAGTATAGAAGGACATTTGAGTATTATAAGACCATATGCTAGGTTAATGTTGTAATCGTCTGTACGATTCTCTATACTATAGAGCTTTTCCTATAGGACAAAACTAGATATGTCTATATAAAAATAGCATTTTCTAGATTGTAGAAGTTAGCGTGGGCCAACAGCGCATTTATATATCGAAATATGGTACTTTTTGGTTGCAATGAATATCTGATTTAAATATCATTTCATGTGCATTAATTTATAGTAAGGCCAAGTGCATATTGTTTGATATATGGGAACACCTAACGGTATTACTATAGACACGTAAGAACGATTGTCATGTTACTAAATTTGAACTTTGTGTTTTCACAGGATACTATGTACAGTTATCCTCGCCTGGTCACTTTCTTCTTACCATTGACTTTCTGTCAACTCTGCATACAATAAATAAAGTAACCTCGTGAAGCGGACGCAAGACTTTCATGTTATTCAATCATGGCTATCCATCCGTCCTATACCCAAGCCGATAACGAGGGGTTACAATGTGGTGTCAGAAGTGGGATGCAGAGAAAATAGAGTGACCAGGTTGAGCGATCAGATGATTTGATGAGGAAGCGTTATGGAAACGAATACCCGTACCACCAGTGAGGCACCTGTCGTGTCACAAGAAGGACTTCCACCAGGTCCATCAGATGATGTTACAGTGGCTCTACAACGACAGATGGCCGAACTGCGTTTACAATTAGATGAGGCTCTTAAACGTAACCAGACAGAACAGACCTCTGTTGGTAGCTCTACTTCGCCGCAACCAGCACCTCTAACTAGAATAGTGTTGCCACCACCCGTTCGGTTACCAGTATATGCTGGCAGAGAAGACCCTGGTATTTGGATCGAGAGGGCCAAAAGAACTGTTACTAACCTCCAGTTACAGGGAAATGAGGCCGTGCAATTCTTAAGAGATTACCTTCAGGGTGTTGCAGAAGAAGAAGTCCGACAACTATTACCTGAGTCTCCTGAACAGTTATTTGCAGGACTAAAACGAGTGTTTGGCAGCCGTGCAACTTCAGCTCAAATAATGAAGGACTTTTATAATCGAACACAGTCTTCTTCAGAGAGCGTGACTGATTACTCCCATGCTCTTGTGTCAATACTGGAGAGAGCAGCACTACCAAAAGCTGAAAGAGACAGACTTCTTTGTAGCCAGTTTGCTGAGGGGATACGACCTTTCACACTTCATAAACTGTTAGAACGTCGCCTTCGTGACAAGCCTAATGTGACATTTAATGAACTTCGAGATATTGCTCTCGATGAGAGTACTGAAACACCCAAGGGACAGGTAAAAGAACTTTCTGCTGATTGTTGTTTAAATAAAGTTGACTCTCAAACCCTTTCAGATACCCCCAGATGGGCCAAGGAGCTGATCGAACTTACAAAACAGTTGGTAAGCTGTAAAATGAATGGAGATAATCAAATACCACCTATCAATTATCCGCAACCTTCTAGTGTAGGCCAACAATGTCAAAATTCTAATTCTGGTGGCTCTCGACAACCAATTCGCTGTTTTTACTGTTCGAAATTTGGGCACGTCAGACGCGAGTGTAGAAAACGATTGAGGGATGAGCGGATACAGGGTGGTTACAATAATGATGGACAGAGCCAAGTGGGTGATATCGGTAACTCTGTATCATCAGTGGGTACTAATCAACAATGACGCCAAATGATAGGCGAGTGCCCAATAGTAGATGCTAAGATAGCTGGTGTGACAATGCGTAGTTTAGTCGATACAGGGTCACAAGTCAGCACCATAACAGAACCCTTTTATAGACAAAATTTTTCAGATGAAAAACTTAATCAAGTTGAGTATTTAAAACTTGTAGCTGCTAATGGCTTAGAACTTCCATACTTGGGGATGATAACAACAAATGTAGAATTGTTTGACACTGTTATAAATGATGTAGTTTTTCTTGTATTGAAAGGTAGTCCAGATTCGTCAGTTACTGCTGATTATCGACCAGGTCTTTTGGGGATGAATATTCTTAGTAGCATCCCAGCATTTAGGCAATTTTTAAACTGTTCAGTTACTGTTGAGAATTTGCAAAATACGTCACAGTTTGCTAGAGTTGATAAATCTGTATGTATTCCAGCTATGAGTATATCTAGAATCAAAGCGGCTGGGGTCAATAAGTTAAATATGATGTTGATAGAACCGTTAAGTAATTCTCCTCATCCTGCTATTAGAGTAGCTCCGACAATTTCAGCAGGTATGGTAGAAGTTCTCAATTTTTCAGAGCAAGACATTTGGCTTCCAGCAAGGACAAGAATAGGTCTAATTCAAGATTTTGTCATCACAGAGGATGTGTCACTTGCAACAAATGCCAATGAGATATCTGTAAACACATCAAGACCAGATAGTACAGTCAGTCAACACTTACCTGATCTTAGTGGAATTGAAGGGACTCTCGAAGAACGCCAACGAGCTGAGCAGGTGTTGTATACTTACCAAGATGTATTTACACCAGGATTGGGACGATCTCAGGTTATCAAGCACCAAATCAGGACAAAGGACAGCGATCCAGTTTCAGTGCCATATCGCCGCATACCACCTTCACAAATATCAGCTGTAAAACAACACCTGCAGGAATTGCTTCAGAAAGGGGTGATCAGACACAGTACATCAGGTTACAGCGCACCACCTGTCCTGGTACAGAAGAAAAACGGAGAGATCCGGATGTGCGTAGATTATCGCCGATTAAATTCAAAAACCCACCGTGACGTATATCCTCTTCCAAGGATCGAGGAATCCTTAGACCTGATGGCTGGTGCAAAACAGTTCTCCACCATAGACCTTAAATCGGCTTATCACCAAGTGGAGGTCGATGAGTGCGATAAACCAAAGACCGCTTTTACAACTCCGTTCGGCTTATTTGAGTATAACCGGATGCCGTTTGGGCTTGTAAACGCGCCTGCCACCTTCCAACGCTTAATGGGCCATATATTCCGAGAAGATATCATGGAAAGGATGTTCGTTTACTTGGACGACATCGTCATTTGGGCCAAGGACACCGAGGAGCACATTGATAGGATGGAAATGGTACTGAAACGGTTATATGATCATGGATTAAAAGCTGAGCCTACTAAGTGTCGTTTATTTCGTACAGAGGTTTCTTTCCTTGGACATATTATTTCACCCGATGGAGTTTCTACTGACCCTGAAAAGACTCGTGTTTTGGACAAATGGCCAGTACCTAAAACCTTGCACGAACTCCGTTCGTACCTTGGGTTCGCGTCGTATTACAGACGATTTGTCAAACAGTTTGCAACCATCGCGGCCCCTCTGTACGGTATCATCACAAAGTGTGGAACGCCAGGTCGTCACCGCCAACCTACGAAGAACCGGGACATAACATCATTCTGGGACCAAACTTGTCAATCGGCTTTCGAAGAACTCAAGTCAAAGCTCAGCAGTGCACCACTTCTAGCATTCCCGGACTTCTCCCTTCCATTTCTTCTCGAAACAGATGCCAGTAACTGGGGCCTTGGGGCTGTGTTGAGTCAACTCCAAGATGGCCAATTGAGGGTCATCGCATATGCTTCGAGAGGTCTACGCAATCCAGAAAGGAAACCCGGATACTCAAGTGAGCGAATTGAACTTTTAGCGTTAAAATGGTCAGTCTGCGACAAGTTTCGAGACTATCTGATAGGTTCAAAGTTTGAGGTCGTAACAGACAACAACCCGCTTACTTACGTCATGAGCAAGTCGAAAGTTCCAGCAATTGAACAACGCTGGGTCAACGAGTTGTCAAGCTTTGATTTTACACTACGCTACCGGCCAGGAAAGTCTAACAGAAACGCGGACATTTTGTCTCGTCTCCCAGAGATCTATGGCGATGGACTGTCAGACCCACCACCCTCCGACACAGTGAATGAGTTCGAGGTTTCTACTATAGTGATTGGATCCCCTGTTCCAGTGGATTTGAGGAATGTCGCCGTCACCACTTTAGGTGTTGTCAGCAGCACTATCTCGATATCTGAGAACCCGTCATCAGTTGAACAAGCATTCAATTTTCCATCGTGGGATGCCGTCCAGATGGCCGACTTTCAGAACAAAGATCCTGTGATTGGACGACTCATAGCCTACCGAAAGGTTGGACAGAAACCAACTACGAAGCAACGAGCAGCCGAGTCACGACCCGTACAGATACTATTTCGACAGTGGGACAGGATTGTGGAAAGCAATGGCGTTCTTTACAGAAAGACTCACACGAAGTCAGGAGAAAGACTGAGCCTTTTACTCCCAGTTTGTTTACAGGACCAAGTTTTGGAAGGGCTTCACGACAGCCTGGGACATCAAGGTGGGGAGCGCACTGAAGCTCTTGTGCGCGAGAGATGTTGGTTTCCGCAGATAACCATGCACGTCCAACAACATATCCAAGCTTGTGAACGTTGTGTTCGAGCTAAGGGGCCATACCATCCAGTCAGATCAAGTTTAGGACGCTTGGGAGCAATGAAACCACTTGAGGTGATATCAGTTGACTTTACATTGATGGATCGTGCCAGTAACGGCCAGGAAAACGTGTTGGTAATAACGGATTGGTTTTCTAAGTTTGCAGTAGCTGTGGCAACCAAGGACCAGAGAGCTCCGACGGTCGCACGAGTCCTCGTTCGGGAATGGTTCACTCGATATGGTGTGCCAGCCCGAATTCACAGCGATCAAGGGAAATGCTTTGAAGCTGAGATCATCAAGGAGCTGTGCTCACTCTACGGCATACGAAAGACCCGAACGACACCTTATCACCCGGAGGGAAACGGGCTCACTGAACGGTTCAACAGGACATTACATAATCTGTTGTGTACTCTTCCCGCACGCCAGAAGCGAAGATGGCCTGAACATTTGAATGAACTTTGTTTTTCGTACAATGCCACTCCCCACAGCGAAACTGGATTGTCACCATTCTATGTCATGTTTGGTAGGAATGCAATTCTTCCTGTTGATCGCCTTCTTGGGCTGAGAGCAGATGACTATGGTGAGACGGATGACATATATGGCGATTGGGTGAGTCAGCATCAACAACGACTTTTTCAAGCTCGTCAGCATGTTCAGCAGCAACTTGAGGCGAAATCTGCAGCTAGAAGGAAACGTCACGATGCTAAAGTTAAAGATCAGCCATTGAGTGCCGGGACTCAGATTTACCGGAGGTCTCATCCAAAAGGTAGACACAAGATTGCAGATAAATTTGGTCCAGAAGTCTACAAGGTACTAGATCATCACGACGGAGTCTACTCCATAGAGTTAGCGAATGGAACTGGACCTGTATATCGTTTGGGACGAGCAGAGATAACGCCCGTCGAAATCAATCGAGCCGTTGAACATAGGAAAAGTACGTCGCATACAAAGCGTGAGCCTTCTCAGGAACCACTTCAAGATGCGGATACATACATGGATTACTTAGAAGGCCCGGGTTTCGTCGATTTTGTTCCAATGTCTATGGATCCGATGCGTACGCCAGAGAGTAATATTGGTACCACACTACATGATGTTGTTACGCAACCTGCAACTGACAACGGTCATGCGGAACATCAGACACGTCGATATCCAAGGCGGACGAATGCAGGACAACACAGAAATATCTATAGATTACCAAAATCAGCCATGACCTAGATTTCTACTGTACTTAGCATACATTTGTGCATGTATATATGAATGTAATAAATGTATTTTCTTAAATTTTGTATCATGAGGACATGATAGTTATCCGAAAGGGGTGTGTGTGAGCCGTGGTAACCGGTTCACGTGTAATATTTTGGCTATTACAGTTATCGCCCTTTGATCACTCTCTTGTGGATAGGAACTTGCCATTTTATGTTCTCAGCGGTGTTTGTTTACAATTCGGTAAGAGTGAAAATCTGTCTCTCTGAGACTTAATACTTGTTTTCTAGTCTTATAACATGTCTTGTTTTCTTCGGCATTTATTCCACACATAGGCTAGCGTAACGATTAGAGTTGTACAGGTCTGTGAATTTAGATATTTGAATATAAACATGCAATTTTGGTTGATGTCGCTCAAGCATATTGATTGACCTGTTGTCACGTGATTTGTTAACAGCTGATCTGTGTTTACATGTTGAAGCCTATTGTGTTAATATCGCGTTAACGATAACTGATTACAGGGAAGCTAATATAAGTTAAAGATAGTTTTGGTTTATTGTGTACATAATTACATTGTTTAACTGAGAATTTCCTTGATACTGTCTTAACATTTTTTGCTATTTTTTTGTCATAGTTCTAATGTAACAACAAGTTGTTATATGTGTACTATTTTGTATTATGGTTTAGGCGGGTCAACGTTGGCCACAGATGAGCGGTATTTCGGGACTAGGGCCGATTCAGTTGCCTTTGAGCTAATACTATCTTAATAGTAATTCAGGACTAGATCGGGCTAGTAGCCTTTGACTATACCAGGTATGATATCACTTTGTATCATGTATCTTGATAATGTTTAACGATATCTTTCGATCATGCTCGATTTGTTTTATTTGTTCACATTTTGCATAGCTGTGTACTACTAGCGTAAGCGGTATTATTTCATATTTCACATTATATGTAGATGTGTACAGCTTTGGTTTTTCAAGAATATGTTTGTATGTGAAATGTATATGTTAATGTGACATTAGGTTTATGTACTCGCACAGTATAGATAACTGCGCGATTTATTATAGCATAAGATCATACGACATTTTCGAGATAATGTAAACTATCTAAAGCGACTATGCTTCACTGCTTGTATAATACTTCGACATATTAGCGTTTTATCATTGTTGCGTTAAGTAGTTCTAGTTCACATTGTTATTTTAGCGGTAATGTTTCGTGTGTGAAACCGCCACAGACTTATAAGTATTTGGAATTATTTCACATTAATAATTGATAAATATGTACAACCTTTTACGAATATTTTACACGTAGCTGAAGGTCACTTCACGTAATGTTAGATCGTTGTATTAATATAGTATACTCGCCAAAGTCGTTTTCACTATCATATTTCATTCGAGTTCATTTCTACTTGATGTTCAGTATATTCAGCGTAGTCACACAGTTCATTCTACGATTATTGAATAGTTCATAAATAATTGTAAAACATTTCATTGTACTACATTTTGAGTTCGACACGATCATACAAAATTAATTTCAGTTATAATTAATCCGAGTTCTGATATGTAGTTTATTATTATTTTGTTTATGTTAAATCGCATTCGCGTTTTACGTTAATCTTGTAGTATTAATCGTATGTTCGTAGCTGTCTATTTGATAGTAGCAAAAATGCTTCCTCAGTATTTAAGCATATATTTTGTATGGTGAACAGTAAGTGCCATTGTCGCTATGGTATGCTAAGGTGATAGTATCACACAGGTGTAATGTATTGACGACATTAGTATAGAAGGACATTTGAGTATTATAAGACCATATGCTAGGTTAATGTTGTAATCGTCTGTACGATTCTCTATACTATAGAGCTTTTCCTATAGGACAAAACTAGATATGTCTATATAAAAATAGCATTTTCTAGATTGTAGAAGTTAGCGTGGGCCAACAGCGCATTTATATATCGAAATATGGTACTTTTTGGTTGCAATGAATATCTGATTTAAATATCATTTCATGTGCATTAATTTATAGTAAGGCCAAGTGCATATTGTTTGATATATGGGAACACCTAACGGTATTACTATAGACACGTAAGAACGATTGTCATGTTACTAAATTTGAACTTTGTGTTTTCACAGGATACTATGTACAGTTATCCTCGCCTGGTCACTTTCTTCTTACCATTGACTTTCTGTCAACTCTGCATACAATAAATAAAGTAACCTCGTGAAGCGGACGCAAGACTTTCATGTTATTCAATCATGGCTATCCATCCGTCCTATACCCAAGCCGATAACGAGGGGTTACATTTAACAGGTATTTTCGTTTGAGAGGGATATAAGGTAGACCCATGTCATCTTTTACAGACAAATTAAAATCTACATGGCCGTCCTTATACGTTGGCTCCCTCCAAGCGATGGACCTTGTAGACTTGTAATTAATACTGCACGGAAATTTACTGAATCGAATGTATTAACTGGATTCTGTTCTATATGCACTTTGTGCTTAAATCAGCAGGAGGTATGTCATTTGGGATATTTATAACCATAGCTTATTGTTGATTGTCAACGTACAGCACTGAGGGTTCCTTACGTTATTAGATTCCAATGGTATCAATTATAGTTTCCAGAGTGGGAGTAAAAGACTCCCAACGTAGCTCTGTTCAGCACTGGGACCTCAAAGCAAATTGGAAACGTAGTTAAATATTTTACAGATTTATTTTTATCTATACACCTGTTTGAAAATATCAGCGGCCTAAAGATATTGTAAAAACAAAAGCAAAAAAGCCAACATAACTGACATGAGCTGCCAAAAATTAGATTTTTTAAAAACAAAATCCGATTGTTCCGCGTTTGGAGTACCATGAAAAGCTAAAGGATCGACGGGGAAATAATTTTTTTTGCCAAAGTCAGTTAATAGTCCGCACGAACCGAAGACGTTATGCTAATAACGGACAAAATTAAAACATCCTTATATATTATATTATATAATGTACATATCAAATATTAGTATCAATGGAAAGCTCTTTGTTAAAATTAACCAACAATTAGTTAATTCGGTGTCAACGAAATTTTCTTTATATTTCACATGCATATTTAGCCTATATCTATTGTATGAATTGGCAACCCCCAACTTTTGTCGATTTCCAAAAGTAGGAGGAATCTATCTACCCCTGTTAATTTAGTCGTATCTTCTTGTCTTGAATATTATGGACGTAATCTTCAGATGTTCTCGTTATATACGCAGTGTGCATGCATGGACTCTCATATCTGTCTATATATATAAAGGTCTAAATGACATACCCTCATTTAACACAACCAGAAACTTGTCTCACTGGCATGGTTATTTTAGTCAAGAAGATTTTCCCTGTGTCCGTGTGTTTAGTTTTCATACATAATGTACTCATACATGCCAGCTATTTGGATTTTGGACGCAATCTTCAAATATTCTTGGTATATATATAGATGCGGGACTTCAGTGCAGTACGCGAGTTCCGTCCTATATTTATGAACACACAGGTACAGCGAAAATCTCCTTGGCTAAAATAACCATGGGGCCTGTCAAATACTGTCATATATTTACATGGACAATTGTATAGAGATATGCTCTCACCAGAGTTCGAATCTCAAACGTTCTGTAAATAAAGTGTCTATTAGCATTACAAGCATAGCCATGCGCGCAGGTGTGGCCTTTTCGGTAATTTTTGAAATACCAGAATGTTATACCTCTCCGTACCATCGAGGCCAGACTTGGTTATAGATGTTGACATGAAACAAGACGGGGGATGCGAGAACAACGTGACATCTCTTTAATTAAGGTTTCTATTTGAGTCGCCGATAGATGTCGAATCCCCATCAGGAATATCTTTAACGATCAATATATTCAGGAAAGCCTGTGGTATAATTGATATACAGCCAGGGCTTCATTAAGACTCGTCTTAAGTCTATTAACCATCCCTGGTGGTTCAAAGAATCGATTTCGGTGTCTCACAGACAGATGTATACTAGTGTACATTGCATTTCATGATACGCGCAGATCAAATTCCACACCATCAATGTAAATTAAATATCCGGTTCGTGAAACAGGCATATCGAATATCTCGAGATTCGATCTCAAGCATTTAGCGTAAAGATGTTGAATATATCATACCAAAAATGACAGAACATTTTTCTGCTCCACCGTGTACCAGAAATTTACCACATGTATATGCGTCGGTATAGTTTTAGAAAATTAAAATTTTCATTGATTGGTGGTTTACTCAAGATCCTTTCAGTTAGGCCTATATGGAAGGGGGGGGGGGGATCGGGCTCTTTTTCCCGACCTTCCACGAGTAGGCCTACCCGACAACTGATCCACATACGGCAATCGAAAGAAAATTCCCACTCAGAAAATTTTCAGTTTTTATCTGGTCCCAGTGGGATTCGATCCCGCTCCGCATTGTTTCTCTCAGACACCTTGTAAGGGTATCCCGATACACCCCGAAAATAGCGGAAAACCCACTTGCTGCAGACTTCGGCTGTCTTCGCTCGCTACTAGTTGGCTTTGGTATTTCACGTACGTAAATGCCCACAGTTTCAGAGTGGCTGAAGCCAAGCTTTGACAAAGAATTCAATGGTAGACCATATCAATCTCGCCATAATAGCACCCTGGTTTGGAATTTTGATTATCTATCAATGCATGGATCTACTTTAATAGTAAAGTTACATTTTGGGAGGCTGATTAAACATTGGAGCTAAAGCAAAATCTTTGTTGTTTCACCCATTCAACGAACCAGAGTAAATAGCGTGAACCATGTTTAACATATATTGTTCAAATTTCAACGTCAAATACTCGCAACTCGTCAAATACTCGCAACACAGTAGTTGTTTTCGTATTTCAATATCTTTGTCGTCTTTGTGTGATGGTTCAGTTAAACATTTCCGCCAAGAGACACTTACTTATATCATCTCTTTGATTGGAATACATTTTCTTGCTTGTGTCAGCCGAAAACAGCACTTTTATCACGACAACAATTTTGTCAAGTTTTGAACTATATCTTGCGAGTATCGAATTGAAATCATAGGGAATTGAAATTAACCAACATTTATACAACGTGCTTTGGTTTATTCCCGAAGAACGAATAAATTTGCACTTGAAAGCTGAAATCAGCCCCAATCAGATGAACAGCAAAGAAAGTATATATGCCTAACACTCATTTTCCGTTAGTACACCTCGATCGGATCATCTATATCGGTCTGTCCATTCATTTTATACAATGGCTTGGTGCGGAAAGCACTGTCTTTCAATATGGACTCTGTGCGGTCTGCCACGATGAGAAATGAAGTCCCCGGATATTACTTTGAAAGTTGACTTTGATGTTCAAGATAGGTTTCCTGTTGTGCGTTCTGTAGATAATTGACGTCTCTTAATGAGACCATTTTCCCCATTCCACGGAGACGGTGACCGTCAACTTAAAGTCTTCTTAACAATTAGGAATTCTATCGTGTACAGTCTATAGTTATATGGTGCAATTGCCCACACGGAATCTGATGATAAAGGTAGAATACCTGGTATCCAATGGTTACCAATCGGGCAGAGAATGTCTTAAAAGAAGATGAAATTGACACATGTTGCTCTCAGTAAATTACGAGATTGAGTTATTTGTATGCTTTAACTTACAGTGGCACGAGCTGCCAAAGATTGGAGAAATATGTTGAAACATCATTAGCTAATTATTCTTTTGTAAGTTTCTTTTTTGAATGAAGTGTGGAATGGGAGCTTTTTTGTATACCAATCTTAGATATGTACGTTTAGGTAGTTTTTATAAGCAACTAAGACTTTAGGGAGGGCAACTATTATCGTTGTTTAATATATTTTCAACACCACAAGCAAGATTATGCGTAGCTTATGCAAGTATGATCCATTTTATTGATTTGAGGGAGGGGGGGGGGGGAGCAAACAGTATAAGAAATATGTAAGTTGACCTATATTAACACAATTATGCTTTTCATAAATGTTGCATAGATTTGGTTCGTCTCCAGCTAGTGGCATACTGGAGAAACCCCAATTTTATCTTATACGTCTTCCCTTTTTCACGGAGACGTGGCGAAGGACTGTTGGTATTACAACGGTTGATGGTTTATTGTATCGTTTCATGCATATTGTTCATTTTAGACTGCACGCACTTGCACAATTTTAACAAATACTTAAAGGCCCACTTGCCGCCGTAGCCTGTTTAAATTTGCTAAGAAAACCAATTTACATGAGCTTACTACGACTAATACAACTAAACTTAAACATAGGACACATAAAACATGTCTAGTTAGCTTTAGAATGTAGAAATGGGGTGAAAAACAAACGAATAATCGAAACCTGATTACAACTTCAACGATCAGTGTCGGTCAACGTTCGTGTTGGATTACCCTCATTTCAGGCCTTTTTATCTGTGGATTACACTCAAACAATTATCAGCAGGCTTTTCCAGTCGCTGTTAACCGATCGTCAGTCTGTATTTCTCAGATAAATAGGCCTACGTAAAATTACACTGTGCCGTTAGTTCACTCACTCGACTGAAACATAAAATCGCCAATGTGGGGCAGTTTGGTTTGTTTACGTTACGGGCACCTAACAATTCAAATTCAAATTAAAAATACAAAGTTACGTCCAAACTTTTAAATTTTGGTAAAAATAGAAAGTTCCTAACTTATATTGTCTGGAAAAAAAACAGAAAACGGACTTTCTTTTTTAATGTAAACGATATTCCTGATTTTCGCGGCAAGTGTGCCTTTAAGTGTAAGAATAGAGCCCGATTGAAAAAGACGACTTTTATATTTATGGACACTAAAACACACGGGCACAGGGAAAATCTTCTTGTCTAAAATAACCATGGAGACAAGTTTCTAATTGTGTTAAAAAGAGGTATATCATTTAGACCTTTATACCCCATCATAAATTGTTGTAATAAAGTAAACCTATGATATTTCATTAGGTTGACGACTGACAGGAGCTTGGTCTTAGTCAGTAGAATTTTCTGGAACACTTTGTATTACCTTGACAATGCTTACGTATCTTAAGCTATGGTAAGAATATCGTCAGACTATATATTATAGGGTCATGGGAAAAGACAGTGAAAATTTGCCCCCCACCCACCCCCACCCCTTGCCCAGAAAAACCTAGGTAGAAGGCAGACAGGGGAGTTTAGCCCTGACCAGTATGTCTTTCAAACTCTTGTTCTTTTTATAAGCAATGACTGGCCTTTGGGTCAGAGGTCGAGCAAGTTTACTTTGAAGTAGATTGTATTCTTCTACTATAATCTTGGCCATAGCGATGCTAGCTTTGTTATACTGAAAGACAAATGGTATTATAGTTTTTTCACGACATCTTCCTGGGTCCAAGTTCAAACCCAAAGGATAAATAGTTTGTAATGTTTGAATCCAAAAACTTTCCCTTTCCAAACGTTTGTGCTTGGTATCTGCAGCGGAAGTGAGAAAAGGGATTTTCTCAATAGGCATGATTTCAAAATGGTCCTTGACCGAATGACCTAGAGTATTGAAATGTTGTGCCACAGGTACATCATGTTTAAGTCTAATACTAGATAAATGGTTGGCTGCTCTTTGTCGTAGAGAATTCTGAGTTTCTCCAACATACTGTTTGCGACATTTTTTACATGTGATAACATACACGATATTAGAGGAGTCGCAATTAAGATTCTCTGCCATTTGATATTTGTCGCGAGATTGTTCTCCGAAAAAGGTTCCGCGATCGGGTACGTATATATCGAGTTTGCATCGCGTCTTAAGGCATTTCATTGATGTACCTGAGAGAAATGTTGGACGGTAATGGTACACCCGTGAAGGGGAGGTAAGCGTTTCGGGGGCTGAAGGGGGAAACATGATTTGTCTTACTGTGTTAGATTTGATCCTTCGGAGTAATCTAAAACGACTTTTATAGATTGAGTGAGATTCAAACCCATGATGCATTGACAGAAGACTTTCGGATTGAGCATCTTTGATATATCGAATTAAAATGATGTATATGTAAATAATATCTTGAAATTTAAATTGCTTGTCTAAATAAGCGAAACGTTTTCTCTAATTGGCCCAACTCCAGGTCATTGAGAATGAGAAGAAGAACAAGTCTAAACATGTTCCTCTAAACGAGAGTTTCAGTGCTTTTTTCCCCCTTTTTTGTATGAAATTAATTATCGAAACGTATTGGGGAGCGGGGGGGGGGGGGGGGTTGAGTGCTGGAGCCAGCTAATCCAATAATGCTCAATACCAGCTCGGCTTAATATGATTACATTTGGTTCAACGATTCACGTCTCGTAATAAGTCCAAAATATGTTTATGGAGAACCCCCTTCCAAAACCTCGGTAACTATGTACAGTCGACCAAACGAAATGCAATGAGGCATACAATAAAGTAAGCCAATCATAACTGGGTCCCAGCCATTGTTGACATTCAAGCTTGTTCCACAAGTTGATTTGCGTGAACAGACAGGCTATATAACTACAGAAAAGAGAGGTTCAGGCTGGAATAAGTTTTATAAAAAAATCCAGGCGGTATGGAAACGTCTGAAGGTGAGTTGATGAAACTGGTCGCCTGTTAAATTTACGACTGTCAGTGCATTACTACTTATTGCTTCTTGTAAGTTGATGATCATCTTGGAAATTGTTTTGTTGTCACAACTAGTAATACAGTAAGATATGTTATCATTATTGATTCATTATTGTTTTACGCTATACAATCAAGATAATTTGACCATGGCTTGTAAATCGCTATCATTTGTGTTACGTGTCAAATAATACGTTATGAGTCAAGCACCACATTTAGGCCAATCGGGTGAAACAAACATTCATCTATATTTGACACAGAGTGGAATTCTAACCCGTGGACCATTTTTTAAAAGGCTAATGTGATTTCATTGAACGCCCAACCCTGTCAGTTTGAGAGTGGTCTTACTCCACAGTCCACACAAGATTGGTTTACGTATTATGGACACATTACCCTGGAAGGAAACCGGTCTCCGTCGTCAAGTTTATCTATTTGTCAATTTCTATAACAGGAATAGCAATGTCTTCACAGAACACGTATTTACTTTACAATGCCTAACAAGTGCAAGTGTACGTTATAGTTCGACGTTCGGCATAATGATAATCTGTCAAATAAGTAACGATATCGAATAACAGGAAGATCCGCTTAATGCTTACGACTGCATGGTGAAATGTAACGATACCCCAGGGTAGTTTCAGTTTTATCGAATGGCTTAATATAGACGTGTATAAAAAATAACTATATACATTGGAAATGGTGGTGGCTGTAGATCCCATTAAGTAAATTGGTTATGGCTTGCATGGCATGTAGGCCTTAACTGATTCCATCGATCTTTGTAAGCATCCTTCAATTCCCAGATGGGTTTTAACATGCTATCAAGTCTCAGGTATATCTTTCAAACGACAAAACGACTCTATGTATAGAATAAGAAACACTTCTACAGAATACCCAGTGTAAAAGAAATGGCCAGCGACTTGTAGGCCCACTGCAGGTTGTTCGAAAGACTGGTCACACACTGACTACGATTGGTTGTAACAGCGACGTTCAAATTACGTCAAACACCTCGATTTTATGGGTTTTTTTTTACATGCATATTTAGCCAGTAGGTGATTTGCCAATAGACCCTTTCAGCTTAAAGATTGACGCTTACGCAGTAGCCTCTGCGTATGGCAAAATGACGCTATATCGAGTTTTGCAATCAATCTGACGTCGGAATCGTGCTCATTTTGTCTATTTTTCAATTTTTCAATTTATTATGCAGAACATTCATACAGAACAGTGCATAGTATAACTATAAGCGATATTAGAGCATAATGATATACACAACATATAAAGATATATGTGTCATATTTTGTCTATGACGCAATGTGAAAGAGATGTATCACAGCGCCAGCAACAGAGAAATAACGTCAATGCCATACAATTCGAACGTCATAAAAACGCCATTCTAAGCCCAAAAGGTCAATTGCTTCAAAATTACGCAATTTACTGACGTCACAATTACGGCCTAATGTGGTAGACTGGACAAACCATCCGTCTATTATTAATTTAAAATTTTGAATTTTTTTTCAACAAATTTGAGAAAAGAAAATCGGTATTGTGCCAATTTGTGTCTGAACGAATCAAATAATGCGAAAATCTTGCATGAAATGGGAGATTGATTCAATATGACGGGGCCTGAACTCTAAATGGAAGCTCTGCTTGTCCGGTCTAAGATTGGTGCCACGAGGTCATATCATTGTGTGAAAAACTGGCAAGTGGTCTATTTCCAGTTACAAGTCACCTTCAAACTGTCTTTGCAACGTTTTTTAACGTCATCAAAGCTTCATGTCAGTGACGTCTATATTGAAACCATTGTTGCGTAACAGTGAATATTTCTGAATGTGACGACACAATAGCGGCGCGTCATACAACGATCCCACTCCCAGGTAACGCATCAGCGGAATTTGCTGGCGTGTTGGTGGGCCGATATGGCGATTACACTGGGGGAAGCCTTGAGGCGACCTTCACTTGGCACAGATGAGGGTTGGTATCACCTATATATATTGCATGATTACACGGGATGTATTTCACGTGTTGTATACTTCTAATGTCGGTCGTTGTGTCACTTCACTTCGCTGTATATTCTTAAAAGATGCCGGCTGTCTTAACCATTTAACAAGCTGCTATCATCATCAGGGAAATTACTAGTAAATAACCGACAAATACTCGTCAGTGCCGGTTATTTACTTATTCAGTAATTATCCATTTAGCCAACGGGCGTCCTCAATGGATAAGACAACCTGCATTTAGTTCTGGAGATATGGGTGCCAAACTGTGGCTTCGATTCCCGGTTCCAAAATCGGTAGATTTTTCAAGAAAGTGTAATCCCCCAAAACAACGAGAATACTGTCATACTCAGATACAAACTAATTAAAATAACCACACTTCCATTCAGTCAAAAAGTTATTCTGATGCGCCCATAATATGGGCTTCTTGAATATCACATAAAAAGGATAATTGTTGACCGAATTAAAAAAAATATCAATCATAAAAGTTATGGCCACTATACGAACCGAAAAGTATGTTTGCAATGTTATTTGATAATCCCTTTATCGATCTTCTCTCTCTGGTCAACAGCAAAGGCTACTTCTAATTCCTTATTAGGATTTTTCGCTGTACACATCTACCAGAATTGTTGAGTAGACGTAGAATTCCTCTCCATGTTAGCCCAAGAATCAGGGGCAACGCGATTTCGCGACCTCGATATTTGGGTATTTATTTCACCAAGTATACAAGGTACAAATCAGTGAATAACTCTTGCTGTCAGCGAAGCACGCATACAGTATATATATATATCAAGAATAAGAATTCGCACTGGACGATTTAATATACTATTTGGCGGGTTGAAAACCTTATATAGGGCTTGTTGTATCCCATGCCATTTTTATAATAGTTTCCTTATAGCAAGTATTTGTAAGGCTTAATGCTATAGGATTAAATTGATTTACTGATTGATGTTTTACGCCGCACTTAAAGGGGCATGAGCTGCCAAAATGTTGACATTTTGAAGTTACAACATAATGTTGAAATTAGTGGCTATTTTTCTCAAGACGTGTAATTCATAAGCTTTTTAGTGTCTCTAGTCTCGAAAATGTACGATAAAGTACTGTTTTGAACAAACTTTGACTTAAAATGAATGAATGGTCGTCCCGGTTATTTAAATTTTGTTTACTTTTCGAACACGTTTTCGGTTCGTACAGGCCACATACTGTATGGATTTTCCTACTTCCAACGCCAATCATTTAGTTTTTCGATGGCCTTCAAAGCCCCTTACTGTCGTGATGTTCAGAAATTATGAAAAAAGTGTGAATTTTGGCAGCTCATGCCACTTTAAGATTTTTTCACTTATATGGCTTAGTCGGTGAGGAAACCGGGCTCATTGCCCAGAGGAAACCCCCAACCTTCGGCGTGTACCTGGCAACTCTTTCCAAAATATCTGGTGGTTTCTAAGAAGTGGACTCCCTGTTGACAACATGACAAGCAAGTCTAAAAATCCAAATCTCAACAAAGAATGACGAATGTAGCCTATTTTTCAAGTTTTGCACTCAACTTTAGAATGCGGGTGGACACTTGTTTTTATAAAATCTCTCTTTTGTTTCCAGCTCCCGTTTTTCGTCCTTTCCGAAGTGATGCAACAGTGTTGTCGGAATCCAGTCTTGGAGCCCTTGCTCGTGAGCTTGTGAAGAATGCCGTGTCCCCTGTTGTTTTTCTTATGTACCTAAATATACCAACAACTACTATAATACACCATGCCTCACGGATCTCGGATATGGGTCTGAAAAACGCTGATAAAATAGTTCTGAGTGAATTTACCAAAAAGTTGCTGATGTACTGGAAAAATATGCGGGCAACCGCTAAGGAAAAGGACAAGGTACAGGACATTGAGAGAGCTTTGAAGGAAATGGGTAACTCGGAAATGGCTGAAGTGATTCGAGAAAAACACCAAGCTAGCGTGGAGCTGACGGCCGAGGATTTCGCATAATGACTGAAAGAATCTGTGATATTTTTGATACATGCAGGGTAGAAAGTATTCGGAGAACTATACATTTGAACTAACACTTTGAGAAAACTTGAATAAAACGCTCTTTGTGTCAGCAAATTTGAAAGCTAAACTTGTTCGAAGAATAATAAAATCTCTTTTTTTTTTTTAGAACTAAGTCTTCTTTTAGATTGTTTGCGCCGCTAAACTCTCTTTACTGCATTTTTTCTTCATAAACCGAATCAGATGAAACCGGGCGATGTTTTTTTGAAGATATACATGAAAACCAAATATGAGATTAAGTTGGGCCTTTAAAATGCAAAATCGTTGAACCTAGTTTATATATAGTTTTAACAAGCAGTACAGAACACTGTCAAAAAAAAATTGGAAAATTTTCTGACTGGGTTTTCACTCGAACGACCTATGTGGGATGGTTGCCAGTTACCAGCGGAAGGTCGTGGGTTTCCTCCGGGCATAGAGCCCGGTTTCCTCCCACAATAAAACTGGCAACGCCGCCATATAACTGAAATAATCTTGAGCGCGGCGTAAAACCCCAATCAATCAATCAGAATATGAGCGTTCAGCCGAAACTAATCACTAAGATGTACGTTTTGCTGGGTGGAATTTTCCAAACTTTACAGGCTGGCAGTTGCGGTGTTTATTTTAGAGGTGTGTTAATATTGCGGGTAGATTTTAAATTTTAAGAAAAAAAAAAGAACCTTGCTAACTTATCCTGTCTGAGGAAAACACAGAAACTGTCTTCCTTTTCCTAAATGTAAATAGTTTACGGATTTTAGCGGCGAGTGTGCCTTTCAAAAGTTTCAGGCGGAAATTACTCCCAAATGAGTTTCTGTGACTATCGACGTTCGGATTTGGTTTTCTGTGACTTACCAAGTAATTCGTGCTGGGAATATTTAGGCAATCAATATAGAAAAGAATACAACTTTCGTACATCCTGGGACTAATATTAGTCCCGGGTACATCCAAAGTGCACATAGTTTCGTTCTTGGAATATTGAGACTTCAGAAGTAACAAACTAAACCGGTCCAATGTAAAGGATAACAGAGACAATTATGTATAAATAACTTTAAACAAAGTTTATTAGAAAATTAGTAGGTAAACTTCAATAAGTACAGACACAGGTTAGATCCAGAGGTCTTGTTTTGTTCTTTTAGTAAGTAAATATATTAAGTACGATTTTTTTCATGAAAGATAAAAACCTGCATAGTAAGAACATTGTTTTACTTTCATTAGAAACCTTATTTTCATTCTACATAACAAATACACAACCAAGACCGTCTGAAATCACACAAGCTTTCAGCCTACAACTAACAAAAGCTGCCAGAGTGCTCTCCCCTGCAGAGACACTCTTTAAGTTCTAATACTTTACAGAGATTGTTTCTATCACCTTACTTTGTATTTTTTTATATACAAAAAGTCAATCTAAACAGAAAAATCGATAACAAAAATTCTAGGAAATAATTTCCCCAAAACACTAATAAACAAGTACAAAAAGCACAATACATTCACGTATATAAAAATGGAATTGAACAATAAAATAAATAACAAAAAAAAGGCCTACAATCACATACATTTTCATATGTGAAAAAAAAAACAAGCAAGCAAACAAATTCAAATCTTGAGAATGGCTGAAGTAATGTAAATAATAAGGCAAAAGTATATCCATGAACCAACATAAACTGTTTCTTTGGGTGACAATTTTATACTCATAGAAATTCATTAGCACAATAATCGCAATTAAAAAAAAATCCACATTCAACTAGTTTTCAATTAACATCAAAATTTACTACATCTACCTACATTTGCGAGTCATCAGAAACTAGTCACCATGTTTATGGTTGAAAAGATTTTCCTGTTCCCATGTTTTAGAGTTCATAAAAATATTTACTTTCCACAAAACAAGGAAGAAAAACTTGTATTGCAGCAGTGGCTGAATTGAAAATATATTTGTTTATATTTGAGCCCACCAATTAGAAATCAAAAGAAAAACTGCAAGAACACGGCATTGGATTGTGATAAGAAAATTATAATAAAGGGCCCTGGAGACAATCTTGCAAATAGATAGTCATGTATGTGCTGTTGGTTTTCATATCCTCTGATTGTTTTTAAAAATATTACACATTATCATTCATATGTAAATATACCAAAAGTTGATTTTAATTAAACTATTTGGTAATACGATAAAAACATTCATCAAAAATTTCCTTGAAAATATAAAATCTGCAAAAACAAGCTTAGCTAAAAAAGGGTGACAATAGCAAATTATAAGTGTTATGTAAAATATGTATACTGAGCAATGAGCAACCAGTGAAAACGATAATTGTCAGACTAGAAAAGGGGTATAAGCAGGCAAAAACAATCTACCTGAGCTAACTGAATACTATTATGCCCCTCCATTGATAGTGAAGAACTGAAGATGCGACCTTCAGGCCTCACAACTCACCACAGCAATACAGAACCCTGCAGTGATTGATGCAGTCAAATCCAAAGTCCACAACATAAATAAATTCTCAAAGATATCTCCAGTAAATATAAAAATGCAGACTCAGAGAATCCTTTTTGCAGTATTTGTTTGCCACAGTAAAAATTTAAATTGTGCTGACCAATTGGTCCAGATTATCATGCTCTTGTGTTCAGGTGAAGCATCTTACACCTGACAGGAGTCTGTATTCATCAAGAAATTCAAGGGAAATAAAGGGCAAGTGGTAAGGTTAAAATATAGCTATTTTAGTTGACTAGGTAAGCTTAGCGGACTAAACTCGTTTATGAAATAGGCCCCTGTTTTCCTATAGAAACTTATGTGAAATATAGGAGTAGTTAGATTTCACAATACATTATTAGGCTTCAGAAACATGGCCAGGTGAGTTTAGCTGACTAAACTTGTTTATGAAACAGGCAACTGCTTTCATGTACAAACTTAAGTGAAATATACGACCAGTTAGATTCCCAATACATGTAATATCAGGCTTCAGAAACATGACCAGGTGAGGGATAACTTGGAGGCAGTCTATAACCTGGGGGAGTATAATTCTCATCATAACCAGGTGTGCCAGGGTTTACCTGATCAGGGTGTGACTTTACCCCTGAGTGGCGATACTCAGGGGGAGGTGGGCGTTCATCTTCCCAATTCCGGCTTAGACGTGGATTATCAATTCCGTTATCACATGCTAATACTAATGGATGGCCTGGTTTAACTTCTAGCTCCTGTAGCTCTAACTCTTCAGGCAGAATGACAGCATCACGACAGTCACTATCCGTATCCTTTTCTGATCGCAGGACTGTCTTGCCTCGGTGGTAAAATCGACGGAAACAAATCATACCAATAAATAACAACAGAAGCACAGAGAAAATGATGATAAGTGCTGGTAGAACCACTTCATACCACTCCACACTATGTGACCTCGGTAGAACAGTCGGTGGGATATTTACATCAGTAATATCAGCCGAGCAGATACCACGATAACGAAACCCTACCTTAGAGACATAGAACTCTGGTAACATAGCCGTGAAAAACGAATCGTGAACCCGGCCATTATCAGAGGCAAGCTGATGGTATATTTCCTTAATCTTATCCATTTCACACATTTCTTTTGAAAGGGTATTGTTAGACCACGATATGATTGTTGAGCCTTTAGTTATGCTTAAAACACTAACATCGCTCATTTTATTACCTGGGAAATACCTCGATACTTTGCCAACAAACAGCAACAATTTATCTATTGAGGACATGAAAGTCTGGTGGTCTAAATCAAGGGTAATGGTGAAATCATGAGAAAAATCTTTCAGTGGCAATGGATCTAAACTCAGGGTCAGAGAAGTTTCTGTCGACAAACCATCAGCATCCTGAGCACGGAGAACAAATTCCACAGGATCTGCCCGATAGTCCTTAGCCAATGGCAGGCCATAGATTGTTTGTGAGGTGGAGTTGAACTGAAGCCAGTAACTTGATGGAATAACTTTGGCATCAGGTAAAGAAAGGGAGATAACTAAGTCTCTTGTATTGCCATCCTCTTTGTCCATGAATGTTCCTTCTGCAATTTGTTTTTCAAAATACCGCCCAAGAGGCAGAGATAATCTGTCAAGAGGTTTGACAACAATGGGTGCCTGGTTTTCAGTCACACCTTCTGTAAAAAAAATAGACATAAATTTATAAGTAAAGAGAAAAAAACAATAAAGAGAGATGCAAAAAGACCTCTAGATTCATCCAGTCCAATTATTGGGTTACACTTATAGGCCGTGTTTTTGTTGCTCATTTAAACAACCGCTACCTTAAATTTTGTCTGTATTTAGATAATGCATCCTCGTTTACCTACAAGCTACTATTCTCATCTATTCAACAACCAAAGTAAAAATAAAACTTAGAGGTGAAAATATTTATACTTTAAATAATTTCACTTCAAAATCAAATATATAAGAGATCATGCTCAAAATTTAAGTCAACGTAACTAAGTAATTAATGTTTATAAATGAATTGACTTGTAATAATAATTACTTGGCTTTGGTCCGATATAACGCTTAAGATTATTTCACTAATATCCCATACATGTATATTTAGCTATTTGTCTTTGACCTATGTTCCAGAGGAATTTACTGGGGTATGAAAGAAAAGCTATCCATTTCTTGAGAGAGAGAAAATGTATTAAAATGCAAGATACTGTTAACAGACATGGGTTATACAAAGGACAAGTCAAGATGCAATACAAACTGTTAATGATTACAGATAACTTCACAAGGTGCAATTTTATGTTGGAATGTTACTTATTAAAAGTAGGGTATACATTACCATTAGTTGAAGACGTAAACGATGCTGTAGTGGTTCCTTCATTAGGGAAATTCAGTCCCTCTGTTGCGGATGAAATAATGCTTATATCCACGGTTTCTTCAGCTGGGAAAGTTGAGGAAATTTCATCTGGTCTGGACGTTGAAAACTGCCCAGAAGAATGAACAGAAATGGGCAATGGGGAATCAAGGGGAATGTGTGATGAGAAATCAAGGGGAATGTGTGATGAGAAATCTAGGGGAATGTGTGATGAGAAATCAAGATGAATGTGTGATGAGGAATCAATGTGAATGTGTGATGGGGAATCAAGGGGAATGTGGGATGAGGAATCAATGGGAATGTGGGATGAGGAATCAATTGGAATGTGTGATGAGGAATCAATGGGAATGTGTGATGAGGAATCAATTGGAATGTGTGATGAGGAATCAATGTGAATATGTGATGAGGAATCAAAGGGAATGTGTGATGAGGAATCAATTGGAATGTGTGATGAGGAATCAATGGGAATGTGGGATGAGGAATCAATGGGAATGTGTGATGAGGAATCAATGGGAATGTGTGATGAGGAATCAATTGGAATGTGTGATGAGGAATCAATGTGAATGTGTGATGGGGAATCAAAGGGAATGTGTGATGAGGAATCAAGGAGAATGTGTGATGAGGAATCAAGGGGAATGTGTGATGAGGAATCAAGGGGAATGTGTGATGAGGAATCAAGGGGAATATGTGATGAGAAATCAAGGGGAATGTGTGATGAGGAATCAAGGAGAATGTGTGATGAGGAATCAAGGGGATTGTGTGATGAGGAATCAATGGGAATGTGTGATGAGGAATCAAGGGGAATGTGTGAGGGGGAATAAAGGGGAATGTGTGATGAGGAATCAAAGGGAATGTGTGATGAGGAATCAAGGGGAATGTGTGAGGGGGAATAAAGGGGAATGTGTGATGAGGAATCAAAGGGAATGTGTGATGAGGAATCAAGGGGAATGTGTGATGAGGAATCAAGGGGAATGTGTGAGGGGGAATAAAGGGGAATGTGTGATGAGGAATCAAAGGGAATGTGTGATGAGGAATCAAGGGGAATGTGTGATGAGGAATCAATTGGAATGTGTGATGAGGATTCAAGGGGAATGTGTGACGAGGAATCAAGGGGAATGTGGGACGAGGAATCAATTGGAATGTGTGATGAGGAATCAAGGGGAATGTGTGATGAGGAATCAAGGGGAATGTGTGATGAGGATTCAAGGAGAATGTGTGATGAGGAATCAAGGAGAATGTGTGATGAGGAATCAAGGGGAATGTGGGATGAGGAATCAAGGGGAATGTGTGATGAGGAATCAATGTGAATGTGTGATGAGGAATCAAGGGGAATGTGTGAGGGGGAATAAAGGGGAATGTGTGATGAGGAATCAAAGGGAATGTGTGATGAGGAATCAAGGAGAATGTGTGATGAGGAATCAAGGGGAATGTGCGATGAGGAATCAAAGGGAATGTGCGATGAGGAATCAAGGGGAATGTGTGATGAGGAATCAAAGGGAATGTGTGATGAGGAATCAAGGGGAATGTGTGATGAGGAATCAAGGGGAATGTGTGATGAGGAATCAAGGGGAATGTGTGTTGAAGATTTGAGGGGAATGTGTGTTGAAGATTCGAGGGGAATGTGTGATGAGGAATCAAGGGGAATGTGTGATGAGGAATCAAGGGGAATGTGCGATGAGGAATCAAAGGGAATGTGCGATGAGGAATCAAGGAGAATGTGTGGTGAGGAATCAAGGAGAATGTGTGATGAGGAATCAAGGAGAATGTGCGATGAGGAATCAAAGGGAATGTGCGATGAGGAATCAAGGGGAATGTGTGATGAGGAATCAAAGGGAATGTGTGGTGAGGAATAAAGGGGAATGTGTGATGAGGAATCAAGGGGAATGTGTGATGAGGAATCAAGGGGAATGTGTGATGAGGAATCAAGGAGAATGTGTGATGAGGAATCAAAGGGAATGTGTGATGAGGAATCAAGGGGAATGTGTGATGAGGAATCAAGGGGAATGTGTGATGAGGAATCAAGGGGAATGTGTGATGAGGAATCAAGGGGAATGTGTGATGAGGAATCAAGGGGAATGTGCGATGAGGAATCAAAGGGAATGTGCGATGAGGAATCAAGGGGAATGTGTGATGAGGAATCAAAGGGAATGTGTGGTGAGGAATAAAGGGGAATGTGTGATGAGGAATCAAGGGGAATGTGTGATGAGGAATCAAGGGGAATGTGTGATGAGGAATCAAGGAGAATGTGTGATGAGGAATCAAAGGGAATGTGTGATGAGGAATCAAGGGGAATGTGTGATGAGGAATCAAGGGGAATGTGAGGTGAAGATTTGAGGGGAATGTGTGGTGAAGATTCGAGGGGAATGTGTGGTGAAGATTCAAGTGGAGTATGTGGTGAAGATTCAAGGGGAATATGTGGTGAAGATTCAAGGGGAATATGTGGTGAAGATTCAAGTGGAGTATGTGGTGAAGATTCAAGTGGAGTATGTGGTGAAGATTCAAGTGGAGTATGTGGTGAAGATTCAAGGGGAATATGTGGTGAAGATTCAAGTGGAGTATGTGGTGAAGATTCAAGGGGAATATGTGGTGAAGATTCAAGTGGAGTATGTGGTGAATATTCAAGGGGAATATGTGGTGAAGATTCAAGGGGAATATGTGGTGAAGATTCAAGGGGAATGTGTGGTGAAGATTCAAGGGCAATATGCGATGAAGATTCAATTGGAATATGTGATGAGGAATCAAGGGGAATATGTGGTGAAGATTCAAGGGGAATATGTGAAGACTCAATGGGAATATGTGGTGAGGAATCAAGGGGAATATGTGATGAGGAATCAAGGGGAATATGTGATGAGGAATCAAGGGGAATATGTGGTGAAGATTCAAGGGGAATATGTGGTGAAGATTCAAGGGGAATGTGTGGTGAAGATTCAAGGGCAATATGCGATGAAGATTCAATTGGAATATGTGGTGAAGATTCAAGGGGAATATGTGAAGACTCAGGGGGAATATGTGGTGAAGATTCAAGGGGAATATGTGGTGAAGATTCAAGGGGAATATGTGGTGAAGATTTAAGGGGAATATGTGGTGAAGATTCAAGGGGAATATGTGGTGAAGATTCAAGGGGAATATGTGGTGAAGATTCAAGGGGAATGTGTGGTGAAGAGTCAAGGGGGATATGTGGTGAAGATTCAAGGGGAATATGTGGTGAAGATTCAAGGGGAATATGTGGTGAAGATTCAAGTGGAATATGTGGTGAAGAGTCAAGGGAAATATGTGGTGAAGATTCAAGGGGAATATGTGACGAGGAATGAAGGGGAATGTGTGATGAGGAATCAAGGGGAATGTTTGAAAATGAAATAACTGTAAAAGTTTCTTGGTTTGTTAAAGAAGATGAAATAACTGTAAAAGTTTCTTGGTCTGTTAAAGAAGAGGATTTTGATAGTGTGTTAGGTGTTAACAGTGTTGAATAAAATATTGATGGATCTAGAAAGCCAGTTGCACTGGATGCATATAAGTGTGTTTCTGTATATAAATGAGATGAGGGGATAGGCTCTGTCAGCGTTGAAGTAACTTCTAAAACGTTATGGTTACTTGATGAAGGTGACAGCGTTATAGAAAACATATCACTCTGCCAAGAAGTCTGTGTTGAAAAGGGCAGCTGAAAATGCCTCTCTGTTGAACCTGATTCCAGCGTATCGGAATCTACATAAGACGAGGCATGGATTAGCAAGTCTTTTAGACTAGGTGTAAATTCATCAGTAGTTTTGTTATTTTGAAGTGAGTCTGGTGTTAAATCTCTTGGTCCAATGCCTTCTCTCTTTCTTCGCTTAAAAACTGCCCTTTGAACAAATGACCAGCCTGAGACGAATTCGGAGTCCAGTAAGTCTTTCACAGAATACGTGTTATCATAACCATCAAAAAGTTCATGCAGTTCTTCAATAGGATAGCATGCAGCATGAGCAATAATCACAGCACTTGAGTCAAACTGAGATGAACCAGACTGAAATACTATGCTCATTTTCTTTCCGGACAAAACTGGGTCAGTATTATAAACAGCAAAATAAACAAATGCAGGTATTAGAATAAAAGATGAGCAGTCTGTCTTCAGCACTTGAGAAAGGTGAAAAATAAATTCTAAACCCTCCATTGATCGTCTAGGATCTGTGAAATTGGTTACAAATATAGCTAAATCTGAAACAATTTCATGCTCATGACATCCATGCAACGGATACACAGGATCAAAGGCTTTAAACCACTGATTATCAACATCAAATTGGGAATATGAATGATAAAAAGTGTTAAATTTGGATTGACATGCATCATTCAGGCTGTTACTGTTTTTACCTGGCATATGATTAACAGTGATGAACATATCAGCTGTAGTGTTGCCACACAACGGGTTACAACCTTCACAGAATATAACAAACTCCAGATGAAATTTTCCTATATCCTTTGCTGATGGCTTGCCTTGCAAGGATCGCATCGTTTCACTGAAATTCAGCCATTCAGGAAGAACACTTTGCAATTTAACCTGTGAAAAAAAGAAATGTTTGACCAAACATAAATTTATTAAACATCAAACAGATATTGAAACAGTTTTGAAAAATTCGTCAGATACATGTAATGTCAGTTTCTGATATGTTGCATTAGTTATTTTATTCATTTTATTTATAATACCACAACAGTAAGGGCCTAGTACAGTTAAATGTAAGCTTATGAAATGTCAACACTTTATGTTCTTTTGAGTCTTATTGGTAGTATTTTTTGCAACTCTTTTGACTGATTCAGTAATTTTATAAATAATAACAAACCTGATAGTTCCTAATATTCCCTTTGAAACTGTTTGCAGGAATTTCAAACTTTATTTCCTCTCCAGTATGTATAGTAATGTTAGGTAGTGTGGTAGAAAGTTCAGCACAATTTTGCATTGATGAGATTGATTCATTCATAGCAACACTTTCACTTAGTTGGATCAGAAAAACAAAACACACAGCCCGGGACAGATCCATAACAGAGATTTTAAATGGACGGATAATAAACAATAACATTTTTGGTGACAGTAATGCAAATTCTCTATTACTTGGGAAACAGGAACAGCTATGCCAGGCTTCATAAACAATGGAAGCCAAACATTCTGAAAAATAAAATATGTTACTTTAGTATAGATCGAAAATTGTTAAATGGCAGTTGAATTTCAGACATTCATACAACTTTCTTGATTGATTGATCATTTTATGCTAACTGATTTTAAGGTCCCTGATGATTGTTTAACTCCACAGAGTGATTATCAATATCAAAGACTTTTCTTGACACAGTTTTAGCCTTGGATGGGCAGTGTTCATAACTAAGTTTATAAAAATTCTGAGAGCAACTCTTAGATTTTTCAAATGCACCATATGTTGACGGGGTACTGAAGAAGCCTGTGTTGGGTGTATCACTATCTAGTTCTGGTGTCCACAGTATGTTGAGTTGCAATCATCATAATGTAAATTACTGAATTAGTACTATTACGATTATCTGATCAGTTATCGTAGTACAGAACCAATTATTGTACACCCAACACTTTATTCATGTTTAACCCAAGCGATCACGCATTCACGGCGATTACACCCGGCTTACTTATCAAGGCATCTTCTTGCAAAATGTCTACCTCCAAAAATAAATAAAACGCATTTTTATGGAGTTAAATTTGTCAGTCGACCCAAGAATAGCCACCTTCGGCCGTGTTAGGGACTTTTCCAACACAAAAAATGACGTCACCACAACTTTAACGTCCACCTTCACTTCTGTAGAATTACTTGCCAATGCAAACACTGACGTAAATTTTAGCATTGAAAACCCGGCAAAAGTGTACGATAACTGATCGGATACCCGGAGTATTAGTATTACCATTTACTCAACATATTTGTGCGGGTCCCACGAAACACCCATAAGCACATGAAATCACCCATAAGTGCCCTTTTTCTGGTAAAATAAAGCCTGGTAGTATGAAAATCCACTCCAGAAGTGTCCTTGAAATCAGAATATTGCGTTTGACAAGGGTTCTATACCAAAGACGTGTAATTTCCTCATTTTTTCTCTTTCGTAGAAGAATACTCAGTCTGAGTGATTATGGGTTACTCATATTTATGGCATGTGTCAACAGTGCTTATGGGTGCCCTTTTGGGTGTTTGCAAATTACATATACTAGAATATTATGATTATAATGTATGTACACACTATTTTATTTTTAATCAATATGTGTGTAGTGCCAGTGGTACTTTTTAATAAATTGTGAATCAAAATATTTATTGATGGATGTCTGGCTGACGTAGCATCTCCAGTCAGTGGCGCGCGTGAATTGTACCCTTACCGCCTTAGCTATTGTGGTGCGCATGAAATGTTCGTATTGATTTAATTACTGTTCACACAAGTTCCTTCTTTCCTCTTTTGGTATAGATAATAGAAGTTCCCTTTATCAAACGCAATATTCTGATTTCAAGGACACTTCTGGGGTGTATTTTCATATTACCAGGCTTTATTTTACCAGAAAAAAGGTAGGCCCCTACTTATGAGTGATTTCATGTGCTTTTTTATGGGTGTTTCGTCGGACCGTATTTGCGCTAAGTTATTAATTTTTAGTTTTACATAGTTTCATACTGTTTCAGTGATGTGAAGATCATATGATGCTGAAACTTACACTCAACTTAGTCATAATACATAAAGGCAATACAGTATATAACTTATAAGCCCAGAACGACAGAGGCAGTCCTAAATTATTCAATACAAATTTTGAGTTAGACAAAAGATTGGGAAGAAGGTCGCTAGGCGATACTTAACTGACTTATCATGTAAAACTCTGAAAATGACGGATAAAACGACAGCGACAAATGGGTAAAGAAAGTAGGTGAATTACCTGAGATAAGCATATACAAATTTACCTTGTCAATTCACTTACTCAAATTTGTCGCTTTTGTCAAAAAGTTTTGATTTCGGCGCTCGATTTCAATGTCACGAAAGATTGCACTACTGTTAGTACCTCCACGTACAGAAGAATTACACCAGCACTGCAACAACAACTCTCCAGATGGCTAAAACATTTGCAGTGAAATTGGATATCTCTGTTGGAGTTGAAGATGTACCAGTTGCTGTTGGAGATAGAGTAAATACTTCCCACCTTCAGGATTTCAAGGTTAATGTTTTTTACTTCAATTAATTTTGGGATTTCCGATTTGTACTTAAAGTTTAAGATACCACGAGCTGCTAAAATTAAAATAGTAAAAAAACTCAAAACTTGGGGGTCCATATTAATATTATATTATTATTATTATTCGAAATTCTATCATTTTATAATTTTTAATCATTGGTCAAATAATGATTTAAATTTTGATTCAAAGTTTTATTTTATTATTTTTAGTGACACCACAGGTTTCATTTCTGATGGCCAGACCATATACTTTACTGGCTTTAGCCTGGCTTAAGTTATACTTACATGTATACTTTTATAGGCCAGTGGAAATTTTCTTGTATCCCAATGAATCAATCTTTTCATTAGCCACCTCTTGTGAGAACTGAAGTAAAAGATTGATTGTGATGCAAAGAAAATTTCAACCGGCTGAGTTGCTTCAATTGGGAGAAGAGAAAAATGAGATAGGCTACCTCTAACTTACTTTTTGCAATGCCTTACACTTTCCCACTCTACTTGCCAGCACAAATGTGAGCATTTGTCTGATATTTTTTGGTGTGAGCAGTAAACTAAGCGATTGATTGGGATGCACAGGCAATTTCAATAGGCCATGTTGTGTCAATAGACGATTTGCCAGTTTTGCGCGCAACAATGAAATGACGTCGCTGCACCAAACTTACACCGAACAAGCCCAGTAGTCATTTTGACTTTTGCCGAATTGGGTAAAAATCCCTTTTAATCCACGATCTTTTCTCATTTCTAGATTCATTCGGATATAAACTGTCCAACTATAGGTTTTCGTTTCTTATATCTTTTGTAAAATACCAAAAATACAAAGTTAAAAACAGACGGATCCTTTGTCCGGTCTACTACTTAGGGCAGTAATTGTGACGTCGCTAAATTATGTCATTTGAAAGCAATTGGCAAATCACCTATTAGGAGAAAATTAGAGATAAATAGGGAGGTTCGGTTAAAGTTACATTTTTTACCGGTTAACATTTTCCAACTCTACTGACCAGCACAACATCTATATATTTTGGCTGTAGAGTCTGGATATTTCCAACTGTTTTAGACTACGAACTAACAACTCACAATTAAGTCACCAGAAAGTTTTGGCTTCGATATCACTTTGAGTATCTTGACAATGAAAACTAATAAAAAATAAATTGCAATTTCAGCAGCTTGTTGCACTTTTTTTATAATTGTAGAAAAAAAATAATAAATTGATTATTTGTTGTAAGGACTTCTATAGAGCCAAAAAATTTGATAGTCCGACATCAAATCCAATGTATTCAATTTCCCCAATTGAATAATACTGATCGATGGCTAAGAATTATTCATGGAGCAGAACATTATGTTTACATGTAACGTCATTCTAAAGTGTACATATATATATGCTCATATGGAATAAATGTCTTCCTTTATATTTCCATTTGCCAAAATGAATGCTAAATAATTAATGACACTGAGTCTGGTATTTACAGTATTTGGCATTTATCTTATAGATTTTTCTATCTGAATCATTTTATTCTTTTCAGTATTGTAAAGTGAATATACCAGGACCAGGCTGTGATATGGATTTGTTCACTGAACAGTTTCAAGGATGTGAATGTAAAGAAAACTGTAAGGTGAATAAGTGTTCCTGCTTACGATATGGCACAGCCTATGATGGTAATAGAAGGTTACGCGTGCAACCAACTGATAGTGTTTTAGAGATGAATCCTGTGATAGAATGTAACCAATCCTGCTTGTGCCCAAAAGATTGTTCTCAAAGAGTTGTTCAACTCGGAATTAAACATTGCTTGGAAGTTTTTCAAACAATTACAAGAGGACTTGGTTTGAGAACATTGGAATTCATTCCTCAATATACGTTTGTATGTGAATACGCAGGGGAAGTGATATCTTTGGAGGAAGCAAAACGACGAGCAAGTTTACAGCAAAGCGCCGATAGTAATTATATTTTGGTTTTAAATGAACATTGTAAGGGCACAGACGATGAAGTCTGGTGCACATGTGTAGATCCAGAATATATCGGAAATGCTGGCCGCTTCATTAATCATTCATGTAATCCAAATTTAGTGATGGTACCAGTTCGTGTTAAAAACAATATCCCAAGACTGGCACTATTTGCGCAAAGGGACATTCTGAAGGGTGAAGAGTTAACATTCAACTATGCCGGACATTTTTCTAGTGAAACGTCACACAAATTGGACACACCTGGTATTAGATCTTTAAAGAAATGTATGTGCAACGAAACAGTTTGTCATGGTTATCTCCCTTTTGATTCAAATCTCTATGCAATGTTGAAATAAATAAAATGTGAATTTACCTTTGTATACATTTAATGTGAATTTACCTTGGCATACATTTATTATACAACCAAAACAGATTTGACAATGGAAATCTAATTGTACCATGTGGAAATCACATACAGTGTATCAGTCCATATTGGAGCCGAAATCACTATTGGAGTGTCATATTGGATTTCTATCCGGGCAACAACTACACTAAACACAGGGTTGGTATGGATAACAAACTTCATTGATGTATAACTTTTTATACGCCCGCTCTTAAAGCGGGCGTATATTGGTATACCGTTGTCCGTCCCGGATTCGTGTCCGCTCCATAACTTAAAACCGATTGCCTGAATTTATTTTTCTTCTTCTGATATATGTAGCTTATGGGTAGACGGTGTGTCGCGTACCAAAATTAAATTGGAGTCTCAATATTTTTGGCGACCAAAGTAGCCACCCAACCTTTTGGCACTTATAACTCTGAAAATATTCGATGGATTTAATTTTTTTTTTCAGATATAACTAGGTTATGAATAGATGGTGTGTTCTGTACCAAAATTAAATTGGGGTCTTGATATTTGCGACGACCAAAACGGTCACCAGCCTTTTGACATTCAGTAAACCCAGAACTATTGCATGGATTTAGAATTTTTTTTTTAGTTATAACTGGCTTATGAGTAGATGGAGTGTTCTGTACCAAAATTAAGTTGGAGTCTTAATATTTGCGGCGACCAAAACAGTCACCAGCCTTTTGGCATTGAGTTACTCTGGAACTATTCGATGGATTTAAATTTTTTTATAGTTATAACTGGTTTATGAGTAGATGGTGTGTTCTGTACCAAAATGAAGTTGGAGTGTTGATATTTGCGGCGACCAAAACAGTCCCCAGCCTTTTGGCATTGAGTTACTTTGGAACTATTCGATGGATTTAAATTTTTTTTAGTTATAACTGACTTATGAGTAGATGGTGTGTTCTGTACCAAAATGAAGTTGGAGTGTTGATATTTGCGGCGACCAAAACAGTCACCAGCCTTTTGGCATTGAGTTACTCCGTAATTATTTCATGGATTATAATTTTTTTTCTCCTAATATTTTGAAGCTTATGATAAGACGATGTGTCCTGTACCAAAATTGAATTGGGATCTCTATATCTGTGGCGACCAGAATAGTCACCAGCCTATTAGCATTGAGTATCTCGGTACTTATTGCATGGATTATAAATTTTTTTTTCAGTTATAACTATCTTATGAGTAGACGGTGTGTCTACGGTAGTACTAAAAGTAAATTGGAGTCTTGCTATATGTGTTGACAAAAAACAGTCACCCAGCCTTTAGACATTCAGTAATTGAGGAAATGGCTGTTATTCTGTCTGTGGTTTCACAGAATAGCTTAGTTATTTCCAAACAACTTATTTGATAACCAAGATGACCAAATGAGTTGCGACCTTCTTTCTATTGTTTAATCTGTAATCAAATGGAATTGCTGTTGTAAATTGTATGCCTATTTGTAGTGTAGACACTTTTGCAACTAGCTTTGGTACAGCTTTCAGATATAGGTAGCAGCTTATAGGTATGTGATCTGTCAAATACTAAAATTCACCAAGCCCCAGTCTTATTTAGGTGACTGAAAGATTCTACCAGCCAAAATTCTGTTTAAAGCATGCCTTTAATATTGAATATTAAGATAGTGTGCTACAATGAATTTACCCTTGCGGGCGTATTATGAGTTTCTTAAACTCTTGTTTGTTTAGTATCCATACCAGCCCTGTGTGTATTGTCAAGCTCAACTTCTAAATGCGATTTAAACAACTGAACATATACAGCCATTCCACCGACACATTATGTCCGATTTTGACATCATCGATACGAAGTTCTCCTGAAATGTTCCATACGGCCATGTGCTTCATCCCAGCACATAAACGATATATGATTCATTGGGGAAACATTTCTAAACGCTGCAGAATCATGAATTTTATGGATGATTAATTATACGTAATAAAAACCTCATCATATGAATTTACAACCAATAATTGTACTTGTCAAAGTTGGAATAACGTCTGCAGTGTCTCGGTCGATAGACTTTCAACACCAAAGCGCCTTTTAGAATAAATATCAATATTGGATTTAAGTTAATATAATGACCTCCTATTACAATGCTCTCTGTGACGTGTGTGCAGGGCAGTATCAGTATTTTTATGGGTTTGAACCCAAAATGGAGGAAAGTGTGACAATTTACCTACCTTTTATTTTCATACACAGGAACATGCTTGCTAATATACCAATCAAGTTCTTAACTTTATGTTAGTTATTATATTAATATATCCATTTAACTCCAGCAATATAAATATAAGGCTCTGGTTTGCCTGATACAACATCCACTTGTCTCATTCAACACTGACAGCTTGGACTCAGCTTGTTGGAGACATCTTTTAAGCAGATACAAGCTGAGAAACAAAGGCTAAGCTGCCAGATCAAAATATTTATTTCCTCTGCATTCTGCAAGACCAAGTCAGCTGGAGAGGAACATTTCTAATTGGGACTTCCAGCTGGTAACAAAGAAGTGGTTAGTGTGACTTCTCTCAGTCATTGGTTTTGGTAGCTAATTTCCTGTAAATTTAGTCAGAAAAATTAATGATTCCGAAAAGAATATATAATAAATAGAGTAATTATGATCGGTAAGTAATATACTTAAATTTCAAAATATTATACGTACAGTGCTCATGAAAAATGATTCTTTTCTTCAAAGAAATTTCTTTTTAAATTGATTTTATTTCAACTGAAGTGAAAAACAAGAAAACTATAGGTGACTGCATATGTGTATTTATGAAAAATAAAACACATGGAAAATCTAAAATAACCATGGAGAAAAGTTTATCATTGCGCTAATAAAGGGGGTATGGCATTTAGACCTTTGTGCCCAATCTGAAATTGTTGTCAAAAGCCATCATATTTCTGTAGGCTGAAGACAGAGTTTGACATTGGTCACTAGAATTTTCTGGAGCCCTTGGTTATAGATTGACCAAGTTGTATGGGTAACCATGGCAAGAAGTCTGGTTAGCTGAGATTAAACAAAATATGATAATAGGAAAAGAAAGTGAAAATATGTAATTTGGTTCCAAGGTAGAGGACAGACAAGGGACTTTGGCCCTGTTTAATAGATCTTTCAAACTCTTGTTCTTTTTATTAACCACTAAACCTGGCAACACTAGCCCATATAAGTGAAATAATATTGAGTGCGGCGTGAAACATCAATCATTCTTTTTACAAGCAATGACTGGCCGTTGGCTCAGAGGTCGAGCCATTTTACTCTGAAGTAGTTTGTATTCTATTATAATCTCGGCCATATTCATACTGGCCTTATTACTCTGAAACATAAATGCTAATAATACTTTTCAAGACCCTTTCCCAGGTTCAAGTTTAAATCCAAACGGTTAACAGTTTGTAAGGTTTGAATCCAAACACTTTTTTCAATTGGCATGATTTGGAAATAGTCCTTGACCCAGGGTATTGAAATGGTGTTCCATGGGTACAGCAGGTCTAATGCTGAGATATATGGCTGTATATGTTTTTTATTTTTGTTTGTTATCATGTACAATATCATAACATTAAGGTCTGACAATCACAAGAAAAACACATTATTTAAATCTCCCAAATAATTTAATTTATTACAAATCAACTTATATACATGTACACAGGTTACTTTGTATCTATATATATTTGATATAAACACAATTTAACATTAGGTACATGAATTGATCATATTAAGGGTAAACAAAGGATACCAGTCTCCAAGAAGCAATTCTTTTTTTCTATCTGAACCAAACATCTGTTTAAAATGCGCTCCAATTATGGCTGGTAAATTGATAAAGTTCACACTATATTTAAGTCAATTTAATAAATTGCTTAAGAACCTTGTTTCCAGCATAACAAAATGTACATGTATTACAATTTTTAAACAATCTGAAAATTATCTTCTTTTTTCCCAAGCATTTATTATATAAAAACCCCATTGACATGCTCATCTGGTTTCAATTTTTGACAGATACATTGTACATGTATGTAAACATAAAAGCCTATAAAAGTTAATTCAACATGGAAGTGCATAAGAAACAATAAAATGACAATAAAAAAAATCACCAAGTTAATAAAAATTGAAGATAAAATAACCACAAAAAACATGTATCCAACAACATAAAACAAACAGCGTATTTGTTCCAAACCTTTCAATGTCATTTAGATTGACTGATGTACACTGCACTCTCGAGTATTTGACTTATTTTGCAACGTTATCAGGTTTGATGGGGGAGGAAACCGAGCTCATTGCAAGGCTGAAACCCCCGCCTTTCCGGGAAACCTGGCAACTCTCCCATATACGGGGATCGAGTGAAAATCCACTCAGAAGTCAATTTCAGTGAAGTGTACATGCACCCTTCAAAGGTACTTAAGCCTTTTAACATTTGATGTATACATAATGAATAATTGAAGCCAAGTAATTGCACCCAAAACTTGGGTTGCAAGTCTGTAACTCATTCAATTTTTTTTTTTTTTTTCAATTTCACTTGATCTGCTGCTCGTTTCCTACCCCCTTAACCATGCAACCATTTAAATGCAATAACTCTTAATGCGTCAATCAACCGATTCATCATATATATATAATTAATGATCATAAATATATTTAAACATAAGACAAACCAGAAATACAAATTAAATATATGCTATGATCGAGATGCACAAGAAATGATTGATTGATTGATTGTTTGGGGCTTACGGTCGCACTAAACAGCTAAGGTCATATGACGACAAAAACACCAACCGACCAAAAGATCACCCTCCCCACCCACCCACATCTAAATTTGGAGATCAGGCCCCACAGACCATAGAACATACTTAATGTTCCTCCTTGCTGGGTCAGCATACATGACTAAAGCAAAGCCACAATGCTCCGGCTCGAGGGCGTATGTGAAATGAAAAAGAATCAATTGTATTACATTATACTTAATCAGTGTTTCTTCATAACATGTATTTTTATTCATACAATGTATCAAAAGATTTATGAAAAATCTCAAAATATTGTCAAGCTGTACAAGTACTTCTTCAATTTAAATGAATTAACATTTTTTTCTGAATGATATGAGATCGAGATATTCACCTTTCAATACTGATTGGCCAAGCTTTTTAAATAGGGTATAAGGCTGAAAAATAAAATATGGTAGTGAGTTTGTATCATAGGTAGATTTATAATCAGAATGGAGACATAATGAGATTGCATAACCATAGAAACAGACATGTTCTGGCAGCCTTTGACACACCTTCCACAAACTAGACATCTAAATGTGTTGGAAATGCAGCAACATAAATTGCGGACTTTGCCCAAGAATCTAATTATACAAACATTTTAAAAGTTGAAAAATGATAAAATTTCCCCAGCCTTGATGAAGATCCTTATCAGTTGTTAGGTCCATTATGATAAGGGTGAAAACAAAATTCTTTTCAGAGTGAAGAATTGTAAAATTATGTACTTAAATAAATAGTTGAATTTTAAAAAATAAAAATAAAAAGAACTCTGCAAAGGGAGCTAACCTTACAGCACAGTTTCATAACTCATCCTTCAGCATGGAATCCTCTTTTAAGTAATCAGGAAGATGATCACTGGCACACCTGAAGCCTAAATTGACTGCCGAACTATCAGGTGTGTTCTGACTGCGGGCATTACACCTGTACCGATAACAGTAGCTCTGGCAGGAAAAAAAAATAAGCCGGGTGATAAAACATTTATTTTTAACTAAGTTTAAAAGAGACTTTCTTGTTGATTGATTTATTGGGGCTAAGGGGTAAGGTTATATGGCAACATAAATACCAAACGACCAAAAGATGTCTTACACGCATCCAAATTTTGATTGATGTTTAACGCTGCAGTCGCGATTATTTCACTTTATATGGTAGCGTTGCTAGGATTAGTTGAGGAGGAAATCAGTTCATCGCAACTCTTCCACATACAGCGATTAAGTCTGAGAAAAAATACAGAAAACTGTCTTGTTTTTAATGTAAACCATTTTCTAGATTTTGTAATTTACGACACACTGGCGGTTTATGCCATACTCAAGACTTGAGTAAAATTCCTAGCAAACAAAGTTATGCCTTGAACAAAATACCAACTCTTTCGACACAAAGCACTCAGCAATATCGGTGTTTTATGAGTGAACTTTAAACAGTAATGTTATTGAGAATTTGAAGAAAGTTCTCAATGTTTTTGTTTTCATGTGAAGTTTTAGGAATATGATTTTGACAAATACAACTTTTTGTCTGCTGTCTCGGTGACGTTCCTCGAAAAAAATTATGGGATATTTGAAGAGGTCTAGCCTTGTGGTGGCCGCTTTGTCACAAGCCCTTGTAGCGACATGCTTGACTGCACACCTATAAAGGTGCGTAAACATTGCCAATATATTACAAAGTGTTACAGAAACTCCTGTCTGTTGTCAACCCAATGAAATGTCATGGGTTTTACTGTATTACAACAACTTATGATTGGGTATTCAGGTCTAAATGATACACATATCCCTTTTTAACACAATTTGAAACTTGTCTCCATGGTTATTTTACACAAAAAGATTTCTCATGTGCCTGTGTGTTTAAGCGTTCATAAATATATTTATGAACACTAAAACACATGGGCACAGGGAAAATCTTCTTGTCTAATTGTGTTAAAAAGAGGTATATCATTTAGACCTGTATATCCCATCATAAATTGTTGTGATAAAATAAACCTATGATATTTCATTAGGTTGACGATTTTCCCGCCAAATATCCTGATGACATCATCAAGAAATCAGCCTGTTACTTTATAATTTATTACTCCCCTTTGTAAGATGCATCGTTTAACTTCAATTTAGACTACTATTTTCTGTAACTTACCTCATGGCATAAAAATGAGCCTCCCTTTTTGACTTTATCTGTTCCTTGATCTGGACCTTTCTAAAATACAAATGAAATTATGATTATCAGGACCACGACTAAAACATGGATTATGTTTGTTTGTTGGGTGTTAACTCTAAAGACAATATGATACGCCCTGGAGGTCATCGCAACCTCTTCTTGGTATCTGGTATAAAAAACCCCAGTAACTTAAACACACACAAAAATTATCTTTTCTCCAATCTTGGAAATGTTTTCAATTAGTGTACTGGCCCCACTTGCACAAAGCCATCATAACTCAAGAGGACTCTAAGCCTATCTCTACAACATGGAACGTTAACCAGCCCTCTTTAGTCCCTTGTTGTGGATGAGTACTCTTAGTTAAGAGCCCTTTGTGAAATTGAGGCAAGTATTGCAATACTATTTTGAAAGTCTAAATGAATGTATATACCTTTTTGCTGGCATTACTGCAATTGTAAAGGCAATATCCTGGTATTATAAAGTTGAAGTTATTGAGTCACTACCCACCATATTGGTTCCCCACAATTATCCTTTCTAATCTCCATTCCCTTTTGCTAAGTGTTTTTTGGGGGATACCTTGTGGTCTTTTAGATATTTGTCAAGTACAGAGAGTTTTGAGCCTACTAAATTGATCACTGTTAAAATATATATTAGTTCTGATGTCTTTCAAAAAAGTTAAATAGAGTTTTATTTCAGTATTTATCCAGAACCCATGTTATATCATATGGCAGTCGCCTTAGTCTAAAACCAAGATGACGGGTTGCCATGGTGAGTAACGTTACACTTTGGCTCTCTGCGTCTCTGTTGAGATAGAGCATCACAAAGTGACTTAGCGTCATAATACTCATTAAAGTATCAAAGCAGGTCAGAATTTTAAAATCTTGGAAAGCAATTGAAGAAATGAATGACTTGAGGCTTTAACTCAAAGATCACTCTACACATTCACATCCTTTTATTCTCTCAGATAATGGTTTTCTGTTTCCTTTCACTATGATGTCAAAGGAGTTGAAGGACTTTGTTGTATTAGAGATTAACAAATTTGCTTCGAACAACACAGAAATGACAAATTATCAAACCTGCAGATATTCAAATTAACAACCATGGTAAGCGTCAGCTTTAAAAAAGCCATCCATATTTAGCTTTTGAGCGAGTCGCAAAACGATGCATTGATGGTTTGATTAACTGTTACATTGACATCAGTTAGTAGTGAAATGTTGATGTATGGAGAAGGTGGTTTCTTACTGGGTTAGTTTTAGGGTCTGCTGTATGTCGGACGTCCCACCAATCTTGGGTCCATTCCCATGCATTTCCTATTATATTTTTCAGCTTGTATTTATTTTGGGCAGGAAAAGCTGTTACCTGAAAATCAATAAAAAAAACAGTGTTTACAACATAACAAAAGGACAGGGAGCTCAAACAGAGAGGGGGTGTTCTTAGTTTTGATCAATTTTTTTTAGTGATTTGAATAAAAGCCTTTGATTTATTATTTGAAGTTTTAAACTTTTCATTTATATTAGCGGCATACCTAGTTTTATTGGGGAGGAAATTGGATGGTATCTCTCAAGAAAAATCCACCCGACCATCCACTGATACTTGCCAGTTACGTAGTTAGGATGAATACTTAGTCAGAATTGTATTCTGCAGTCTCAGATTTGATTGATTGATAGTTTTTCCCTGCACTGAAGATTATTTCCCTTTTATGGTGGCATTGCCAGGTTTAGTTGGGTAGAACACCTGGGTCTTTGCCCGAAGGAAAACCCTGACCTTCCATGCATGAGTAAGTGTGAGGCAGCAAACCCACATAGGAGGATCATGTGAAAAACACTGAGTGTGATTGGAACCAGTGACCCATCTATAGGAGGATTGTTTTCAGAGAAACTTTCCCTCTGCCGACTGAGCCATGGAGGCCCTCTTGTGATTTCAGCCTGTGACCTGTTGGGCAAAGAGCCACGGATTCCCACTTGTGATTTCTTGTGACTTGTTTGCCATGGAGACCAAGCTGTAAAACTTAAGTAACTGACTAAGTAGATCAGATTATATGTATTTCTTATATAAATCTGAATAAATTCAACATACTGGTGCAGTACTTATATATCCATCTTCAGCCGTGTTGGAATTGGGAAACTCTCCTTGATAAATGTTCATCCAGTGTTTATCTTTAGGCATCATTTTATTACCCCATGGAAATAATCTGGAAGAAAAAAAAAACATCTTCTTAAACAAAAATTGTCAAATGATGGAAATTATGCATCAAATGAACACTTCTATTTAGGTAATGAATTGATTCATTGATGTTATTTCACTTGTCGACATTTAGTGAGGGAGGAAACCGAGAAACCTTCGGCGAGTACTTGGATCAAGGGAAAAACACTCAGAATTTTTTTTATCAAAGTATAGTTTACACACCACTGTCTATGTACAAACGATTTTCTGTGAAAATAAGCTGACAAAAGATTCATTATCTCACAATTATGGCAGCGTTGCCAGGTTGAGTGTGGGGTGGTGGATCAGGCTCAGCTCTTGGAGGAAAATCTGGGTGGTACATTGCACCCAGTCCTAATAGGAAAATTGAGGTAAAACTCATTTACGTAGGCATGAACAACATTTTAACCAACTGAGCCACTTAGACAAAAGGGTTAGGATTAGTGATTTAAATCAAGTGTTGTGTTTGGAGGGGGGGGGGGGGGGGGGGGGGCTACTGCTGTTGTACTTTGACATTCATAATCAATCTAGAAAGAATAGCTACAATTGCTTGTCCTGTGACATCTGGTCAAATGTCAATATATAAAATGTACCTGTATGAAACCTCTATATTGTAACATACATGGAATAAGTCACTCACTTTTCACTCACTTGAAATGTATTAGTATCACACTTGACTAATTCCCATCAATCTTTGTGGCTTCATCAACCCTCGCAATTCACCGCGGCAATCGGCAATGCCGCAGAGATTGCCGCCGTAAAACTGCTTTTCCACGGCAATCAAAAATGCCGCAGACAAAATAAAATATTCATCTTGGGAAAATAGAATATTTATACTAGAATACTTTATATGTATGGAGATTTTTACAAGTAATAGTTTTACCTTCGACCGTTGTTCAGAATCACGGCGTATTTAATATAGAAACCACTCATTCGTTTGTATTTAATCTGACCACAATGAAGCCAAGGACTCTCTGCTTATATGCAGCTCTATACATTGGCCTATGTGAAGTGATAATTCCCACACAAAGTTCTTTGAAACAATGTTCAACTCTGCAGGTGGCCGGCTCCAGAATGTCTCCAACTGTCTGTCAGTTATGTCTCATTGGGTAATCTCCATTCAAGTTTAATAGGGGCGTTACCCTCATGTACATGTTTATTGTTGTTCAAGAAATAGAATTTTAATTTTTATTACAAAAAAAAAACGATTTAATTGAGGTTCTAATTTGTATTTAAAACAAAACGATTTGAAGGGGTTCTTACAAAATAATAAATATACTTCTTATCGATTAAACTTGTAAATAAACACATTCAAAACTTTCACCCCACAGAAACGGATGGACTCAACCAGGCTTTGTTGACCAGCTGTGCACGTGTCTGTATGGATTTAACTATGTAGTATTACACAAACGGCTATTATAACCTTTAGCCGTTTAGGTTAGGTTTTAGAGATTGAGATTGATAGAGATTGAAAAAGAAATGCTTTGCCGAGTGAAGTGACTATAAATCACCAGGAATATACATTTAACAAGGAATTATTTCCATGCAAATAAAGGATTTCATGTGGATTTTATGAGGAAAGAATTACCGCCTTTCAGAGTCAGACGTAACTTCGTAAGACAAAGTTAGCATTTTCTCTATGCTGGTTTCTATGATAATCAAAGAAGAAATTTAAATCTTTGTTGAACATTTTTTCTTTTGTCAATGCACCTTTTAGATGTCAGTTTTTGCTATTTGCCGCTTCAAATACAGTTAACAGAGCAGTGAGAATTGTTTGGATAAAAATGCCGTGGTGAAATCACTTTTGCCGTGGAAAATTGACTTTTCCGCGGCAACTTTTTTTTTTTTTTTTGCCGTGGTAAAAATCTGAATTGCGAGGGTTGCTTCATTGTGACAGCTAACTTAATAAATAATGTATAAATACATCATTCAAAGCAACATTTACCAGAGATTCACCCAATTCATTTGTTTTCTTTTTAAGGATTCTGTCAGGAGTTTGGGTTTTTCTTGTTAGTTTGTCATGTAAATAACTCTAATCATACAACCCGCATTTCATCTTATAAGCTTGGTTGGCGTATTAAACTTGTCATCATGCTTGCCCTTGATGTCGCAGATGGATGAGTTTCCCTGGTTTTGCTGGGTTACCGTGGGTGACAATATTATCCTGGTTGACAGAGTTACCCTGGTGGCCGATTGTCTTGGTGGTATCAGTTTGATTCAAACTTGATGTCATTTGATTTAATATTGGCTGAGTGAGAGATCAGAGTTTCGGAATTTTAATGTTATCGTGTTAGAGCTGACAGCATTCTTTTCCTTCGGTCTAGTTACTACATATGGGTTGCTCAAGGACATATTTGATTGACTCTGGTTACACATGGGAGGGTCGAAAAAAAAATCCTAGGCAAGTTGGACAAACTAGCTTGTTAATTAAAATCCTTACATTCTGCACCCTGAAATTGATTGATTTTATATATCATGTGCATCAGAATATGCATCTGTAATTTCAGTGCGTCAAATTTAGAAATCAAATCCATGCCCAGCCGTGATGTCACACAGTGACTTCCACAAAGCTGTAAGACAACTATCCATTAAACACCTTTCTATCAAAGTTGATCAGACCCATTACTGTATGCATACATACACACTGTATGCTCACAGGTAACGGTTATTCTGTACCGACATTTTTAACACATGCTTTATATGTTGATATAATTGAAGACCCTGTCTCGCTTAGGTATTGTTTGAGACTGAAACAACACCTATCAGGATCGTTTCCAATTGCACTTATTGATGAAAAAATGGTTATTTACTTCAGAACCCTGGTTTTGTGACAGTTGGTAAAATGTCCTTCCAATGGTCACACAATGTGTCTGTCGCTTAATGCCACCACTTGAATAATTATTGCCCTGATAAAAAAACCTGACAAAAATCCTCTATAACATAAGCATTTGGAACATGTACAAAACCATATGGCTTACTATTGAAGATCCATCAATCATAAATTACCTATTTTCTAACTCTCCTTGGCAAGCAAATTCCCACTCCGCTTCAGTGGGTAATCTTTTTCCAGCCCATTGACAAAATGCTACGGCGTCATTCCATGCTATATGAAGGACAGGATGGTCCATTCTGAAAACAGAACCAACAAATGTCAATAGACAACATTTTGTAGGCATCGTTGCTTAAACCAAGAGACCCAAAACTTATTTTCTTGGCTTGGGTATCAAGCAACTGACAACTTGATTGATGTTTTACACCACACTTAAGATTTTTTCACTTATATGACAGAATTACCAGGTTTAGTGGGGGAGGAAACCGGAATCATTGGCCGGAGGAAACCCGACCTTTAGTGAATGCCTGGCAACTCTTCCACATACGGTAACCGAGTGAAAAACCCACTCAGAAATTGTTCAATTTTTATTTGGTCTGACTGGGATTCGATCTTGCACTGCATTGATGGAAAGTCTGTGTGGGATGATCACTCTAACCCACTGGACCACCAAGGCCCCTCTGACAACTTGAAAAACTAGCTTTGACAAAAATAAAACTGACATCATTACGATTCAGACCCTGAGCTTTGATTTCATTCTAACTGATTAATATCACGATGCAAACAAGAAAATTTTGATAAATCAATATTTGTTTGCTATCCTCTCAAAGTCGTACCATAAATTGAATTACAGGTATTGTTTGTTTTGCAGGGACCATTTGCTCAGGGGTATACAATGTATAAACCTGATTTGATTACAGCATGTCATAAAGGGGTTTCCTTAGGACTTTGCCTGGCAAAATCAGACTTGAGCTGGTGTTCAGATCTTCCCACAATGGATTTATGGAGTCAGGAAAACAACATTCCAGACCTGGTCAGGATTATCAAACAAAATGAATTACAATTTTCCTAACTTACTCAGAATGCTAAGATTACAACTTTACCCTTATTGTAATTGAAACAAAAGTAGGCCTGCAGATATCTAACCAAGCAACATAAAAACATCTTGCTCTTACTTTTCTTTAATATTGGAGTCCGGTCCAAATGGATGTCTCCAGTCAGCTTTTTTAACCGGAAGCCACCAGGGGGCAGCAGCTACCTGTAAACAGCATAATATTTTTTTGAAAACCTGCATATTTTAAATAACAGAGCCAACATTCTCTCTTCACACTAAATTATCGACAAAATAAAAATGCAAAAAAAAAAAATAAGTTAAATGATTATGACTATGAAAACTTCAGATACCAATTTTCTTGTGTTTTCACTTACTGCTTGAGTTATTTCTTTCAGGACCTTTTCACTGATCAGCTTATCAAATACAAAAGAATCACCAAAGTTTTCTGCCTGAAAAAAGAAGAAACACAAGGTAACAGGTCAGTGTGTACCTTTCAGAGGTTCATTTGTAACTCTGGTGTTGGATATGGAAAAGGCAGAAAGCTTTTTAAAAGGATGGAAGAGGATATTATTTGATTTTAAACAAAGTGACCTATTTATTAAAGGCAGGGCGATTTTAGTGTTTTTCCTTGAAAGAGCAGTATTTCTGGAGTCTAAAACAATAATCTAATAGTTTTCTTGCTTTTGTTAGCGAATAATGAGCATTGGAAAGTTCTGAGTATTTGTAGCAGTGATAAAGGGATTATCAAACAATTTTCCTATCAAAGTTTTAGGTACATCAAGGATTAAGTATAAATTTCGAGAAGCAAATTTGAAAAAAATTCAGTTTGAATACAACTGTTAGGTGTACTTAACTGCTTTGTGTACTTTTAATATGGAATTGTGTACCTTATATTGATGTGGTATTGAAGAAGTTCAAGAAGTCACTCAACATATAGCGGATTATTTACACAAGCCAAAGTAAATATTAAGTGTTTTAAACTTAAAAGCTAATAAAGGAAACACTCTTCAGTTTTCTTTTTGATTTGGTGCTGTGTGTAAAATGGTGACAGGTTGCAACAGTCACCTTGTAGTGAGCGCAGCGAACAACCGACAAAGCCGGGAAACATTCCATATCGATGTTGAAACGTTCCACGACCATATTGGTGTTCGAAACTGCCGCCATCTTTGTTCTGAAAATGTTTCCACTTTCACTCCTCTTTTTAAAGAAAAGTGCATCTGATGATCTGATGGGTTGTTTAAAAAAACTACACTGATAAATTATGAACTTAAGGTTTACTTTTAAGATATTTTCTGTGCTCAATTCTAGGTCTTGCCTATTACATATATTATAATGAAAACTCAGATATGGTGACAGTCCGGAGCATAGTTGGAGATCTCCAAACTCTATGACCAAAGTAAATTGATGATAGGTGACGGTCACCCATCATGAATATATTTTGGCTACAGAGTTTTGAGATCTCCAACTATCCAGAGCATGCAAGCCAGTTAGCAGAAGAATTTTCAATACCTCAGTTTTATAGCCTGTCAAGTTTACAAATAATTCAAATTCTGCATTGCTGACTTCATGGATGTCCAAATAAAATGGGCTGACAGTGACACGCCTGGCTGGACCCTCTCCATCGGCCACAAATATTGGCTTATTTGTTCCCATAGTAAATGTTCCCCCTGGGATGTATGCCATTTGATTTGTACGTTGATAAACCGCGGTGGCTGATAGTGATGGCATACTATCAGTATCGCCAGTATCGGTGCCTGGACTACGGACAGTAGCCGTGTTTGAGTCCGTGTTTGATTGGCCATTATGTTGCCGATTTGTTGATCCACACCCACAGTTCTTGGTGTCTTCCGATTCGAGCTTGTCTGCACATTGGCCTTCACAAGTTGTCAAGTTCACAAGTGAGGAACTAAAGCCAATTAGCAGAAGAATTTCCAACAACTTTGTTTTTGACTTCTGCGCCATCTCAAGTCATGTGATTGTATAGATAATAGAAAAATTTACCTCCTAAACAAAAGAGCGACAAACGATTCTTAAACCGGAAATTGTTCTACGTAGTTTGAGGTTCATTTTCACACTCACACACTGTCTTAATCTTATGCTTGGTGGAGGCTGTTTTTTTGTGATCTACCTGAATCATATTTATCCGACAACTTCTGGTATTGTCTCTGCGAAGCTGTGAGTTACTGGGCGCCACAGATTTAAGAAATATTTCTATTATTTGTGCTTCAAAATCCAAGAAGTTAAGTACAACAACAACAACAGCATGATATTGTAGTCTCGCTGCCATCACTCAGTTCAGTCTTCACTTCAGTTGCACACTGACAGTGACTAGTTAAAATCTCTTCTGTTTAAACAAGAAAGTCAAAAAACACCAGAATTCACGATGTCAATTTTATTTGATCTCCGCGCTTTGAGTGTAAAAGGAACAAAAATGCTATCTTTGGACAGTTATAAAACAGTGGCTGACATTAGGAATCAATTAGAAACCATCATTCCAATTGAACCATCTAGTTATAAAATATTAATGCTTGGTAGGGAAGTAGACCCAGATACCGAGTTGGTGGAGAATGGCATGTACTCGTTTATTCCTCGTGTGTTTGGTGGTAAAGGCGGCTTCGGGTCCATGTTACGAGCTATCGGGGCCCAGATTGAGAAGACTACTAATAGAGAAGCTTGTCGGGATTTAAGCGGAAGAAGAATGAGAGATGTGAATAATGAGAAAAAGTTAAAAGACTGGATTTCTAAAAAGGCTGATCGAGAAAAAGAAAGGGATAGAATTCGAAGAGAGAGGTTAGCAAGGCGACTTGCGCAACCAAAACATAATTTTGATGATCCTAACTATGAAATGCAGAAATCACAAGCAGCAGAAAGTTTGGAAGATGCATTGCAAAAAGGCTTAAAGAAATCCAAAGCATCATCAACTGTGACAACTGCAACATTAGGTAAACGAGCTGGATCTGACGAAGAGGCAGGGCCATCCAAATCCAAAGTGTCAAGAAAGTCTTTAGAATGGATGGGTGTAGAAGTTGGAAGTGATGTTGACAGTGACTTGTCTGATTCTGATACAGACAACAGTATTGATAATAACACGGCCAGTATAGCCGATTCTGTAAGTTCATTGACTAAACATGATGAATCTTCAGAAAAAGAAGGCGCAAGCACCAGTTCCATGATTAAATGTGAACAATCGGGTACAGAAATGGAAATTCCCAATGATGAAACTAAATTTGAAAGATCTTTTGAAAAACCAACAGAAACCAGCAGTGAACCAACACAATTACCCCCGGTGGAAGCAAAAAAAGGTTCTCTGTTGAGCATGTTGCCACCTGTAAAAATGGAACATTGTAAAAGTGAACAAAATGGCTCTGACAATAACACTGATGACGTTGCCCCCATTGATCTGACAAAGTTTGACTCTTCCTCACAACTAGAATCTTTGGGATTGGATGTGTTGAAGGCTGAATTACTCTCACGTGGATTAAAATGTGGAGGAACACTTCAACAGAGAGCTGAAAGGTTATTTTCGGTTAAAGGACTGAATCAAAATGAAATTCCATCTTCTCTCTTGGCTAAAAGTGGAGGAAAGAAAAGTGGGAAAAAGACAAATTGATCCTCTTGAAAGCGGCCAAAGTTAAGATCTAAACCACTCGAGGCATAAATTAAACCTTCCTTTATACAGTAATGACTTTAAATTTTTCGTTATTCACCATTATAGTTATCTTATCATCAGTAGCCGCTATTATTAAGGCAACTCAGGTGAACATTTGGCATCTTATCATATAAACATTTATTAGGATTTCATAACTGTTTTTGCCTGATAGAGATCTAGCATATGATCTATTTTATTAAATTTGTAAATTCACAGACAATTAATTTCAGTACTATTTCACTGTTAACTGCTTTTATCAAATGTAATAAAGTTTCTTAATGAAGTTAAATGTCAATGTTATTTGTTTTGGTACTGCTGTGACAGCTGAACAATAATTTAGAAGCCGCCCCAAAAATCTGTTTTGAAATGCATCATGTTTTTGGTGGTATAACAGGTTTTGTAACTTTTGTTGGCTGTCGATAGTTTTCAGCGTCTTTGATTTTATGAGACTTTCCTTGGATTGATCCGAACAGCCTTCCACCAAAATTTCCTGACTGGGTTTTCACTCGATTGTTCTATGTAGGAAGGTCAGGGGGTTTCCTCCGGGCATAGAGCCCAGTTTCCTCCCACAATAAAACTGGTTCTGTGGTTTGAACAAATGAACATTTTTCATTCTATTTAAAACAGACTATGCTGCTTGGTAAAATGCCAAACTCCTGTCTAAAAAGGTGTAAATGATATAGCCCTTTTCAACACAATTAGAAACTTGTCTCCATGGTTATTTTAGACAAGAAGTTTTCCCTCTGGCCGTGGGTTTTACTTTTAGTGTAACAAATAAAAGCATACTATGCCAGTTTAATTGTTGTGTGGAAGATGCATTGGATTTTTGGTTCTTGGTTAAGTGGCAAATGGACTCCACCCAGACATCTTTATATTGGTCCCACTTTTCTAAATCAAGAACGACAACTCGGTATGCTATCTTTGGAATTTCAGGGGAAATAACCAATAAACAAAGGGATGCAACCGCTGACATCAGCATCCATCAAGCGAACGATGACAGACGAGACCCAAAGTGGCGAATCCTCAACAGATTATGAAGTCATTCTGTTTGAAAACTCGCTGATCCAGTTAAAAAATTTCAACCATGCGGCGCATGCAATGTTATACGCCCCGGATGACGGTTTGGTATTTGATATTTTCCCAGCAAAAGCCGCTGTGATGGTAAGTTGGTAGTTCAATTTACCGAACTTATGGTGATATTACATTGTCATTGGTAATTAGTCCGCAATATGTTGAGTGGATTGAAGGATAAATTCTGATACGCCCGCACGGGCTTCTTCAATACCATTGATATTGAAGAAGCCCGTGCGGGCGTATCAGAAATTATCCTTCAATCCACTCAACATATTGCGGACTAATTGGTAATATTAGTTGGAGATTTCCAAAACTATGTGGTCAAAGTTTATGATGATGGGTGACCCATCATCATAAACTTTGACCACATAGTTTGGAGATCTCCAACTATGGTAATATATGACATGTAATATCACCATAAGTTCGGTAAATTGAACTAGTAAGTTGGTTGACGACTGACGTGTATTGCACTTATAATTATTCTGATAGTCACAGTGATACGCCCGCACGGGGTTTTTCAATGCCATTGGTAGCCCGTGCGGGCGTATTAGAATAACTTCAATGCCAAGGAGGTATATGGCCTTGATCAATCAACTCATCATTATTGCGGACTAACGTACACAGATTAAGTTTAGCTGTCCCCGCCGAGTTCCGTAAAATATGATAGAGTTACGTCCCTTGGCTTAGATCTGCCAATAGATACCTTATAATTATTATAGCCTGGGATATCTATGGATCTGTCATTGACTTTTTAGTTCTATGCTTTTGTTTTAACATGATGATGAGAGTAAATGCACATAAAAAAAACAACAACACATTTTTGGTTTATATTAAACGTGTGTGAGTCACTGGAAATAGTGAACTTTGGGGTATTTTCACTCGAAAAGTTGATTTTACTTTTTTAGCTGCATTAACTCCTATGTTTTTGGTTTTTTTTTCAAATCCTGGAATGGTAAATTTTATTTCTCTTTAGAATGTAAATACATGTATTTTCATTCACATAAGCCAGGGATAAAAACATTTCAATTGTAACCATACTGAACAAAATATTGTCTATATAAGGATTATCCATAGATAAAATAAAACTTCCATGTTATTGTTATTGTTAATAAAAGTCAGCGCCAGTTTGAAGCAAAGAGAGGTAATTTAGCACGGAATGACGTGATGGATCATTGGAACAGAAAGTGAAAATTTTGTCTCGTAATATTGAATCTATAGATCATATATTTCTATGTCAGTCTACTTCACTTATGTAAAGGTCTTACTCCGTTATTTATAATTTCCGACATTTATTGGTCGTCGACCAGGTGCGGACCAAGAAATATCCAAACATAAATAACGAGGTACCTGTAGGCATTTAATATTATTGAATTAATGTCAGTCATGCTTTACCTTAGACTTGGTCACCTATCTGCTGGTTACTGTGCTTATTTGTTTTATTGTGTATAATTTCCCCCACATTTAACAATCCCCTTGTCTTTAAACAGATGCAGTTACGGTTTGATGGTTTATTTGGATTCCCTGGAGGTTTAGTTGATGAAGGGGAATCCCCACTGGAAGCTGTCAACAGAGAACTATTTGAAGAAATAAGCCTTGATCTTGAACAATATTCCATCTCTCAGACTGATCATATAAGAACATATTTTAACACAAAGAAACAACTTGTGCTCCACTTTTACGCAAAGCAGGTACAAATGGACCAGTTTAAGGAAATAGAGACAGTTGCCTTATCAAGTGTAGACTTTGGTAGAGAGGTAAGTCCCTAGTCCGAAATATCTGCAATGATGATGTAAGACATTTTCTGACAGATAGGCCATCAGATGATGATGGCCTCTCTGTCAAAAAATGTCTTACATCATCATTGCAGATATTTTGGACTAGTAAGTCCCCAATAAATACCATTCATTGTTCTTTGCAGTCGTATTAAATACTGGCAGGGTCCGATCCAAGGGACTATTTTAAAGTTGTTTTCTTCATGAAAGCAAGGATTATGGGACGGTGTACTCAATCTTACCTTCAGTCCACCTGTGTTTTCATTGTGAACTGTGTTGGGGTTGGTAATCTTGAGGGTGACATAAAGCATCATGTTTTATGAATCTCTACATACTCGTGATTCAGAAAAGTTTCAAACACAAGAAAAGTTTGGAACAATTTCTGAGTCTGTTTTCGGTTTCATACATGTATGTACCTCTATCCTAAAGGTCCTCTGGATAAAGGACCACTTTTCTATTTTCCGGTTTCCTTGCCCATTATAACTTACACTGTACATGCCACCATATAAATGAAAATAATTCTTGGATAAACAATCAAATAATCCTTTCTTAATAAACTTGGCAACATATAACTAAGAGGCTTTGAAGGCCATCGAAAAACTAAATAATTGACGTTGGAATGAGGAAAATCTATACACTATGTGGCCTATACGAACTGAAAGTGTTTGAAAAGTAAAAAAAAATGTAAATAACCGGGACGTCCATTCATTCATTCATTCTAAGCCAAAGTTAGTTCAAAACAGTACTTTATCGGTTATTCTTTAGACTATAAGCTCTAAAAAGCTCCCGAATTATATGTCTTAAGAAAAATAGCCAATAATTACATCAAAATATCAACATTTTGGCAGCTCATACCACTTTAATGATATACCAATGCTAATGTTTTCTATATGGAAAGCTGTTTTGCATAAATTAAAATATTAATTCTTCTCATTTCAGGTTATGGGCATCATTCGCCCTCCACTTTACACCATGGAAGATGGTCTTCTAGGTTTCCCAACATTCCTTTCTCAGCGATTCGCCGGCAACGCGCGAGATGAATTAACAGATGCATTGAAAGAACACCAAATTCTGTCTGAAGAGTATATAAATAACTCATTAGAGAAATCCAAAATTATTATGCTAAAAAAATCCTAGTATTTACTTTTTAACTTTTTTTCATTTTATTGTTGGTGAATGCAAATGAGGGTAAAATATCAAAGTATTACAAGTTTTATATTTTATGTACTTTGTTGTACATTTTTAACCATGTCGTGGGTTTCAAAATTATAATGGCCCTCAATATCAATTAAAAGACAATTATATTACAGAATAAAATATTTTTACTGATGTAATTACAAATATGTTGATTTGAGTGGTTGCATGTTATTATGCAATAATATACATGTAGTTACTGTGAACTCACATACATTTCTTCAATCCTATAGGACGGAAGCTTGGCATAACTGCTCACTTACATGTATGTGCAGATTAATTGCCATGGGCTCGCGTGGCTTGAGTTTGAAAAAGAACGTCATACTAACCAAGTTGTATTACAATCGGTAAAATAGATTACAAGTTAACAGTAAATTTTAAAAGTAAATTTTAGATGACGTCATAAATTTGACCAATCAAATTCTGCTACTGATAATTTATCATCAGTAATGTTTTATTTTTGCACAGTCTATTTGAATGCATCAGTTCTCGATATTCAGTGAATTTAGACTTGATCCCATTAAAACTCATCAAGATAATGAATGTAAATGATTTGTTATATAATCCAATATGGCGGCCAAACCGTTGGTCCAATCCAAAAATGGTTGGCACCCTTCAGATACAGAACATTGCTGTCTATCTAGTCATGAACCCAGTGCCATTCTATTTTAATAAACAACTGAGATATGGCTCGTCAAAGTTTTAAAATATTCAAAATGGTGTCAAGGTCACGTGACTTGACCTTGGGTCTTGCGACGTCAGAAATCAATAGGTCTTAAAAAGAACATCATACGTACCAAGTTTTGTTACAAATTTACAATCGATCAATTAGATTTCAAGCTATCAGCATTTAAGTAAAATAATAATAATAATCCTAACGATTTCAATAGGGATCCCGCAGGAATCTTGCGAACAGACAAGATCCCAATTTTATCGGACATATTTTCCGTGTCCTCGTGTGTTTTAGTGTTTTTAAATATACTTTTCTGTGCAGATTAATTTCCATGCACCATTGTTATCTCTCATATGACTACCTCAAACAATGGTGCCAGTGAACCTTTTTACCGGCACTGTAAATTTGACAACCCCGCATATTTATTAATTGTAAGTGAACCATCTTGACGACATGCGGCAAAACATTCGTATAAAAGGATTTGCTTTGAGGGTGACAAAAAAGGCTGCGGATAAATTTGGATTGTAGCTAATATACGAATAGTCCCGAAGTGGATGTAATCTACAGTTAGTCAATCATTCGTTTGTGGAGACCGTCGACACGAGGAATAATTTCTGTCCAAAAAAAGCAGAACTATTTGAGGAGATAGATTTGTTGCTGTCGGGCAGCTAAATAAGCGGTAGTCTGGGCTTCTGACTCCAAAATCACTATTTTTTTATACTGACGGGCATATTTTGGAAATACGACCGTCAGTATAAAAAAATAGTAATTTTGGAATCAGAAACCCGGACTAAATATACGGCTGAAAAAGGCTGCTTAGCGCGCTCAACCAAAGCCACTCATATCCACCAAAAATATACAGATGAATGCTCAAATAAAACTTTCTATCCAGCAGTCCATAGGAGCCAAGGAATATGCCAATTGTCAGCAGATATCTCAGCATTATAAATAAAACAGGTGAAAAGAACACACTTGAACGATCTTCGTTTCGGTCGTTCTAGACACCCGCTAACCCTCACCCTCTAAATAATATAACCAGCCCCGATAGCTCAGTTGGTAGAGCGTCCGCTTCAGGGCTGGGAGATCCAGGTTCAAGCCTGGGTCGAGTCAGACCAAAGACTAAATAACAGTGGGAGCTGCTACTGCTTCGCCTTTCGCTCAGCAATAGGAGTTAGAGCAGCGACTGGTTTGCCCGGTGTCAGTATTTAATGTGACTGGGTGAGGGGGCTTGCTGGGTGCCTTCGGCAAGTCGTCACGGTGAGGCAGCACCAAATAAAAGAGCAGTGGAAATCTGCCCTGCCACAAGGAGACAACGTCTTCATATGACCGTAATACTGTTAAGCAGGACGTAAAACCCAAATCACTCACTCTAAATAATATAGAATGTGGGGAGTGATCTCTCAGTCCGACACAAGCCTCCCATAGACAGGACGCGTGTTCGAATCACGCCGACATAAAAGTGAAATAATCAGGACTGTGTCGATATACATTAGGCCTAATCAATCAATCCATCTGCTTACACCCGCTTCTCTGAATAAGTTCTTATGTATACAACTACGATTGGCCGGAAATTTGACATCATTTTACTATTAATATAATTTTAGATTTACTTCCCGGTTTTAAGTCATGCGATTTCGGGCTTGGTGTTATGGATTTGGCTGGATACGTGACCCCCCTAACGGCGTACAACACTTAATTTTGTGTTCATTACACTCCATCAACACCCAGGGGTCTCATATAACAAATGTATGGTTTGTTTTAAATGGGCCCTATCTGTTAAAAGTTGTAATTTACATCCGTGGAGCTGGTGTCCCTTTTTTTTGTAAAAGACTGAAGCGCTTCAAATTAGTTTTAATATAGGCCTACTACACCACTTCGCACAGGCTCTTATGTCATCACGCGTACAGGCACTGTGCATTAGAAGATGTATTGTACGAAGGAACGATTAAGTTAACTATTACATGCCTGGATGACAGGGTGCGATCGAATTGCTTAAGAAGTTGTTATATATAAGCCAAGAATCGAAGATGATTGAAGAGTTAAAAAGGGTAAGATATATTAGGCAACCTGAATTCATTTTTCTGATGAACATGTTTAAGCCAGAGCTGTGGTTTCGGCTCAATGATCACTTACTGCGGTCTTCGGGCATGGTGCTCAGATAATATGGTCACTGACTGATATTTCTGAGCATAAGGTCCAGGGCCTAGTTTCACAAAGCGATCTTAGCTAAGTGTGATCTTAACTACCATGACAACCAATGCTAGAGGTATACGTTGCCATTGGTAATTAAGATCACCTTAAAGGAGATATGAACAATATTTAAAGCTAGTTTGTGCTTGTTTATTGACTAAATATATATTTGAAAATTATCAGTTGAAACGAAACAACTTTCGCGTTAGTTCCCTGGGGTGGGTTGTTCAAAGCGCCGTTAGCTTGACAGCAGGTGAAATGACGTCGCGTCACAAAGGAATTTCTTTGTTACGTCACGTCATTTAACCTGCCGTTAAGCTAATTTTCTTTTGAACAACCGGCCCCTGGTAGTCAAAAAACGAACGGGGAGGAAATATGCATATTTTCCGTATTTTTCGTTACTGCTCGGAAAAATGACGTCATACACGACCTTCGATGTGTACAAACTGCCACGAAGACGTACTGAGACAAAATAAATCGTTTATTACGTCATCGCTCTGAGGGTACGTACACAACGGAGGTCGTGTTTGACGTCATAAGTCTCTGAGATAATTAACTTTCGTAAGCATTGTAGATCGGTAAACGTAGCTTGAATTTTGTATGTGCTGCGACCGAAATTTAATTTTCTTTTTGGTCAGATTTATAAAGTACATGTTCTACAACACACCTAACGCAAATTAGAGAATATTTCCAAAAGCTGTTCATAAATCCTTTAAGCTAAGATCACTTTGTGAAACTGGGCCCAGAATGGTCACTGGCTCATCTGTGTGTTTGGTGCTCAGAATGGTCACATATCTTTCTGGGCATTTTGCTCAGAATTGCTCACTACGTGATGAGACTGTTTGGACAGGATGTCCAGGATGGTCAGTTCTCTTTCTGGACGCGATGCTCAGAATGGTCACATATATTTATGTGCATGCCGCTCAGAATGATCACGGACTGATGTTTCTGTGTATAATGTTGAGAATGGTCTCACATCTTTCTGTGTATAATGTTGAGAATGGTCTCATAAATATCTGTACATGATGTACAGAATTGTCACATATCTTTCTGTTCATTATGCTCAGAATGGTCACATATCTAGAACTGGACATGGTGCTCAGAATTGTTAAATACCTTTCTGTACATGATGCTCAGCATGGTCACATATCTCAGTACACGATCGGCACATATCTTTATGGGCATGGTGCTCAGAATGGTCACATCTTTCTGGGCATGATGCACAGAGTGGTCGCATATATATCTCTGGGCATGATACTCATGCAGAATGGTCGCATCTTTCTGGGCATGATGCACAGAGTGGTCGCATATATATCTCTGTGCATGATGCTCATGCAGAATGGTCACATCTTTCTGGACATGATGCTCAAAATGGTCACATATCTATCTGGTCATAGTGCTACAAATGGTCACATATATATATCTGTGCATGATGCTCATGCAGAATGGTCATCACCTGTCTGGTCATGGTGCCGATCGTCTCGACAGTAAGAGGCTTTGATCGAAGGCCATCGAAAAACTAGTAACTGATTGGCATTGGAATGAGCAAATCCATACAGTATGTGGCCAGTACGAACCGAAATAGTGTTCGAAAAGTAGTGGGGGCCCCATAGTTAACTATGAAGGGGTGGGGGGGGGGGGGGGGGGGCATAGTTAACTACAGGACTTGATAACTTTATCTCCGTATAAAAATGTTAGTTGAGAAAAGTAAAAATGGCATTACGGTCAAACTGAGAAAATAATTTATTCTTCAGGAAAATTACAAATTGAGAATAATTATTATAATTATTGTGGTACCCACTGACGTTGACAAGAGAAGCCATCACGTAGACCCTATATAGCCTAAATATATATTATGAACACTAAAAATATACTTCATGCATTGTTTGATTATTCTTATATATTCGATTACTAATTAGGACTACTAGTTCTTCTTGCTAACAAAATACTTTTATTTTCCATCATATATTTTTTTATATTTATTTGTTTATTTACTTTACTTGACAAATCCGTTTCATGCATTTGTTTTATTATTCTTATATATTCGATTACTAATTAGGACTACTAGTTCTTCTTGCTAACAAAATACTTTTATTTTCCATCATATATTTTTTATATTTATTTGTTTATTTACTTGATCTTTTTGTTGTTCTTATTTATTTACTTTATCCTTGCCTTGACATATATAGGGGGGCCTACATGTAGACCTGTCTACTCTGTAGTGTAAACCACGAGTACGTTGCACCTGGGATGAACAAGCTTTTTAACTGAATAAGCCAGCATTCATGCCTAGATTATAGATATATGGTAGAATTAAAGACTAAAGGTCATGTCCAACAGTGTTATCAGTAGGCCTAAGTTCCTTTCAAAGTTTAAACAAAGTAAAATTAAAAAGTCTAGAAAAAAAACAGGTCTTCGTTTCACATTCAGATCAGTTTCACGCTCTTCTCCCGAACACAAACGATTTTTCCCGAATGCTCTGGATTACATAGCAAGTCACGTGAGTAAGCTTTTAAAGTAGCTAAGATGGCCGCCGTAGAGGAACCATCAATGAATGGAGATATAACAAAATTTGGAATGGTTGTACCGGATCCCCAGGACGGCCCATTTGAGCCAGCTACATTGCAAGATGAGGTAATGCTTTAACAGAGTCTAACATTATGGTAAATTTGCCACGGATGTACCTATTAGATGCATCTATTTTATTTTGAGTTCCGAGTTATGTTTGCAATATTATTCTTTTCTGGATTTCAAGACATTTCCGTCTGTTAATAGTATGCTGTGTCTGGTTAATTCTACATACTCTTTACAAGTTACTGTCATACGTTTTCTGGGCTCACTTGTCATTTATATGGTTTATGCAGCAATCAATCTTGAATCATTCTTTGGCAGGTATCAGTTTTGTATTGACTATCTTATTTGGTATGTGATTTCTTAGCTGATGTTGTTGTAAATAGACCCTTTACCCAGTTTAATCTTAATTCACGGACACTAAAAGTGAATTCCTTACCCGCCTCCTTGTTTAATAATCTGAAATTCATTATGTCGTCCGGGCAGACCAGCAAATATCAGAATGGAGATAATGAGTCAGATTTAACTTGTTGAATTACTTTCGGCTTAGAATGACGTTTTTATGATGTTCTTTGAATAAGCCTCTTTCGAGTTTGGCTAAAACCCCGCGAGATCACGCGAGACCCGTGTTTAGGGGTACAACTTTCACCGATCGGCTGTCCGATTAACATTAGTGCTTATGGAGATCGGCTGTCACCCCATGGTTTTATCTGTGATTATCAGCTTACAATCTGTAGTTTTTACAAAGTCTTTTTTTGAGACATATCAAGATATATAACAAAGCCATTAGATACTTCTTTTTGAAGGACAAAAACATATTATTAGTTCTAACACAAAAATAACACGTCGTAGTTGTGTTTTCACCGTTGATTTCTGACAACTTCGAAGCGTATCCACGCGATATAAATAATTGTATTGACAGTCAACTGACAAAAACGCAACTGATAGCTTCTAGTGTGTTTCACAAAAAAAATTAGATTCAAGGAATGCTTTAGAAATAAAGAATCAAAGATAAAACCACACGATAACCGCCGATCACCATAGACGCTAATGTTAAATGAACGGCTTGTCAGTGAAAGTTATACCCCTAAACTCACTTCTCGCGTGATCTCGCGGGGTTTTAGCCAAACTCGAAAGAGGCTTATTGTATGGGATAGACATCATTCCTCTGTTTTAGGTGCTGTGACACACCTCTATCACATTGCGTCATAGACAAAATGAGCACGATTCCGACGTAGATTGATCCAAAAACTCAATGTAGCTTCATTTTGCCATTAACACTAACAGAGTCTACTGCGCAAGTCTCAATTCTTAAGCCGATAGTGTCTATTCTAATATGAATTTGGGATATTTTTTTATTATTATGGGACAGTGTTATGTTTCTTAGAAATCCTTTGACATTAACAGGTTACAAGTTACACTGTTTCTGATTGATCGTTTGGTGTTCACACTTAATAAATTTGTTCCCTATGTAGAAGATTTGCTATGTAGGTCTACTTGCCATAGGTCGGTGGTTTCCACCCTTAATAAACCCCGCAAGGCTGACATCAAACTGAAATAATCTTGTGTGCAGCATAAAACCGCATATTATCAAACACAACTGGATATGACATGTTCAATATTAGGAATTCCTGTCATAGTCAGCTCGTCACATGTAAATTTGCTTTTTTCACAAATTTCGGAAGGAATATGTTTGCAAGTCTGCATTTACATATATATAAGAATTAAATCTGAGAAATTCAAAGAAAATGTTTAAGATTTCAGACAAAAAAGACCTGATTGATAGGTTACCACATGTTTTGACTTTAGACCACCAAGTGGATTGTTGAAACAAATGTGATAATATTAAGGCCTGCACCGGTGTTTTTTAGTGTTTCAAAATACTGCTTCACAAATGTGAAACTTGGCTCAATCGACTCTTGTACCTGTACAACTAAAGAGAGAGAATACAGCTCTATTGTTTAAATCAAAGCATGCCCCAGCATTTGGGATACCCTTTACAGAATTTAACTCCCCACAACACTTTTGAATGAACTTTTCTAGACTAACTATTCCGCCAATCGTCGTACAGTCAAAATTCCCTGACATGGCCAAAGGCGACTATTTTTGGGTCAGCTGGTGAATTTATTTTAATAAAAAATGATATTTCAATTTGGAGGCTAAGAGTTTTAATAAGAGTTGAGAGTACAATAACTGGTTCTGTACAGTAGCTGATCTACATGTAATACCTGTGTACCACTCACTGCAACATCGCTATGATATACATATTTGAGAGATCTTTAATTTTTAGGTGGATTCAAGACTTATGGTACTATCTAACTTTTTTGTGATCAGGAATAAATTTTATCTCTCCATCCATCACAGGTTCTCTTTCGCTCCATAACTGTTACTTGAAGAGTTTTGATCCGATATTTATAATTCTTCCAAAGCATACATGTATACGGTTACCGTATGGGTAGATGATGTGTCATCAACCATTTATGACATCTTCGGTTGCATAATATGGTATCTATGTTATGTAATATTCTTTTAGTCAATTATCTTTTTTTTTAGTTTGTAGACAGTGTGTTGTCAATCATTTTGACATTTTCGGTTGCATAATAAGGCAAAGGCATCTATATTATATTATGTAATATTCTATTTTGGTCCATACAGTATCTTCTTTAGGTTTGCTCTGATCTTTACAATTCTTTCACAGCATTTACAACATCTACCACTACCAGATTGTGTATAGTCAGCCTTTTGTGACATCTTCAGTTGCATTATTGCATAATACAGCATCTATTTTACCTTATGTAATATTCTGTTTTAGTCCATATCTTCTCTAGTCTTGACCTGATCTTGAACATTTTTCAGAGTATAACTATATGCCCATGGTGTGTCAGGAAAAATGTAGGAAATCCCTAGTGGCATATTGTGGTATCCAAATAGGGCAAGGAAAAACATTCATATGAACAATTGGCTCAAATGCTGAAATTTAAACCAATATTTGCTATAATTTAGAGTAATCAGTCAAAGCAGAGGGCGTATATATGTAGTTGAAAGATGTGTCGCATACATAACATAAGTCAATCAGGTAAATTTTGGTGGCAGCCAAAACAGTCCTCAAGCCTTTAGATATTTATTTATTATAGGAAATTGTTTGACCACAAACACAACTTACGTCACAATAGTAAATTTCTTTGGCAGCCAAAACAGTCCCCAAGCTTTTCGTTACCGTATCAAGTTATTATACATGTAGGAATTCTCAGTTATTAACTATTGCATGGTTTTTGTAATTCTTTTTTTTTTCACAAGTACTTACATGTAGTATATATGCTATACACGTGTGGGATGATAATGTGAAATGTACCTACGGTAAGCCGTAAGGCATTGACTAATTGTAAGAAATGACTGTTGATTGCTAAATATATTTGGATTAGGGCTGTATATATGTAATCTTTCTGGTAACCATGGCAAGTGTTTTACAAAAATTCAAGATCATGTTTTTTTGTTATTTCGAAACACCATGGAATTTATACTTTTCTTAATAAATGTAACTAGTATGCCTCAAATAACTAGCTATTAAACCTATTTCATGTACCGGGTAGGTACATTTTGAACCAGTTTTGTGTTATTATTGTGATACTGTTCTTTAAAATGACCTTCATGTAAACTGCCAAAATTTACATTACATATATTGAAATTATGAAGAGAATAAGAGCATTTGCAATTCATCAAAAAAAAAAAAAATGATTAACTTAAAATAACAAGCATTCGTCTGCTCTGCGACTGAATTTTCCATAAAAATGAACAAAAGGAATTCATATATTGGAGCAAAGACGAAAGCAAACTTGCAGCTAAAATACCGCCCACTGTTTATAATTATGGCACAATCGCCACCAAAATCCAGAAAACTTTGAATTAAAAAGATCTACTGTTCTCTGTATTTTTGCCTGGAAGAAGAAGTTAGGAACCTCATTTTTTGTCAAAATTCTAAAATTTTTAGATCATTTTGTTTTTTTAAATTGGCAATGATAATTTGATTTTTTAGGTAAACGTTTTTTTGTAAAGGAAGGCATAAAAACTAAAATCGTTTGAATCATGACTTTTAAACCAGTTGACCCTATTTTCTAAACTAGCCTAAGAAATATAGACGGTCGTTTTGTTTTGAGGACACAGAAAGACATTACGGCAAATTTAAGAAATGTAGATTGAAAACAAAAAGATGTGAAATAAGTGTAATCCAATATACATGTAAGGCATACAGATTTTGATTTATGATTGACAACTCCAGTCCCTCAGTTTGACACAGGCCTTCCATTGATGTGGTACAGGTTCGAATCCCACTCAGATCAAATAAAGAAATTAAAAAATTTCTGAGTGAATTTTTCACTTGATCTATCTATGTGGAAGAGTTGCCAGGTACTTGTCGAAGGTCGAGGTTTCCGCCGGGCAAAGAGCCCGGTTTCCTCCCCCATTTAAAGTGGCATGAGCTGCCAAAATTCACACTTTTTTCATAATTTCTGATCGTCACGACAGTAAGAGGCCTTGAAGGCCATCGAAAAACTAAATGATTGGCGTTGGAATGAGGAAAATCCATATAGTATGTGGCCTGTACGAACCGAAAACGTGTTCGAAAAGTAAACAAAATTTAAATAACCGGGACGACCATTCATTCATTCTTATAATAGCCAAAGTTAGTTCAAAGCAATACTTTATTGTACATTTTCTAGACTAGAAGCACTTAAAAGCTTCTGAATTATACGTCTTAAGAATTTCAACAATCTGTTGTAACATCAAAATATCAACATTTTGGCAGCTCATGCCCCTTTAACATGTAGAAGTTATGTGGTTTCTGATGTTTGGACTTCTCTTTTTATATGCTTTTAGACCACCATTTAGACGTTTTAAAACTAAAACAGATATCTGCTCTTTTGCTACATGTACATGTACTAATATGTAAATAGGGTTTGGTTCTTTGTATTTATTAAGCTATAATATGTGTGCAACATCTCGGCCTGTATCATTACAAATGTTCAAATTTTCATTTGTTGAGAACATTTGTGACAGTTTCCTACAGTGTACAGTCTAATGAAAAGTTATATTTTGCAAGTTGTTAGAATTGATTATGAATTTGGTTGTCTTGATATCTTCATAGATTTTAAATCTTGAAACAGTAATTTTCAACTGTTGTACAAATGTGTATACATGTGACATTATAATTGTCAGTTTACACGTAACATGTTACAATAACGTATCATTGTTTATTGCTTCTTGATGTTGACAAATCAGCTGGCCAATAGAAAGAGGTCTTTATGTGGTGAGGTCAGAATTAGAAACTGTGGTGAAACGTAGGCTTGATGGATTTTGATCTTTTTGAGGTGTGTCTCGATTGCCTCTGCTGTCTACGGAATTATATATTGATTGGTGCAGCCTTCTCCAGGATAGGTCGGCTGTATCTTGACAGTGGCTGGGTTGGTCATACTCCTTGGCAATCTCCAAATCTATATTTCCACCCACAGAATGATCTTTTTAGCGTCCCTGCTTAATATACTTGTAACATACAATTGGTTTTCCGTAGATTAAATGACATGTCATAACAATAGCCCCTAGGTGCATTATTGTAGTGGTTTGATTTCTGACAGTATTATTCTGTATCATACATAAATGGTGTGGGTAGAATATTATTAAAAATGTCATCAATTTAAATGCTTTTTTTCTGAAGGAGTAACATAAGTCTTACTAAATTAATATCTGGAAGGTAAATATTTTAGTGATATAAAACAAATTTGTGATATTGTTAAATACTTTGTAGTTACATGTGTTCAAGGAATGATGTGTCAGTACTACATTGTGCAGTTTGTCTTCTTGACCATTTGTTCCTTGTCATTATTGTTTTCATCTCCTTGAAAAGAGTTGTTTTCGGAAAGGGTTTTACAACTTTTTGGAATGGGCCCAACATCAGAGGTACTTTTATTGCTAAAATTGTTTCATCATGTGCACAGAGAAGGACTTAGCTTTGAAGCAGGGGAATGGCTGCTTGTGATTTATTTCTGTGTCTAGCTTTTATTTTTATTTTCAGATATGTTGTTTCATGAGTTTCATAGAAGTGAACATTTTTAGACTGTAATTAAAGAGAATAGTATTTTAGTCACCAGAAATTGAATATTTCCCTACTAATTTTACTGCAATTTAGTTTTTATGTGGTGATTAGAGTTTTTATGGTCATTTGAAGCAGACAGTGTACCTCAAAAATGGACTCAAGTCCAGGAAACATTTTGTGTCAATGTCATACAAATTATCATTGTTCAAACTAAAATTTGTATATGGGATTGTGAAGTTATTTCTTTGAAAAAAAATGTATCAAGGTGCATTACAAAATTTAAGTTCGTACTCCTGGCCTTGCAGCGATACTATTAATGCATTATCTTTTTTATGATAATTGACATGCTTTTCAAAACGTGTTAAAATGTTAACAACTGTTCATCAATGACTGCTGATCAAGGTAGATCCATGAAACCGTTTTTGATTTTAATCTCCAAATATTTCAGATTCGTAACATCCAGAATGTCATTCGACTTACAAAGGAGAACTTGGAGGCCCTTAATGCAGAGTTTGGGAAGCATCAACATCCGCCATCCATGTATATACAGGTACAGCTTTCTCTTTATCTGTTTGGAAATTATACCTATATATAGCCAAATATGGGGTAGTGCTACAAAAATGTTAATAATGGTATTGTTCTGTTCAGGGGGATACCAGGCCATAGGATTTCAGGGTAACAATTTGTTCCGATAAGCATGTTGTTACTGTTGTTTTAAAACTACGGACACAGAAAACTGTTACCCATCATGAGCCAGTATATGGTATGATGTATAACAAAACTATCGGTACCAGTTGGTTCCAAGCATTTCAATACCGGGGTATATGGAACCCCATACGGAACTGCCACCGAAATTCTATGGCCCGGGATACCCAGAAATTTGATTAAGAATGTCTAAATTGCCCTATTTGGCTAACCCCTGGCAAATAAGTATCATTTGACCATATTGATATTCATTTAATATTATATTTATGATCACTAAAACACACGGGCACAGGGAAAATCTTCTTGTCTAAAATAACCATGGACAATTAAGTGCACCTCAATTAAACGGTACATGTATTTTGCAAATATTTTCTCTTTTAATGAAATTCTTCATTCCTCTAATTTTGAAGAGACAACAGTAGCCAGTTTGTTCAGTATAATAAGTAACAATGTTTTTATCCTTTTGGCTTGTTTGTATTTTGATTCTGTTCTTATTTGTGATATTTGTAAGCAATATTTAATTCTGCTTTTTGACATTAAAACCTTAAAGTTGGGCTCTGATTTTCATTATGACCATCTTTAGAAGCTCTCGGCATTATATACATGTAGGGCAGAGTTTTCAGGTACTCGCTGAAAATTGTGGGAGTCCTCCGGATAAAGCGTCTGCTTTCCTCCCACACTAAACATGGCAACGCAGCCATATAAGTGAAATAATCTTTTGTCCGTTCAATATTTTGTCTTCCACATATGGCGATCGAGTGAAAAATCCACTCAGACATTTTTCAATTTTTCTTTGGACCCGCACTGCGTCGATGGAAGGCCTGTGTCGGACTGAGGGACTGTCACTTTAACCGACCAAGTCCCTAGCATATATCTGGGATGGGGTATATGGGAGTAGACATCAGTTTACTCATATTTTTCTTGTTTTATATGTAGAATAATACAGGGTCTAGACTTAAAGGCATGAAATAAGTTCATTCTGCACTACATTGTTTGGTCAGATTCAACTGGTGGGCTCTATCAAAGATAAATGCCCTAATCAGGTAAAGGGCCTTCTTTGGCTCAGTTGGCAGAATGATAGCCTCTCAGTCTGACATGGTGGCTCAGTTGGCAGAGTGATAGTCTCTCACTCTAACATGGTGGCTCAGTTGGCAGAATGATAGTCTCCCAGTCTGACATGGTGGCTCAGTTGACAGATTGATAGTCCCCCAGTCTGACATGGTGGCTCAGTTGGCAGATTGATAGTTCCCCAGTCTGACATGGTGGCTCAGTCGGTAGATTGATAGCCCCCCCCCCCCCCCCCCCCCCCGCCTGACATGGTGGCTCAGTTGTCAGACTGATAGTCCCCCTGTCTGACATGGTGGCTCAGTTGGCATATTGGTAGTCTCTCAGTCTAACATGGTAGCTCAGTTAGCAGGTTGATAGTCCCCCAGTCTGACATGGTGGCTCAGTCGGCAGATTGATAGTCCCCCAGTCTGACATGGTGGCTCAGTTGGTAGATTGATAGTCCCCCAGTCTGACATGCTGGCTCAGTCAGCAGATTGATAGTCCCCCAGTCTGACATGGTGGCTCAGTCAGCAGATTGATAGTCCCCCAGTCTGACATGGTGGCTCAGTTGGCATATTGATAGTCTCTCAGTCTAACATGGTGGCTCAGTTGGCAGATTGATAGTCCCCCAGTCTGACATGGTGGCTCAGTCGGCAGATTGATAGTCCGCCAGTCTGACATGGTGGCTCAGTTGGCAGAATGATAGTCCCCCAGTCTGACATGGTGGCTCAGTTGGCATATTGATAGTCCGCCAGTCTAGCATGGTGGCTCAGTTGGCAGATTGATAGTCCCCCAGTCTGACATGGTGGCTCAGTTGGCATATTGATAGTCTCTCAGTCTGACATGGTGGCTCAGTCGGCAGATTGATAGTCCGCCAGTCTGACATGGTGGCTCAGTTGGCAGATTTATAGTCTCCCAGTCTGACATGGTGGCTCAGTTGGCAGAATGATAGTCTCTCAGTCTGACATGGTGGCTTAGTCGGCAGATTGATAGTCTCTCAGTCTGACATGGTGGCTCAGTCGGCAGATTGATAGTCTCTCAGTCTGACATGGTGGCTCAGTTGGCAGAATGATAGTCTCTCAGTCTGACATGGTGGCCCAGTCGGCAGATTGATAGTCTCTCAGTCTGACATGGTGGCTCAGTCGGCAGATTGATAGTCTCTCAGTCTAACATGGTGGCTCAGTTGACAGATTGATAGTCTCCCAGTCTGACATGGTGGCTCAGTTGGCAGAATGATAGTCCCCCAGTCTGACATGGTGGCTCAGTTGGCAGAATGATAGTCTCTCAGTCTGACATGGTGGCTCAGTTGGCAGAATGATAGTCCCCCAGTCTGACATGGTGTCTCAGTTGGCAGATTGATAGTCCGCCAGTCTGACATGGTGGCTCAGTTGGCAGATTGATAGTCCCCCAGTCTGACATGGTGGTTCAGTCGTCAGATTGATAGTCCCCCAGTCTGACATGGTGGCTGAGTCATCAGATTGATAGTCCCCCAGTCTGACATGGTGGCTCAGTTGGCAGATTGATAGTCCCCCAGTCTGACATGGTGGTTCAGTCGTCAGATTGATAGTCCCCCAGTCTGACATGGTGGCTGAGTCATCAGATTGATAGTCCCCCAGTCTGACATGGTGGCTGAGTCATCAGATTGATAGTCCCCCAGTCTGACATGGTGGCTCAGTCGGCAGATTGATAGTCCCCCAGTCTGACATGGTGGCTGAGTCATCAGATTGATAGTCCCCCAGTCTGACATGGTGGCTCAGTCGGCAGATTGATAGTCCCTGTCAGACACAGGCCTTCAATCTATGAGGCACAGATTTCAATCCCGCTCAGTCCAGGTATTCGTTGAAGGTCAAGTTTTCCTCTGGGCAATGAGTCCAGTTTCCTGCCCACTAAATCTAAGCAATGTGGCCATACAAGTTAAATAATCTTGAGTAGTGAAAAACAGATGGAAAGAAATGGAATCCAAATGGCTGTCGCTATTATATTATTAAATAAATATGACTGTCCTGGAAACAGCAATATACGAGTCAATATTCCTATGAATATTTATACATGAACACAATTAGAAACTTGTCTCCATGGTTATTTTAGACAAGAAGATTTTCCCTGTGCCCGTTATAGTGTTCAAAAATATTAATACATGAATCATGAAAATGAATAACAGGAAAAAAATGAATACAATGCCTTAAGATAGAGAATTCCATGTTTGTTGACATGTTGTATTTTTTGTTTTATCAGGAGTATGATGAGTTGACAAACAAAATCCATGAGTTGCAGTTAAAAGAGCAGAAGTTAATGGAGCAGATGAGTATGGACAGGGCGTCACCTACCCCCAGCCCCCCTAATGAGCCGGAGACTTCACTACATACACCCACACAGATCTACATGCCCATGGACAGCCCAGCTATTAACCTACAACCAGCTATAAAATCACCAGTTAAAGCCACTCTCAAGGCATACCTTCCCAACCATCAGAAAACTATTGTAAGTAGATCTGAATGAGAATGCAATTAACAACAGTCGTCTTCCAAAGTGAGGAAACATTAATAATTACTTGTTAACAATGATTGACCAAAAAAAAAATAAGAAAGAAAAAACCATGTTAGTACCATACCAGTTAAAAAGTGGAGTTTGTATTGATAAAAAGTTAAATGGCATTTCAAAGATTCAAAGCCAGTTTGGACAGAAGAAAGACACATGACTGAAACTTAAGCTTTTATTGGCCAGCTCTTATTGCCAGTCAGCCTACCTAAATCAACATGGATGACATACTTTCATTCTCGCTTATACTTGTAATGCTAATTAAGTTAAGTTAATTTAAGACATCCAATTCATTGTTTTAAAAATTCTGTCTCCACTTCTTATTAAATCAAGTCCATTGTTTACAATCCATATGTCATCTTTTCTAGGTACCAATAAAACCAGGTGTTAAGTTAAAGGATGCTTTAGCGAAAGCTATGAAGTTACGAGAAGTGGATCCTGATCATTGTGTTGTCTACAAACACAAAACCAGGTAACTGAGGCACAGCGTATAATTAAACTTAAGTCAGGCTTAAATATGTTGTGTTGTAAACAAACAACCTAATGTCATAATTTTTTCTGACCGAACGTTTTAATCGCAAGCTTGTGAAAAATGTTAAAACTTATCCAAAGTTTGGTAAATACAACTGTAGGTAGATAGATATTATGGCCTCGATCTTAATTCGAGAAGAAGATTTTGCAAAATTCTCTCCAGGCAACCCCTTTTTGATTTAATGAAAACATATTTGCTTAATTCTATGTGTTATGAGAGAGGGTTACGCAGAAAAAACATGAAATAAAAGAGGTTAGGCAAACAGTTCATCAAAATTCGTTCCACGCAACAGTAAAAACCTCAGCTGAATTTCACATAGGTGTAAGTCTTTTCTGTATATACCGGGTTCGAATGACACTCACACCAAATAAAAATTTAAAAAATTCTGATTGGATTTTTCACTCGGTTACCGTATGTGAAAGAGTTGCCAGGTACTCGCCGAAGGTTGGGGGGTTCCTCTGGGCAATAAGCCTGGTTTCCTCGCCAACTAAACCTGGCAACACCGCCATATAAGTGAAATAATCTTGAGTGCGGTGTAAAGCATCAATCAATCAAACTGTATTTAAGGTAACTTTGACAGTAGGTGGACACCAGGAAGGCACCTGAGTGATATTGATTGTGTTTATGCTATCAGGAGATCATTTGTAGGACTCTCCATGTTCATGAAAGATATATTTTTGTGTTTGTGTACAGAAAACCTGTTCCGTGGGAAACAGATATGTGCAGATTGGCTGGCGAGGAGATTTCTGTGGAAACTGATACGTTTCGACGACCCATCTTAACACATAATTTTGTAAGTGGATTCATCACTGGTCTGTGGTATGATGTATGTATGGGGAGAAGTAAGTTTCCAGGGGGCACATCAATGGATTAAACCTGGGATATAGAATAGGAGGCAATATAAGCACTTTTCTACAAGAGCCATGTGCAGAGACACTCACCTTACTATTGTTTGGCTCAGACGCCTAGCGAGGGTAATCAGATTCCACCCATGAACAGCCAAACCTTCTGCCGTGTATACCGATTCACCCTGAACGTTACTGATGTCATATTTGAATTGTGCATGAGGATGTAACTGTTTTCTGTTTCTAGCTTACAAATAGGCATACGCAGTATATATATATCCTTAATATCGTTAATGTTTGGAATGAATCCTAATACATCCGAGTGAGGCTTTACATGGGGAATCAGGTTACCCTCGGAGGTGAACGTTTCCAGCACACAGAAATATATGCACAGTCACTCGCCCTAAATCGGGACAACCCTAAATCGGGACAGTTATCCCTTCTACCTTATTTTTACAGCATCTTACTTGATGGTTTACTTTCACAAAACAACTGTTTGGTGCTGCGACATTAGACTTTCATCTTACAAAATTTAAAACATTTAGCATTAATTTTTTTTCACGTTGCAGTCAGTTTTCTAAAGCAAAGTTAATAGAGGTTATGCAGTCGGATCACGTAATTTGTCGTCTGTAAGCATTGTCGCGCGTAAGTACGGGTCAGTTCCTAAACTTGTCTTGGATATGCAGATTTCACTATCTGTTTACTTAAGTCTTTAGTAATCTGTTACGTATGAAGGCATGTGACATTCATGAATATTACTGTCAAATTAAAACCACACAGGCAAAGTTCGTGCAACATGATTTTTTCCTAAATCAGGACAGTCACTTTACGACATACGACACTGCCGTAAAACGGCGCATGCTGCAGTGATGCAACCACTAAAAACATGACCCGGTGTTTTGAGGCAGATCAAGCTAACTTTTTCGAATTTATAAGTGATCAGATTTCTTTCTTAGATGGATTTACAATGTTTAAGGTATTATGCAAATATACGAAGTTGCAAAACAGAAATTTCATTTAGTCATAATCCGTAACTTTTGTTAATGAAATTCCGTGTCCCGATTTAGGAAGGGTTGTCCCGTTTTAGGGGAAATAGTCACATTTTTTAAGAAGAGTTTTCAAATAGAAAGCTGCTTGGAGAGAAAAAATCAATTGATAATTTAATCATTTAATAAAGGCTCTAATCTTCAGAAGAAAAACATTTCAACTATTAGTTTAGTATTTTGAATCATGTGATGAAAATATAAAAGTGTCCCGATTTAAGGCGAGTGACTGTAGTCTTTAGCGAGGCCTTAAACATCAAGCAACCTTTCAGTCTCTTGTAGTTGCAGCCACGTTCGTATTAATTGCTTTGCTATATCAGATAGGTTGTGTATTATTCTTTACTCAAAGGATTACTCTTTTGGATAAATCAGTCAGGGAATTAAATTTTTTGGTTTCACTTTAGCACTCAAAACTTTTGTCATTGAAAAAATTCTCTTGATTTTATATGTGTTATTTATTAATTTCCGACACTGTCTGAATTAAAAAAAATATTGAATGCCTTCTGTGGATTCCCAATCCATTGTTTTTTTTTTCTTTTTGATCTCCAGGCAAGAAAGACATTCTTTACATTGACTATGTGTAACGCGTGCCATAAAGTTCTATTTAATGGATTCCGGTGTCAGACATGTGGCTTTAAGTTTCATCAACGCTGTGCTCCCCGAGTTCCCACGAGTTGTCAACCGCTAGATGACGTTTTCTCTGATTATCTTTATTCAGACCCAGATCGATATAAACAGTAAGTATATTCATATATTTTTTTTTGACAATTGAATGTTTAATGGAAATATACATCTAGCTTTCCATTAGATAAATAGTTAAAAACCTTGATGCACTGGTATGAATGATAAAGAATAGAAGGTTGGTGGCTCGTTCACCCGTTTGTTGTGATGAACACAGGCGCCCCTTACCAGTCTGATATGCACAGTCCTCTGCTAGGTAATTAGAGGTTTGTGTTGGCTTAGTTTCCATCTGGTACCTATGCTGCAAATAGTTGAAACAGTCTTGCATTACTTTTTTAAAAAGAAAGAAATTTAAAGATAAACATAATTTTAAAATTGCAAAGTATAGGTCCAATGAAAAGGTAGATAATTGCCTTTTTGTTCCTTCACTGTGTTCCGTTTTCCACATATCGGGTACTCAACAAAGGGTAGGGGTTTCTTCTGGGCAATGAGCCTCCCCCCACTAAACCTGGCAACGTGGTCATATAAGTGAAATAATCTATATGCGACGTCAAACGCTAATCAGTCTATAACCAATTAGTGTTAAATATTATAAATTGTTTGTCAAAATCTGTGTGAATCTGTCATGATTTAAATTCTGTGGTTTATAAAAGTTTATGAATGGTTATTTTATTTATTTAGATATACAGGTGGAGAGGGCCAGTTGCAGCCTTTAAGAGGAATTAATTAACCAGATATAACCATAAATATTTTTTTCAGTTTACTTTCTTCTCCTTATGTGCGAAGTAATTTAATAGCGGCACATTTAATCAACACACAAAGCCGTACGATGCCTAGGCGCCCACCCCCTCCATTAGCACAGAGAGAACGCTCGACGTCAGCGCCTAATGTTTACGATGTTAATGATGGTGACTCGTCGTTAGAGGTAATGCTGTCTCACCTGGCTGCATGTTATGACTGGTCTGCATGAACTAATCACTTCTTACCTGTGCTTCAAACTGTTACTCATGTCTACCACATGGTACATTCTAATGCATGGTTCTCTCTTTCAGCTGTCTATCTATTTGCTGTGTTCTTATCATTCCTCATTAATCAAATTAATATTTTCATATGCTGCTTGGATGAAGCTCTTACATATTGTCAAATAGAAATAACTTCAATTCTATATTTTTATCTGGGATGCTACTGTTATATGATGTCCATGCCCTGTCTGTCATTTCAAAACAAAAACTAGAAAGAAGTCTAGATTGGGTGTTATTTCCACCTTTGACAGGCTTCAGTATTAAAGCTGGGTATATATTTTAAAAACACATCACAGAAGTACTAATTACAAAAATGTGCATGTATGCTATGAAGTTTTAACTCACACTTCGTTTAATTGGAGATCAAATACAGGTGTTTTGTGGTTAATATGGGTGAATCATTATGTTAATATCTCATTCAGTACATGTACCTTTGGGTTACCGTTATACCCAGTTCACAATGATTTTTTCTCTAAATTTTAAACCGCCATAACAACTTGCTTTGATTTATATGGTCTGCCATTCCATAACTTGTGATCACAAATTCAAGAAAACTATTTTGATAAAATTTCTCATACACATTTTGGCTAAGGTTTGCTCCTCCTTTTCATCTCATTTGCATATAGAAGAATTAACGACTGACAACCATGATAGTTCAAGTTCATGTCTTATGATTTGAGAAATTAGAAAAAAATGCTCAACAATTTTTATAAAATCTCAAAAATGTGTTTCTGCTGTGCTCGAGTCTAATTGTGCACCTCCCAGTTTCAGCTTTAAAAAAAAAACAAACTCTAATTTTGTAATTTTTGGATAAAATGTTACTGACATGTTACTGTGTGATTTACCATATAAAAAGAGCAAACTGCCGACCGGTAGTGAGCGAAAATAGCCGAAGGGTGTTCCGACTGGTAAAGCACCTGACCACATTGTCTGCTAAGGGAAATAACCATGTATGTGATGTAAAACACCCGGCCACATTGTCTGCTAAGGGAAATAACCATGTGTGGGATGTAAAACACCCGGCCACATTGTCTGCTAAGGGAAATAACCATGTGTAGGATGTAAAACCCCCGGCCACATTGTCTGCTAAGGGAAATAACCATGTGTGGGATGTAAAACACCCGGCCACATTGTCTGCTAAGGGAAATAACCATGTGTGGGATGTAAAACACCCGGCCACATTGTCTGCTAAGGGAAATAACCATGTGTGGGATGTAAAACACCCGGCCACATTGTCTGCTAAGGGAAATAACCATGTGTGGGATGTAAAACACCCGGCCACATTGTCTGCTAAGGGAAATAACCATGTGTGGGATGTAAAACAGCTGACCATATTGTCTAATAAGGGAAATAACCATGTGTGGGATGTAAAACACCTGACCACATTGTCTACTAAGGGAAATAACCATGTATGTGATGTAAAACACCCGGCCACATTGTCTGCTAAGGGAAATAACCATGTATGGGATGTAAAACACCCGGCCACATTGTCTGCTAAGGGAAATAACCATGTGTGGGATGTAAAACACCCGGCCACATTGTCTGCTAAGGGAAATAACCATGTGTGGGATGTAAAACACCCGGCCACATTGTCTGCTAAGGGAAATAACCATGTGTGGGATGTAAAACACCCGGCCACATTGTCTGCTAAGGGAAATAACCATGTGTGGGATGTAAAACACCCGGCCACATTGTCTGCTAAGGGAAGTAACCATGTGTGGGATGTAAAACACCCGGCCACATTGTCTGCTAAGGGAAATAACCATGTGTGGGATGTAAAACACCTGGCCACATTGTCTGCTAAGGGAAATAACCATGTGTGGGATGTAAAACACCTGGCCACATTGTCTGCTAAGGGAAATAACCATGTGTGGGATGTAAAACACCTGACCACATTGTCTGCTAAGGGAAATAACCATGTGTGGGATGTAAAACACCTGACCACATTGTCTGCTAAGGGAAATAACCATGTGTGGGATGTAAAACAGCTGACAATCAGTCAGTCAAATATTTTTCGATTATAAAAAATACAACTTCCAATTTTGTATGGTGTAGCTACAATGTATCATGTACTGAATGTATTTAGCATGTTTAAAACCCTACACGTATATTTATTTAGAAAACCCTGTATTTAGCCAATATATCTATTTTTATAGCCAATATATCGATGTGGATATATAACGGCTATGCACCCTCTGTTAATATAGTATCAGTGTTGTGTTTCTATTTGCATGTCTCCACTCTCACATAAACAAGCAGTTACATCAAAGTCATCCTCTGCCCCTAATGTCTTTGACCTTATCAGCCCTGCTGATTTGCCAGCATTGAAGGTAGGTTTGTGGGTAATGAGAGCATCAAACCAGGCCGTTCAGCCACGCTTAATCAACTTGTACCAAGATTTGAATTCTAATGAGATATATACACATTTCATATGGCTGTTATTTTTACACTTTTGATTATTATTTGGCGTTTCTACCAATAACTCCAAAAGAGCGAACATCATCAATTGAGCCACCCTTGTTTTCCTTACCACATCGTTTCGCCCCCTCACGTTTTATACCATTAGAATGTAAAAATTGAGACTGTTAGGCATGATCTTTGAAGTTGTAGTTAAGACGTGAAATTAAAACAAACAAATTTCCGTAGAGATATTCTATGCTATTACGATGGCTACCATGGCCTCAAACGTGCAGCATCTTCTCTCATTTACCCAACACAATGAAGAACCAAAAAGCCACAACAGATTCCCGTCCCCTTTTCACCATTCAACCGGCTAATTTAATTCTTAACTCCTTTTTCCATAAATAGAGTGGAATGAGCTGCTAAAATTCAGACTTTTTTCGTAAATTTCATGAGAAGTTGTTAAAATAAAAAAAAACATCTTGGTGCAGCCAGTAGCCTGTTTGAACCGAAAATGTGTGCAAATAACAAACAAAACTTTAAATACATGTTGCTGTGCTGTATCAGTATATTTTAGGGGTTTTATTGTTAAACGTAACTTTCCAAGATTGATATCAGCAGAAAGGTCTTTTTTTGTACTTTTTGAAAAAAGGACAAACAGTCAACTTATTCTGTTTGAATAAAAATTTCTCTCTATTTTGCAGCTTATACCACTTTAAAACATGTGGTGCAGCTAATGCCTTCCTGATCACTGCTTTTCATCATAACCCCTTCATTCATTGTTTTAAGTACTTAATCATCCTCTTTTCTCTAAAACAATTTTGACTTACATGCACTTGGAGTACCAAATGTTTACTTTGCTTCCTCGTCGTCTGTGCCAAACCACTTTCATTTATCAGTCATTTCTTATATACTTTGGTTGTGGATTTTTTATGTGTACTTTTATTCACTTTTGTGACAATTTTTCTAACCAAAATTATTTGTTTTAGAGTGCATTGAAATGAGTTTAAATCTTATCAATATGTATTTACGAATACTTAAACACATGTGAACAGGGAAAATCAGCTTGACTAAAATAACTATTGATCATAAGCTGTAGTAAAACATATATATGTGACAGTTAAGCATATGATCACATTTACCTTTGAAAGAAAGAAAGGAATTTTTTAAACAATTTTATAATGTTTCTTCTGTTTTGGCATATTTGTCTTGAGGTAAAATGCTAATTCAAGCTCCTTAGGATTTTCAGAACATCCTATATTGGCTTAGCTCTAGCTCCTAGGATTTGATGTTTAAATAATTCTTAATGGCTGGAACTTTTACAATGATATACAATATGTTTTTTACAGAATCAAGATGTCATTTGTTTCTTCATAAATAAACATAAAATTCATGCAGTTCCATTGTATAAGATAATGTGCATTTTCACATGTATTGTTTTTTGCTTTTTTTGCAGGAATTTGCTTTTAGAGTCACACAAGATTTTCAACAAGGTAATAATTCCTGGCTGCTGGTAGTCATATTTTGCCGGCATATAATTGAAAAAGAGAGTACAAGTATATCGGGAATGCCACAGATACCCTGTTATCTATACTATTGGGGCATGTGGCTGAGCGTCTTATGGGACATATTATAGCAAAAAATAGGTTAAACCTAATAGCAATGTTAACAAACATTTCTTAAAGTGGCATGAGCCGCCAAAATGTTGATATTTTGGCGTTGACACAGAATGTTGAAATTGTCGGCTATTTTTCTCAAGACAAACAGTTCAGTGGCTTTTTTGAGCTTCTAGTCTCGAGAATGTACGACAAAGTATTGCTTTGAACTAATTTTGGCTTAGAATGAATGAATGGTCGTCCCGGTTATTTAAATTTTGTTTACTTTTCGAACACCATTCCGGTTCGTTGTTACGGCCACATATTGTATGGATTTTCCTCATTCCAACGCCAATCATTTAGTTTTTCGATGGCCTCAAGCCTGTTGCTGTCGTGACAATCAGATATTATGAACTTTGGCAGCTCATGTCACTTTAAATACATTGCAAGTAATAATGCTGAAATGAATGTTAAATCTTCTCTCCTCGCACATTTCCCCTTTAAATGGTGGTTTTCTGTCTAATTAACTCATTACCTACATGTAGGTCTTACAGATTCCTCCAGGTCAGTTCCAGCTAAACACAATGTCTATAAAACTGTCCGTCATTCAAGTGATAGTCATGCTGTGACTTTGAGAAATCAGAACTTAGATAAACTATCGATGGAAGGTAAAAGCATTACGGCATGGAAATGGTTTGAAGTGGTTGAAGGTTATGCAGCATTGTTCCTTACTACATTTTTAACAGATGTTTTAACTTGTTTCTCAGAATCTAATTGATAGAGTTTGACCTGAATGTTGTGTGAAAACAGCTTTGTCTGGTTTGGCGGAAAGTATTAAAAACATATTTGTAGCAGAAGGTTTTTTACACATTGTCTAACAATTTAAGATTCCATATACTACGTCATGAATAGTTCACGATATCATTTTTGTTTATATTTGATTTCTTGTTTCAATGTTTGCCTTTTGCATTTTGTGTATTACAACATGTAGTGTGTGAAAAAAACAAAAACATTTTTCTTGCATTATGATTAAGTCCCCAGGTGCACTCCCTGTTTTTTCCCCTAAATTCTCACTTGATTGTCATATGTGGCAAAGTTGCCAGGTACTAATCGGAGATTGATGGTTTCCTTCCCTACAAAACCAGGCCACACTGCCATCAAGTGGAATAATATTGAGTCACAGTGCGACGTAAAAGCAATCCATCTTTATGCTCCTAAAACTAGTGGGAATGTATTCTCTCAAACTTCCTTCAACATATGTAGTTAACTGAGAAGGCACTCTATCATCACGAGAGATGCTGACACGCAATTAACCAATTATTTTTTAGAAAATGAAGCAAAAAAAAAGTCACGTGTGAATTCCACATATTTCCTGTCACCGGCAGTGCATTGCGCATGTGATTGAGCGTTATTCGTTCCAATATGATGTTTAAATCTGATGTTATGGAATAAAATACGTCAAGTGCAGCGTCATCAAAAACGTTCTTAATGGCGTCATCCATCACAAAATCTCGTAATAATTATACAACTCTTTCAATGGCATCTAGAAGTTGGAAGTTACAATAAGGTGAAGAATTACTTATGGATAACAACTTCTTGGTTTATTGGATGATGACCTTTGTAAAAATAAATCCGCAAGAAGTATTTTGCAAAAAGGCATATATTTTAGTGCACTTCTTTGGCAGACATCAGTTATACATTTGGGTTATACCATTATTCAAATTTTGTTTAAGTTATTTAACTTTGTTTAAGTTATTGTCCTAATACATTTGTATATGTATGACAAACATGTTTTTACAAATGTCACTATATCCAGCATGACCAGTGGCTTTATTAGTAACATAAATGTGAAGGAAAATTTTTTCATTCTATAACTGGATGTTTTCTTAATTATGCAGGTAATAACTCTAGTAGTTTGGCCCCACCCTTACTACAGAGTCCCGGTGGAAGTCCGACAAAGGTCCTTAGTGCACAAGCTTCTCCAACCAACACAGTCAAACAAATCAGACCGCGAGCCAAGTCCCAAGATGCTGACAGTAACAGGAGAATAGTAAGTGCACTTTTTGTCCTGTCTTACCTGTTTTCATTATATATCATATACCATACATACGTATTTTATCAGTCCTTCATTCTCCACTGGATCAATCGGTGGTCATGGAGGTATGCAAAACAAGATTCACCCAAACATTCACCGTTCACGCAGGGTAATTTAAACAAAAATGGTCAAAAGCAGGAAAGGCATGGATAGCCTAAGAGAACCCTGGACAACAGTTATTAAGGATTAGTCCTAATATGTTATGGTACGGTATCGGTTCATGCAAGTCTAACACTAACAATGCATCTTTGAGTTGGCTAAACATACAAATATTGTACATTGAAAGTGAAACAGCCAAAGTTTGAAATCCCTCAGATTTTCGAGGTATTTAAGTCTTAGGATATTTTCAAAAACTTCTACAAATATAAAGCCTGCGTATGCGCTTACAAAAACCTATAAAAAATCGAAAGAACATCAGCCCATGTGCTTATTCAAGGGAGGTAATTAGTAAGTGGAGATAATATATAATACTTGATAGAGAACTTCAGTATGTTGAAAATATATTTATCACTTTTTTTTAGATAAGAGCATAAACTTGAATTGAAATATTGAATGGATGTTAACAATTGGCCAAGTGAAAATAGAGGACATCAGTATTAAATGACTGTAACAACTAGTCTCAATGTTGTAACTATAACAACATATTACATATATATATTCACTGAGGAGATCCTCTAGTGGCCATTCGAGAGGCCTCTGTGGCTCAGTAGGTAGAGCGTTGGACGCTCAATCCGAACAGCCTTCCACCAATGGGTCGCGGGTTCGAATCCCACTCAGTCCCAAAAAATTGGAAAATTTTCTGACTGGGTTTTCACTCGAACGACCTATGTGGGATGGTTGCCAGTTAACGGAAGGTTGTGGGTTTCCTCCGGGCATAGAGCACAGTTTCCTCCCACAATAAAACTGGCAACGTAAAACACCAAGCAATCAATCAATCAATCTAGTGGCCATCCAGCTTTGAGCTATCCTCATGGAACAAATATAGAATTAAAATGTGGTTGGTAGGAATTACTGATGAAATTCTGGTATGTTTCTCGCAATACCAAACCACACTGTGATAATGTTTTGGGATTAAAATGCTTTCTAATTTTCTTCACAGCAGAGATCTCGTCGAGATTCAAACGAGGATTGGGAAATACCAGTGGAAGACATTTCTATTGGTCCTCGAATTGGGTCAGGGTCATTTGGGACGGTGTACAGAGGAAACTGGCATGGTCATGTAGCTGTGAAGAGGCTTAATGTCACTAACCCTACTCCAGCACAATTACAGGCTTTCAAAAATGAGGTTGCTGTTTTAAGGTTAGAAAAAAATGTGTTTTCATCTATTTAGCTCTGGCAGCAGAAGGGTTTTTCTTAGGGCAAAGGCTTCTTATGTTTCAAAGGTTTCTTATAAGTAAAATAAAACCAAAACTTTGCCGACTTTTTAAGGCAGTGGAGATCAGATCGACTACATTATTTTGTGATTTATAGCTTGATTGACTAGCCAAGAAATCTGGGCTCTGCCGAATTTTTTTCTCTCTCCGTGTTCGTCATAGCCCAGATTACTTCCATAATGAAGAAACAATATTTTTGAAGGAGTGCCGCCTTAAAAAACGGCGGCGCCAATTTTACAACAAATAAGCAAAGAATAAAGTATTCACCACTGCATTCCCATAGTATAGACCACGAAGATGGAGTTTGTCAAAATTTGCGAGGCTGTAAAGTAGTAATCTTTCCATTATGCAGTCAATATTTGTTTCGAGGTCCACTGGCTTTCAACCTGACGTAACCGCCATAGTAAAACATTTAACTGAGCAGTTAAACTGGACGGGGCGTTGTAGAAATACGTCACTCGTATATCTTCGGAAATCTTCGATCATGACCAATGAACTACATGTATATGCGTGGAATATTAAATATTCGTGGAGTATTAAACACTACATGTATAGGCCTATATTTGTCCACACAGCCTAAATACTATAGTAGCTGCATATATTATAGCTACATAACCTCTTGTAAATTTGAATTGGTATGATGTTATCGTTTTTACTTTTTTCGTTGTTATAGTACACTGCCAAAGATTTGGTGTTTGGTGATTTGTACAATAAAAAATTTAATTGAATTGAATTGGAAGGGAGATCATGTGGTATTTGATTTCCATCGATGCTGTATCTTTCCTTTACTCTAATATATGCTGTCTTTATAGCGTCTCGATCCATAGTGTTCGAAGTGAAATCAGTTGAGTTTGGGAAAATGGGTGGGATAGGTGTCTTTATATGGGGATGACGTCAAAATGTTGTTTTGTTTGTCACTGCCAGAGGGAGCATGAGGGGCATGCGCAATTTGAAAATTTGTTCAGGTATGCAAGTCTCAAAACAACAGCTACGTGCAAGCCTTATGCTTGAAAATCTTGCCTAAGGTCTTATCTTTGAAGAAAGTTAAATTTTCAGCACTTGGCATCGGTTAAATTATCGTGTGCAGTCATTTTCGAAAGTGTGTCGATTAACGTACATGTAAGACTTATATCAATATCATTCCATGCTAGTACTTCCGGCTAAAAGGTGACCAGACACAATAATCCAGGCTACTTGATTGACTTCCTTAAAGGCCAATTTTTTCAAAAGGGACCACAACTTTGCCGTTAGGGACCATTACACATGTCTTTATGCCACCTGGCAGTTACTTTCAATTGATTTTCCCAGCTTGGCAATTATTTACTTTCTTATGGAAATTAATTTTTCTTTGTTGTATTTTCAGAAAAACAAGGCATGTGAATATCTTGTTATTTATGGGGTGTACTTCCAAACCTCAGTTGACAATAGTAACCCAATGGTGTGAGGGTTCAAGTCTATATAAACATTTGCATGTGAACGAAACTAAGTTTGAGGTTCAAGATCTGATAGAAATTGCCCGCCAAACAGCTCAAGGAATGGAGTAAGTCTTTTTGTAGTTTTTTTAAAAAAACACCGGGGTCTCAGTTAGCAGAGGGATAGACCCTCACAACAAAACTCATGGCAACGGCAGACAGTCTCTCAGTGTTGCTCAGTCGGTTAAAGTGATAGTTCCTGGGTCAAACACAGGTCTTCCATGGATGCGGTACAGGATCAAATCCCACCTCAGACCAAATAAAAATTGAAAAATTTCAGAGTGGATTTGTCTCCCAACGTATGTGGAAGAGTTGCCAGGTACTCTCCCACTTAACCTGGCAACACCGCCATATAGGGGAAATAATCTTGAGTGCGGTGTAAAACATCAATTAATCAATCCATTATTGGGTTGGGGCCCTTGGTGGCTCAGTCGTTTAGAGTGGTAGTCTCTCAGTCCTTCACAGGCCTTTAATTGATGGGTTGGATTTGCAATCGATGCAAAAAAGTTTTTCGCTTGATTGCTTAATGTAGAGTCAAGTACTTTCCTACGGTTTCCTCTCAACTAGACCTGGCAATGCTGCAATATGAGTGTAATAAAAATGAGTGCGACATAAAACATTGATCAATCAATTAGCATCAAATGTAATTCTGTTCGTGGAAAATTTTCTGACTGGGTTTTCACTCGTTACCCAAGGTGGAATGAATACCAGGGGCTCGTTTCACAAAGCAGACGCATCGCAAACGAGTCGTAGTTGCCAATGGATACCATAGTGAAGAGATACAACGTCATGGCAACTGCGATTGACCGCACTTTGCGACGGCTTCGGGAAACGGCCCCCAGGTTTCAACAGAACTGAATCCGATTAAAAATTTGCAAGTAACTACTTTCTCTCTATTCTGGGCCTTACGTGAATCAACAATTTACCATAGCAATGGGCCTCAGCAGCTTTAGTGCACTCTAAAAACAGCAATGACAAGGGAGCCAAGGAAAATGTTGGCTTTGATATTTTGTTTTTGTTAATTAACCAAATCAAGTTCTTACTTATTTCTTTGCATCTCTTTTTGTTTCAGCTACCTCCATGCCAAGTCAATTATTCACCGAGATCTCAAATCTAACAGTATCCTTTTATCTTGATTGTCAAAAAAAAATCATTTTATAAACAGTCTCTGTAATCATAGTAAAATTCTGCTGCAGAGTAGAAAGATCCAGTTCTTGCTTTTACTGCTATACTATGGAAAAGTTCAGCTTCTGTGGGCTCGATGCCTGTCTGATACAGGATAGTATAGGTTTTTTATACACAGATGTATTATGGTACATGTATCACCAGCTCCATCCGTTCCAGATTCCCCATCACTCAATAACTTGAAGAGTTTTGATCTAATGTAAATAATTCATTCACAGCTTTTATCTTTTGGGTAGATGGTTTGTTATTAGCCAATTGCAACATCTTTGGTAGCATTATTGCATAATAGGGCGTCTTTTTTCCCTGTGCCCGTGTGTTTTAGTGTTCATAATATATATTAGATAATATTCTCTATTAGTCCATATCTTCTTTAGTTTTGACCTGATCTTGAAATTTTTTTCAAAGTATATGGCATGCCTAAGTAGTAGATGGTGTGTCAGGAACAATTTAAGACACCCCTGGTTGCATAACACGGCATCCATATATGTTCATCGAATGGAGTAATGAAAACCTTTTAGATATTTTCTATAATGTAGAGTAATCAGTTGTAGCAAAGGGCGTATGTTGAGTTTACTAAAACTTTTGTTTTAGAATATAGGCTCAGTATCAACCATTTATACCTGCACCGTTAATTTGTTTGGTTGACGTTTGTGTATAAAGTGTATATATATGAATTATTTTCTTCCCAAAACACAGACAAAGCTACCATAAAATAGAAATGATCTAAAGCCTAGCGCTCACAAGAAGATCTGGCGGTCGGCCTTTTCTTGTGAGATGCACTGTAATAATCTCACCGTCTACACAATGTGAGCTTTCAGCTGAGCTGAGAGGAAGGAAAGGCCAATGGAGTGTGCCTATTAAAGCATGTGACTACTTAGAGTATTGCGTAACCTGTTTAGTAACATTTATGTAGGTCAGTGAACTTGGTGACAAGCAGCTTGCTTCAGTTGAGAGCTCTTTGTCTTGCTGAAATCTGTATCTGCTCCCTTGACCACACATGCCTTGAGATCAGGTAAATCCCCTCGTCTGGATAATTCCTTTCACCCACATTTACTTCCCTTGACCACCCCAGACATCTTTTTGACGGATGACATGACGGTGAAAATTGGTGACTTTGGCCTGGCCACTGTGAAAACCAGATGGAGTGGATCTCATCAATTTCAACAACCTACTGGCTCTATACTCTGGATGGTAATTCTCTCTCCTTTTTTAACAGATTTGTATTCAAACAATCCAACCTGGGGACTGTTTCTTAAAACCTTTTCGCCCGACGAAAGTCCTATCCAAGGCCTGACTGTCATGGCAACATACCTTCAACATTATGTTACGACCAGGCGCAAAGTCACGTCGGGCGGTTATCTGTTGAGAAACGCCCCCCTGGTAACATGGCCAGTTAAGGGGAATATACTAGAGTTCAGCTCAAAACAGTAATATATAGATTTTCCTTATTTCGAGAGATTCCTCTGGGCGGAAAGCTCAATTTTTTTGTCCTTACACACAAAAGCGATTAACTGTAGCTATAATAAATTCAAAATATGTTTAAACCCTATTATCCGGTGACTCCTTGTACTAAGCTAGTGTAAGTAAGGCTTTGGCATAAGTCTGAGGCATAATTTCATGCTGTAGGCATATGTGTAACTCCAGCTTTACTAACAGTGGGCTTTTTGGTTCGACTGAAGAATGTTGTCGACTTGATGAAATTACACTCATACTAGTTACCTTCAGGTTTCCCCCATGCATAATACCAGGTTTTCTTCTCCAATAAACCCCGCAATTCTGTATTTGAACTAATATTGACCCCAATCGAGAATGAATGTACATTTGTAATTAGGATCCTCCATCAATCAACCAACCAATCAATGAATCAATTTACATTTGTATTTATTCAGGCCCCCGAGGCAAATTGAATGTAGAAGCAAAACCCCTTCATCAATCAATCAATTTACATTTGTATTTATTCAACCCCTTCATCAATCAATCAATTTACATTTGTATTTATTCAGGCCCCCGAGGCAAATTGAATGTAGAAGCAAAACCCCTTCATCAATCAATCAATTTACATTTGTATTTATTCAACCCCTTCATCAATCAATCAATTTACATTTGTATTTATTCAACCCCTTCATCAATCAATCAATTTACATTTGTATTTATTCAACCCCTTCATCAATCAATCAATTTACAATTGTATTTATTCAACCCCTTCATCAATCAATCAATTTACATTTGTATTTATTCAACCCCTTCATCAATCAATCAATTTACATTTGTATTTATTCAACCCGTTCATCAATCCATCAATTTACATTTGTATTTTTCAGGCCCCGGAGGTAATTCGGATGAAGGAGCAGAACCCCTACACCTTCCAGTCAGATGTGTATGCCTTTGGTGTTGTGCTGTATGAGTTGATGACCCAGTCACTACCTTATTCAAACATCAACAATAAGGATCAGGTAAGGTTCAAATGCTTTCATTTTCCTTTTGTTCTATGTAGTTTTGAGGGGGGGGGGGGGCCTTGGCTTTTTCATGGATCATACAGTCCAATCTCACTCGGTCCAAGAAGGGTTGCCAGCTACCGCCCCAAGTCGGGGTTTCCTCCTGGCAAAGATCTTGCTTTCCTCCTCGCACTTAACCTGGCGATGCCATCATATAAGTGAAATGTGTGATGTGTGACATCAATTAATAGAACTAATCAAAGCCTTTCAGCTGGATCAAGCTAATTCCTCAGGTGAAATTAGGTCCTCATTACATAGGTCAATACAGGAAGAAAACCGTGTAGACCAATTGAAAATTACAGGTAAATATCATGAAAAAAAGTAGGCTGTAGCATGTTCCATACAATCACATGTATTGGCAAAAACCGTACTCTTTGCTCGGAGGAAACCCCTGACCTTCAGCAAGTACTCGCTGGCGATAGTCTGAAAAAAAGACCACTCAGAAATTTTTCGATTTTCATTTGGTCTGAGCTTTCTATCAAGAAGGTTGATATTTAACTGTTTTGATACTAACAATGTTTGTAATGTGTTCTTTAATTATTATTACATGTATATACTGAATTACTACAACAATTTATGATGAGGTATAAAGTTCTAAATGATATACCTTTTTTTAACACAAAAAGAAACTTGTCTCCATGCTTATTTTAGACAAGGAGATTTGCCCTGTGCCCGTGTGTTTTGGTGTTCATAAATATATACTGAATTAAATATGTTATTTCTGTTTTCAGATATTGTTTATGGTTGGGAAAGGATACTTGAGACCTGATGTGTGTAAAATACGAGCAGATGCCCCCAAATCTTTTCGACGTTTAATGGCGGACTGCTGCACGTTTGAACATGTTGAAAGGCCTTTGTTCAGAGACGTAATGAAAAATTATTATTATATTTTCTTTATCTGTTGGCTGTGAATTTAAATTTGTTTCAGCCAAATTAAAATTTCAGACCTTGATGTTGGCTGTGAATTTAAATTTGTTTCAGCCAACTTAAAATTTCAGACCTTGATGTTGGCTGTGAATTTAAATTTGTTTCAGCCAACTTAAAATTTCAGAACTTGTTGGCTGTGAATTTAAATTTGTTTCAGCCGACTAAAAATTTCGGACCTTGTTGTTGGGTGTGAATTAAAAAAATTAGAATTATGAAAAAAAAAATTCAAATAATATTTTATGAAGACCATTTGTTTGCTCAGTTTATGATAATTGTTGTAGCTTCTATTTTGATCTGTTTTCTTTATTCAGATTTTGAAAATCCTCCAGCGAATGTTACAGCAAATGCCTAAGCTTCATCGTAGTTTATCAGAGCCAGCATTGAATCGGGCACAATTTCAGCCGCATGACTTAGATTTCCTTGTTATGTGTGCATCACCAAAAACTCCCATAAACAGTCAATATGGACAGTTCAGTTTCTTCTATCCTGGGTCTAACTTATGAAACTATGATTTATACATACTTTGACAGAAAAAGGCATGAAACTATGTGATTGGCTGAGCCTGGAGTGATCGATAATAATAGGCCACAGCAGGTATCGAGCTCTCTGATTGACTAAGGTTGAGTTGAAATTTGCAATATCCTGCGCAATGTGATTGGATGACCACAGCTCTCATCCAGTGAAATCATCTGATTGGCTGGATTCTGTGTTCTTCTGAACAAAGTGATTGTGAAGCGAAGAGCAAAGCGCTAATGCGTAGGACAGTTTTCAGAATATTTAGCACTGGTGTCAGATCATTCATGACTGGATGTGTTGCGTACTTTTCCTGCATATCCAGCATTTTTGCTGTTGATATCAATCCAGTGGATTGGTCCAGTTTTGTGTTGTGTCTACAGAAAACCAGAGATTGTTTGCTTTTTTTTTTTAAAAAGGACATTGTAACATCAAACTAACTGATTGGTACGATTCTGTGTTCTTTGTCTGGAACAGAATGATTGACAAGTAAAGAAAGGGTCCCGCCCTTGAAACCTTGTTCCTGAAAATCGTGATATTTTTTGACTATGGGCTGGTCCTAAAAGTCAATGAAAAGGATAGTGTTCTGAGAAGCATTGCTATTGTTAAATCTTGACGAACCATGGGAATGCGCGTATATTTAAGTACGCATTGCACATATTTAATGCTGAAGTGGTGCAAAGTGTTGAGCTAGTGATTTGAGCAATTCTTCTTATCGACAAAAACTGACTGACCCAAGAAGAATAATTGTACTTGGGTGGTTTCAAGATATTTTCTGGCTGCGCATCTTACAAGTGTTGATTCTTACAATTTGGTGATATCTCTAACGATGACAGTTAAAACAAGTTTTCAATTCAGACTGAATGAGTTGCCTTGAATCTCTGAGTGACAAAGCTCATTACAGTCCCAGTTAACTGAGTGATAATATAAGACGTTAATTAGTTCACCTATTTCCAAGAAAATTGGACTGACATTTTTTTAAAAGCATTTTTGAGGCTGTGACCGTTATTACTGGACTCTCAGCAGATAATATGAGTTGTTAGTAATTAGAAATTGTTTTCTTATGCGATACTACAGTACTATCATGATTATATTAAAATCATTCATCACTATTGAGTTTTTAAAGAGCAAAAAAGTTAGAATGAAGAATGCCATGAAAAAACATTGAGAATGATGAGTGCCAAGACAGGGCAAAGAGAGAATGAAGAATGTTGTGGTAGGGCAAAAAAGTGAGAATAAAAAGTTCCATGATATGGCAAAAAAGTGAGAATGAAGAGCGCCATTATTTACAGGGCAAAAAAGTGAGAATGAAGAAGTCTTGAAAGGGCTTAAAATTAAGAATGGAGATTGTCTTGAAAGGGAACAAAAATTCAGAGAAAATGAAACTCTGTGTTCAAGGAAGCTAGAGACGGAGGCTTTGCTCTCTCCTCTACTGTTCGTTAGCCAGCTAAGCGCTGAATTCTTGCAAATGAATGGGTAATTTTAAGCTGTAAGTAAAGATTTTTTTCAGAAACTACAAATTGGACCAGAGTTAACTTTGATTTTACGAGAGCTGACATTTTTTTGATTTTTAGAATTTAACAGCTGTTCAGTCTACGCAAAGTTTCATTTCATAAATCATCAAATTTGTAATGGGCGAGAATATATGAAACTTGTTCACATGTTCTGTGTACATAAATTTGAAAAGTTAGCAATGGACCTTTCTATCAAAAATGGTACAAGATTGATTTGGAAATATCGTTTCAAAACTACATGTATTGCGAATAGTTTATAAAGGGATGAGGATATTAATAGGAAGAGAAAATGTTTGTACGGGAATCAGATAAAGAAAGGATTTTTCCTATTCATTGAGAAAAATAAATGGAAAATGTTGCTTGATCTGAAATAAAATTTATTCCTGCAATAAAAATAATTTATAAAAGATGAGTTATTTTACATGAATGAAAATAATACTGTCAGAATCAAAGGTGACTTTATTTCTTGTAAAACTTTAAGCTTACCAAAAATTGATTTGTTAAAAATAAAAATCGGACCCTTTGTAGTTTGGTAGATATTAAAATTAGGTGTGTAAAATTGTTTCTCCTAAAATAACTAAATCCTCCTAAAAATATATATATTTTTATTAGGGTGTTTCATTCTGTGCACTAACCGAAGAAGAATTAAAATTGTTGTAAGATCTGCATATGAGCAAATTTCTGCCCTCCAAAAGATACATTTGTCTGGATTTTCTTTTACCTTGGTCATCCACAACTTTCTTTACGCAACACCTTGAACCTGTATGCCGAGGCTCCAGAGGAGGGTTTTAATCTTATCTGCCGTGGAGTTCAAGGTCCCATCATTTCGGTCTATTACATTTGTTGCTTCTGTCATGATTGTAAATTGTAGTAAGTGAAAAGGGAAGACAAATAAAATCCAGGACAATTTTCAACCTGCAGCCTCTCCATGTTGAGTCCTAATCCGACCATCAAGTAAAAGAAAATACCAATGATTTCTTTAATTCTGTTTTATTGTACAAAAAATCAACCCGAAAGCAAAACAATATCTGTACCTGGCAGAATATCCTTTTAATATCTCGATGGATAAAAATGGGTAAAATTTGGATAATATTTAAATGTTCTCAAGCACTCCTCAAACTATATTAGAAATGATCTCAACAGCTGTTTTCTATATGGAGGCCATTCAAATTGTGAAAAGGATGATTTTGTCATCAGAGTGACTAATATTCCATCTGGAGTTTTTATGATGGTATTTTCCTCTGCAGTACAGTGAGTTTTCAGAAACAATTTATATTCAACTGAGTGAAAGTTGCAAACGATTTATCAATATTATATGTAAATATGCTATCATGAATGCAAGAATATTGTGTGTGGAAAAAATGTTGATGTTAATTAAAAAGGTGAATGGTGAATGAAATCCACATATCTGTATAGATACTTTGGTTGTAAAAACATTTTTTAGCATATATAGTATGTAGTGTGTACACAAATTGTTAAATTTATATACATGTATATAGATGTTAATATGTATATAAACCAAAATGGTGGATGTTAATTACCCCCCCCCCCCCCCCCCCCCCCCCCTCTCTCTCTCTCTCTCTCTTTCTCTCTCACGAAAATCCTCTGAATTGTTAATTTGAAATAAGATGAAGGATAACATTGTAATGAAAGTGTTTATAAACATACATGCTTCACACATTTTCCCCTTTTTTTTTTTTTTTAAATATAATTTGAAAAAACTTATTTAAAATGTTTTTGAAATGCTAATGGAATTTGGCTGGCTCAAATTCCAGAAGAGTTCTCCCAAGGGGAGATGACTGTTGAAAGACTTGATATAAATCCTTGCTGTTCATATTTTTTCATCCATTATTTAATTTGCTTGTCATTGTAAATACATGTATATAATTCTGTGGCTGTCTCATTGGGCTTGGCGAATGCATCTAATGATTATCTGCAATTTAACTTTCATTTAGTAATGCACAACTTAACTAGTTATATATATATATGAATGGCTGGATTCAAGATTTTAAATTTAATATATAAACTGCTTTGTTTCAACTGAATGTTTAATTCAGAAATGTAAAATACATGTCAAAGAATAACGCTAAAGACCTGATGACAATGTCAAAATGTTGATAAATAATTTATTATTGATTATTGATCTATGAATTCAATCAGTATCCTTTTTTTCCCAACAGCTGAAAAATTTTCCTTTTTGTTTTCAATGACAGTAAATGTGTTTGACATAAATTACTACTGTGACATGTAACTATGGTGGTCATTTGTGATAAAAGGTAAAACATTATCCATTGCTGATAAAAGAACTGGTAATAACGCATGTATGTAATGAGGAAATATACAAATCAAGTACAGAACTTTTTGTTTTACAATTCACTGATTCTGATAATCAGTTTTTTTGAAGATAAATGATTATATCAATGTTTATTTGATTGTAATTTATTTATACCATACATATTGGTATTGGATTCATTTTTCTTCTGTCTTAATAATAGAGTTTACATTTTATTTTTAGAGTTAAAGTGGCATGAGCTTGCGTTATTTTCAAATGTTGAAATTCTTAGTTAATTTCCCACTCAATACAAAATTAAAGCTTTTCAGTGACATCCTTAATGTCCAAGTTAAAAGTAACTTCGGCCTAAAATGAAAGGTGTATCCTTTTCACTATTTCAGTTCGTACAGACCACAAACTTTTTATTTTTTTTATATCAACTTTAATTATTTAGATTTTTGATGGACTTCTATTCGTCTTGACAATCAGAATGTATTGGTGAAAAAAAGTGATTTTGGAAGCTCATGTCACTCACAATTCACATATGTTATTCAGGTCAGCTATAGAATGTGCAGGTTTGAAATCAATCATGATCCATTTGGTCTTTTCCAAAGTATCTGAAGCACAAATAAGGGACAACTGTTTTACAATTTTAGTTAATTACTCCAGTTACTTCAACTTAGATTCCTATAATGTCTATGACCGAAGGCTCGTTCTCATTGTGCGATTTGCCGTACGGACTTGAAGGATGCAATTAAAATGGATGCATTTGATTGGTTGACAAATCTTGTCGACCAATTAAAAGCATCCATTTTAATCGCATCCTGGGGGCCTCTGTGGCTCACGCTCAATCCGAACAGCCTTCCACCAATGGGTCGCGGGTTTAAACCCCACTTAGTCCCAAAAAAATAGGAAAATTTTCTGACTGGGTTTTCACTTGAACGACGGGATGGTTGCCAGTTACCAACGGAAGGTCGTGGGTTTCCTCCGGGCATAGAGCCTGGTTTCCTCCCACACTAAAACTGGAAATGCCGCCATATAAGTGAAATTATCTTGAGCGCGGCGTAAAACACCAATCAATCAATCAATCAATTAATAGCATCCTACAAGTGCATATGACAAATCGCACAGTGAGAAGGGGCCTTAAAGGAGTGGGGCTTCCAATTTTATTGTCAAGAATTTCCTAAATTAGTTCAATGAAACTTTTTTTTTGGCAGCTCATGCCATATTAAATGGCTGGCATGTAGTTCTCTTTATTTCTATCAATAAGAATTTTAGTCATCTAAAACTTAATTAATAAGCTAATTAAGCTAGAATAAACCCACAATATTAAAGAGTGGAATTTGCATTGCTATGGAGTTGATATGGGTTAAATTGCAATCCAAAAAGTTGTTTCTGTTGGCAAATTTTTTTGATAACTAGCTGAAATTTCTCAGCTTGAGTCACGCCAAAGTTGCAAATCCAACCGACCATTTCTGAATTTTGTTCAAGAACAGGCTTATTCATATCCATTTTCCAAATAAAGAGGTCAGTGTTTCCCTTTTACATAACACATGATATCTGTATTGGATGAAACTATACCATGAAACTTATTATTTAAAGGAAAAGAAAATTAAAACCTTAGACTAGTTAAGATGGAAAGGGTTAATTTAGTTTTTTTAACAACTGCCCAGTGTATGTTTTATTCCCTCGTAAAGGAATAGTTGAAATTTCAATAGGTCGTTACAATAGAGAACAAGCTGCATAGGCCATTCACAAGGACGCCACCATATTTTCATTAGTTTTATCCAATCATTGGTGAAAATTTGTTAGGTGCGTTAGAGTAGTTATGTGATACAACTTAGCGATTGGCTTGGCTAAGAAATGGTTGCAGGACTGATCTACATATTTCAAACCAATCGTCCCACTTTAAAGTGGCATCAGCTGCCAAAATGTTGATATTTTGACGTTAAAACAGAAAGTTGAAATTATTGGCTATTTTTCTCAAGACATATAATTCAGAAGCTTTTTAGTGATTCTAGTCTCGTAGATGTACGATAAAGTATTGTTTGGAACTAACTTTAATGAATGAATGGTCGTCCCGGTTATTTAAATTTTGTTTACTTTTCGAACACGTTTTCGGTTTGTACAGGCCACTTACTGTATGGATTTTCCTCATTCCAACACCAATCATTAGTTTTTCGATGGCCGTCAAAGCCTCTTACTGTCGTGACGATCAGAAATGATGAAAAAAGTGTGAATTTTGGCAGCTCTTACCACTTTAAGTTTGTCGCCATGTTTTTTGGGCCCTCAATCTACCATCATATATTAGAGAGGGGTAAAAAAGTCATTATTGATCTAGAAATAGCTGCTGCAAGATCACAGAATAAATGGCAAAACCGATAAGCCACTGAAAGGACATACTTCTGTCTGTTTTTATTAGCTCGAGGGTCACTGGTCAAGCCTGTCATTAAGAATAGATTGTTAGAGTTACAACATGCTCTCCCAAGACTGTCAGGATGACCTGTTTCACTCTACCAAAAATGATCTCCCAAAATTCAATGGGAGTGCACTTCCTCTCCCATGTTTTTCAGAGAGAGAACAGGATCATGATGAAATAAAAGCATCTGGAGTTAAAGAAAAGGAATTTTTATTTTGGTATACTTATCTATGTCAGAATTGTCGTGCAAATTCTGGAGAAAACAGGCTTTTAAAAAAATGTTCTCCTAGTTTTCCATATTATCATACAGCTAGTTCTATTTGAATGGACATGAAAGGGTCGGAGAATAGTTTTATCTTGGGAGAGTGAAAAACATAAACACTTGCCTGAAACCAGTAGGGAGAGTTAGGGGGAGTGATAAACAGGTCTCCTCAATTCCCTCTGGGGGTGTGTGGAGGAGAAGGAGAGCAATCACTCTCCCTATAATAACAGCCCTGACTGGTGGTAATTAACATGAAATGTTTTAAGTACTTTGATGGCTGTTATCAAAGTTAATCCGTATGTATTTCTAGAGATGTCCCATCCTTAAATATACATCTTAGTATAAATGAAAATGTGACAATTCGACAGTTTTGTCAATGCCAGGTTTATCAAGATTTCGGTTTTTTTTTACTAGTAGGCCTATGTATCTATGTCTGAAGAAAACAACTTCATGACTATTAAAGAGTGATACTGTCACCCTGGTATTTTTATTTAAAAGCTTGGCAGGAGATTTTGTGACATATTGTACAGATTTGTAAGCAAGTTAAATTTCCAACTGTATATCATTATGACTGGTGTTCTACCAGTAAGCATTGACTTATGCTTCTCAATGTCATGTAAAGGTCATGGACATTGTTTAAAAATAAAACATTGAATATTTTAATTATGTTGGGTAATTTTTTTGCTTGGAATTTGTGTGGTGGTTAAGCTAGGTCCACGAGAATCACAATCAATCTATGCTTGAGCCACGTAACTCAAACCATTCTGATGGGTTTTTCACTCTTTTCGAGTTGCCAGATACCGTACTGGTTAAATGTATGGTTTTCTTCCAGTGGATCTTCTAGGGGCTCCGTCGCTCAGTAGGTAGAGCGTTGGACGCTCAATCTGAACAGCCTTCCACCAATGGGTCGCGGGTTCAAATCCCACTCAGTCCAAAAAAAATTGGAAAATTTTTTGACTGGGTTTTCACTCGAACGACCAATGTGGGATGGTTGCCAGTTACCAACGGAAGGTCGTGGGTTTCCTCCGGGCATAGAGCCTGGTTTCCTCCCACAATAAAACTGCAACGCCGCCATATGTGAAATAATCTTGAGCGCAGTGTAAAACACCAATCAATCAATTCAGTGGATCTTCAAAGTGACAGTTTTCACTCGGTTGCAGTATGTGGAAGAGTTGCAAGGTACTCGCTGAAGGTTGGGGGTAATGATCTTGAGTGCCGGGTAAAACATCAATCAATCAATGATTGATTGGTTAATGACACCCTCATCAGCTAAGGTTATGTAGTGACAAAAGTACCAACTGGACAAAAGGTCACCCTCACCCACTCCCATCTAAATTACGATATTAGGCTCCACAGACCATAGAACGTCAGGAAGGCTAATGATTATGTATTTGGCATACTTAATGTTTCCCCTTGCTGGGTCCGCATACATGGGTAAAGCATGGTTGATAGCTTGAAGCTCCGAGTAAAACATTGAAAATAAGAAAATCCATACAATACATGTATGTGGCCTATACGAACCAAGACAGTGTTCACAGAAAAGTAATCAAAATTTAATGGCATGTTTCAGAAGTGCAAATGAAGAGTAACAGATTTCAAGAAAAAATAACAAATCTTTATTGTAAGTTTACAACTAAGTAAATAATTTTAAAATTTGAAATATCATCATGGCTTTACGATTTTTAACTTTCAGTAAAATCACAGTAAATCCATATAATACCTAACAACATGATTGATGTTTTATGACGCACTCAATAGTATTTCAGTTATATGGTGGTGTTACCATGTTTAGTGGGGGAGGAAACCCCCGACCTTCGTTGAGCACCTGGCAACTCTTCCACATACAGCAATAGAGAGAAAAATCCTTTCAGAAATTTGTCAATTTTTATTTGTTCTGAGTGGGATTTGATCCGGGCCACATCGATAGAAGGCCTGTGCCACCCAGGCCCCACCCTAACAATATGAAAGAAAGAAGTTGTTTAGTCAAGATTTTCCCTGTGGCTGCGTGTTTTAAGAGTTCATAAATATGAAAGGAAGAATAAGGAGAGAATAAAAAACCTAAAATTACAAGAAATTTTTAAATTTTAACTGTAATCAATAAAACATGTGTTGTTGGGCTGGTAAAGATAAAGATTGTCTTGTTGAAAATGACAGGTAATAAAAATTTAATAACACATATAATAACTGTACCATACACTACAGTATGTCTTTATCACAAGTAGGCTATCTACAATAAGGTAAACCAAAACACACTATAATTAATTTTGATAAGAAAATGTTTCACACTAAAATTAAATGACATCTTGCCCTGAGCTTTATCCATCATGTTATACAAATCATCAAGCCCATTATCCACAAATGCTCATTATTCTTTAACAAAAAATAAAAATGCCTGTCCGAAATACACGATTTCTTATTATTGCTAAAATAGATTTCAATTGATCATCGTCCGTTGAATTATCGACCAATAAACCATTTCTGTGGCAGATGAAAAATGTTGTCTTTATGGCACTGAGAAATAACCACAATGAGCATACAATTCAAAATTGGAGTAAAGGACATTTTCCCAATAATCACAGTCTTTTAATTAATGGGGGGAGGGTTGTGACGGGATTATAAGCAAAACACCACTTGAAATCAGGATTTTTCAAGTGACGACTCATATGTGACAAGCCTTTAACCTCTGTTTACCAATAAGTGTAGCTGTGACAGCCTTCATAAAAAAATCTGTCATAATGTGGTATTCCTGGATGAAAATCACTGACTCAAAAGCAGGTCCTGACTTTGAAAGGTCTACTGAATAACCATGGAGGGTTGTGATTTACCTTCCACAGACAGAGAAAAAATCATCTTCTCTCAACCAAATGGGAGCTGCATCATACAAAATGTTTGGAAGTGACATATTATACATGTATGGCAGCCATCAATTCGTAAGATAAAATTTGCATCAATGTGGAGGGCTTTTAATTATTAATAGTCAAAACAATCTTCTGACATTGCATCCTAATTCAAATTTTCATTTATTTAACTTTGAAATGTCAATCATTTAAAATGCCATTCACGAAATGTCCGTAAGTCTTGGAATGAAATAACCATATGTCCATAATTCAGCATTGCGTCGATAACAAAATGCCCAAATCCAGGCCTAGGCTATATAGGATTAGCATTAAATAGATTTCACAAATAGCAATCTTTGACCAATTTGAAAAAGATGTCCGCTGTGTTCAAAAAACAAAAAAAATTTAAGTCCATCGGTTAACATCTGGGACAAATAAACGGGATTATTTGCTGTTTCATTTCACAGATTAAAAGGTCAAAGAAAGATGGTGGTATTTAAGCACTTGAGCAACCGTATCATCCAGAAGGATTCTTAAACAAAACATTCTCTTAAAAGTAATTCATGTGATAGTTTGAACAATGCCCAATCACTCATGTTCCCAAGTTACCAATACCTAGGGGTAAAAGATAATTTTTTCTAAGCTCACTAGTTGGCAATTTGCTGTACGAAACATTGTCTTTTTGTTCAAATTGCATGTGTGATTTATGAAAATAGGCTGTCGTGCACATCACTTCCGCTTCCTCATCCTTGAAGGCAGCAATAAAATTGGTAGAAAAGTTTTCAAATCGTATCGATAAAGTTTCCAATATCCACTGCATTTTGACATCAGACACCAGTCGCTTTTTGACAGTGGCACCAGAGTTTGTTTTCTTCATCAAGCGTTTTGTCGTCTCGAAAGTCTTAGAGAATTTGTCTCCGTCTCTAGTTTTCTGGGGCGTGACCAATGTGACTTGGAAACCTGTTCCTTTGTTTCGAAGCATCAGTAAACAAATATTGAACAATCTTTCTGGGTCAATTTTTGGAGTGACTATGTAAACTGTGGCACCAACTCCAAACCAATCATCTAATAAGGCTTTCCAAAGACGCAGAATAAAATCGTGACCCATGATTCCTCCACCTTCAGGAATCGTATCTAATAAATCCTGAACCTAAAAATATAGCAAACATAAATGAGCATTTTGTTTTAGCTACTAAGCTTAAAATTATCATTTTTCTTTTTGGATATTATGAAAAAAATTGGTTGTTTTTTCAAATTAATGGGTATTTTTAAAATTTAGGACTATTTTCCAAGAATACAGACTGTTGAAATCACAAAACATTGAATAGTTTACTTCAGGTTAAAAATAAACATTTAGGACGCTTTCCAGAAGCTAAGTTATTATTACTCAATTACATATTATAAATAGTAAAATTTACCTCATCATAATTTTTGTCCAGCTGAAGAAATCTTGTAACTGAATTGTCTGTAGCTCCATCAGAAAGGGACTCCATATCAGCAGTGCCTTGTTCTAAAATCTGTTTAAAGTTGGCCATAAACCAGCCCCAGAAATGTCGGCCATAAACTTTCATTGCTCCGTTCATTTTGTTTATTTTAATAGTGACATTGGGAGCTGGCTTGCATTTGATAAGCCCAGCCTTTTCTGAGAATCTTTGATCATCAAAGAATGAGCGTAATATTTTCATCCACCAATCAACGACTTCTCTGTTTGACGAGGTTATAATAACTTCTTTACCTTTATCAAGAAAGTCTAAATCGTAAGGAGTAGGGGTAGCCCATATCTGTGCCAAAATGTGCTGACGTTCACTTTTAGAAGACATATTACTTGGTACCTCTCACTTTTAATTAACCTGTGCTCTGGTTGTGTCAGGTATTCTACCTGTAAAAGTAAAACAAAAAAAATAAGGAAAATTATTAACAAATAGATTTCTCAACTTAACACATTCAAACTTTAAAACTTTCAATTACACAAGTACTAGGTAGCCCCAAGTGACTATCCTGCCATTCTGAATTTCTGTTGTATAGTAACAGATCGGTGCCATTTGACTCTGTGCGACGGTTAGAACTTTTGGTCTTGTAATGTAGTCACCTGCCCAGGCTAAATAAATTACAGGTAAAGATAACATGGTGTCTGTGACATAGGCCTAAGAACTGACTAACCTAGTTTGTAACACAGCATATCCTACAGTAAACAACAACAACGATTCCGCTTTAGTGATCAGGTAAAATTAGATTAACGATACACCTGAAATAACCAGTCGCGACATTTGATTCAGACACAAATACGATTCCGTTATATATATACCTGCGGTCAGCTTGTCCTTGTTTATGATTACCCTCTAGGGGGTCTGATTATCCAACAAACATTGATAATTAGATAAACAAATCTTCTCAGGTGTCACACAAGTAAAAGTTCAACATGGCTTCCTTGCTTTGACAAGGTTACTCACTTTACCTGTGATTGGCCAGTTTTTACAAATCGACCAATCAACGCTCAGTAAACGGGTGTGTGTTCAGGTGAGACGCTCTCGGTCATCCATCTAAAAATAACATATGAGAGGGACTTGAGCGAAAGTGACACCTCAGCAGAACTCGTCTGAATTCATTTTTTCATCACATGCAGGCCAGTAGGCCTAGTATTGGGCTATATATTAACTAGTTTTCATTAAGCCGAATTTAGATACAAGAAATAGGCCACCGTGCTAGATCTATAGACATATGACATAGGCCTAGGCCTATATGTATATTGTCCATGCAACTTCGAGAGCAAATTATTCCAGTTGGAAGGCGTTATTTTTCTTTTGTCGAATGTCTTGACAATATCCTCAAACTTTTCCAATTAATGTCCATTCATAATGATATTCAGGCCTAAATTGTTCATTTGTTCAGCCGTAGTCTACATGTCAGGCCTACATTTTCGCACCTCGATCCCATTTCAACTAGTTGTAATGTCCATAAGAACCGCTGGTTTACAGGTATAATGACGTTCAAATACATGTAGATTTAAGAAATGTTTGAAACTCTCTTTAAACGTGGGTTCCATACTAATGGTAAAAAATGAAGACTATTTTAGAATGATATGGTCGGACTTTAATTCTTTGTTTTGATCTGGGATGAAATTAAAAATCTGTGTATTGTAATGGGGGCGTTGTCCATGGGTTGCCAAAGTTCCAACGTTTCTAGGGTTGAATAACCCACTGGGAAGACAAAAGTCCAATATTAATTGTATAAAGGTATCTCGTTATTTACGTTCGGATGTTTATTTTTCGGCCCATCACTAAGGTAGAGGATTTACTCAGTTATTTGATAATTTCTGGCATTCACTGAGAGACCCCATCACCCACCACTGTAAATATCCAAACGTAGGCCTAAATATCGAGATAACTAATGACTAATAATGAGAAATGATTATGACATCACCGCCAAGTTAGGTGTTTGTGAACAACACGAGCTTTCGACATCGATACCGATGTCTATATACATTTAATATATTATAATATGTTGATTGCTATCCTGATTTCGAAAAAAATGGGGTGAACAAACCAATCCGACCGGGTTTATCTGTGAATTACTGATTTCATGTGACCCTGAAAAGCTAACAAATATAGAGGGAGGGGGGGGGGGGGGGGGGGGGGGGGAGTAATTCGTTGAAACGGACAAGCTAATTGTTCGTAATTTTTGCTAAGAAGCTTTCTGATGATGCCAAACTCGGGGATGTAGGCCAACGTTAAAAAAGCTTTTATGAGCAACAAAACTCCTAATGCTTAATAACGCTTGGTCACAGGGAAAATCTTCTGTACTAAAACAACCTAGAACACACATTTTCAATCGTGTTAAAAAAAGGGGGATTGGGGGGGGGGGGGTATGTTTTCAAAACCCATGGAATTCCATTAGGTTTAAAGTGGCATAAGCTGCCAAAATTTACGCTTTTTTCATAATTTCTGATCGTCACGGCAGTAAGCGGCTTTGACGGCCACCAAAAAACTAAATGGTTGACGGTGAAATGAGGGAAATCCATAAAGTCTACGGCCTCTACGAACCGAAATAGTGTCCGAAAAGTAAACAAAATTTAAAAACCGGGACGACCATTCATTAATTCTAAACAAAAGTTAGTTCAAAACAATACTTAATCGTTCATTCTCGAGACTAGGAGCACTAAAAGGCCTCTGAATTATACGTCTTGAGAAAAATAGCCAATAATTTCAACATTCTGTTTTAACGTCAAAATATCAACATTTTGGCAGCTCATGCCACTTTAAGCCAGATAGGAGTTTGGCTTTAGTCTGTAGATTTTTCTGGAATACTTAGTAACGTATTGGCAATTTGTACACATCTTATGCTATGTAATACGTCGGATAAACGTCGGAGATTGAATAGTATATGATTAAGGGAAAAGATAATGAAAATATGTAATTTGGTTCCTATTGGTACAAAGGAGACAAGAACGTTTATCCCTGACTAGTAGGCCTATATCTATCAACCTCTTGTTCTTTTTATAAGCAAATGACTGGCCGTTGGCTCAGAAGTCGAGACATTCTTCTATTATATATTCTTCTATTATAATCTGGGCCATATTCATGCTGGCCTTATTATACTGAAACACAAATGATATAATACCTCGTTCAAAGTGAAAGGCTACACAGTCTGAAATATTTGAACCTAAGAACTTTCCCTTTCCAAACCTTTATGCTTTGTATCTGCTGCGGAAGCGAGAAAAGGGATTTTTTCAATGGGCTTTATTTTGAAATGGCACTTAAAGTGGCATGAGCTGCCGAAATTCCCACTTTTTTCATAATTTCTGATCGTCACGACAGTAAGAGGCTTTGAAGGCCATCGAAAAACCAAATGATTGGCATTGGAATGAGGAAAATCCATACAGTATGTGCCCTGTACGAACCGAAAACGTGTTCGAAAAGTAGCAAAATTTAAATAACCGGGACGACCATTCATTCATTCTAAGCCAAAGTTAGTTCAAAACAATACTTTATCGTACATTTTCGAGACTAGAAGCACTTAAAAGCTTCTGAATTATACGTCTTGAGAAAAATAGCCGATAATTTCAACATTCTGTGTTTACGTCAAAATATCAACATTTTGGCAGCTCATGCCCCTTTAACCAAATAGTATAATACCAGATAAATGGTTAGCGGCTCTTTGTCGTAGAGAATTCGGAGTTTCTCCTACGTATTGCTTGTAACATCATTTGCACTCGATAACAATTAAGGGCCTCTGTCATTTGATATCTGTTGCGGGATTGTTCTTTGTAAAAACGGGTTTGTGATCTGGCACGTGTACATCGAGTTTAAATTACGTCTTAAGGCACTTCACTGATGTTTACCAGAGAGAAACGTTGGACGGTAATACCACACCTGTGAAGAGGGATCAAGCTCGTCGGGAGCTGAAGGGGCGATTTAATTTGACTTAATGTGTCAGATTTAATCCTTCGATACTTAAATTAAAAATCCACAAAATTGCGAGTTATAGTAGGTTGTAGTCTAATGCTGGGGGTAATGGGAATTAGGGGTCCTTGAAAATATGAAGGTCTTCTAGTGCATGGTGTCCTGTGAAAAAATGCCATCCAGATAACGAAGGTAACAGAAAGGCTGTTATTACCAGATGATTTTAGTACAAGCGCAAATTTAAAAGTACGCCTCAATCGTCTAAACTCTAAGGCCATTCGTTGCACATGATTTAAAGCACATTTAAAGGGGTTGTCTTCAGTAGCGTAGCCAGAAATTGGCTCAAGGGGGGCCAATTATCACAGGTCAACAAGGCGAGGGTCCAGGGGCCGCCCAGGCACCGGAAGCTCTGGGGTCCTAGATCGCCAGAGATGCGTTCTGAACGTTTTCCAGGGAATAAATCTGAACTTAATTTGTGAAGATTTATTTTTCTATTTCCGACTTATTTTTCAAAAACAGGAAGATCTACTATTTCATAATCAATATTCGTTTATTTTGTTATCATTCTAAATGCAGCGCTGCAAGCCAATCATGGTCTCCGGATCTCTCCATGAGCCTGTTTTTCATTTTTTTTCTATATATATATAGATCCGCCAATGGGCCCTGCTAAAGCGCCATAGAGCGCTAATCCCAAACTGGAGGTACCGGAAGACACTTCCCTGGAAATTTGTCTGTTTGGAGACCCAAACTTCCGATTTTCATACATTCGAACTCGAAGAGACTAACATCCACCTAGAACTACACTTTGGTTAGGTACCCCTCACCAAGTCTCTCTGAATGTTTGAAATTCAAATTTGTAACAATTATTACAAAGTGCAACTTTGTTGTTGCAATCAAACAGTGCTCTGTGCTGTGCTCTGACACACATTTTTTGGGGTGTGTGGCTGAGGGGGGGGGGGCCATGGCACCATGGCCCCCCCCTGGCTACGCTACTGGTTGTCTTCAAAGTCCCAGTGCATATCCTAAGCCCAGTACACTGCACAGAATCCAATCTTGTTGATGGGTAAGATTCTGAACAATAGTCAAGCCTAAATCTAAGTAGAGCTCTATATAACAGTAAAAAACAGGATTTGTCAGCGCCCCATGTTTTACCTGAACCAGCACTCATTAAATTAAATGCTTTTGACAATTGATAATGACCATATCTTTGGGTTTTGACCATGTTAAATATTTATCACACAATTATCACACAACCCCGAGATATTCGAACTGACGATATGTTTTAATGTTGGAAACTTGGAACCATCTAAACTTCGAGGTTTTTGTAACTGTACATGCCATCTGGTAAACACTACTGCTTCGGAAAGTAAGGGGGGGGGGGGGGGTATCATTCACTTAAACAACTGTTCGGGACAAAAACATCCTTTTACGCACTTGGATTTTGCGATTGGATAGAAAGTCGATAACCCATCCAAACATCCGGCCCTTATACAAATATTTTTCATTTTGCTTAATTAGCAGCCCCCTCTCCAAAGCATATCATAAGCTTTTTCAAATTATATTCTTTACGAGATAGAGATATTTTAATTGAAGTTTCTAGTGCAACAACATGGTCATTGGCACTCCTCTTTTTAAATTTTAGTTAGTACATTAGATAGTATGTTATTTATGTTGATGTAACAGATGAGCCTAGAATCATGTATTCGTTCTTTAAGCTTACAGAGAACAGATGCTACAGCTGATCGAATCCTATCCTCTTTCCACCAGTCAATATATGTAATAGTTACATAAATAGCAGAATGTACATCGTCACTTTTTGACGTTATTAGATGTAACTTATTGTTGATAACGTCACACAAAACAAAGATCAGCAAAGTCAACAACAAACTTACATGGTTATTATGAGGATTAATTGCTTAAAGTACTAGTATTATTTGATTATATTGTCATATGAAATATGTATATAAAACCCTTATCCCTATTTCGTCTCGGTCTAAGTCTCCTAGTTTGTATAGCTTCTTGCAATTGACGTTTTTTTAATTTTGTAAATTTGTGTCCAAGATTTTAGCTTCATTCCACCATACATAATGGTGGGGATTCTCCTTTTTGGGATCAGCTATCGCTGATTTTCCATCTAATTTCCGAGCTGAGGCTATATGTTAGGATTAAAGGCGATTGTGATAAATCCTACATTGGTGAGACATCGGGACCCCTCCAGATGAGAATTTCGGAACACAATGCTAATGTTACAATACAAGAATTACGTAATATGCCAATGCTTACTGATTGATAGACTTTTTAATTCAACTGTTCAGTCACAACCTCACACACTAAAGCCTGAAATTAATGAACTTCAATTTTTCCAAAGTACTCAGTCAATAATTAACAGCTCATAATTTCAAAATTTCAAAATCTAAACCCAAACATATCGCCATGTTATCCACCTTTTGGTCAACAATATTACAATACATCTGTATTTTTACTTCCACCTGGAAGAGCTGACTTTACTAAATACCTGCTGAGAAAAGACTTGTCATCAACAAGACACTTTAATTTCAACGACGAACGAGCGCGATACGAAATCTTGTTTTCTGAGCGTCGCCAGAGAATTAGATGTAAATGTGAGAGAAGAGACAGATTTATTAGTTAAGTGACCTTCTTTGGATAATGATTCATTGGACGAGATGTGCAAACAGGACCCCAAACCGGACCACTAAAATCATCCTACGCCCAGGGTCCTGTCTTACGAAGCTGGCGTAAAGTTGCGCATAGGCCTATAACATAGACCAGTTGCGACTAGGGCGTAAGTGCCTGTAGCTTTATCACTGATTTACGTCCGACGTAACTTACGCTAGCTTTGTAAGACAGGGCCCAGAAGCTCAAATGGGTCATAATCAGAGAAAAGTTCACAAACCAACATTTATTTCAAACAAAACATTTGCTCTTCAAAAATGGACCCCCCATCAAATTTTCAACCATGCAAGAATTCTCCTTACAAACTGTACTCTTTACAAACACTTCCTCACATCTTGGCTGTGGCAGTTTTGTGACTACCCATAACAAAGATGGCTATTCAATGGAAGACAAATAATTAATCAAACTCATGGATGAAGGATTTACGAAAAATTCTAATCGCACATGGGAAGCCCCTCTACCTTTCAAAATATCACGCCCCGCATAGATAATAACAGACCACAGTTCTTCAAGAGAGCAAACACTTTTCACAACAGTCTAAAATCTGAGAAACAACATCTTTTTCGACTTCAGACAAAGAATTTTTGAAGATGGCCGCGTGGAAGTCACTCATGCTTTAAAGCTCCATAAAGAATGTTAGTATCTCCCCCTCTTTAGTGTGTATCATCCTAAGAGACAAGGACAAATTAGTGACGTGTTTGATTCTTCCGCACGCCATCACGGACTTTGTTTGAATGATGTACTAGTAAAAAGCCCCAACTTTACCAACGGTCTATTTGGTGTTATCCTACGATTCACGAAAGACAAGGTTACCCTTATAGCTGACATAAAACGAATGTCCTATTGTTTCTATGTCCAAGCAAAACACAGAAATTATCTCAAATTCCTATGGTACAAAGATAATGATTTGAACAAATAACTTATGGATTTGAGAATGAAAGTCCATGTTTTGGTAACAGTTTATTTTCTGCGGTGGCAACTTATGGTATACGGAAAGCAGGTGAAATTGAACGACAGGATTTTGGACAGTTTGTAACCCTCCCTTCAGTCTCACAAACAAATTATTTAGCCAAATGGACTCAACACTGTTTAGCCTCAAAAGCCAATATACGGTTACATAAAATCGTATCTAATAACCCTGGGGTTGTTCAAGCATTCTTTCCTTCAGATCAAAGCAAGGACATCAAATATCTCGATCTGGGCACGGATGACATTCCTCTCCAGCGTAGCATAGGACTTTTGTGGGATCTGACCACTGATTCCTTCCAATTTCAAACTTCACTCGAAACTAAACCTTTCACTCGTAGAGGCTTGTTACCCACTATTAACAGTATCTGACCCCCTCGAATCTGTGGCGCCAGTCGTCAAACAAGGCAAAGCCCTTCTTCGGGAGATCATATCTGAACCATTGGGCTGGGATGATTCATTACTTTCTCAATTTGAATAAGAATGGGAGGACTGGAAGCAATCTGTACTCGCTTTACACAGTCTATAAATATCTCGTATCTTCAGCTCTCTCATTCCTGCAACAAGAGAAATTCATATTTTCTTCAGAATGTGATAGCTGCTGTCGCCTACATGAAATCTGTAGCTATTGACGACCATTAACCCTTTGGTTTTGTCCTTGACTTGCACCATCTCATAGACATACCATCCCATGTCTAGAGTTGTGCTTCTGTGCTAGCAGTACAATTCGGTGAAATCATCCCAGAAGTCTTGGAAATCGATTTATCCCCATCAAATATTTCACGGATAGCAAAGTTGTCCTGGGCTTTCTAAACAACTAAACGAATACTATGTGTACGTCAGTATAAGGGTAGATTGAATAAGAAAGTCATCGCTCTCAGATCGATGGAGCTACATTTCTATTCACCTCAACCCGGCAGACGTCCCTACTAGAAACTTACCTGCTTCAGAAATGGAAACGAGTGCTTGACTTCTTGGACGCTCCTTGGTATCTTCACCAATCCCTGCTGAAAACTTTGAACATTTTGATTCCGACGAGGCTCAATACCTCAAAACATTAAGTACTACCTGTCAGCAGCTACTAGACAACTTGGGATCAGAGAAATTACAGATTCTCTTCATGGAATCGACTTTTCTAGACCATAACTCGTCTCAAACACATCAGCCAAACTTATGGAAAGCAAACTAAGCGCAAAGGCTGGCATTTGTATAAGGAATCATGCACAGAAGTCCATCATCTCTCGAGTTCAGCATGAATCCCATAGCCAAGAGATTGAATGTATACTTACCCACAAACCTCTACCTAAAAGCAGCCCCATTCGTCAGCTAAGTCTTACCCTAGACAACGAAGGTATCAGCATGGTAGGAGGACGTTTAAACAAGTCAAAACTTACCATCGAAGGAAAGAATCCAAATGTCATTCTTGGAAAACATCACCAAGACGTCAAATGGTTGTTCAACTCCCCTCATTCATCTCACATGGGCGGTACTGGGAACGAATCACTGGCATCACAAAATGTATTAGGACGCATTCCTCTCAGACGTTGCTGCAAATAACCTGACTCACGAGGTCTGAGTAACCCTCATGGCCGAAGTCATACCCTTCTCCGTCTATGGCTGGTGTCGACATACAGACTTCATATCGGTGCGAGGAGAAAGGGAAATCATTAAAGTACGGGTTTGTAATTTTATTTTTTAAAAGTTATGAAGAGAATCTTGATATTTTTTATGAGAAACGAGAGGTGGTCTTGCCAGCCTGAAATGTGTCAAGGAATTCCCAGTAAATCGATCAAATGCGTTCTGACGATGATGATGGCCTATCTGTCAGAAAATGTCTTACATCATCATCGCAGATATTTCGGACTAGGATGACACATGACCTTCATACGAAACGAACCGAAAAAGCACCCCATCATTACTTTAGTAACTGTGCTTGGATGACGTGTTTTGCATATTAGTAACATGATCAGAAACCAAACTTTCCTCACCACTGGCTTCAAACCAGGTCTAGCAAGGATATCAAAAGAGAAAAATTATTGAAAATTGTGATAATATATGCATTTAGCAACGTTTGAATAGGGTTACGTTTCTTTTGCGGTTCAGTATATTAAGTCTAATATATAACCAGTATCATTTGTATACTGTTAAGTTAATAAGTTGGAATATACATTTTTCCCCACAAACCAAGTCAAATAATCTCATTTTAGTTCACTATAATTGTGACATTTACCCAATCTATACACCTATTATTAAAATCACCCAGTTTTCAGACATGGCGGCGGTGAGCGATTCATGGAACAAATCAATAAATGTATCACATAATTCTGCGGATTGATTTGGAGGACGGTAGCAAACTGCCATTAATATATGTTTACCAGATATCTTCTATTAATATTAAGTGACTACCTACAGTAAATAACGACACCTGCCCCTGTCTCGTTAAATAATATAACCATTAAGATATATCAGATCATTCGGTATATCACTACTTAGCGGCGTTACACAAATACATGATATCGTAATTAATTCCATTACATGGTGTACATTTATTCAAATTTATGACGAGATTATATCACCATTTTGTGCTGGTATACCACGGCAATTAAAATGACAACAGGCCAGATCGTGATGACATGCAGGGCCTGGGCTTCTGTGTACATCAACGCAGATTAACAACAGAAACATTGATCACCAATATGTAATGGAGGTTATATAATACACTGAGGCCAGCCAAGATACAAATTCCAGAGAATGTTGAGAACACTAAATAAATTGTGCCCAGTTCGAATATAAGTTGGAAGAATTTTCTTATTAGTTTATTTCTTTGTTAGAGAAAATTGTATCATGTCCCGATTGCCACGCTATGCTGTTTTATGTCACCAATGAGGTACATAGGCCTAAGAGACAGAAAGGAAGCGCGCCACCTGAGGGGCTCGTTCTCCAAAGCTGGCGTAAGTTGCGCCAGTCGCAAACGCAGGTTAAATTACAGGAACTTGCGCATGGTCGCTAGTCTGGAAGCGCAACTCTTTGCTGTAAACCTATGCCTAACTTTGCACCAGTTTAGTAGAACGAGCCGCTGGGACGGTAGCGCCAACCATGTACTTAAAGAAGATGTATAAAAAGTGTGAAAACCAATGTTTTAAACAACAAACCCATAAGATAAGAAGGTCAAGCATAAACGTAATAATAACTTAAAGTGGCATGAGCTGCCAAAATTCACACTTTTTTCATAATTTCTGATCGTCACGGCAGTAAGCTTTGAAGGCCACCGGAAAACTAAATGATTGGCTTTGTAATGACGGAAATCCATGAAGTCTACGGTCTGTACAAAGCGAAATAGTGTCCAAAAATAAACAAAATTTAAAAAACCGGAACGACCATTCATTCATTCTAAGCCAAAGTTGGTTTAAAGCAATACTTTATCGTTCATTTTCGAGACTAGAAGCACTAAAAAGCTTCTGAATTATACATCTTGAGAAAAATAGCACGTGCAGAGTAAGCAGATAATATTATGGTGGCTGGTTTGTGTCATTTCTTATTCTCGCGTTTTTTCTTGGTCAAATCAAGGCGATAATAAGAAAACGCGATATTTTAGAGTTAAAACACGAAAAAAACGCCCCAACGCTTCATTTGTGCCATTCTTAATCTCTTAGTTTCCCCTGAAATTTAACCAAGATTCAAAGCGAAAATAAGAAAACGCAAAGTTTCATCCTTTTAAAACATCCCGATGTCTTATTCTCGCTTGGCTCTCCAGAAGATCTATGTAACAGACAGTACAGAATTAGTTCTGGCACAAATCTTCAGTATATTGTTTACTATTAAGAGCGTTATTTTGTCTACATATAGAAATCCTTCTGTAGATTGTAAAGTCAACATATAACAGCATGGTCTAACTATTAATTGACAACTCGAGATTGGGCAGAAGATTGTCCATAGGTCACACAGACATTCCTTGACCAGAACCGGGACAATAGAAATCAACTATCATCCACCAATGAATAAAATGACACAGGAACGTCCAAAATTAGGTCCACATAGTGGACAATATATATAAGTTTTTTTATTTGGTCCGAGTGTGATTCGAACCCGCGCTGCGTCAATGTTAGGTCGGTGGGACTGAGGAACGATCACTAACCCTCTGCACCACGGAGGCCTCTCTTGGATATCGGCTCTCTGGTTTACATGTAGGCTAGTTTAGTTCTTGTCTGAATATTACGGGTTATATAGACCCAGTTCTGGCCCAGCAGCCGAATTTGGAACTAACAGTGTCAATACGCAAGACTGCAACTGCAGTCCTACCACCATAGGTTGTTGTAGATGAATATTTTAATGTTATTAATCAGGATATTCCCTATTGGCATTGTTACAGGTCCGAGGATAGTGGTATTGGTCCGAGGCCGAAAGCCGAGGGCTAATACGGCTGTCCGAGGACCTGTGACAATGCCAATAGGGAATATCCTGATTAATGAAAATTTTATTAATTTGCTTTTAATGTTTTTTTTCATAAAATATTTATATGATTTAAAAATACTAGTGTTTTGTACGGAAGCGTATTAGTGCCAGGGTGAAAAATAAAAACGAGTTTTCTCCTAATTAGGAGATAATATTATCTCCTAATTAGGAGATAATATTATCTCCTAATTAGGAGATAATAAGTGTTAATTAGGAGATAATATCTCCTAATTAGGAGATAATATCTCCTAATTAGGAGATAATTTTTCTCCTAATTAGAAGAAAAATTATCTCCTAAGTAGGAGATAACAATTTATCACGGCTATTGATTGTTACATTACTTTTCGACTTCCGCTTAAAAGCATTGAAATGGGACGTCAGCTCAATAGTCCCCCGTCTCATTAGTCCCCCGTCTCATTGATCCCCCGTCTCATTGGTCTCTCAATACTCCCCCCGTCTCATTGGTCCCTCAATAGTCCCCCGTCTCATTGATCCTCCGTGTCATTGGTTTCTCAATGGCCCCCCGTCTCATTGGTCCCCCGTCCCATTGGTCCCCCGTCTCATTTGTTTCTCAATGGTCCCCCGTCTCATTGGTCCCCCGTCTCATTGGTCCCCCGTCTCAATGAGAGGGGCGTCCAATGAGACGGGGACTATTGAGACGGGGACCAATGAGACGATCTACCAATGAGACGGGGGACTATTGAGACGGGGGACCAATGGGACGGGGGACCAATGGGACGGGGGACCAATGAGACGGGGGGCCATTGAGACGGGGGACCAATGGGACGAGGTACCAATGAGACGGGCATGTTTTGCAAGAGTCCTTATTAGGCCTTCTGATGTCAAGTTAGGAAACTATAGAGTGACAGGCTGGGCCTTTTTTTTAGTAAACCTGTAGCTCAGTGTCACTTTAGGCTCATATTTTAATATAATTCAGCGACCTAAAATTGTTGACACTCTACCCCCTCCACCATAAGGACCGTACTCCTAGTAGCCACTAACGTGAATAGAGCCAACTACTGCTTAATTGTATGGCTGCATATGCATTATCCGAAATAAGTGGAATGGTTGCCATGTATCAATTGAAGGTCGACAGTTTCCTCCAGAAGGTAAACCTGTACTGTCTAGCATTAGACAGCCCAATATATTTTCATTTCGTTTGGAACTCTTTTGTGTTCGGAGGTCCTTTTTCTATTAGACCTCATGGAAAGCTGGAGTCAAGTTTGATGTCAGCCCAGAAACTTTGTGTTTTCGTCTCATTTCTGCAATGAACTTTGAGCTACCACAACGTTAGTGACTTTTTATTGCATTAAATTTCATGTTTGCACAGTTTGTGCCAAGTTAGAACTTTCAAGAACTTTTCTCACTTTATCCTAAAGTAACCCGAACATTACAACTACAACCCCATTTACTTTCACTTTGTATAAACGTAAGCATAAGGGGTTGACACTTTAAATAATTCATAACAGTAACTACAGACGTAATGTTTTCTCCACAAAGCCTCATTATCTTTATAAACGCGTTCAATAAGCCTTAAGCAATTATTCAAACCCTACATAAGTAATAAAACGCGTTTAATGTTTTATCAGTTCAAGGGGCATAATCCATGTCGGAATTCTCAACCAGGGGACAATACTCTTGGTTCTATTACTTAACATGTCTAATTATCTCCCTTTACCCATATGCTGCATAAGGTAATCGTAATCTGATACTTATTGTTTTCTTTTCTTTTGTTTTCGCAGCTTTTTACCGCTTTTAATACGAACGACCAAAATAATAAAGAACAATGTCATCTTTAACTCTCCGGCGTTGTGGATTTCATTGGACCAGTTCGTATATGGTTAGCTGACTGTAATTCACCAGTTGAAGAGGCAGTACAGTAAAAAGGTTTTACCAGCTAAAACACAGAGAAGAAAAGCTGATCTTCACCAAAAGACATATGGAAGATGAAAACGTCTACATCTAAACAACTTCAAGAGACTAAATAGTTCTACACAGGTATCCAAGCAGTTCTACTTATTTCTGAATATACAAAGTCCTGTTGCCTACGGAATATTTTTCTCGACAATTGTTTATACACTAAAAACAGTAAATTTTTCTTCATGGGAATAAATATTTTCCACAGCCATTATGTCAAGTAAAGATAATTTAGACACGCAAGATGCCAAATCTGATTTATCTAAACGGACTTCAAATTCAAGAACGTCCAACCAATCAGTGAGCTCCACACTCGCCCTTAAACGGGCCCAGGCAGAGGCCGCCAAGGCCAAATTACAATACGTTATAAAGGAAGGAGAGTTGCGGAAACGCAGAGCGGAGATCGACGCGGACTTAGATCTCCTACAAACACACAAAGAAATCGCCGAAGCAACAGCAGAGATCGATGCATTAGAAACTTTTTGTGAAACAGAAATAAAATCACAAATTAATGTCCCCTCTGAAAAATCAGCTGAACGCACAGATGAATACGTCAGACAACACAGTAAACAATCAGAAGACAGTTTGGCACACGTCATAAACACAGACACAATCAACCAATCAAATCCTAATCTAGATAGGGGCCCATCTATGAATGACAGACATTTGAATTCAACTACTCAGCCACAACCTCACACACACAAGCCTGACATTGATGAACTTCAATTTTTCCAGAGCACTCAGCCCATTAATAACAGCTCACAATTTCAACCAGTACTAAACCCAAATGCATCTCCATATTATCCACCCTTTGGTTCCCAGTTTTATAATACATCTGGATTTTCTCATCCGCCTGCAAGCACTGACTTCACTAAATACCTGTTGAGAAAAGATCTGTTATTAACAAGACTCACTAATTTTAACGACGAACCAGAGGGATACACTTCTTGGAAATCGGGTTTTCTGAGCGTTGCCAGAGAATTGGACGTTAATGTGAGAGAAGAGACGGATTTATTAGTTAAGTGGCTAGGCCCCCAGTCTGTAAAGCACGCTCTAAGTCTTCGAGCCGCCAATATTACCAACCCAGAAAGAGGACTTAAGCTAATTTGGAACAGACTTGATGAGAGATTTGGATCTCCGGAAATGGTCGAATCGGCACTGAAATTAAGACTAGAGAAATTTCCTAAATTATCCAACAGAGACAATAAACAACTCTACGAACTAGCTGACCTATTATCTGAGATAGAATCAATTAAAGTTCAAGATAAATACAGATCACTACTGGCATACTTTGACTCGTCAACTGGAGTAATTCCAATCGTTAGAAAACTACCCTACAGCCTCCAAGAAAAATGGACATCATATGCATCCAGATATAAAGTACAAGATAACGTATCCTTTCCCCCATTCTTTGTTTTTGTCGATTTTATTCGAGACGTCAGTAGAACCAGAAACGACCCAAGTTTCGCTTACGATCTGCCAAACCCTGTAAACAAAACAGAGAGGTTTAATACAAGACCACCAAATCCCAGAGTTCATGTTTCTACGAAGAAAACAGAAATTCAGACTTTTCTATCAAAAGACACACAACAGCCATCCAAGCTGTGTCCCATTCACAAATTAAATCACTCATTAAACGATTGTCGTGGTTTTAGAACAAGAACACTGGAAGATCGAAAAAACTTTTTAAGTGAAAACCGCATTTGTTTCCGTTGCTGTGAATCCAACCAACACATGGCCAAAACTTGTGACATTGACATTAAATGTACCCTATGTGACAGTAACAAGCATCCAACCGCACTTCACTTAAACAAGTCCAACTTTCCTAAATCAAAATTCACATCACCCGAGTCAAATAATGGCGGGGAGTCAGACAAACAAGCAATCTCTAAATGCACACAAATATGCAAAACACCATTTGGAGGAAAGTCTTGCAGTAAAAACATCTTGGTAAGAGTTTATCCAAAAGACCACCCTGAGATATCCAAAAGAATGTATGTAATTTTGGACGAACAAAGTAATGTGTCTTTAGGCCGGTCCCAGTTCTTCAATCAATTTAATGAATCCGGTGAGAGTACAACCTACACTCTTTCTACTTGCAACGGACAAGCCACAACGTCTGGCCGACGCGCTACTGATTACGTCATTGAGGCACTCGATGGCACTGGACAGATAGATATACCTATGATTATTGAGTGTAATAACATTCCCAATGTGCGTGAGGAAATCCCCACTCCGGACATCGCCATGCATTATCCCCACTTGGCAAACTTAGCTGACATAATACCTCCTTTGGACCATAATTCTGACATTTTGTTATTAGTTGGCCGAGATGTACCCAGTGCTCACCACGTGCTCAATCAACAAACAGGACCACAAAACTCACCCTACGCCCAGAAACTCAAATGGGGATGGGTCATAGTTGGGGAGACCTGCCTTGGAAAAGTTCATAGACCAACATTCATTTCAAACAAAACCTTTGTTCTTCAAAATGGACGCCCATCCAACTTTGAACCATGCAGTAATACATTCTTTGTCAAGAATTCACCCCAACAAAGCAAACTCTTTACAAACGTTTCCCAACATCTCGACTCAAACATTTTTGTGACAACTCCAGATGATAACAAAGCCGGCTATTCAATGGAAGATAAGGAATTCATCAAGATCATGGATGAAGGATTCACGAAAAATTCTGAGAACAACTGGGAAGCTCCCCTACCTTTCAAAACACCACGCCCCCGCCTAGATAATAACAGACCACAGGCTTTAAAAAGAGCTAACACACTTCACAACAGTCTCAAATCTAATCCGCTCAAGAAACAACATGTTTTCGACTTCATGGAAAGAATTCTTGAAGATGGCCACGCGGAACTCGCACCCGATCTACAGCCTCGGGACGAATGTTGGTATCTTCCCCTATTTGGTGTGTACCACCCCAAAAAACCAGGACAAATTAGGGGCGTGTTTGACTCATCGGCACGCCACAACGGATTCTGTTTGAATGATGTACTGTTAAAAGGCCCCAACCTTACTAACAGCTTACTTGGTGTTATTCTACGATTCAGGAAAGACAAGGTTGCCCTTACAGCTGACATAGAACGGATGTTCTATTGTTTTTATGTCCAAGAAAAACACAGAAATTACCTAAGATTCTTATGGTACAAAGAAAACGATATAAACAAAGAACTAGTAGATTACAGAATGAAAGTCCATGTTTTTGGGAACAGTCCATCCCCTGCGGTCGCAACTTACGGTCTGCGGAAAACGGCTGAGATTGGGCGACAGGCATTTGGAGAGGATGTAACTGATTTCGTGACCAGGAATTTTTATGTCGACGACGCACTAGTGTCCCTTCCCTCAGCTTCAGAGACAATTGATTTAGCCAAACGTACCCAAAACTGTTTAGCCTCACAAGCCGATATACGCTTACACAAGGTTATATCTAACAACGCTGATGTTATCCAAGCATTTCCTTCTTCAGACCAAGGCAAGGACATCAAAGATCTCGACCTGGGCACCGATGATATTCCTCTCCAACGTAGCTTAGGACTTTTGTGGGATTTGAACACCGACTCCTTCAAATTCCAAACTTCACTCGAAAGTAAACCGTTCACTCGTCGAGGTGTGTTATCCACTATTAACAGCATCTTTGACCCACTCGGATTTGTGGCGCCCATCGTCATACAAGGCAAAGGCCTTCTTCGTGAAATAATGTCTGAACCATTGGACTGGGATGATCCATTACCTTCCCACTTTGAACAAGAATGGGAATCCTGGAAGCAATCTTTACCCGCTTTACACGGTCTGCAAATACCTCGCATCTACAGCTCTCTCACTCCTGTCACAAGAGAAATTCAAATTTTCTGTGATGCCTCCCAAAAAGCGATAGCTGCGGTCGCCTATATGAAATCAGTAGATATTGACGACCATCAACAGTTTGGTTTTGTCCTTGGCAAGGCAAAGTTGGCACCATCTCATGGACACACCATCCCACGTCTAGAGTTGTGTGCTGCCGTGGTAGCAGTACAACTCGGTGAAATCATCTCAGAAGACTTGTACATCAACTTATCCTCCATCAAATATTTCACGGATAGCAAAGTCGTCCTGGGCTATCTAAACAACCAGACAAGAAGGTTCTATGTGTACGTCAGTAACAGGGTAGATCGAATAAGAAAGTCATCACTTCCAGAACAATGGAACTACGTTTCTACTCACCTTAACCCGGCGGATGTCGCTACTAGAAACTTACCTGCGTCACAGATGGAGTCCAGTGCGTGGCTCCTTGGACCCTCCTTGGTGTCATCGCCAGATCCTAATGAATGTTTTGAACTTTGCAATCCTGATGAGGACCAAGAAATTAGACCGGACATCACAGCACTGACTACTATCTGTCTGCAGCTAAAAGGCAACTTAGGATCAGAGAGATTTCAAAGATTTTCCTCATGGAACCGACTTATCCAGGCCATAAGTCGTCTCAAACACATAAGTCAAACTTACGGAAAGCAGACTAAGTGCAAAGGCTGGCATTTATGTTTGGAATCAAGCACTGTTGAACTCCGAGCCAAGACAGAGCATTTCATAATTTCTCAAGTTCAGCACGAGACCAACAAGAGATTGAATGCATACTTACCAACAAACCTCTACCGAAAAGCAGTCCAATTCGTCAGCTGAGTCCTACCCTAGACAATGAAGGCATCCTCAGGGTAGGAGGACGTTTAAACAGGTCGAACCTCAACATTGAAGGAAAGAATCCAATTATCATTCCTGGAAGAAACCATCTTGCACTATTGATTGTACGGCATTACCACGAAAGTGTGCGCCATCAAGGTCGACATTTCACAGAAGGCGCGGTAAGACAGGCCGGCTTCTGGATTACAAGTGGAAAAAGTCTTGTCTCGTCAGTGTGTCACCAGTGCATTAAGTGCAGAAAACTCAGAGCTGTTTCTCCCCACCAGAAAATGGCAGACTTACCTGAGGACCGTCTCACTCCAGCCCCACCTTTCACCTACGTCGGAGTAGATACCTTCGGACACTGGAACATTGTTAGTCGTCGGACAAGAGGAGGAACAGCAAACAGCAAGCGATGGGCTATAATGTTCTCATGCTTAGTAACCAGAGCAATCCATATAGAAGTAGTAGAGGACATGAGTAGTTCTGCTTTCATGAACGCCCTTCGACGATTCATGGCTATCAGAGGCAAGGTAAAGCAATTCCGCTCTGATAGAGGCACGAACTTCGTTGGAGCAACGGACGATCTTTGCATCGAAGCAGTGAATGTAGAAGATTCTTCAATACAGAAACATCTCAACGAACAAGGCACTAAATGGTTGTTCAACTCCCCTCACTCATCTCACATGGGAGGCAGCTGGGAGCGAATGATTGGCGTCACAAGACGTATTTTGGACTCATTGCTCTCAGATGTCGCTGCTAATAACCTGACCCACGATGTCTTAGTAACGTTCATGGCCGAAATCTCTGCAATTGTAAACTCTAGACCAATCATACCAGTCTCCACAGACTCAGAATCACCCTTCATTTTGACGCCATACACCCTCCTCACGCAGAAAGTTGATGGCTCCTTCGAGCCTCTTACAGATACTTCTCTACGAGAACAAAGAGACATTTACAGATCTCAGTGGAAACGTGTGCAGAAACGTTGGAAGAACGAGTACATCCAGACTCTGCAACCACGCCGGAAATGGATACAAGCTCAACCTAACATCAAGACGGGAGACGTCGTTCTTCTAAAGGAAAAGGATACTCATCGCAATGAATGGCCTATTGGGATTGTTACTCAAGCAATTTTGAGCTCAGATCATAAAGTGCGTAAAGCAGTAATACGTGTTGTGCGAGGAAATAATGTTCTCTCTTACACCAGACCAGTGACCGAGATGATATATCTGTTTTCTAGTGACTAACTCCATCTACAAGGAATTATCGAGGAAGTGTTGTGATGCTTTATCCAAGCATCAGACGGGGAGTGTACTGTCTAGCATTAGACAGCCCAATATATTTTCATTTCGTTTGGAACTCTTTTGTGTTCGGAGGTCCTTTTTCTATTAGACCTCATGGAAAGCTGGAGTCAAGTTTGATGTCAGCCCAGAAACTTTGTGTTTTCGTCTCATTTCTGCAATGAACTTTGAGCTACCACAACGTTAGTGACTTTTTATTGCTTTAAATTTCATGTTTGCACAGTTTGTGCCAAGTTAGAACTTTCAAGAACTTTTCTCACTTTATCCTAAAGTAACCCGAACATTACAACTACAACCCCATTTACTTTCACTTTGTATAAACGTAAGCATAAGGGGTTGACACTTTAAATAATTCATAACAGTAACTACAGACGTAATGTTTTCTCCACAAAGCCTCATTATCTTTATAAACGCGTTCAATAAGCCTTAAGCAATTATTCAAACCCTACATAAGTAATAAAACGCGTTTAATGTTTTATCAGTTCAAGGGGCATAATCCATGTCGGAATTCTCAACCAGGGGACAATACTCTTGGTTCTATTACTTAACATGTCTAATTATCTCCCTTTACCCATATGCTGCATAAGGTAATCGTAATCTGATACTTATTGTTTTCTTTTCTTTTGTTTTCGCAGCTTTTTACCGCTTTTAATACGAACGACCAAAATAATAAAGAACAATGTCATCTTTAACTCTCCGGCGTTGTGGATTTCATTGGACCAGTTCGTATATGGTTAGCTGACTGTAATTCACCAGTTGAAGAGGCAGTACAAAACCGGTTTCCATCTCCAATATACCTGGCAACGCCGCCATATAAGCGAAACAAACTTGAGCTTGGTATAAAACTTTGATCAATCAATCATTCGACCTATCTACCATTGGCATTGTTTTCATTTAACTTTAAGTTACAAGAATTATTGTTTTGTTTGTTTATTTTTGTGAGAAGAGGGACTATTTCCGCTCTCTTCTACCTTGTATTGACAGCGTGAGGACGTGTTTTTTCGTAGTGATGCTATCGCCAGGCACACTTATCCGGATGATAATAAAACATATATTGTATTTTATCTTGGCATATTGAAAGCACTTGTTTGTTGTGTTTCTTTCTTGTTCTTATTTTATTGGAAGCTTGTAAGGCCATATTTCTTTAACAATTTCCATCAAATATAATGGCAGCAGTAATCCTACCAACACATAACCTCCCCCCTCTCATAGTGAGACAGTTGTTCCAAATAAAGCGATAACGCTGTTTAAAATAAAGTCTTACACTCGTCACAGATAACAATCCCCTCACTTATGTCCTGAAATCTGCCAAGGTGGATGCTACTGGATATCGTTGGTTAGCAGCCCTTGCTGCCTTCGATTTCAGTTTGCGATATTGGCCTGGGGCGAGTTTGACAGATGCAGACGCCCTTAGTCGTCTCCCACATGGACCTCTCATAGAGGACGAACAATCCACAAATGAGCAGGAGCGAATAAACTGGCTTTTAAAGCGAAGTCAGCCTTCAGGAGGCAACACCGCTGAAAGCACCCATATCGATATTTCGGCTCAGTTTGTGAGATCAATCATTCAACACAATGAGGTCACCACAACAGGGACGCATTGTCAATCCGACAATACTACATGGCTAAATATCATCGTTTACATAAAGTACAAAATATGTATACCTGTGGTTTATGCCGCGCGAACGTCCTGTGCTCTGGTGACGTACTCTAGTACAGCAACCACCGGTCACAGATTGCGAACCGTCCTTACTGGACGACAACATAAAAGCTACGGCCTTTTATACAAGACAGCTGGTCGATCATATCGGCCAGTTGAGTTGGATTGCGACATATTAGCCTTTGTTACATAATTGGCTTCTACAGTGCACATGTACTAAGTTTGTTTGCCTTAAATTGAATATTACAGGCTGTATAGACCCAGCTCCTTATTCGAAGGCTGGTTCAGTATTCGCCCCCTAGTGGTGGATTTTGGAACGAAAGGTGACATTATGTATGAATTGACTGGGAGTGCACTAAGTTTGGTGGCTGTAGATTGAATATTAAAGACTGTATAGAACGAGTTCCGTATTCGGAGACGGGTTCTATATTCGCCCCCCCCCCCCCCCCCCCCAGCGGTGGAATTTGGAGCTAACGGTGTCATTATTTATGATATGCCTCTGAATTCACATGTACTGAATTTGGTAGAGATTTGTGTATGATAATGTTACAAAATACGTCTTTTCCCCAATAAGGAACGTACAAGTAGCCAGTGGGGAGCCAATATAGAGTTTGAATAAGGAACGAATCGGGAACCGGGAGCTAAACTTCACACACACACAAACACACAGAGGAAAAAGTTGATTGATTGATTGGTGTTTTATGCCGCAATCAAGAATATTGCACGTATATGGTGGCGTTGTCAGTTTTATTGTATGAGGAAACCCACCACCTTCTGGTGGTAACTGGCAATCATCCCACATAGGTAGTTTGAGTGAAAACCCGGTATGATCCGAACCCACGGATTAAGCCAACGCTCTACCGACTGAGCCACGGAGGCCCAAGAGGAATAAGAAGCAGTAATCCTTGAGTCCAATTCAGCCGTAGGTCAAAACTGCAGATGCGAATAGTTTGTTGGGTTCACCGCGAGTAGTCGACTAGGAGATTTGAGAGACCAAGGGATGCGAAGAAAGCCATTAAAGAACGTACACAAACAGGATAAATTTTCAGTGAAATCTGTGTTTCTTTTCAGAGGTATCTGTGATCAGAGTAGCATCCCTTAGACTATATGATATGGGGCTAGGGTGAGAGAATGAATGCATTGCTTTGTTGAGGTTGAGGTGACATTGCTTAGTGGATATAGTCAGATGCTACTTACCTATTTTCTGGACAACCTGTTGTTCACTGTCTTTTTGTTCAGTTGAATTCAGAGATAAAATTTGTGAATTCGCTTTATTCTTCCAACTCTTCTACAAAACGAACCCTTGGCTACACTATATTCTATAAGGAAGATTAAGTCCGACAACATGAGACTGCCAACAAGTAGAATTAACAAAAGTAAAAGAAACATCCGATCTTAGAATTGAAAATTTAAAACATAATGCAATAAACGGATTTAATCTAAAAATGATGAATATATCAACGGCGACTCGTTCACTTCGAGAGAAGAAAAATAGTTTAGATTCCTACCAATGTCTCGACCAATGTTTCACCAGATAATAATAGATACAACCAGCCTGAATCTCTACACAAAATACCCGAAAAAAGTATCCTAAAACAATCCTTATCCTCAAAACTTTCCTATGCAATACGCGGCTTATTTTAGTAAATCTTTCTTCCCGACCACCATTCGAGAATGGAACCACTTGCCTGATAATTTAAAAGATATAACTAGCCACAGTGAATTCAAATGTAGAATACTCAAAATGCAAAATCTGTCTAAGCCTGCATCATGATATTACTTCGTCGAACGGATGTCTAACATTATCCTCTGTCGGATGCGTTATGGTTGTAGTCCCTTACATGATGATTTATTTAATAACTTTATTGTTTTTGTGGCTTCGCATAAGAGACAGCTGAACATTACCTACTTTCTTGCCCAAGGTACAATCTCCAACGAAGAGAAATGCTAGAATCTGTTCGCCAGACTGGACGAACAGATGCAGTAAATGCAACTCCCCTGTTATACGGTTCCAGCGAGCTTACCAAAAACCCAAAATACAGACAATGTTGTGTCTGTCTGTCAATTTATTTCCGCATCTAAGCGTTTCTCTTAAAAGCAAGACCGGCCAATCCAGATAGACCATCTCCGATCCTCCTCATATCAGGCTATAAATACGGGTAGAAATGGACCAGGAGCCCGCATGCGCAGAACGCCGCTCTATCAACGCTCGAGTCACCGCTAAACCAACGCTTGCTACCGTTAAACCAACGCTAAAGCAACGCCGGGTTCAGTGGTGCACCGCTAAGGCAACGCCCGTGTTTTCGATTTTTTAAAAAAAATTTGTGGGTGGTGATGAGCTTTGTCGAAATTCTGCCCCTCTCCCTCCCGTCAAGGAAAGCTCCAGCAAAGTTCGGGCGGAATCGGCAAGTGACGTAACACTCGCAACAGCATTTATTTTTGAACAATGGTAAAAGATTTCCGATCTTGGACAATGAAAACCTGACAAAACGCGCGACTCAAGATTAGAAAATCAAGCTATTAGGCCTAATTGCGCATTTTTTAAACAAAGCTCGCGAGATAATAAGGGTGAACATGCATTGGCTAGCCTTATACCGTCAGAGAAACAGCTATAGCAATTAACGCCAAATAAACAAAATAATCTTTACAGCAGCGTAAAAGATCAATTTATATATCAATCCATCTAATCATTTTAATGGAAAGTTCCACGTGGGAAACGCTATGTGATTTTCCTGTTATCTCTCAATTAAGACCTGTGGAAGGATTTAACGGTTTTATGAACAACCTTAGGCACTACTTTCGAATTTCGTAAAGGGTGTTGTACAACATATACTTTACAAGTCTGACCAAAAAGAAAATTATATGTCTGGCGCAGACGATACAAAATTCAATGGCGCATTTGCTTCTACATGCTTACGCAAGTTAATTATCTCAGAAACATGAAGTCAAAGCAACCCCCTTGTGTATTCACAGTGATAACGTAATACACGATTTCTGCTGTGTCAGTGCGTCTTTGTGTCATTTTGTACCATTGCAGGGGCCCAGGAAGAATAATAAGAAATGCACTTCAAGCTTCACACTGACTCATGTTCTAATCCTACCAAGAAACGGAAGTGGGGAAACTGTTCATGGATTCCACCAGGTGGTATTGCAATCGATCTAAGCTAAGGAAATATGGTATTGATGTTCTCTTACATAGCTGCCCCCCCCCCCCCCCCCCCACCAGCACCCCCGATGTGCACCATGATTCATAACGTTATTGTAGATCAGTATTGTATCAAAATATAACGTTGGATTTGATCGAGCCAATAGCCTATATGCCTCACATATTTGCAAGCTATTGACAATATACTTTATGTATCCCCGTAAGCCTATGTCATATACTGTTGTTTGCCCTTCGACAATGTGTAATCATCTTCGCTTAACCGTTTTAGAACATTTGGAATTGTTTGTTTACCTCCAAGCAAGAAGTGCGGGATGACTTTGCTTACATTTCTCCCATTAAAATCTGCAACCGATAAGCCAATTCACCCATACAAAAATCTCCCACCTTCGAGACACGTTTCGAAATAGATTTTCTACAATAAAATAAAAATACGTGTTTAGGCACTGTTGTATTGATTGTAATGCGAGAATCTCGCACCTTCAAGTCGTGATTAACCGAAGGCACGAGAAGAATGTTGTTCTTGAATCAGGGACATCGAAATTCACACGACCTCCATATTCACATTGTCGATTATATTTTAGAGCAATCTGTATAGAGATAGACTATATATGTTTAAAAAGATATACTGCCATAAAATACTTCATTTTTGACAAGTGTCGCAATGTGAAAAATAGAAAAAAAATAAATGATTTTAACAACATGGTTGATTTCCAGGGGTGAACATGGCAACTTAGTCTCTGAGAGTCAAAATCTCAACATAGAATGATGTTTGTAGTTTTGTGTTTTAGAATGGTTGATTGCGCCATTTTGCGTATAGAATGCCTAATACAGATACAGAGGTGGGCTTATTTTTGCAACTATTTAATTATACTGCCATATTGAACCAAAACCGCATTTCGCGTATTCAAATCTTGCTTATACATATATGTTTTCCATAATGTATACATGTTGAAAAACAAAATGCTGTCATTTGGAAATTGGAGATCTACATTAGCTATATATGTGCTTATTATAAAGTGAAAACAGAAGTCTATGAATGTTCATAGACTTCCGGTGAAAATGTATGACAAATTTAATAATTGCATTTCCTACTGAAGCATTTCTCGGACAAGCTATTCCAGATGCATTTACTGTTGCTTGGACAGGCTACATAAGCAGATGGTTTGTAAAGAGGACTCGAGTGACCATGCAATATAATAACACTAATATGAAGAAACAGTGATTGGCAGCTCTTGGGTGTGAAAGGACGTTATTAGTCTTCAAGCCTTTATTCGTTATTCTGTTAACGGCACAGCAGTAGTTGCATATAACACATTCACGTGGAATCCGTCAATGAGACGTCAGTTGACAAAATGTTGATACTTCTGGGTTCAAACAGAATGTGGAAATTATCGGCTATTTTTCTCAAAACGTAAAAATCAGAAGCATTTTAGTGCTACAAGTCTGGATAATGTACGTTTAAGTAGTTCTTTGGACTAACTTTGGCTTAGAATTAATGAACGTACGTCCCGGTTATTTAGGTTTTTGTTTACTTTTCGGACACTGTTTCCACTCGCACAGCACACAGGCTGTATACATTTTCCTCATCCCAACGTCAATCATCTAGTTTTTCAAGGACGTTCAAAGTAATTTCCTGAAAAAAAGATCGAATTCTGACATTCGTATTGAAACCATACATGATGATCAAGGGTCTAAATTTATTATGAAATGAGACCCGGGTCGTGGAAACGGTTGAAAGATGAAACTAACGATAGCTGATATGGTGACTATGTACACACGTTTGTATCTCAAATTACAATAATTTTCGAACTATATGATAACTGCGTAATTAGACCATTAAGGAGCAAACATGTAATGAAACACATGTTGTGAAAATATGGCATGGTAGGTTAATATTGATTTTCATATACATGTAGCATTTTTGAACACTAAACACACGGGCACAGGGAAAATCTTTTTGTCTAAAATAACCATGGAGACAAGTTTCTAATTGTGTGAAAAAGAGGTATATCATATAGACCTTTATACCCAATCATAAGTTTTTATAATAAACTAAACCTATGATAAATCATAAGGTTGGCGACAGGCAGGAGTTTCGCCTTAGTCAGTATTATCTGGAACAGATAATTTGGCAACAAATCATCAGTATTTTTGATAAAGCTAGCATGCTGATTTGCTATAGGTCTTAGATAGTAATCAATTAGCTCTGATATTCTATAGGGTTGGCACATTTTGCTAACTCACTTGTTGACCTAATTCCAAAAGTTCCCAGTCTTTTGATCGATTGATTTGTGTTCTATGCTGCTCTTAAGATGATTTCATTTATATGGCGGTGTTGCCAGGTTTAGTGGGACAGGAAATCACCGATCTTCGGCGAGTACCTGGTTACGCTTCCGCAGTAAGTTTATTTGGTCTGATATTTACTTGCTTAAAGTGGGAGGAATTGTCACGATTGTTCCTTTAATGAATTTAGATTGTCAAGAGTTCAGTGTTTGATTGATTGATTGATTGATTATTTCACTTATATGGCGGCGTTGCCAGTTTTATTGTGGGAGGAAACCGGGCTCTATGCCCGGAGGAAACCCACGACCTTCCGTTGGTAACTGGCAACCATCCCACATAGGTCGTTCGAGTGAAAACCCAGTCAGAAAATTTTCCAATTTTTTGGACTGAGTGGGAATCGAACCCGCGACCCATTGGTGGAATTCAGTGTTTGAAGTACCGGTACATCGAACCCTCAACTGGTTGACATGGTTGTAATATGTGTGCAGTAGCGAACAAAACTCCCAGGATGTATGAAACATTTTTGAGGTTTTTTGTTACTTTTTAAACAGTACCTTAAAGAGGCATGAGCTGCCAAAATTCACACTTTTATCATAATTTCTGATCGTGACGACAGTAAGAGGCTTTGAAGGCTATCAAAAAACTAAGTGATTGGCGTTGGAATGAGGAAAATCCATACAGTATGTGGCCTGTACGAACCGAAAACGTGTAAAAAAATAAACAAAATTTAAATAACCGGGACGACCATTCATTCATTCTAAGCCAAAGTTAGTTCAAAACAATACTTTATCGTACATTTTCGAGACCAGAGGCACTGAAAAGTTTCTGAATTGTACGTCTTGCGAAAAATAGGCAATAGTTTCAACGTTCTGTTTCAACCTCAAAATATCAACATTTTGGCAGCTCATGCCCCTTTAACGCACATATCAAAGAATGGTGTTAGCGGAAACCTTTATTTTATAGCCTTCTTCTTAATAACAATGAAAAACACACCTAATTCTTTTTCAACGAAACTTTCTGTATATATTGGCAGTTTATGCCCTTTAATTGACATTTTGACGTTAGACAATTGTTAGCCTAAACATAGCTTTTTTTATATGGATAACAGCCTCTAGATTTTCTTTCATCTGTTATCATTTTATGGTACGATGATTTAAGATAGCGCGTGGTTTATAGTATATTTACCGATCATTTAATGCGTGGGTGTTTGAACCCTTTTCGTCTCCGACTGTAAACAAAAACAGTCGACCCGTTTATTGTTGTAAAATAAAAACATTTCAAATAGCGCATTGATTGCAATATTTGTCATCGTCCATTAATTAATTAAGCCATTATATATTGGCCTTAAAAAATCGAACGATAGTATATGTTAATAGTATTGCCGATGTTTTTACGATACTTCGTAGACGTACATATAGGAAATTGAAAACAAAAGATGTGACCGGTGTTTTTGTGATTGCTATTGTTACGTTCACAATATAACAGCCAGTATAGCTTTTAGCCACAGAACTTCAACATCATGACAGTTTGCTTAGCTAAAGAAAAGACCGTAAGAAAGGGATTCATTTTACGGTGTTGAATCCAACTGGTTATACAATGATTTATATGAAGTCAGTCCGCGCCAATTAGCCAATCAGTTAACTCGCCCTTTGGCACCAGCACTGTTTCCTTGGTAACATTATCTATCATACCTGTTTGACCAATGCATCATCATTTTAAACAAGAGACACAGTAGATTACTTGGACAATGTATCTTCTGAATACAGCTGCTGTGTGTCACTGTGTACGTCAACGAACTAATGGTTAAGATAATTTGAAAGCAAATATCTGCTTAGACAGTGACTGAGGGAGTTAGTGAGATTTATATCTTTAAATCTCAAAGAAAAAAGGCAAAATTTAAACCCATCCATTTATACTTAAAATTGTACAGAATCGGAAGTTTAAAGGCCAAAGCAAAGTTATAAATTCCAGCGAACCCCAAGAGTCCCATCAACGGATAACGTTTTGGATTCGATTGAAATTCTAATGCGTTTTTAACACTGCCAATACTAACGCGGATGTGGAAGGAACCCAATACTATTCTGATGGTATGAATAACAATCGACAACGTACCTTTATTTTAAAGTGAAAAGACAATCTGAAAAAAAAATGGAGATGGAAGCGTTATTTTCCCATCTAAAAGTCCAAGAGTCTGTCGAAGCTGGCGAATTAAACGTTAGCAGTAATTTTACTTGGATTTATACGGATTTCTTGCACAGATACTCGGTCCTAAGTATTTCTTACCTTACAGTGCTTAGTATGTTTATGGTTACAGGAACAGTGGGAAACATATTGGTGAGTGTTAAGACCTACTATTATTGTTATAAGTAAGTCTGATGGATGACTGCTACATAGATTATTCGTCGATTACCTTCAGTCTTAAATTGAGCTTTCCAGGTTCCAAATTTGTAACGCCATATACTCTTGAGATGATCAGAAATGTGGGGTACCATACCAAGTAACCAGACTTATTCTTTGGCATTAGATTGGAAACTTTATTGAAAACTGAACAGTTAGCTATGATTAGTTACCAAATATATACGTAACATAAAACATTCAAACCATGTAGATTATCATATCTTCATAGATTTCATGTGGATTGCTAAGTTAACAACTATAGCTTCTGAAAGCATGCTTGATCTAAATCACGAAGAATTGTTTAGGCCCTTGTTCATAGTTTTTAAACTATGACGCCATTCTTTTGTGATTTCAGGTAATCGGGGCTGTATTGGTGTCTCGTCGCTTACGAACTACCGGTAACATTTTCATTTTAAACTTGGCATTGGCAGATCTTTTCCTTACTTCTATTATAGATCCTTTCAGTATAATAGGTAAGTGTTTTCCTGTACCTGGTCGGTTTCATTAATCAATTTTTGACGACTTTAGATAACACTTGTTTCATACATCATAAACACTTCGATCTTTTTATTTCCGAATTGATTGTTAAGGTATGACTCCTTTTAAGAATTTTCCGAGAATACCAAAGTGGCATGAGTTTCCGAATTTCGCACTTAAATTTCTATTGTGAAAAGAAGTGTTTGAAGTATCTTAAAAAACTATGATTTAGCTTGAAAAAAAATATCGATAAAGCCAGTAGCCCCTAAGGACCGAAAATGTGTACTAATAACGGGCAACATTCAAATAGCCGGCACGCATGAGTTCATTTTAGGGGCTTTCGGTGCTTTTAAAACTACGCACACGCACATATCCAAGATTGGTATCAGCGCAAAGTTTTTATTTTGTATTTTTTGATAAAAATAGCAAATAATTAGCTAATTCCGTAAGAATAAATTTTCCCATGTATTTTTCAGCTGATGCCACTTAAAAAGCAGAGGTATAAAGTAATACTATACACATACTTTTCTTTTAACTGTAACCTGGCAACGTCGCCATATAAGGGAAATAACCTTGAGCAACGGCTAAAAACATCAATTAACTTTTGAAAAAGAATCTCGGAATGAATATTCAACTTCCGTGTGCACACATAATTTGATTATTTGGCGGCTCCATTCATCAATTTCCGTGCGATATTGAATATATGCATGTGTTTGGACATCATAAATCAAGCGTATACATGATTGAAGAAAGAAACTAAAGAATTAACGTGTTCTTTTATTATGTCCGTCCGTTGAACATACCATATGGAAATGTTTACAGAACGCGAACAATATGACAATAGTGCAACAAAACAAACGTTTTTAGAAACTATCTTTCCTGAAATTATATTTATGAGCACTAAAACACACGGGCACAGGGAAAATCTTCTTGTCTAAAATAACCACGGAGACAAGTTTCTAATTGTGTTAAAAAGAGGTATATCATTTAGACCTTTATACAAATTATACGTGTAAAACGAGAATATAACGCCCGTGCTATGTAAACGTCCTGTATTTATAAATATAACTAAACAAAAAGCTGTCTATGAACAAAACAAGCTGATGATAACCTCTTCCAAGTTTGTTTTTATTCCAATATTTAGTTTTGAGTTAATTATTTTTCACGAAAACGAGAAGGTAATATGATCATTTTCTTATCTTTTATCTCAGTGATAGCAACGAATCACGCCATTATCAAAATATCTATTGCAAAATGTATTGTTCGACTGGAAACCACCATTCTCCAAGGAATAATAAAATAATTCAAACCCCTAACCTTTATGATCTATGATTTGACGTACTTTAAACGATTAAGTGGGAATCCTACCATATAGGAATAATCTTGACCCGCAATTAAACGCCTTTATACTTCATTTACCATTGTTTTGATGCTTTGGTTTCAATTAAATAGCTGATATCAAATGGATATTTTGTTAATGGATATTTTAGGGGCTTTCGGTGCTTTTAAAACTACGCACACGCACATATCCAAGATTGGTATCAGCGCAAAGTTTTTATTTTGTATTTTTTGATAAAAATAGCAAATAATTAGCTAATTCCGTAAGAATAAATTTTCCCATGTATTTTTCAGCTGATGCCACTTAAAAAGCAGAGGTATAAAGTAATACTATACACATACTTTTCTCTTAACTGTAACCTGGCAACGTCGCCATATAAGGGAAATAACCTTGAGCAACGGCTAAAAACATCAATTAACTTTTGAAAAAGAATCTCGGAATGAATATTCAACTTCCGTGTGCACACATAATTTGATTATTTGGCGGCTCCATTCATCAATTTCCGTGCGATATTGAATATATGCATGTGTTTGGACATCATAAATCAAGCGTATACATGATTGAAGAAAGAAACTAAAGAATTAACGTGTTCTTTTATTATGTCCGTCCGTTGAACATACCATATGGAAATGTTTACAGAACGCGAACAATATGACAATAGTGCAACAAAACAAACGTTTTTAGAAACTATCTTTCCTGAAATTATATTTATGAGCACTAAAACACACGGGCACAGGGAAAATCTTCTTGTCTAAAATAACCACGGAGACAAGTTTCTAATTGTGTTAAAAAGAGGTATATCATTTAGACCTTTATACAAATTATACGTGTAAAACGAGAATATAACGCCCGTGCTATGTAAACGTCCTGTATTTATAAATATAACTAAACAAAAAGCTGTCTATGAACAAAACAAGCTGATGATAACCTCTTCCAAGTTTGTTTTTATTCCAATATTTAGTTTTGAGTTAATTATTTTTCACGAAAACGAGAAGGTAATATGATCATTTTCTTATCTTTTATCTCAGTGATAGCAACGAATCACGCCATTATCAAAATATCTATTGCAAAATGTATTGTTCGACTGGAAACCACCATTCTCCAAGGAATAATAAAATAATTCAAACCCCTAACCTTTATGATCTATGATTTGACGTACTTTAAACGATTAAGTGGGAATCCTACCATATAGGAATAATCTTGACCCGCAATTAAACGCCTTTATACTTCATTTACCATTGTTTTGATGCTTTGGTATCAATTAAATAGCTGATATCAAATGGATATTTTGTTAAAAAACCATTAACGTCAAAGTGTCCTCTCAGAGTTTACCTACAAAGGTCCATTGTTCAAGTGTCATACTCTCTTCAGAAAACATTATAAATATTAATTGATATTTTTCTTTATGTGTATGAGAACTTGCCAGATAGACAGTACTTCATCAAAGCAGTGCTACCGGTCTACTCATTAATTAGCCTATATAATTGGTTTTACAACTAATAAACAAGAACCCAGGTGCTCTGGTTTATAAACTAAGTAATTGAGGTCTTTATTTAAATTTTTGAAAATAATGTTCGTGTGAAAAGGGCCAACAATGTAAATAAAAAATCATCAAAGCTTTTATGAGTTTTGATTTATTTTTTATGTCGTGATTATTTGAATAATGTGTCAATGTCGTCAGGATTTTGTGAGAGGAAGTCGTTTTAGATTTTCAGCTGCGTAGAATTGGACTGTAATTTAGAATAAGATGTGGAGATACATATTTAACAAATACTAAGTGCCATAAAATTCTGCAATCAGAGTCAAATAAAAGATGGTAAACTTCCTGTTGAGGAAATTGAATGCAAGTCTTCTAATAAAGAAAGATGGTCTGTTTTGTACTCTATTTTAGAATGGCCAGAAGTACGCATTTAAAGGGGGAGAAAACCAAAAATCACTTTAGGGTTCATAAGAAGCGCGCTAATGTTTCCTTTCTTACGGTACCAAACACATATTTTTGCAATTTTTGTACATCTGACAGTGAAGTTAATAAAAGACCCCAATAAGCAAAACAAATTGGTGAACTTTCAAAATCTGCTTTTTGCTAGTCACATTTACCTCTAAGCTTCCTTTATAATCTAATGTAAGTTTCGAGAAACTGAAAACAATTTTCTGGAGATAGGAATGCTTTGAAGACAGTGAAATTAACCTGGGTTTAAATGGGAGATTTTGAAAGTTGACCAATTTGTTTTGCTTTTTGGGGTCTTCTATTAACTTCACTGTCAGGTGTAAAAAAATCCCAAAATTGTGTGTTTGGTACCGTTGGAAAGGAAACATTAGCGCGCTTCTTGTGAACCCTAAAGTGATTTTTTGTTTTCTCCCCTTTTAATGGAGAACATATTTCTCAAAGTCATAACCCTATTTTATAGTTTTAGCTGGTTTTTTCTTCCATGGTTTCATTGGAGTTAACTCTGACAGATTTTATCTTTGTCCGTACTGACAGGTGTTGTTAAGGGACCATCGTTTTTCTCAGAGAAGAAGGTTCTATGTTACGTGATCGCCGGCATGTGTTTACCGAGTTGTATAACGTCACTGTGGACTATGGGTGCTATAGCTGTCAACAGGTGAGATCATTATATCAGTGGCTAATATCCGTGGCTAGTGGAGGGGTGTGGGGGGGGGGGGTGGTGTTAGTGATCCCCTTTTTCATCACAAACCAAGCACCGCACCTTATAATTTATTAAGGCTACGTCATCAACAATTACATAAACGGGCTAATTTTCATTGAGATATACAGATAAACTTAAAGTGGCATGAGCTGCCAAAATGTTGATATTTTTACGTTAAAACAGAATGTTGAAGTTATTGTCTATTTTTCTCAAGACGTATAATTCAGAAACTTTTTAGCGCTTCTAGTCTCGAAAACGTACGACAAAGTATTGTTTTGAACTAACTTTGGCTTAGAATGAATGAATGGTCGTCCCGGTTATTTAAATTTTGTTTACTTTTCGAACATGTTTTCGGTTCGTACAGGCCACATCCTGCATGACTTTTCCTCATTCCAACGCCAATCTTTTAGTTTTACGATTGCCTTCAAAGCCTCTTACTGTTGTGACGATTAGAAATTATAAAAAAGTTTGAATTTTGGCAGCTCATGCCACTTTAATAAATATAAATCATGTTAATTAAGTCAAATGGTCGCTTTTGGGTTGAACCCGTTTATCTCTTCGGAAAAATCGTTGATTTATTTCTTATGTTAGAAAAATATGAGCCAGAAAACTCAAGCAAATATAAGTTATCCGAAATTCGTTGGCCAAGAATGATTGCAAATGACGTAGGCGAAATTATACTAGTAGTAGCCTATTAGTTTTAGATATATTAAAGATGAAAAAGGAACGCTTTGCTGCCATCCTTTTTATTTTTACATAAAGAATTATTATATGGATGGCAAGGTCTTACCACTGTGCGCGTGGCCACGTATTGGTGTTATTCCCAGGATGGTTCGGGTTTATTACGAAGACTATATAAATATCACTTAACAAGCTCCGTACACATTATGTACTTCAAGGTCAATTATTGAAAACTATTTATCTAATTTGATTAACTAATGAGAAATTGTAAGCACGCGGCCATTAGGTGATTACCAAAAGACGACCCCAGCTTTATTTTGCCCATGCACGAAGTAGATATTTCGAAGGTTGAATTTTGATTAGCTGTTGCATGTACGATAAACAATGAGATCATAATGTGATCATAAACGTACCATGCACGAAGATGTCTAATGAATAGCCATTCTCAACATCGTCAGTACCTTTACACGGATGATGAATAATACAACATACAAAGATGTAGACAACAACTGGGTTGGATACATTGACTAATTATTCAGCTATCGTTATCAAACAGACAAATGTTATGTCAACAAAACGTGATGCTAGTAATGAGAACTAATTAAGGCATCACCACGAAGTAGGTTGTTGTGAACAACACGAACTTTCTTCAGCTATGCCGGTGTTTTATCGAGTGCGATTATTTATTACCCTAGATGAAGTCACCGCCTTAAGTGTCGAAAGCTCATATTGTTCACACAAATTCGTGGCGGCCTTGATAATTTCTCATTAGCATGGAACTCGCTTATAAAGAAAGTTTGCAACATTTCTAATAACAATATCGATAACAACAGACCAGCAAAAATAGCGCGGTGGTGTCGTATTGGTTGCGGGGAGGGCATGAATACATACATTGTCCATTTCCAAAACTTGTGTCCTAAATGTATCAGTTGCCTCTATTGTTTTATATCATGGCAAAGCTCTAAATATCATCGAATATTTAGTTCAAGTATCTCAGTATTTCATCGCCCTTAATGTGCCACCGTTTGAGTAAGTACACAGGAAGGAAACGGTTTCCCGTAATGAATAATCAAATGAATTGCCCAGAAGGTAAATTGGCTGTGGCGTTTGTATTATGGAGAGCTTTCGTTCAAGGATATCATACCTTCGTTAGGTGGCTTAACTAATTTATAAACAGCTTGCCATTGAGAAGTAAACAAAGGAAATTCGAATGATTCATTTATTTGCAAAAACAAATTTATTGTTATATTTCTTTTCACGTTTACAACATTACGCACCTATTTAGTTATACGAAAACAGTGAACAACACTTTTATCGAGAAATATTATGCGTACGTTTATTCATTTTAGGCTTTAATGTCTCTATCATAAAATCACTCCTAAGTTTAATAGATAATTAACCATTTGGATTTAGCGAAATATGTTTGATATTTATTCGCGAAGTAAAATTTAACGGCTATGGTCTGCGATGTTAGGCCAACAAGATGCCATTGCAGCCACGAAGGGCGATACAGAAGAGCTGTCTCAGATCTTTCGGATTAAGATATACTTTATTGTCAGTCGATAATAAATTTAAATAATAAAATGATAAATTTTAGTGATTGACGTGTTACATTTTTTATTCACCTTCATACTTTGCATCTCTACATCAAAAGGAGAACTAATTTTGGACTATGCCTTACTATTTAATCCGATTTCTTTTATTTTTAGATACATTTTTCTTTGCCACAACCAAAGTTACAACCGGATATTCACTCGTCGGAAAACAATACTGATGTGCATTGCATTATGGATTACCGGATATATGGTGATGGAGTTTCCCGCTCAAATGGGCTGGGTGAAACATACGTTTGACATGAAAAAGATGATGTGCAGTTACAACCGATTGACAAATTATCCACATATTGTCTTCTTTGTAAGTTTTGCCATAGCCTGCCCTCTGGTTATCGTCAGCGGGTTTTATCTCAAAATCTTCCTCTATGTAGTAAGAACGCGGAACCGCCTTGAGTTATGTGCAAGTCCGGATCAATCAAAAAGTAACAGAAGGGAAAGGCATAGCCGTTTTACATACATGGACCGAGTTCTTCTTGCAAGAAAGAGAGAAGCAGTAGCGCTGGCTAAGACATTATTCTTGGTGTTTTTGGTGTTTTTCATCTGCTGGACTCCATACGCTGTGGTGATTTTGACTGATAAAGGTGACCACTGGAGCCGAGTTGTGTACGTGATTACCATACAGATGGCACATGCTAATGCTTCTCTGAATAGTATTATATATGCAGCGAGCAATCGCCATTTTCGGAGAGGCTACGCTCAGTTCCTTACCAAGTTCTGTCCCAAGCTTGTAAGAAGGGTAATAGAAAACTGGATGGAAATGTCTCACCCTCAAAAAATAAAACAGAGTTCTTGGACTATTAATTCTCATTCAACACCACGCATTAAGAGATATGATGTCGTCTACAATGTTACGTTTAAGTCTCATAGTAAACCTGACAAGGACGTGGAGTTCACATCCTTATGCCGGTGATTTGACTATCAGAGTACTCTGTAATTATTTATTTTGATCGATTTTAGCTTTCGGCATTGTAATCTGTTATCTTTGTACCCTTATATTTTCATTATATTTGTATACTAAACAATTCATTTCCTGTGCAACCTATTAATTTACACCCATAAGCCATTTGTATTGTCGGACAAGATTATTTTGATATGTGTGTTATACTTTTAATCCACACACATGACCAACGATAGGGTTCTCAGAAATTCTCACCCGTTTCGTACAAGAATGATAAAGAGAAGCCCAACATGGCAACATTGACTTGTCCCTATTTTCCCACAAGTGTTATTTTTCATTATATGCTGCGCGGGTTCGAATGTCACTCAGACCAAAGCAAAATTGTGTGAATTGAGTGAATTTTTCCGGACGATCGCCAAATGAGGGAGAGTTGCCACGTACTCTCTGAAGGTTAGAGGTTTCCTCTGGGCAAAGAGCCCACCCTCCCCCCACTAAACCTGACATCGTCGCTATATAAGTGAAATACTATAGATTTGTTTAGTATAGAAGGTATTCAATGGTTTAGTGTGTTGTAAAGTAGAATAATGTAGTTTAAACAGCAGCTCCTTTTCCTCCCCAGTATGTCAGAGCACGCCATCGGATTAGTGTCAAGGTCTTCACCACCTGTTCATCATGTGGAAGCTGGAAAACACTGCTTCCTTTTGTAGTGTATTACTGTCATGTTGAGCAGGTGACATCAACGGGCGGATAACATAAATATCACGTATATTGCTCTAGCGTTATACCATTTAAAGCTGCCAAAATTCATACTTTTTTCATAATTTCCGATGCGTTGGAGTGAGGAAAATCCGCACAGTATGTGGCCTGTACGAACCTAAAAAGTGTTCGAAAAGTAAACAAAATCTGAATAACCGGGAGTACCATTCATTCATTCGAAGCCAAAGTTGGTTCAAAACAATAGTTTATCGTACATTTTCGAGACCAGAAGCGCTAAAAAGCTTTTGGATTATACGTCTTGAGAAAAAATTCTAAAAAATTTTAAAGAGAAAAGAATGTTATTCAGAATTCAGATGAATCGTGACAACAGTTTCAAAATAGAAAATCCAGTCATTGTAAACCGCCTTTTCATCAAGCAAGAGTAAGGACGACACCAAATATTCGTAATTTTGAAATTCTAACAGTATCAGACACGAACTTCCTTTTCTTTATATATGAGCCTGCACTTAGGAAGTCAGTCGGGCAAACAATAACGCACTTGAAATCACTGTTTACCAAAAAAAGTTACTGTCGACGTTAAGATTTTTAAAACATTTACGTGCCCTAATCCAATGCATTCAGACCCCAGAATACACGGGCACAGGGGATATCCTATGGACTAAAATCGTTTTTTCCACCTATGCCTACGATTTGAAAAATAAGAGTAGAAAAGTAGGAACAGAATCTAGGCATAAGTGGAATAGTGAGAAGAGGGATTAAGATTAACGCTTCAGGTGGCAAGTCCCATGCAGAGTCAGTCAAGTGAAACAACGCAGATATTAAATCTTTCAATGGCATTTAGAAGTTCAAAGGTTAAAAATAAGGTGAAGAATTACTTATGGATAACAACTTCTTGGTTTATTGGGTGACGACGTTTCGATGTAGTTCTTACATCGTTATCAGAGTCATTTGACGATGTAGTTCTTACATCGTCAAATGAGTTATCCATAAGTAATTCTTCACCTTATTGTTAACGCAGATATTCATTAAGTTTGTACTTTTATTTTTTCCACAGATAGTCATTTTAACACACAAGTGGTAAAAACAAAATCTGATAATTTAACAATCGTAAAGTCAGTCGACTGGCAGCTGTTTGGCTCGCTATTGTTCGTGTCAGACACCCCGCGACGGCATTCCGATCCGCTCCGTGAATAGCCGAAAGCCGTGTTGTGTATTCCGATTCATTCCGAACCTTACCGATGTCGTTGATATATGGACTGCGCATGCCTATTTATAAGCTAGCAACAGATGGCGAGCAAAAATGGCGATTGTTTTCTGTTGCTAGCTTACAAACGGGCATGCGCAGCCCATATATCAACGACTTCGGTGTGGTTTGAAATGCATCGGAATACACAACACGGCTTTCGGCTATTCTCCGAGCGGATCGGAATGCCGTCACGGGGTGTCTGACAAGAACAATAGCGAGCCAAACAGCTGCCAGTCGACTGACTGCAAAACAAAGGCGTTTCATATCCCTTTCATATTCATCCCAGATAAGCATAATAAGTGTCAGAAGGGCAGCATCCTGGACACTGAATCGGTATACCCCATTAGGGAACATGTGCCACTAAGAAAATCATCTTTCAGATGACTATAGGTGACTTCCAGCCTTCTGTATTTCCTTTTCTTCAATGGAGGAGCAGCTCCGCCTTCCAACTGTAAACGTTTGACCTCATTAGCTGCCTGTTCCTTCCGAATGGTGTTGATGAATTCAAAGATATTCGGATGAGATTTGCGGGTCCTTCTTGTTAGTTTTTGGTGCAATCCTTCCAAGTGGTTTGTCGTCCTTGGCCCCTCCGTCTCAAAATGACTCCACATTTCTTTAGCAAAGACACCTTCTAACCAGGCTTCAACCATGTAGTCAGCAAAGCGACGAGCATTGGTAGTCTCTGGAGATTCGGAAATTGCCTCCAAAAACAGACCGCAATGTTGGCACCAGCGGCAATACGGCCATTCGGCGTACGGATCGGTATACGCCGGTCTTCACCTCGTATTCTGAGGTAAGTTCAAAAGTCTGCACCTTTCTCCATATACACTGGGTGTAGTGGAAATAACACCCTTTCAAATGAGTGTTTGGGAAAACCTGCAAAGCAGCGTTGTGAGCTGCTGTCTCGAAATCAAGTTGAATGGCTCTGTGATTCAGACGTTGATTGTGGGAAGCTGCCACATCACGAAGAAGCTCAAACATCCGGATATGCGTGGCCTGTGATATGTCAGGTAGAAGCCCAAATACCAATGGAAACATCTGTCCGTTCACGAAAGCATGGATGGAATAGATTTGCTTGAACTGTTTCGGGGAAGAGGAAAATGTACCGTCACAGAAAAGCTTGTCCACCTCACACAAGTTTCGCAAATTATCCTGGGTTCCAAACAGGAGAATTTTTTCATGGCTGCCGCTGTCTTCTAGAATAAAATTGTCACCGCAATCGTGCAAGCTCTTCGGTGTACAGCGGAGACACGCTAATGGGTGGGTGGGGGGTGATTAAGACCTTTATATCAAGTCATAGGTTGCTGTAATAAACTATTTGTTACTACAATGTGTATAAGAGAGTCGTTTGTTACTAAATTTTATGTACGAGAGAGTCGTTAATATAGTATGGAAAATATGGACACAGCCTTCAAGAAATTGTTTTCAATTTCCACATCGAATAGAAAATGTGCACTTCAAATTGCCCCAAAACATATGTGCATGTTATATTTCCAGCTATTATCCGTCTCATTGAATAGTAAGTGTCTAGTTTGGAAGGACGATATCTCTCTGTATCCACCCTTGTCACTTCCATCACATCCTAATTATTGGCCAAATGTTTTTCTATGATTGCCGATCAGTATTTTTTTTCACGCCCACTGATCTCAAGGATTTAATGAATTTGAACGTCACTATATAATGGCCATGTTATTAGAAAACGGTTTGTATGACAATTAACATGGGAACACTAAAAGCTCCGTGAAAGGATTCACGTTAATGGTATCGATTCAAAATTTGAACCCTATGTAAAACTTGGCCTTAAATTAAAAGAACCGAACTTTTGAACCGAACCGAAGTTTTTCATTAGCCCTCCAAATTCATATTGACCGAGTTCAAGTCATATTCGCCGAGTTCAATCTCTATTGGCCGAGTTCAAATCATATTTGCCGAGTTCAAGTCATTTTGACCGAGTTAGTTTTTCAAGTTAACTAAGTTATATTGGCCGAGTTCAAGTCACATTGGCCGAGCTCAAGTCATTTTGGCCGAGTTCAAGTTACATTAATCGAGTTCAAGTTATATTAACCGAGTTCAAGATATATTGGCCGAGTTCAAGTCATATTGGCCGAGTTCAAGTTATATTGGCCGAGTTCAAGTCATATTGGCCGAGTTCAAGCCATATTGGCCGAGTTCAAGTCATATTGGCCGAGTTCAAGTTATATCGACCGAGTTCAAGCTGTATTCATACAAAAATGGTCTGTTATATCTGGTTGCAATAGCATGCACGTCGAACTAACAAGTTACCATGTTGCCATAAAGTAATAAGCGGTTTTAATGTAGATTCAAAGTGACAAAGTACAGCTTGTCCATTGCTGTCCTTGTCTAAAACAATTGGCAGGTGGTGTATCTTTATCATAATGAGCCGTCATTCACATAGAACAGATTTAATTAAACAGAACGACAGGTGAGATTTGACCAACAGCCCCGCCTCTGTAACTGTATAGTTTCCACTATAGTTGACACCAGCAACAACTGACATTTCTTTAAAGGGACACCTGATGCTAAAATCCAGAACACTGTTATATGTATGACGACGTGCCCTAAATCCAACAGCGAATATTCACAGGCCAAAGAAAAAATTGAAAATGTCCGAGTGTTTTTTTTTAAAACTCAATCGCTCTATGTGGAAGAGTTAGCGGGTACTTGCTGAAGACAGGGAACTGCTTCCTGGCAAAGAAGCCATACGATGCATAATCTTGAGTGCGGTGTAAAAAATCGATAAATCTGTCTTTCAATCAAAAGCGTTTTAGTGGGTGTCTAATGAGCTCTTGTGTGAATAAATATATATAGTTGAAATCCAAATCTTCTGAAGGGATATCACTTCAGAGTTCGCTAAGGTTCCATCCTTGGACCATCTTTTTTTTAAGTCTCGAGGTAATTCCTCAAATGTCCTGTCCCCGGTGCTGTAATTACGCTTATCCCACCTCACACTGAATACTTCCTGTTGAATGGTTTAAACCAGTCACGTGGAGACCCTGTATATTTCCATATTACGTCGCCGTGCTGATCAATACAGAACGACTACCATATATGGCTAGTGGCGTCATGTCTAGACACTTGTCGGTCAAGTCTGGTCGTGCCATACACATGGGAAAATAGCTTTCGGAGTTCATTTTCTGTCTTTTATGAAAGTCAAGTTTGAGAAAGAAGGGTAGAATATCCTACAAGTTAGGTCTTCGGTAACGCCTCGCCCAATATTCGTTTACTGACCCCATATATTTCCGGATCCCCCGTCGAACAAACCCTGTAACTAATATTATCCCACCTCACACTGAATACTTCCTGTTGATTGGTTCAAACCAGTCACGTGGAGACCCTGTATATTTCCATATTACGTCGCCGTGCTGATCCATACAGGGCGACTACCATATATGGCTTGTGACGTCATGTGTAGACGCTTGCCAGTCGTGTCTGTTCGTGCCATCCACAATAGAAAATACCTTTCGGAGTTCACTTTCTGCCTTTTATGAAAGCCAATTTTCAGAAAGAAGGCTTGAATATCATACAAGTTAGGTCTTCGCCCAATATCGGTTTACTGACCCCATATATTTCCGTACCCCCCCTCGAACAAACCCTGTAACTAATAATGTGGGGGGATCTTTTTTCGTCCTGACATGACCTTTTCGTGAATAAATTACTTCAAGTAGAATTTGCATGGTCACTCAAACGTTCCTAAGAAATATCAGAGGTAATTTGCACTCTATGTACTGAGTCAATGTATTCTATAAATATTGAACCAGACATCGATTTAAACATTCTTAAAAGATTATCCAACTTTGCAACAAAAACAGTTTTCGAATGACGGCCTGACGTATTATTCTTAACTCCAGTTGTTTCAGCTCACCAAGCGAAGAATAGTGTCTTACTGCGTAGTCCACTCCTTACCTTAACGGTGTTCAATACGGATTATGGAACAGATGCTCAGACCTCTCGAATAAGTTTGCTTCGTAGTGCTTGTTATAAGAAGACAGCTAGTTAAGACCTTGAACATATAAATACGGTGTCGTAAAGTTGTAGTGTCAGTTTTGAAATATTAAGCACCGAAACACACATATTAAGTAAGTATGATCATTACATTTTGTTTCGATGGGACTAACGGCTTATTCGATTCTAGAGACAATTTTTCTTAAACCCCGAAGGTAACAAAGATATAACGGTATCACGGACCAAAAACATCAATAATCCATCTCATTTTGAAAATGCATTTTGTATTTGAATTGCTATTTGTTTTACCGATGTTACCGTGAATCAGAAATCTATACCAGTTTGATACCTAGAATAGTTTTATTGATCCGCAATTGTTTAACCTTTGTGATCGTCTTTGTTTGGATTAAAAAGTTAACGGGAAACTTTCTACTAAGATTTAAACATCAAATGTTGCTAGAAAAAGGTCAACTGATTCTGATACAGTTAGACTTAACATCCCAAAAGTATCTCAAAGTAATTAGTGGCTCAGATTTGACGATCGTGACATATATGCCCGAGCATACAGAGACAATGAACAAGTTAAGATTACTTATAAACGATGTTGGTCCATTATTTATCAAATTACCCACTCGATACTGGTAGTTGCCCAATGTTCTAAAGTGTCTATCAATAAGTTCACGTAATGCAATTGGTGTTCCTTTGACTTTCAGAAGTTTGTATTGATAACGAAACAACATTCAAATACCTCATATACAAAAATACGATCAAATAATTTATTTCCCTCAATATACCCACGGCGGCGGTTTGTCCTTTGATGAGGGACGTTCAACAAATGTGTTACACTAGTCCGGGTTTCTGATTCCAAAATTACTATTTTTTTTATATTGACGGTCGTATACGCCCGTCAGTATAAAAAAAAAGTGAGTTTGGAGTCAGAAAACCCGGACTAGTGTAACACATGTGTAAAAACTGAATGGGAGGAATTTATGGTGCGTCTCATGATGTTAGACGTTTTGTGCCATTGATAGGTGGTTTGTTTTACAGTCTTTACACCATATTTGACATTTCATGACAAATATTTGGCCGAAGTCTATCTTAATGATCTTACTGTGTTTGTTTGTCCCAGGAGATCTAGATATCTAGTGACTCCTAGATCGTCAGATTTGAGATAATGGTTACACAGCTTTGAACAACAAGGCTGTTGTGCGTCAACTTTAAAAATCTTTTTCTGGAGATCCTACTTTGATAAACTTTTAGTAAGCATTCACATATTCTAAATCTATCCGAATCAGCGTTTTTGTAGGGTAAATAGTATTTTTTTTCATGCATTTACTTGATTTAATTTTAAACTTCATGATATATCAGATTGAAATTTGGAATTTATCTTCTCAGAAAGATGGGAAGATTTGTGTTAATTCTGCTTGGATTGGTGGTGATGTCTGTGATGAGGGTGAACAGTTTGTCATGCGCAGAATGTGACGATCCCCCGAACTGCCCCAATCCACCGACATGCACTGAGTATGGCAGAGCACCATGTGGATGTTGTGATGTATGCAAGCTGGGTGAAGGTGCAGATTGCAGCGGCTTCACAGCACCGTACGTTAAACATATTAGCATTTTTCATACTCAGGAATGTCTTTAAGCTTTTGTAGATTTGCTTACGTTTTCAACCTTCGTGCAAATTTCAATCGTGTAATTAAAAAGGCATGGAAAAATACACGACCATTTACATGAGTGCTAGAGATGTGTCAAATAAGGGATTATTGACACCCTGGAATGAAAACTGAAGCCACTCTGATAACTTCGGGGATTTACTTTGGTGAAATTTCCATTGTATTCAGCCCCAAAATACGGTGATTTACCGAATAAGAAGCGCAGACTGTCCGGGAGTGTTTCGGTCCTTTACATTATCACGGGTACACTTTTGTTGGACTCCCAAGAGGGTATGGGAATTGTTCGTTTCACGGCTTCCTTTTTGGTAGCTACATTAAAAATGACCTGTAAGTTTGATTACCCAAATTTTGGGTAAAATGGCTTGTAACGGCTTGAGAGGTCCGTCGCGTTCACGTAGTAGCAGGGGATCTCGCGAGAATGAGATTGACTGTGTCCGATGCATGTCAAAGCCGACGGAAGCGAGCGAAGACTGGCGAGGTTTGATCCGAATGAACTGTAGCTCTACTGCCAGTGGAGAATTCGCAAAAGAAATGACACCACTTTCAAATCTAGTTATGTGTTATCTTTATTCCTAATATTTTTCTTTTTTTGTATTCTTGCTAGACCTTAATCGAACACAGATGTCCAGAATATTTGGTTTTAGATTTATTGACTGATATGAAAAACACACCATCAAAGCACATTTACTTATGTGTAGCGAATATGAGCTACAAGTATGCTTGAAATGTTCTGTCCTTCAAAAATAAAATGCTACGAAACCTTTAGATCCTACATCCCCAACTTTCATCGGCGTCTTCCGCCCCTTGTGTGACTGGGACCGATCCTTCAGTCAGGTTTTAAACAATGTGGCATGAGCTGCCAAAATTCGGATTTCTTTCATAATTTTTGATGGTCCTGAAAAGGTAAGCGTTTGAAGTGCCTGGAAAACCCAATTGATTGGCGTTGAGATAGAAAATACAAGTGAAGCCAAATACCCATATGAATGGAATATATGTGTAAATAACGGAGAGAATTCAAATAGCCAGGACATTTCCTGTCTTTGCTGTTTATAGCAACTACCTTAAAGTGGCAGGGGATGCCAAAATGTTGATATTTTGAGGTTTAAACAGAATGTTGAAATTTTTGGCTATTTTTCTCAGATGTACAATTCAGAAGCTTATTAGTGCTTCTAGTCTCGAAAATGTACGATAAAGTATTGTTTTGAACTAACTTTGGCTTAGAATGAACGAATGGTCGTCCCGGTTATTTAAATTTTGTTTACTTTTCGAACTCGTTTTCGGTTTGTACAGGCCACATACTGTATGGATTTTCCTCATTCCAACGCCAATAATTTAGTTTTTTGATGACCTTGAAAGCCTCTTACTGTCGTGACGATCAGAAATTATGACAGGTGTGAATTTTGGCAGCTCATCCCACTTTAACGTACATATACAAGATTGGTATGTAAAGAAAGTTCAAATTTCGTTCTCCTTGACATAAATGACGAACAAGTAGTCAATTTTGTTTCAACTTTATATCCTTATATTTGGTAGCTCATGCCACTTTAATAAGATTGGGTATATTTACATTTATTTTGCACAAAGTTCACAGTGCTCGTGTATGGCCCCGAGATAGTTAATGAGAGCGAATTATTCAAAATAGGCCAATTGATTTCTTGCAATTTTTTTTGAAGATGTGAAAGTACTTTGGAATGCATTGGTCCAGATGGAACTTCTTACGGAAGTCGACCTTCGTGGTGGCAGTTTGGAGTTGTTGGCACCTGTACAAACGTTTAAGGTGACTATTTCACGTGGAATCATTGATTACATTCCAAGAATGGAAAAGTGTTTTGTATATGTTTATTGGTGGAGGTATTATAACTAAAAATCAAAGAAATCCCACGATCGAAGTTAACCATTAGTGTCATGTAAAGCACATTAACTCCATACCAGTTAAAAGTGACCTTTGTATCTATAACGATTTTAACAGCATATGCATGCATATCGTTTAAAGCACAGAGTTACAACGTGCTAGTCCGGGTTTATTTTGACGGTCGTATTTTGGATGGTAATTTTGGAGTGAGGAACCCGGGCAAGCCTGAAATATAAGCCTGCTTCACTATGCCAATCTGTATATCTGATTTGTTAGATGCTCACAATATTCATATAATTATTGGTATTTGCTTGCTTAGCCTGTAAAACTAAATTCAATAAAATACAGCGTAGTGTAAAATGGACCATGAATAGTAGGAACACATACTAAATTTGGATTTAGCGCAAATTTAGACATTTCTGTGTCGGATTCAAAGCCAGCTTGGGCTGAAGAGAGACTGAAACTTATATTAGCCGATTCATTGAACAGGCTGCCTGACAAAATCAACACGAATTATATATTCCCAAAGTGCCCGTGTGTTTTAGTGTTCATAAATATACTGTTAAATGTAAAAATCTCTAAACAAAAATCAGTATATAATCGTAGGAACAAACTGCAATCTTTTATCGAAGCGAATGGGTGACGTGTTGAATTCAATTCAACGCCTCACCTCGCCCCTTTTACCGCCCACTATACATAAAACTCATTTTAAACATCAATTTAACAGTTTTGTCTGTTCTTTCTTTACAGGAAAACATTCCAATGATTGGCTAAATAAGTCAAAACGGAAGTATTTGTGTATTATTGAAGACATCCATAATTATGAATAAACACTTCGTTGAACGTTTTTTCCTTATTGTTTTTTCTTTTGATAGTAATGTAACTCATTGAGGAATCGGACAATACAAAGGACCCGACTTGGTTGTCAAGGAAACGACCAGTTTCTAGCAATTCCTGCCTCTATGTTCGACAGCAGCTAACTTTAGTGTCGGATTTTCTGCCCCTTTTACGAAATACAATTCCTGAAATATGGAAATCCAAACTGAATAGTACATGTAATTGCGAACTGCGGGACAGACAGCTGTTGTTGTGATCTAAAAATCCACAAATAACTTTTTTCAAGCCTTGGTTTTTACGGACATTAAACAAGGAGGCGCAAAAGGTCAATAGCCCGTATAGCCTCCATTAGTCCGAATTACAGCTTCCACCCTGCATATCATTCCTCCAGTGAGATGTGGGAGCTGTTGAAGGGGTAACTGCCGCCAATATCGATGTAATCCTGCAGTTTTTGTACAGGAGGCTCTTTCTGCCCATCCTATCCAAAATGTGCTCGAAAAGATTCAAATCCGGATTCACGGCGGGCCAATGCAGAGTTGTTACAGCTTCGTTTCGGAAGTAGGCTATTACTGCCCGGGAACGGCGAGGTATGGCGTTGTCATCCATGTACACATGTCTTGAGCCTAATGGGTGGTTCTCAAAATGAGGCACGACAACTGGTTGCAGGACCTCCCGAATGTACCTGTCATCGGTGAGGTTTCCTCGTCTAGTAAGAAAGTCCAGTTTGCAGTCGTGAGAGATGCACCCCCAAACAATTACAGAGCCTTCCATAAGGAACATATGGATGGATGTTCTTGGGTGTATACGCTGTGTTTTTGTGCCTCCAAACCCTGGTTCACCCATCCGTGACGTTGAGCAAGAAACGACTTTCGTCCGACCAATGGATTCTTAGTCAGGTCTTAAAATTCCAACCTCGTCGTGCTAAACACCAAGCCAAACGTATGCGTTGATGGCGATCGGACAATAGGGGGTGCTTAAGGACTCCCCTTGCCCTCAGGCCTGCAGCTTTCAATACGCTTTCTCACGTCGATTCAAGACTTGATGCAAATGGATGACGTCGTACCAGTCGGATCAGTGCCCTATCTTCACGCTGTGATGTTACAGGTGGTCGACCCGAGCGTGATCGGTCCTTCACAGCACCAGTTTCACTGTGTTTTCTCACCAATCTGCTTATCACTGTATAATGGTAACCTAATTGACGCCCGATAGCTTTGTACGACATCCCTGCGGAGATCATTCCGGCAATTTGTCCTTTTTGCTTCTCTGATATCCCCATCGTGCCATGTTCACAGAAGATGAGTCCACGTAGCACAAAACCGGCCTTAAGTACAAAACATTCAAGGGAAATCACACTTAATTTGCTTAATTGCACGAAAAAACATTTCATGTCGCATTACATGCAATTTTTGCGTTACTGTCACGTATGAATTGCCACAATCGTTCATTGAACATCATTCTTATCATTATCATAACTGGCATTACAGTTAACATTAATGCAGATTTATAATAATTAATTTCAGCATGGGGTGCTTAACTTTTTTCCACATGCTCATTAGCGGCTAGCAAAGCTTCCATGGGGCGCTGGGTGCGATTTTTATTTGGGAATCCTTTGTCGCCTTTGTTTGGGTTATATCAATTTATCGGACTCTTTAGCTGTGCATTTGGTTTACTCTCTGCTGTTGGTTTATTGGCTGTCAAACAGAAAACAATAGCAACAGAGAATTTCCTAAATAACTTGTTTGGTGGAAGATCGATCCGCGGCTCATAATACGAGATTGATTACTTGTTAAATTTCTACTAATTTAAGGGTCAACGAAAAATCGTATATAAAATATCGTGTTTGGTTGCAGTATCAGTCAATTTATTTCCTCCCACATGAGCAGGTGCCCATGTAAATTTCTAAAACAAGAGGATAGTAGTTGCTGTAGTCGAAGAGGCTTGTAAAACACATTTAAGAATTCGGAGCAGATTGCAGCAAGGTTTCGTTTGTAGTGTTACAAAAATTAGGAGGCACATGGAAATTCCTATAAACTCTGAACAGAAAAAGACACGTCGTCATTCAGTCGGAAGTCCTTACAATTTTTTAACTTGGGATGCCAAACGGTCCTCCGACTCTTCCACTTTCAAGGTACTTTGAGCCATCAGCGAAAATTTGTAAATACAGTTTTTATCTAGACACTTCACTATATTCCAATGCTTTGTAGTTTAGGGAGAGTCGGATTTCAAATCACAGAATCAAATACAGATGTTGCAGAGTTATTAACATAGGGTTTTAGTCTAAGTGGAAATTTAAAAGTACTCCTCAATCGGTACTTTACACTGCACACAATCAATTTTTTTTAATTGATAGTGATGTTGATGAATAAGATTCTGAACAATAGTCCAGCCAAGATAGATCTAACTAGAGCTATTTATAACAGGAATTGTCAGCGCACAATGTTCTACCTGACGCAGCTCCCATTAAATTAAATGCTTTTGGACATTTGATAATGACCATATCTATTTGTTTGACCATGTTAAATAGTTATCAAACACCATCTTATACAATAAGTTACATGATTTGTCCAATATATAAAAAATCCATCCCAAGCAATTGCATTTATACCATATTTCTGAGAAACATAACTGGTTTCCGTTCTTTGTGACATAGATGAGAACTTGTCAGCATAAATGTTATCTTTGGATGAAATGTAAACACTGGATAGCCAAATATTTCTTTTAATACACCACAGCCAAATTTTCTTAGCTAATAAAAACAGTTTCTTGTCTGTAATTTTGTTAACGTATTACACAGTAGAAGTAAAGTCTACTTTTAATCGTATATGACAATGGTTGACAAGTGTTTTGAGGGCCAATAAACGGCAAGAAGCTCAAAATAATTAATTTCAACTTCAGCTTGAGAGGTGGATCAGTTTTCCCTCGTACAGTTAAAGTCCCGAACTACGCCCCAGCTAGAACAAGATTCACCAGTTTCTACTACGATAGATGGAACTCTATGATTGTCGGGAATCCGAATGCTTCATTTAGCCACCACTTTATCTGAGATTGTGCGTCGAAACTAACTGACATCGGAGCATCGAAATTCCCTTTTAGATTTACGCAGATCTGCAGTTGTTTTCTAGATCAAATAGGCCGGTGGCTGAAGCTTCAATTCGTTCAGTCCGTAGCCGATCTCAAGAAGATACGTTCCGATAGTTTTAAAACAGTAATGATTAACTAAAGAATATATAAAAAAAAGTTCGTCCATGCAAAACCCCGGCGTTTATAAGATATCTTCAACTGAATATCGATTTATGTTTCTGACCTATCTTTAACCTTTGTGACCTATTTACCGTTTCTGGCGGTATAATTTTTGAACAAGCCAATCAGATCGCTGAATTTTCGACTTCCGATATAAACAATAGTTTGTAAACATAAAGAATGACAGCAAGATGGTAGAGCGATCGGATGGAAAATCAAGTACTTATTCCTGTATAGTACACAGGCAAGGCAGGGAAAATGAAATTGAATTGCCTTTTGCTAGAACTAGATGGAGCAGTGTCAAAAGATGTGCGATAGAATGGGCACATTCAGAGAGACAAATGACACATTTAACAAAGAGTATGATGAAATCTCTGTCCACAAACATTGGGTATCATCCATCCTGTTATAAGATCGAGGAAAAGCAGTCAAACTACTATACATAATACAGTACGGTCTTCGGCAGTGCTGCCGGGCCCTCGGTGGGCCAGTGGGTTGGACTGATCGTCCATCACAAACCTTCCATTGACGCGACGCGGGTTCGAATTCTACTCAGACCAAATAAAAATTGAAAAATTTCTGAGTGGATTTTCACTCGATCGCCGTATGTGCAAGAGTTGCCAAGTACTCGGCGAAGGTCGGCCGGGGTTTCCTCTGGGCAATGAGCTCGGCCCCCTCACTAAACCTTACAACGCGCCATATAAGTGAAATAGTCTTGAGTGCGGCGTAAAACATCAATCAATCAATCAATCGGTAGTGCTGTCAATGCAATGCATTATGCACAAGAAAGGTGTAGAGAAAAAGATTACACTTCCCCACAAAATAGTTAGAGATAAACTTCTTTAAGTCGAGACCAAAGACGGGGGTTTCTATTTTCTATTATAGCAATTTTCTGTATAGGCCTAGTACTGTAACATGGTGCCCTAGTTTAAATTATTGGTATTGGTATTTATTCTCTTGAACTCAAGTGAGCTCATCAAGAAACAGTTACAGATCAATATACAGGGCGGACAATATAACATTGATAAGTTACAATATTACAAAGTTAAGTCACAATCGTTCACAGTTAAACTACAATAGTCAAACATAAGAAAAAGGTGATCTATACAGGATTTAATGTAACATAATTACAAAGTTTTAGGTTCAGGAGAGGAAGATTTTCCTTCTCTCAAGTGATTTTCCAAGGTACATAGATAATTGTCTCAACATTTTCTTATTTTCGGTACTTAACAGTTGTACTAGCTTAAAAACGCTAGGCTTTTCGTAATAATACTTTTTAATATATTTTTTTCTTAAATCGATGAAAGTAGGACATTCTAGAATGAAATGATACTCATCTTCAACCTTGTTTTTACAAATTGAACATAATCTGTCTTTAATTTCTTTTTTTGTTATATCTACCAGCTTCAATTTCTAGTTGATGGGAAGATGTTCTAATTTGACATATAACTTGTCTGGACCTAAAGTCCATTTTTTGTGATAAGTAAAACTGAACTTTATGAGACTCTGCTAAATGTCGATACAAGTGACACTTTCTACTGTTATTTATCTCATATCGTAAGTCGGCTAAAAAACTGTCTTTAATTCTTTGCGTATAGCTTCTTACGAACAAATTTTTATTTGCAACATGTTGCTGTACCCAGATATAACCGTAACCATTATTTTCTAATTCAGTTTTGACAGAATTAAACTTATAGAGTTAAACTTTGGAGGGGGTGGGGGGGGGGGGGGGGGGGATTACATATTTGGTCCTATGTGTAATACATTAATTCGATTTAGTGTGACACTTCATATGCGAGGTAAACTCTCGATCACTCAGGGGGCCTATGATCAGGGGGCCTCCAGGATGCTCACCAGGAACCAGCGAAAGGTCAGGGTTTCCTGGGGGGGAGGGGTATAGATTAAGCCTGGTTTCTCTGAGTGTCCCCCAATAATCCTGGCAACACCATCATACATGCGAAATAAATTTGAGTGAAGTGTAAAACGTCGATCCATCCAACGTCAAGCCTCATTCATAGCTCTATCTTTAAGGATGCAAATTGTATTCTCGGTTTTGACACAAAATTTGTTGACAATTACTTCTTGGTTGGCCTCAAGTGGAACGGTAGTCAGAAACCAACACAAGTAACCATCGAGTTTCTTCTGGTGTCAATATATAAATAAAATAAACTTGAATATGGTGTAAAACAACCAATCAAAAAGTATATTCCTTACAGCGCAAATGGTTTATATGGGTTACAGGGTGTGGGAGGAGATCTTAAAACGATTTTATAGCCCCCCCCCCCGCCTCAACTCACTACCGAAAACTCTTGCCGAAGCTTGCATTAAATCTTAAATACATTTATTGTATCTGTAACTTAAACTATATATGGCCCAGATGTCTGATTCTAAAATGACATTATTACTAAATATATTTTGCAGGTTTGTTACGTGAACCATCGGAAAAAATCGGATGAAAACATAGTGGTAAAATGTATAGTGTTAATAGATTGCATAAATTTGTTGATCCTCATACAAATCTGTTTATTTTGACTTTTCTCTGATGTGCGACAGAGGAAGGCAAATAGTGTCTACCTTTAATCTTATGGTTATGGAAACGACCAAAAAAAGTACCATTGGTGACAAAAGGACGTGCCAGGTGATCGACATCATCAGAAATGATTTTAAGGCTTTGCTAGCGGATTTTGCGTGACCGCAATTACTAACTGATACTGCATGGAGCGAAGTTATAGTCAAAATGTGTATTCGGGGCCTATGCTTGTGTTGCGAAACACTTCCGTTTCCCGCATCCAATTCTCAAAAAGAAAGAATCAACAAGGTGGGAAAACTTTGATGCTGCTGTAGTCCGCTTAATAAAACCCTTAATAAAAACGCTTAATAAAAAATTCCACAGGCACACGGAGATTTCTCCGCTTACCCCTCTTTATTATATGTATTATATAGAGGGGTAAGGGGAGAGCACTCCGTGTGCCTATGGCCACAATGAACGCGGGAAAGTGTTCCTTTTACATGGCTTTTTGCGAAAACGCCGGGGTTTGAAATGGGCGAACTTTTTGGGGGGCTAAAGTATGTCCTAAGGAATATAAAAAAAACATACAAAAAGTATATTCCAGAGATAGGCTACGGAACTCTATTTATAGCGACTTTTCAAGTTACAGCCACCGGCCTAAAAGTGTATTTGGACCAAAGAGCCGAACTCAACTGATCGGAAGTTTGATATTATTGTTTCTAGAGCTTCTGTAATCAGACGATGGGAAGATTGTTGCTTCACACAAAAATGGTGTGACATATTGCGCCAGATCATTGGGCACAGTCATGTTGTTTGAATCTAACACAAATCCCCCAAAAGGTTATTTTACGTTGGAATAAAGAGACCACTTAGCACTGTGAATACTAGTTGTTCCTGTAACACTGAAAAAAAAATGTAAACCATAATTTCAATACTTAAAGCCCGAAGTTTAGAACACGGGACTTACATGAAATAAGTGAAATACTCTTAAGTGCGACGTAAAACATCAATCACTCAATAAATCAATATACATAAGGCGATCAAGAGAAAACCCACTGGACAGATCTTTAATTTGAGTGAGTCGTTGTTTTACCCGACAGCTCAGATTCATTGAAATACATTTGTGAATGCATCTGTATCAGGAAGTGTATCTTGCAGTAAGGAAACTGTCGTCACAAAACAAGATCGTTTGTGATGGATTGTTTGGCGTCGCAGTCAAGATTTTTTCTCTTAGATTGCAATGTTGCAAACTTTATATTTATAGACAGGAAAACAAGCTTTATTGATAATATATAAATCAAAAACTAGAAAACTAGTTATTTTCCCTCATTGTATGCAATCTAAAATTAGAAGTCCTAAAGGCCAGATTTAACCTCTAAGGCCATTGGACGACATTTTTATCGGAAATATCCATTGGAATGGGGTTGCAGAGTTCACACAGGAGGTCAATTGATCATGTGACTTCTAAGTTTTCAACAAAACTACAACACCGTGGAATTTTACCAGGCATTTGCTCGCATCTACGTGCTTTTTATTGTTCTCTTACACTTACCTAGAGCTATTGTTAGTTACATCGCACATTTAAACACTAGCAGCTATTAGAAACGCCCCGTGGAACCTATCACAGTGGCCAGTTCAAAGTGAATCGGATCGACAGGGAACGTCGCCATTTTGCCAGTTTTCGTCAAAATGGGACTATTTCGTGAAATTGACTTTACGTTTCCGTTACTAGTTTAACGTTTTCTTAAATTCAAAATATATATTCGCGTGCAGCGTGATGTCAGGATTTTTATATTTATCTGATAGCTTTTAAAAACGTTACCCTAGCTCGCACGCAAAAATCCCTGAGCTATGTCCGGTAAAGTCGTACGAGGTCTATCTTAGCCACGTCTAAAGGAGATCTCGCGAGAATACGATTGCATTGTATGCTGCTTTTCTAAAAACACCTTTAACGTCCAACAAATAGTTATGGTTTTATATTATTTGTTGGTGTGTGCCAATGAACTTTCACTACTCGGATTCATTTTTGCTTTTCGGATCTTGTTTGTATGGTTAATAGGAAGCACCTCCGATAACCTTCTATTAAGAAACCTGTTAAAGATCGGAAGTAAATAAATCTTAACCTTTTGTCGAAGGGAAGCTCAAGGTAAATGGTGCTATGTGCTAGTTGAAAGATTTTACTAACTGACAAACGAAACATATTGCAAAAGGTGAAAGAATCGAAACGGTTTTGAAATAGCGTTGACACGTTCAAATTTAGACTTCGATTGTCTCTTCAAAGGGGAAAGGGAGCTATAGAAGAATGAAACAAAGGGGATGTAACTCATATAAAAGAATTCTGATGATTATCTCCCCCGGATATGTATCAATCCAATCTAAAATATAGTGTACTCTAGTACTTCGGGGGTTCAATTGGATGGAGAATAGCACTGGACGGATGTCTAATGACCATATTAACAAAATACACCGCTTCATGGAGCATATGTGTCAATCTGGTTGTTGTTAAGAACACAATTCTGGGGTTAGCAGGGGAGCAATAGGGATCGGAGAGTAAGGCGGCCAGCTTTGACGATCAACCTCCCTCACCTCAATCAACCACAATTCTTTACGTGAAAGCTGCCGTTATCCAGTGGGACTTAGGGCCTAATGGAACAAAGGGCCTATATCCTAGCCATAAGAATAATATAGTTGAAATATTTAAGGAGAAGGTTATATTTAACTTTTGGGGGTTTTCAATCGATTCCGTTCCATTTTAAATATAGAAAATTTGGCTTAAATTCAATTACCAACATGCAATACATATCTCTTTTGCCAGATTATCAAATTTAGTTATCAGTTTTAGTTTTCAGTGTTCCAGAAAATTCTACTGACTAAGGCCAAGCTCCTGTCAGCCGTTGGGTATAAAGGTATAAATGATATACCTCTTTTTAACACAATTAGAAACTTGTCTCCATGGTTATTTTAGACAAGAAGATTTTCCCTGTGCCCGTGTGTTTTAGTGTTCATAAATATAAAACGAAATATTTATTTCGAACTCAATTACCTATAATTACAGCTTTTATATATATTTATAAGGATCTTAATAAGTTTGACCTGCGAGATCTTGGAACCAATAGATAGAGGATATTTGTGTTTTTCTGTAAATATTATTTATTTTTCATCGAGTGGATAAAAAATCTGTATTTTCGCGATTGTCGAACCAACTTAGTCAACATACAAAATTTATTTAAATCAGTTGTTGATCTAGAAATTTACCTAAATTTGGCCTCATCACCTATAGTCCTATACGACAGAAGATAAATAAGCGCGGCGGTTTTGAGTTCAACGCTACAACAGCTTTTAAATACATGTATCTATTTTCGTGTGGTAATAACTATTTTACAGATGGAAAATAATTTTGAGAAACAAACTATAGTTAGAATAACATACTTATTTCGGAGAAGAAACCTGCCTGTGTCTGCGAGCAAGGACAAAGTGACGAGCGTTTGCTGTCAATCGGAATGAAGTTGATATTAATATTTTCTTAAGTTAAAAAATTGTACTCGTTATATTTTAAAATGAAGATTTACTAATGGAAGTGTGTTTACATTTGCCCGATACATTAGTTCTTATTTGTTATGTTACCAGCATCAACTTAGCTGGTCTTTTAGATTTACCGTGTGCGCGAGTGGCACTGACCAGCTGATAGCCATACTGTATTAAACCCACATTCTTCGTTTGCTACGATCTTTCTCAATTCTCGATACAGTTTCTTAAAGGCACACTTGCCGCGAAAATCAGGAATATTGTTTACATTAAAAAAGAAAGACCGTTTTCTGTATTTTTCCCAGACAATATAAGTTAGGAACTTTCTATTTTTACCAAAATTTAAAAGTTTGGACGTCACTTTGTATTTTTAATTTGAATTTGAACATTTGAATTGTTAGGTACCCGGAACGTAAACAAACCAAACTGCTCGCACAAGCGCATTTTATGTTTCAGTCGAGTGAGTGAACTAACGGCACAGTGTAATTTTACGTAGGCCTATTTATCTGAGAAATACAGAGTGGCGATCGGTAAACAGCGACTGGAAAAGCCTGCTGATAATTGTTTGAGTGTAAACCACAGATACAAAGGCCTGAAAAGAGGGTAATCCAACACGAAAGTTGACCGATACTGATCGTTGTTGTTGTAATCAGGCTTCGATTCTTCGTTTGTTTTTCACCCCATTTCTACATTCTAAAGCTAACCAGACATGTTTTATGTGTCCTATGTTTAAGTTTAGTGGTATTAGTCGTAGTAAGCTCATGCAAATTGGTTTTCTTAGCAAATTTAAACTGGCTACGGCGGCAAGTGGGCCTTTAAGAAAAAGGCAATTTAAATGCTCTAACTGTACCCCTATGCTGCACATGTATAAAGCTGAGTACCGTAGACGTCAAGACGTTAAATCAGACTTCACAAGACGACAAATCAGATTTAGCGAATCCTGCATGTGGTACTTGCTACAGAACGGAGAATGGCCAATGCAAAACACAAATTGGTTTGTTTAAAGTGGCATGAGCTGCCAAAATCCACACTTTTTCATAATTTTTCATGATTAGCGTTGGAATGATTAGCGTTGGAATGAGGAAAATCCATACAGTATGTGGCCTATACGAACCGAAATAGTGTTCGAAAAGTAAACAAAATTTAAATAACCGGGACGACCATTCATTCATTCTACGCCAAAGCTAGTTCAAAACAATACTTCATCGTACATTCTCGAGACTATAAATACTAAAAAGCTTCTGAATTATACGTCTTGAGAAAAATAGCCGATTATTTCAACATTCTGTTTTTACGTCAAAATATCAGCATTTTGGCAGCTCTTTTCTTTGTTACATCACGTCATTTAACCTGCCGTCAAGCTAATTTTTTTGAACAACCGGCCCCGGGAGGATAAGTGGAGATTTAGGAACGTGTTTTCTTCTTTCTTCGGATTGGTCTATCGTCCTTTTTAGTTTTCTGAAACTGTTTCAAAAGGTTTTCATTCGAGTTTTGTTTTCAAATAGACGACTGGTTTTATAAAAAGGATCTTCCCAAACAAAGTGGCACGAGATAGTTTTAAGAGTTAGTTTAAATAATTTCGGAACTTTTGAAAGGGTGTTTTCTTGTTACCTTATCCGAATTTATCCTGTCAACCAAAAGTGGTGGAAAATGCCGGAGTAGAGAAAAACATTCCACTCTATCGCTTGCTGGTGAGTTTTTATCTATTGGCAAGGTAACCTTATCGTTAAAGGGAAAGAAAATCTAAGCTTTAGACTAGTTTAGATGGAAAGAGTAGAGTTCATTTAGTCCAAAACAACTGTCCAATGTATGTTTTATCGCCTCGTAAGTGAATAATTGACATTTGAAGGTGGCGTTACAATAGAGAATAAGCTCCATAGGCCATTCACAAGGCCGCCACCATTTTCTCATTAGTTTTATCCAATTATTGTTGAATAAAAATTTAAGTGCGTTATAGAGTAGTCATGTGATGCAATTTAGCCAATGGCTGGCTAAGTAATGGCGTGCGGTTGCATACTGACCTATATATTCGGAGACAATCTTCCCACTTCAAGTTTGTCGCCATGTTTTTTTGGACCTAAATCTACCCTTATACATTAGAGAGTGGTAAAAATACGTCATTATTGATCTAAAAGTAGCTACACCAACATCACGTCATTCACAAACAGAAAAATGGCTACACAGATAAGCCACTAAAAGGACATACTTCTGTCTGTTTTTATTACCCTTGAGGGTTACTGGAGGTAATTGACGTGAAACGTTTTAAGTACTTTGAAGGTTGTTATCGACGATAATCCCTATGTATTTCTGGAGATTTCCCCTCCTTTAAATGGACATGAAGATCGTTCAAACGTGTGGTACTTTTCTTTATACAACGATGAAGTTTCCAGATGGCCATTGGTAACCTTCCTTGCTCTGGATAAGGAGTATTATTCGGAAATTCCCTTGTCCGATGTATTATGGTTAGTTCAGCGTTATGTTCCCGTTGTGACTGCGCGCAGGGTGCATTCTCGGTTGTTTGTTTACTGACAGAAAACAGTAGCAACAGGGAATTTCCTAAATGACCCTTTAAGTGTATAATCGACTTGCAGTCTTCATCCGAGATTGATCACTTATTATATTTTTATCCCCCCGGAATATAATGCGGGGGGATATAGCGATCAGCTTGTCTGTCCGTCTGTCTGTCTGTCTGTCCTTAATCATTTCTTGTCATCGCATCTCCTCCCACACTTTTATCGGATTTTTAAAAAACTTGGTTGACATACTGGATATCATTCGAGGATGTGCACCTCCTATTTTGGTTCCGCTGGATTCATTATTTTTAGAGTTACTGCCCTTTTCCGACATTATAAGATGATATAGACAATTTGTGCTTGTCATCGTATCTCCTCCCACAGTTTTTATCAGATTTTTTCGAAATTTGCCGGACTTGCTGGATATCATTCGAGGATGTGCACCTCTTATTTTGGTTGCGCTGGTTTCATTATTTTTAGAGTTACTGCCCTTTTCCGACAGTATAAGACGACCTAGACAATTAGTGCTTGTCATCGCATCTCCTTCCACAGTTTTTATAATTTTTTTCCGAAACTTGGTGGACATGCTGGCTATCATTCAAGGATGTGCACTTCCTATTTTGGTTCCGCTGGTTTCATTATTTACTGCCCTTTTCCGACAGTATAAGACGATATAGACAATTAATGCTTGTCATCGCATCTCCACCCACGGTTTTTATCAGATTTTTTCGAAGTTTGGTGGACTTGCTGGATATTATTCGAGAATGTGCACTTTCTATTTTGGTGGCGCTGGTTTTATTATTTTCAGAGTTACTGCCCTTTTCCGACAGTGTAAGAGGACATAGACAATTAGTGCTTGTCATTGCATCTACACAGTTTTTATAATTTTTTATAAACTTGCTGGATATCATTCGAGGATGTACGCCTTCTATTTTGGTTGCGCTGGTTTTATTATTTTTAGAGTTACTGCCCTTTTCCGACAGTATATGACGACATAGACAATTAGTGGTTGTCATCGCATCTCCTCCCACAGTTTTGATTAAATTTTTTGGACACTTGGTGGACATGCTGAATATAATTCGAGGATGTGCACCTCGTATTTTGGTTGCCCTGGTTTTATTATTTTCAGAGTTACTGCCCTTTTCCGACAGTATACGACGACATAGACAATTAGTGGTTGTCATCGTATCTCCTCTCACAATTTTTATCAGATTTTTGGGGAAAATTGGTGGATATGCTGGATATCATGGAAGGATGTGCACCTCCTATTTTGATGGCGCTGGTCTAATTACTTTCAGAGTTACTGCCCTTTTCCGACAGTATAGCATAGATATCTTATAATAACTTAACATAAATAATAAATCTTATGCGGGGCCGGGGAGATACGGCATCTTCTGATGACTCTTGTTTACTAATATGAACGGAAACGGACAGTTACAACTAACGTAGGCCGTGTATCATTTTGTTATACTGTAGCAAAGCGTCTTATTGGTCTGTGAATGAATGAGCGTTCCTGGTAAGACGACGAAATTTCATTCAGTTTGCTTAGGAGTAATTAGGAGCTTATTGGGATTTTAACCCAGGCTTCCGAGGAGGTGCGAAGTCGGACTTTCGGAAATGTATTTATTTATAAATTGGCGCTAAATATGGCCGCCATCACCCTTAAAGATGCTTAATGAATAAAAAAAGGAATGGAAATTTCTCCTGAATAAATGTATTTATTAAACAAAAATTGTTACAAAAAAAATTCTGTACAAAAAATTGACATAAGTTTCATTTTCGTAATTTTTCAAGATGACTTCCGAAATGCCGTCCTAAAACTGGACATAAGTTGGCGTATAATTTCAAAGGCCTTCCGTCAATGCAATGCATCGCGGGTTGGAATTCCACACATACCATATGAACTTGTAAAAAAATCGGAGTTGAATTTTCACTCGGTCACCGAAGGGTTGTGGAAGCGTTGCCAGCTACTAGCCGAATGTCTTGGGTTTCTTCCTGGCAGAGCCCCCGACCCACCCCCGAAATGTAAGTGAAATATTCTTGAGTGCGGCGTAATACACCAATCAAGCAATCAATTTCTTTTTATAATTTTGGGTATCGGTATTATAGGTCTTATTAGATACATTATTAAAAGTAAATGTTGCATACCATTTCGGAGTGGGCGAGCTAGTATCCACCTTGAAGGGCACATGTGAATTTGAGTTACCACAATTTAAATTTGTGGTTTACAATAATCCACTGTTGATTGTAACTTGTGTAGCGGTATGTATTTTGCTGTAACAGCTGTAACTATCCCCAAAGATATGTCAGAGGAGTTTGAGAACTCAGAGACGTATAAAAAGAGTGTATATGGATCCCAAGAACCACGCAAACTTTATATCCAATCTTAATACAGCCTTCTCCATTTGTAATTTCTCTCTTTGTCTATGAACTATGCCTGTATTAAAATCAGAGTATTTTCTCCTGGTCTTTTAACGATGCGTGTAAATTATAATATTTTCTTCTTATCTATGGACTATGCGTGTGAATTAGAATATTTTCTCCTTATCTATGAACTATGCCTGTATTAAAACCAGAGTATTTTCTCCTGGTCTTTTAACGATGCGTGTAAATTATAATATTTTCTTCTTATCTATGGACTATGCGTGTGAATTATAATATATCTATGGACTATGCGTGTGAATTAGAATATTTTCTCCTTATCTATGAACTATGCCTGTATTAAAATCAGAGTATTTTCTCCTGGTCTTTTAACGATTCGTGTAAATTAGAATATGTTCTCCTTATCTATGGACTATGCGTGTGAATTATAATATATCTATGGACTATGCGTGTGAATTAGAATATTTTCTCCTTATCTATGGACTATGCGTGTGAATTATAATATATATATGGACTATGCGTGTGAATTAGAATATTTTCTCCTTACCTATCGACTATGCGTGTGAATTATAGTATTTTCTTCTTATCTATGGACTATGCGTGTGAATTAGAATATTTTCTCCTTATCTATGAACTATGCCTGTATTAAAATCAGAGTATTTTCTCCTGGTCTTTTAACAATTCGTGTAAATTAGAATATGTTCTTCTTATCTATGGACTATGCGTGTGAATTAGAATATTTTCTCCTTATCTATGGACTATGCGTGTGAATTATAATATATCTATGGACTATGCGTGTGAATTAGAATATTTTCTCCTTATCTATGGACTATGCGTGTGAATTATAATATATCTATGGACTATGCGTGTGAATTAGAATATTTTCGTTTTATCTATGGACTATGTGTGTGAATTAGAATATTTTCTCCTTATCTATCGACTATGCGTGTGAATTATAATATATCTATGGACTATGCGTGTGAATTAGAATATTTTCTCCTTATCTATGGACTATGCGTGTGAATTATAATATATCTATGGACTATGCGTGTGAATTATAGTATTTTCTTCTTATCTATGAACTATGTGTGTGAATTAGAATATTTTCTCCTTATCTATGAACTATGCGAGTGAACTAGAATATTTTCTCCTTATCTATGGATTATGCGTGTGAATTAGAATATGTTCGTTTTATCTATGAACTATGCGTGTAAATCAGTATATTTTCGGAGTATTACTACTCGACATTTTGTGTGTGGTTACAACCTGGAATTGTATTTCCTTTATCGTTTTACTTGCATCATCAATTTGAGGGAGTGTGGTTGGTAAATAATTACCTCCAGTTTTCACCGCTGCTATTGATTGGCTAATAAATTGGAAATCTGGCGTACAGTTTTATGGCCTGGGATAGAAAATAGGGCATTGGCCTATTAAAAAAAATAGTATTCGACTTTTTCTCCTCGATGGATCAATAGGTTTGCCCCTATGATATATTTTTGGGAATATATTTTTTATATTCCATGTAGGTTTGACTCTATGTTATATTGTTGGAAATGTAATGTTTTTCTCTGTATTTGAAATATAATAGGATAGGAAAGTGTGGATTTAAACATTTTATGTTAAGACCAGGTTATCGTAAGATTATCGATCGGATAAATAAGGCCTGTTGTTAATTATGTTAACAGGGTAACGTGAGTCGATATAATCCAAAGTGAACAATAAGCCTATTATGAGTATGGGTAAGTGGCTTGCTTAGTCGACCGTCAGGGCCATACCGAGGCAATTTGTCATCACCCTGGCGACGTTTGTATCACGTGACTACAGTTAAGCAACCTGTATGATCACCAATATTGAGGAGTGAAATCAGACTGTTTACATTAAGCTGTGTTGGTAAGTAGAAACACGGAGCAGAAAACAAGTATGTTAATATATATTTATAGTTTTCTTCTACGTTATTTGAGTTATTGTAAACAATATAATTGTCTTCGTTGTCGATATCATACTATTGCCACGATGATAACAAACAAAAAATTCTACCTTTTGGACTATTAGTAGCTCTAATAAAACAACCAACCGTTATATGCCCTTAGAGTTTAAGGAAAGACCCATCGTTTTAAGCCAACTAAAACTTACATACATGTACACCTTTATTTTTTTACATTGATCTCATTCGATCAAGCATTGCCAAGTTTTTGCCCTCTGATTTAAAATACCATATTAGATTACATTACTCCCCGTTTATTATTTGCATTGGCCCAATGGATTGCTGAAGGTAAAACAGTTCATGCAGTCTATTTTGACGTAAATACTGTAATAATTAGTTATTCAAGAATTGAATGGATACTAAAAACCCCCACAAATATATAATTCATATATTTAAGGAATACAGTATGTAAAGTTCCCTCTGTATTTAGAAATAAGCTTTATCCTTATTTCTACTCTATATTATTATTATTTTTTTTGAGGGGGCGGTTTGAGATGTCCGTTGGTGATAAATATAATTTTTTTAAACTAGTATAATTGTTGTTAAAGGTATTCGCTGTGCCAACGTTTTAGAATTTCCGCTCTTTGTAAACCGTTAAGCAATGTTATTTAAACTTAGCAATCCATAATTGGGCATAATCTACGAAACAAATTGCTCTCTGGACAAAAATTAAATAACTCAAATAAATGACAAGGAAATAATCATCCATGTATAACACTTTCCGACAAGAGAAATATGCCACGCTTCAATTATAGAAGTCTTTTTAGTTTTTATTTCAATGTATATTTCCAGGGCAATGCAGCAAAGATGACAACTCTACCCAAAATAACCCCTCACAGTACCCATATAACTCGTGCTGTAAAGACGAACAGTTATGGACCCTACCCACCCAGGGAACTTTCCTTTTCCATGGATTGGGTGTCAATACCATCCCGTGTGAACCCTTTAGCTCCGCCACCCCCTAAAAGGCGAATAAACTCCAGTTGGGAAACCAGTGAACAACACTGGCACAATGAAAAGCGAAGGAATATTATGCAACAAAGGGAACATTTACGATACCATTCGGCATGGTCGAAAGCATTTTATGGCTCTCCGGCAGACAGAGAATCGTACAGGTTTGTGCCTATATATATCAATCATGCATGGCTGATCCAAAATGTTATGTTAATTTTGGTTGTACTATAATAGTTAATTTGCCAGTTTTTCACGCAACAATGAGATGAAGTTATGGTAAGCCCTGCTGTGATTTTTCCGTCTTCCATTTTAGTCGAATGGCCAGAATGAGCCACATTTCCAAATTACAAAAGCAACTAAAAAACTGTAACTCCTGCGTTTTTCGCTGCCTTGTTATCTGCTATAAAACGCTTGCAAATTGCCTAGACAATGGATCCTCTTTTCATCCAGTTTGTTGTCTTAGAGCAATGACGTTGTTGAATTACGTCATTTGGAAAGCAAATTGACTATTGGTATCTTAATAGTTCTAATAAGAATGAAGCTAAAGATCAATGTTAAAAACCAAACTGTCAATTATCGCGCTGCTTAGAAAAATCACACGTGAATTTTTGCAGTTATCCCCGTGGGCACTGCAAAACTTATATTATAAGAATATAAGAACAGGACCGAATTGAGAACTACAGTTTGATCACGCTTATCTACCCAAGGGTACCGGTAGTAAGTGGTTCGAGTTTGAATTCTTAGCTTTTATTCTGAATTTTAAACGAATACGTAATAAGTAATAAGTTAGAAATTGATGGAATATCAAACATTCAACATTTTTACGTAACTTTAATTTATGTTTACTTTCCCTCAAATGTGTATGCGAATTTGAGATGATAAATCTAGAGAAAATGTCGTTAAAACACAGTTTGCTACCATTGGCTAATTGTTCGTCATTTTTACCAGGTAGTAAAAAATTACCTTTCTTCTGATACTAATCCTGCACATATAGCCTACGTTAAAGGCACACTTGCCGCGAAAATCAGGAATATTGTTTACATTAAAAAAGAAAGACCGTATTCTGTATTTTTTCCCAGACAATATAAGTTAGGAACTTTCTATTTTTACCAAAATTTAAGAGTTTGGACGTCACTTTGTATTTTTAATTTGAATTTGAAAATTAGAATTGTTACGTACCCGGAACGTAAACAAACCGATCTGCCCCCTATTGGCGATTTTATGTTTCAGTCGAGTGAGTGAACTAACGGCACAGTGTAATTTTACGTAGGCCTATTTATCTGAGAAATACAGACTGACGATCGGTTAACAGCGACTGGAAAAGCCTGTTGATAATTGTTTGAGTGTAAACCACAGATACAAAGGCCTGAAAGGAGGGTAAACCAACACGAAAGTTGACCGACACTGATCGTTGTTGTTGTAATCAGGCTTCGATTCTTCGTTTGTTTTTCACCCCATTTCTACATTCTAAAGCTAACCAGACACGTTTTATGTGTCCTATGTTTAAGTTTAGTGGTATTAGTCGTAGTAAGCTCATGTAAATTGGTTTTCTTAGCAAATTTAAACAGGCTACGGCGGCAAGTGTGCCTTTTAGGTAATGGTTAAAAGCAAGGCGAACCCTTAAAACGTAGGGCCTACTCATAAATCCCAGCTATTTGAAGTTTGGGCGTTATTCGTACACATCCTCTATTCTTACGGGTTACTGTCTTTACCGATGTTTTTTATTTCAACATCAATCCTTTAGTTTTTCAAGGTACTTCAAACCTTAAACCTCTATGAACAATCGAAATTCATAAAAATGTCCGATTTTTGGCAACAGCGTTACGTTAAAAACATCGAATTAAACATGTTGCGTCTTATCTTTTTAGGCAATGGCAAATTTTGTTTATCACTATGAGTATGAAGTAGTACCAGATAATACTTAAGTTATAATTTGAGTTCCACCTATCATTTTACTCTAGCCTACACTTTACTGTTGTAGTTTGACCACTCTTTACTGTGATGTGAATAATGATGGATTATTGAGTATTTACGGTAACCAATACTAAGCTCAATCAATATATATATTATAATGCCAATCGAAGAAGACCTGTGAACTTATCAATGACCTGTAAGCAGAACAAGTCTCTATAGACTCAGTCCAGTTCATTATATTTCGTTGACTGACACCTAGCTAACATTGGTTTATACAAGCGTGACGCGCGTGTAGTGTAAATACATAAAATCGACTATGCCGGCTAAGATTTTACACCGCGTTACTTTTTCTTTGCCGAGTTCTAGTTTTAAAGATAAAACAGCATTGAACATAAGCAATTCTTGCTAACATTATAATGCAAGAATACAATTAAAATAAAATGTAAAGAATGTTGACTTTTTCTGGATAATAAATGTCAAGAAAACTATAACATTCCAATTGATGCAAATGTCTGGCTTGTGAGAATAAACTCAAATTCGATAGCTGGATTTTTAAGTTTCATATCCGAATTAAAAATCCAGCTATCGAATTTGAGTTTATTCTCACAAATAAACTGCACCTAAAGTTTTATATCCGAATTTATGTGCAGTTTATTTTGTTATAACCTGCCTATGTCCATGGTGACAAAAATAGGTGTCTGAAACGTTTATCAACGGCTGCAAACTGAAAACTGACCAACGAACATTTTAAAGTGGCATTAGCTGCCAAAATGTTGATATTTTGACGTTAAAACAGAATGTTGAAATCATTGGCTATTTTTCCCCAAGACCTATAATTCAGAGGCTACTTAGTGCTTCTAGTCTCGAGAATGAACGATAAAATATTGTTTTGAACCAACTTTAGCTTAGAATGAAAGAATGGTCGTCCCGGTTATTTAAATTTTGTTTACTCTACGGATACTATTTCGGGTCGTATAGGTCGTACACTTTATGGATTTCCCTCATTCCAACGCAAGTCATTTAGTTTTTCAATGGTCTGCAAAGCCTTTTACCGTCCTTTTACTGGCCTTTTACTGCCGTGACGATCAGAAATTATTAAAAAAGCGTGAATTTTGGCAACTCATGCCACTATTATTAAAAGATTTTTCATACGTCAGAAATGTCCAATGCCAAATATTGTGAACTGTATGAATTAATTCTGTGAAATCTTGCATAGAATTTCTAAGCATGCTGTAGTTTTGAAATCAATGACCTTTAAATTATTTTTTGTAGACGACATTTCCGAGAGGTATTAAAACAACAGATGGATGACAAAGTCACTACAAAACGACAGACTTTTAGTACTAAAATCCAAGAAAGCGAGAGGGCAGTGGAATTCGACCGTGAATGTTTACGACAAGATGCAGAAAAATATTATCAGAAACATAATTACCTAAAGCAATTTCGTGATGCCAACAAAACGGTAAGTTGCAGTTAACTGGCTACGTCACACTGGCTGGTTCGCTTCTGACGTTGGGAAATTGCTGCCATCACTGGGAGATAGGGTAGTTAGGTGTGCTGCTTATGGTTCAATTGGGCACAAATTTACTATAGAATAACTATTTAGAAAACAGGCGATAGCTAAGCGTTCAAACCATCACTTTGATTGGTTTTGAGTGACGAGTATCTTATCGCCTTGAGGACTCGCCGTGTTTTCTACTTGATCTCCCTGTAATGACAGCGCTTGCATGGAATCATAATGTCACGTGATCGCTATTCCACGTACACAACTCTGTGCTGGATCAGCGGCTTGTTGCCATCATAGATGCCTTATAGTAACTAGACAGGCTAATGACAAGCGGCTTCTGGCAAGCAAGTCGCCATCTTGCTATAGTTGATGTTTGACCTGCGGTAATAAGTTGTTTTCTAGTGTAATGTTGAACTTTTCTGCCATTTTTTTCGAGAATGAAATGCATTTCAAGCGGTAGGTGCTGTATGACATTCCTTGCCCATCTAGACAAACGTTTAAGAGTGACTTTAGTAATGCCCATGCCTTGACTATCATTCAACAGCAAGGGTCTACACGTGACTGATTTGAATCAAATGCAAGTATTTTGTCTGACGTGGGATAATATTAGTTATAATTATTTTACCCTGGATGTACTATTAGTTACAGGGTTTGTTCGAGGGGGGATACGGAAATATATGGGGTCAGTAAACGAATACAGCTCAATAAACTGTTTACTTTCATAAAAGGCTGAAAATGAACTTCGATAGCTATTTTCTCATATGTATGGCACGAACAGTCTTGACTTACAAGTGTCTAGACATGGCGTCACAAGCCATATATGGCAGTCGTCCTGTATGGATCAGCACGGCGACGTAATATGGAATATACAGGGTCTCCACGTGACAGGTTTTAACCAGTCAACAGGAAGTATTCAGTGTGAGGTGGGATAAGAATCATTTTCCCACCTCACATTGAATACTTCCTGTTGATTGGTTCAAACCTGGGCTTGTGACGACGTTCTCTTTCGCGTCCTTTGTAACGTCAGATCAGGAGTGCCACCTCATGATAATGGTGGCGCGCACATAGTTCATTGATTGTAATGTTTTCTACTGTGCAGTGCATATCGCCTAGCCAATCTAGTTAAAATAAGCACCCGATGCAGCTCAGATCCGCCCCTTCAAGAAGAACCCGTTCACTCCTGATCCTGTCCTTCAAGGGATGATCAAATATACCACCATCACATATAAGATCGGATCATGCGCTTCAAAGAAAGGAAAAGTAAAAATCCTTTCTCAGCCAATTAGAACTGCCTTTTATTAATATTTTTACCTTCAAAATTCGTGATCTATCCGTTTCAAGCGCGTAATCCGATCTTATATGTGATAGTGGTATATTAGATCATCCCTTGAAGGGCAGGATCAGAAGTGATCGGGCTCTTCTTGAAGGGGCGGGTATGAGCTGTATCGGGTGATATAAGATATCTATGAGGACTGACCCATACTGGGCGACAACCATGTATGGCTCGTGGCGTCATTTCCAGACACGTGTGAGTCAGGTCTGCTCGTGTCATACATAAGAAAATAGCTTTTGGAGTTCACTTTCTGTCCTTTATGGAATAGTCAATTTTGAGAAAGAGGGCTAAAATATCGCACAATTGAGTTTTTTTCGAGGGTGAAGGGGGGGGGGGGGGGGGGGGGGCGCGGAAAGATAGGTCGTCGGTACAGTATATTGGGCTCGACTTACGCCTCAACCAATATTCCGTTTACTGATCTCATATATTTCTGTGTCCTCCCTCGAGTTTCCTACCGAGTTTCCTACCGGTTAGCCTTACACGAAGCTGCCTTACACTAATACAGTCAGATAAACAAACTTTTTTCAGGTTTGTAAATACATGTACATAATTGCAACACTTTAAAGTTATCTTTATTACATTTCAGCTAATGGAAAATCGTTGTGAATTTTTGACGGAAAGGAAGAAGATGGAAAACACAAGAGAAAATGAGATATTACGTTATAATCCAATCAACTGGAGCGGGACGTTAAAATAGAATTGAAACTAGTCATTTAGCTGTACAGTATAGTCTCCATCCCCACTTATTGAAAGAGGTTTTATTGCACCTTTAATTCTTTTAGTATAGTTTTGGCCTTTTAAGGTTTCGCTACCTTATTATTTCGATAAAAGAAGAAGCCACATTCAACAGGCAATATACGTTTCACAATTGAGGAGTTGAATGGCTTTTCGTTTACACGAAATCGAAAACGTTTCACAAGTGTAAGAATTGTGTAATACTATTGTAAATGCACTGTAAATGAAGTTGTTTTTTGTAAAGATACAAAAAAGGTACAATGCATCAAACATTGCCAACTGAAGTAAAAGTAAGTTACCTATAAACTTTTTACTTTAGATTACTTTATAGAGACTAGTAACAACTAAAAAACATTTGTTTTAATTTTTAACTTTGAGAAAAATAAACGAGAATTTCGAAATTTTGTTTTTAAGCGACGTGCCCGGAACGAATATCGTTAAAATGTGTGCTAATCTATCGTTGTTTATATAATGATGAGGTTTCCAGATAGCCATTGGTAACTTTCCCAGCTCCAACGGACCACTGGAGAGGGAGTTTTATTTGAGGGTTCCAATGTCTGCTTTGTTGTGGTAAAATAATCGAGTGCGCAGTAGAGCCCATTGTGGCTGCGCCTGTGGTCTACTTTCCGATGTTTGTTAAATGACTCTCGGCTAAAAAATAGGAACACGGGATTTCCTAAATAACTCGTTAAATGTACACTTTTGGCGGAAAGTTGACTTGCAGCCTTTTATCCGAGATTGACCACTCTGTATTTCTATAATTATCAGAAGGTCAACAACAAACTAAAGCGATGTCTCCCTTTAACGGAAAATATCAACCATTTGCAAATTTAAAATTGCGATTAATTTTCAGAAAATGGTAATTATAGGGTTTGATATCTCAACAGGGGAACAGAGTTATTTTAAAATGCATAGAGGTAGTCTCCCTTGGAAGACAATGCGTATGTTTACAATCCCCCAGTAGCGACCCTAGGTAATGGTTTAGCCTCAGTAATGCTTGAATAAATCCAGATTATTTGTAGATAAAGCGACTCGTGACAACTAAACTAACGCGATTTATAAACGGTAGATATTGAAATAATTTTATGTTATGACCCTTTCATGACTAAATGTTTTAGTGCACAGAGAACTAAATCGTGACAGCATGCAACCTTGTTAAATTTGTGTAGCTCCCCTTCCCTTTCTCAAAAATATATGCACAAGGATAACAATTTAAATGACAAATTTAAAATACAATTAGAACATACCTTTTCAGGGACCTTGTGTTCCACCGTGTCGTCCATTCATCGCCTATCACGCTTAGAGTTATAGTTCCTTAGTCCGACTTAGTCCATCTTCTCTAGCCAAGTTAAAACCTTCATGTCCCCATTCCGTGTTTTACCTTGGCGGACTACTCCACACAAACCCGTAAATTGAACAGCTCGTTTTGATTAGATACGAGTAAAATTTCAAGTCAAAAACTCGGGCACTTATACTGAAAATAACGTAATGGCGGCAAAGAGAATAGATTGACAAGAGTGGTCACTTCGTTCGCGCCATGTTGAATTTGAACTGACACGATTCGATTATTAGGAACCTCCTTTCTATATGGGGCGCCGTGGAGTCGAATCGTGTACAGTCAGAACATCCTTCCGTTAGGGGACCAGAAGAACATGCCGGCAATGCTGATTGGACGAAGTGATCACTCTTGTCAATCTACTCTATTTGATGGCGGCTGTGTGCACCTTGATCTTTTGTTTAACGAGTGCTGATTGTAAGTAAAGGAAATACAACTCTTACATTCCCGCCAGTGGGTGCTGTTCGATTTACAGGTCAGAGTGGAGTAGTCAATGAACTATATGCGTGGAATGGACACGTCTCATGGGCTGGTTTGGATCTGACTTTGTAAAATGTGCCGCCATTGATAGTTGAAGCACGTGTGCATAACAGATCTGGATCGAATTTGCACTATCTCCTAGTAATGGCGGCATTCGATGCAAATCAAGCACCACCATTCCACGCATATAGTTCATTGGGAGGAGTCCATCGAGGTAAAACACGGAATGGGGACATGCAGATTTTAACTTGGCTTGCGAAGATGGACTTAGTCAGGCCCAGGGGGCAATTGGACGAGAGAGAGTTTTTGTTGATAGAGAGAATCCCCTTGAGGTTTAAAATGACCATAACATAAAAGAGAGATTTCGTTTCAATTGAGCGATGATTTATTATATTTTGAATATGGTAAAGGATGAGTTGGATTGATTGATTGGTGTTGTACGCCGCGTTCAAGATTATTTCACTCATATGGCGGCGTTGCCAGTTTTATTGTAGAAGGAAACTGTGCTTTATACCCGGAGGAAAACAACGACCTCCCGATGGTAACTGGCAACCATTCCACATAGGTCGTTCGAGTGAAAACCCAGTCAGAAAATTTTCCAATGTTTGTTGTGCTATCACAAGGTACCTAGAACGTTTTGTTCGTATGCCTTCTGGACAATACCTTGAGCGGGTGAAGTTGTGATTTATTCAACTCGCAGGTAAATCGTTCACAAGGTTTGGTTTTAATCATATTGATATTGTTAAGACTAAGTCAAACTAGTAGGCCTACTTAATCTTTAAATCTAAAAAGTTGAAAGTGGCATAACACTGAGGGGTAAAGGGTGTGGGGTGCTCCGGGACTCAATAGAGCGTTGTATACTTTCACTGGCGAATCTAACACCTATGGGTCGCCCGTTAGTTCCCACCCATGTCATGAAATTTCCGTGTCCGCTCCCTTCCCCCCAATTACCCTGGCGTAAAACATCCCGGAAAGACTGAAACAAAGCGGGGTTTTTTTTACTATGAACTTGTTTTCATTTGTTGCATTTCCAGGAATTCCAAATGTGATAGGTTTAGCAGACTGCACACATGTCATTGGGTCAACATTTAGTAGACTATCGTAAGTCGTCTAAGAGCATAGCCTACTTTGGCCTGGTGAAACGATTTAGCCACTTTTTCGGCTAGTCGACTTACGATAGACCAAAAACTACAGCTATCCGACTATCCGTGTTTAGTCGACTACGAGAGTTTTATGAAACACCCCCCCCCCCCTAGATCTAACCCAAATCGGACCAAATGAAAGTTGAAAAAATTGTGAGGGGATTTGTGAAAGAGTTTCCTCCCCTACTAAACCTGCATGCATCGCCGCCATATAAGTGAAATGATATTAAATGCAGCGTAAAACATAAATCAATCAATTCACCGAAAATAGTCTCAGTATAAAGTGTATTTGATTTCAAATTGTCCTACATTAAGCGGTAGTGGATATTGAACAGTTGTGTTTGAATAGCACTTATATTTATCCCTCCGCCTTTCATGACAAAAAATATAAATGCTATTCAAACACAGCTGTACAATATTCTGATCATTATTTATACTAACATGCTTTAGGCTGCAAATTAGGCTGTTATTGAATATAAAAGACATTATCCTCAAAATGATGATGGATTAGCTTTTTATCAGGCGTAGGAATGTATATCACTGACCAATGAAACAGCAGCATCTATGTTCTTCTCAAGTGACTGTTTAGTGTCAGATTTGTAGGCATCGGAATGGCCATGTTCTCAATGAAGTTTTGGCGTTATTTCATGCACAAAGAATTTAAATCGATCAAATGGATTTTAGCTGCACGGACCGCGGAGTACAATTGCATTTGTGGGGGGGGGGGGGGGGCAACTATCACAGCCTAACAGGCCGCCTAAGCCCCGTAAGCTCTGAGGCGCAACACGACCGGAGATGCGTTCTGAGGATTTTATGGACATAAAAATGATGATTTGCTTCCTTGTTTTTATAATTACATTCAGTTAAGAAATGTCTAATATCGGCACTCGATCCCAGTTCAAGAAGCGGGGGTCCGGGGACCGCATCGACACCGAAAGCTCAGAGGCAATGGCATTACTTATTCATCCCAAAAACCCATCGCTTGATAGCTAAAAAATGGTAGACACCCTGTTAAAACACTTCCGAATTACACCACAACCTCCATCGCTATTCAATTTGCGCATATTGAGAAATGGAAAACTGAGATATTTCACAAACTGTGAATTATTGCTCCAAGAAGAGGACCCCTAACTAGAGGTTGTTGAAGTTGCAGCGGGGCAACTTCAATGTCCGGGATCCCCATGCAGATAAGTTTTTTATCAGTATATTACTTGATATTGTGTTCATTCACCACTGGAAGTTTGGGTCCCTGTGTAAAGACTTTCCCCGACATACAGCCTGGTAAGGTGTCATCGGTGGTGTGCAAAATTCAAAATGAAACCAATGTCAAATGATAGAATAAATTAGCTGGAAACTGTAGGATTGTTAACTACTAAAAGGATTTTGTATGTGTTCTGTTTTAAGAATTTCGGACAAATCATTTGTAAAGAATGTGTACATTGAGCCAGAAATCTTTGGAATAAAACTTGAATTCAGGAAATTAATTATTCATTCGCTTATATTTTTCGATCATAATTTGCGGTAAACATGAATAGTACTGGCTCTGATCACTTCCGGTAGAGTATGTAAATTTCGTGCAAGTGACATTGCCCATGTTCTGTGCGTGCAGAAAAGCTGTTTAAAAAGGCTGAGCATACGAGAAGGGTTCACTAGTCCGAAGGTTCACGGGTCCGAAAAACGGGTTCACTAGTAAGACGGTTCACTAGTCCGAAGGTCCACAAGTCAGAAGGTTCACTAGTCTGAACGAGAGGGTTCACTGGTTCGAAGGTTCACTAGTCCGAAGAACAGTACCGATATCATCCTCCAAACGATAATATGCCTACCCAGACTCAAGGATAGTTTCCCTAGCATCATTTTCCCACGAGACAGTATCCCTTAGTCTTTGCTAGTCTGTAGTCGAGACAGTGTACAGTTAGGAATTTATGATCTCTCCATAGAAAAAGGAAATATATAATTCGACGATTTTATGCATAGCCACGGGCGTACCTTCCGGTAGCAGGGGGGGGGGGGGGGGGGGTGCAGACTGATAAAGAGAATGACATTGAATTTCCTGAGGAAGTAGGAGGTATGCGGGGTATATAAAACCGCCGAACTAAATATTATATTTTCGTTAGGAACTCTACAGGGTTATACGCATGACATGTTCAATTTAAATTCTTTTATTTATAAGATAATTTGAAAAGTTAGGAAAACATTATTAAAAAGATGACATTATACTTATATCTAGAAAGACACGTGGTGTCGACTTTGTAAACGTTCAAACGTTTTCGAAGTAGAATTATTCTCCGAAAGAGGATATGACCCTATAGGGACCTTGTTACGTTTAGTGTGGCCAAACGGCGCTGATAAATACCTTTTGTTTGCTTGCGATACGCAAGTTGCTAGAAGATCGTAAAAAAATATGTTAAACATTACTTGACATTTTAATCCACATTGGAGATTATTTCACTTCCCGTTACTTGCTAGCCTACCCGGGACAAATTATGCCAATTTCATGATGTTAAAGGAGAAGAAAACAAAAAAATACTTTATGGTTCAAAACAAGCGCGCTTGTTTTTCCTTTCCAACGGTACCAAACACATATTTTTGCGATTTTTTCATGGGACATGACGCAGTGTATAAAATACCGTATTATGTTACACACACAAAACAAATTGGTCAACTTTCTAAATCTCCCATTAAAACCCAGGTTAATTTCACTCTCTTCAAAGTATTCATTTGTCCAACAAATTGCTTTCAGTTTCACGAAACTTATATTGAATTACAAAAGAAGCTTTGAGGAAAATGTGACTACCAAAAAATGGTCTGCGTGTTTAAATGAGAGATTTTGAAAGTTGACCAATTTGTTTTTCTTATTGTGGAATTTTATTTTCACTGTTAGGTGTAAAAAAATCGCAAAAATATGTGTTTGGTATCGTTGGAAAGGAAAGGTTAGTGTGCTTCTTCTGAACCCTAAAGTGATTTTTTGTTATCTCCCCCTTTCAAGAGCTGAAACAAACTACAAGGATCATAGTTATATTTCCAGTCTTTCGATTTATTTGTAAAATTAGGTAAAATGACCGTTAAAATGTCTTTTTAGTAATGTTGTTCAATAACATGAGATCACACAATGACCTTGAATAAATTTCCTTCACTACTGCTTAGGATTCAAAAGAACACCAGTTCAAAAAAGTAAGCGGAACCCTGGGGGCCAATTTGAAGGACAGCCTCCGTCAGCCAAAAGCCAAGCCAGGGGGAAGAACGTCACCACGGGTATGGAGCCTGGCAAAGGAAGAAATAGCAGTTTCTATAAGAGACTAGAATTCAACTGAAGTAGAAGTGTCGCCTGGCAGGATAAATATACAAGGAGAAGGTACATCACCTTTCTCAAAAAAATTCACTGTACTTTATTTGTGAATATATGTATATCATGCTGTGTAAGATGTTACCTGAATATGAGATATTAAATAATAATCTGCGTCAGATTACACATTTATAAGAAATCCCCAACATTTCATTGACTCCGATCGACCATCCCACATATACCTTCATCTTTTGCGAAAAAATCCAGTATGAAATTTTGGCCTGACAAGGATCCTACCCATGCGGTATTGGTGGAAGGCTTATGTTGATGCAAGTAAAAAGCTTTACTAGCTGAGATACGGAGGCTCCCCTGCAAATGGAAGCTTGACTGAATGAATGGTTTCATTATTGGTTGTCTAAAGAGTAAAATCAATTAACTTAAAACATGCAAAATATGTATTTATTAAATAAAAATTTATTAGTGATATTCTTCTGTACAGAATTCCACAAAAAGCTATTCATTACACTAAGAAAGTATTTAGACAAACAGATTTAAAGTGAGACATCCTGTCCTATAATTAGCGGAGGGATTGTCGTTATTTGTAATGCAGTTCAGAAGCCCTGGTGCTACATAAAGCAAATCCCTGAAAGGAAAATTGAGGGTAATAGAACTGTTTTGTAATTATGTTCTTTAGTACATTTATACATGGTATAGTCCCAGGAGATGAATAAATACTTAAGTGGCATTTAGAAGCTGGGGTATGGTATATGGGAAGAAATTACGTATGGATAACAACTTCTGAGTATATTTCGTGGATATACTCAGAAGTTGTTATCCATACGTAAGTTCTTCCCATATATCAGGAGATGAATGTTTTCTGGCGATACTGAGAGTGGCAACTCTGAATAACTTATAATTTGTTGAAATACTGTAATGAAGGTTCTAATGATATGAAGGTTCTAATGATAAGAAACACTTACATGTCGTGGCAGGTTTAACAAGTTACAGTGCAATCCATATCGGTTTGTGGTAACTGTAGTAGGACTCGAGGACACCGAAGCTTTTGGGTTTGTCAAAGTTAATGAAGATGAGATCAATCATCGTCCTATTATCTGTTGTGGACTCGTTTACAATTTGTTTGAATTTCCAATTTTCCATAAACGAACACAGTTTTTTTGTAAGTAACATCTGTTGTATTGAAGTCCCCCAAAACAATGGTTTTTATACCACTGTCTAGACATTCAAAACTGTTTGGAGTGCACTTTCAAGGTTTTTATATTTTTCCTTTGGTCTGCTATATACACACAAAACGTTCAGAAGTTTGGGATATGTAACTTTGAGTAACACTACTTCAACTTCTAACTTGTTAAACTTCAGAAAAGTACATTTGTGATCTGTTTTGATAAAAGCTATTGTGCCATAAGGTGATCTTGTTTGGGCAAAATCATTTCTGTGAGTGGAGAACATTGGAATAACCACATCTGTTTCTCTGGCAGATAACTTAGATTCACAAAATAGAAGAATATCAGACCGTTTGAAGTTTTCATTTGCTAAGATATCTTCCATGTGAAGATTAATGGATTGAGCATTTTGAAAGCATATGATGAAGTAATCAGTAGGTAAGGTGTACAATGGAGTGAAGCACAACTCTAATTGGCAATGTGTGCGTAGCCGATGCATCTCATTAGACACCTCTCCGGATACTCGAATTTTGTCAGCATCAAAAGGCTTCAAAATGTGTAGGTTTTTTAATGCTCTAATTCGGCTAAGTGCTACATAATGAACATGAGGTCGATTTTCCTTTGGTAACTGAACTACAACTTCATCCAATGTGTCACCTTGGCACCTGTGGACAGTTTTTGCACAGGACATCTGGAGTGGGAATTGCTCTCTCTGCAATTTTGCATTCTTGTATCTGCCAACTAAAAACTGTCTTTTAACTGGAATAATTGGTGTCCATTTTTTCTGGACACATGGGCTGTAAAGATGTCTACTATTTCTTCTCAACTGATTTCCAATTCCCATGTCATCAAATTCTATCCAGACTACTTTGGCAATATTCTTGTTGGAGAAAGTCACATGTTTGGTCGTTCCTGCTGCACCATTAACAAGTCCATCTTGAACATCCAAGTTTACAGTTAATTCATTTCTCAGGCCGACAGCCGTAGGTTTTTTGAAGGCCCATCGAGTCTCCTGCTTTAACAGAATTTGTTGTTGAAGATCATCAGATACATCTCCAATTACTAGGTCAACAGATTTATGAATTAACTTCAAAGTTGTAGCTATATCAAAGAGTGATGTGTTATGTTGTTGAACTGCACTATTGTAGTACAAGATATGAGTGGCATTCCATGGGTAGTTAGCAGTTTCTTCTGAACCTATAATGCGTGGCAAAAGTAAGTCTATATCCTCTACTGTATGTTTGCCTTCTCTGATGTTATTTAGAGCTTCTGCAAATCTCCAGTCTCCTGCTTGACGCATTATCTCAGTAAGCTCAAACATTTGTATGTTGTTAGTCCAAAGATTTGGTGCAAGAACATTTAAACCTGATGATGGAAATTGAAATATTCATTTATCCATAACAGGTTGTAGTTGGAAGAGATCACCAATGCAGATTATGTTTATTCCTCCGAAGGCTTTATCTGATTTTGTCACTTCTTGCAGTCTTAAATTGATGAAGTTAAACATTTTAGCTCCACATATTGAAATCTCATCAATAAATATGGTTTTAACTGCTCCAAGGTTTGTTCTCAGAGTGTTCAGAGAACTGTTGTTCAACGGTTTATGTGTTAAGCTCTGGTTTTCGTTAACTTTGTTTTTCCTACTCCAGCACCTCCTATTATGAATAAGAAGAACTGGATGGCTGAGGTCTTCACAGTTTTTAGTACATGGTGGAATAATTCAGACTGTTTTTTATTCAGTGATCGGGCAGAATCTCTGAACTGCTTATCTGAAAGCCTGTTCTTTACAAGTTCTTCCACATTATCGGTTCCAGGTGGACATCCAATATCTCCACCAACGTCATAATTTGTAAACAAATTTTCAGCATCATCAGCTTCTGCTTCCATATCTCCATCTTTATCTTTTTCTTCAAGATGCTGTGTATTAGGAGCCACAACACACTCGTCAATTTCAGCATTGAACAGAATTTCCTCAACTTCCTCCATTTTTTCTGCTAGGGGGGAATATTCTTCCATTTTCATTTCTATGTCCGGTTTGTGTAAGGTATACTTTTCTTCAAAAGTTGAACATTCACAAAGAAGTTTGCTTTCATTCCTCCATGGATGATATAACAAAAGTCGTTCTCGGAAATGATTTTCCCTGTCATTTTTCTTGTTATAATTGACAAAGTGAATTACTTTTGCTTTTTTTCTTTTCCGAAGTGATTGTTTTTCTACAAGGATTGAGTCTGCTGTGAAATCATCGTCTAGATTGTCTTCTATGCCAGATTCTGGAAGATCTTCTGGAGTTTTTTGCTTCAGGTGAGTCTTCGTGTTGCTAGAGGGAGTGTACCATGCTGCAAACTCAGCGAGACACAGCTGTTCCTGTTTTCTACTTCGTTTGGCATATCTGCTAATGATGTTATCACACTGAATGTCCTCCGAGTCATCAGATAGCTTTTTCAAAAGTTCGTAATCTTTTAAAATAAATGGTCTATCTTCGGGGGGACTGGTGTTGATAAATACAAATGCTCGGCTTGATCTTCTTAATGGCTACTGAAGTGAAATATAACTGGCTTCTTGGGCTGATATCTCAACATGCTTTGTGAATTTATTGCCAATTGTTTGAACTATCACTACTGCCTTTCCGTGCGTCTTCACAAGCTCTTCTCAACAGGTCACTCATTCCACGCTGACCTTTGCTAATATAGCTGACAATGTACATAGCACAGGCGTAAGCATCAGTAACATACTGAATGTCATGGTTTGCTTCCCATGCACACAGAATTCCTGGATTATAGCCATTAATACGAATTGCATTTGGTTGCCTTTTCAGCAACACTTTCGTATCTTTCAAAGAGCTTCTTATAGCTTTTATATATTCACTTTCAGAAAGTTCCAGTTTCTGGAGAAGATCTTCAAATGACAAATCAGGGTCACAACAAAGTTTTTCCAACTTTGTGGCTATATCAGACCAGTCCTTCTTAGCTTTATCTAGATCCTTTTCATTTCAGATTCACATGATGTAAGGGGTTCCAGTATTTTAGTTGATGACTTTGGTGGTAAAGGAAAATTAAAGCGGCACTCTTTCTTACCTTTCTTTCTACACGTGTGGGAGTGACGATGTTTTTGATAACTCACAAGAGGATCAAAGCTGGAATCTGTTGATATATGTTGGCTCACAAAATTTTCTACTTGCTTCAAATCATCACAATCCAACTTTGGAGATCCATCTACCCACAACAATCCATGAATATGTGGGGAACCCCTTTGTTGAAATTTAACTCGATACCAAAAGTCAGTAATGGTCCCAAGTGGAGCTTCTGGTGAAAGTAAATAGATAGACATGAATTGCTGGATTCGATAATCAAAATACCGTGCAAATGTAACTGGATCCGATTTGATCAGACGTGATTTAGTTTGCCATGTAAATTTGTTGATTTCCTCATCATGATCAATGACTTTTCCAAGTGATCGAAGCAGAGGTTTCCAATGTGTCTCTGCTGCGGAAAGACTAATAAACCAAGTTGGAATATTACATTGCCGTAGCATAGCAAAAATATCTCTTTTAGCGTTCTCCCAGTAGGGTGGTGAGCCTCTTAAAGTCCTGAAAATCCTGAACCCTTCATCTAATTTTGCCATTTTTTCTACCACTGTTTTGTCCCTTACATCCTTTGCAGTATACACAGTTCCTCGAGATTGTTTTCTACGAACTGAAAACTGTACTTTGTCTTGTATTTGTTTTAGTTGTAGTTTTCTGGTCTTAAAAATAGATTTGTAACATTTGTAGAGCATCTTCTGTCTTTATGCCTAAGCTCCAGTTTGCATATATCAGAGTACTTCACAGGTACAGACCTTTCTTTGTTATTATGTCTCTTTTCACCACAAAATATGGTTGGAAAAGAGAGTTCTTCTACATCCTCTGAAAATATACTTACTGGCACATTTCCTTCACTCGGAGCCAGAGATACCACATGCTGGCCATCACTTTCCGACCATGCATCAGATTCTGAATCAGTTGCTGAAGCTTTCATATCTTCTTCATTTTGCATGCTTTTTGTGTTTGTTAAAGTTTTATCTGTATCAGGATTACTGTCTTTTTCTGTTGAACATATGCTGGAAACTGAAGGTGACAAGGAGGACTGATCAACAATATTAAGATTAAGCCAGTCTGTGTCAAGCCCATCAGTTACATACTTTTGGAATAATGGTTTGCTTAACAGATGCCTTGTAGCTTCGACACACCTTTCCGGTCGGACATTTTCGTAGAGATAATGAGTCTTGTAACGCAAACGGCGTTTTAATTTCACAGGGACAGTTTCAGAATCCTGGGGGCGACGTGGAAGTTTCTGCACAGTGGATATAGAATCTGAGGGAACATTGACAACATTTCCTTTAACACATACTTGTCCACCACTTGGTAATTCCTTCATTTGTAAAAATATAATATATGGCGACACTAATCTTTCTTCAAGGTTATTCAGTTTAAGAACATCGGATTTCAAGGGAAACCCCATCTTGTTTGCCTTTGAAAGAGGTGGCATTTTCTTTTTTCGTAGATATTTAAGGCAAGTGTAGCATATCCATTCTTTGTCATCAACACTTAATGTTCTTGAAATGCACTGAGTATGAAGTAGGGGTGGAATATTGAGATTTGGAAGCCGAACCACAGAGTGTCTCAAAAATATTTGACAGCAGCATGTACATTCATAATCACAAGAAAAACTCACAGCTTTCTTAAATTTCTCCTGTAGCATAGCAGATGTTATCTTTTTAGAACTGCGTTTTAAACGTTTCCCTTTTACCTTCGAATCTTTTCTCCTTAACTTTCTCAGTTTATTATCATTGTCCCTTTTTTGTGGATTTGCCCTCCTTACTTCTTGGTGTTTCTTCTTCTTTTCACATTTTTGCGGAGTTTCCCTGACCCTCTTTTTTTGCTGATTCTCCTTTTGCATCAATTCAGGATCCTTCCTTGATAATCGTCTCCGGCTATTTTCTTTCTCCTTTTTTGTGGGATTCTCCCTAGCGATTTGTTTTTGCCGTCTTTCTTTCTCCCTTTTAAGGGGATTTACTCTGGCAGACCGTCTGAGCTGATTTTCTTTCTGTTTTTTAATTGGATCTTTCCTCGCAATTTTTTTGAGTTTGGTTTCATTTTCCATCCTAGCTGGATTTTCCCTACCAAATCTTCGGCGTTCATTTTCTTTTTCTTTCCTTGCTGGATCTGCCCTAGCCAACCTTTTCTGCTCATTTTCATTCTCTTTTCTTATGGGGTCCTCTCTTGTGAATCGTTTTAGATTTCTCTCCAAAGTTTTCCTTGCTGGATCTCTCCTAGATAACCTTCGCCGTTCGTTTTCCTTCTCTTTTGTTATGGGGTCCTCTCTTGTGAATCGTTTTAGATTTCTCTCCAAAGTTTTCCTTGCTGGATCTCTCCTAGATAACCTTCGCCGTTCATTTTCCTTCTCTCTTCTTATGGGATCCTTTCTTGCGGACGATTTCAGGTTTTTTTCTATTTGCTTTTTAATTGGATCTGACCTTGCTACCCTTCTCTGTTCATTTTCATTTTTCTGTTTGTGTATGTCCTGTCTTTGTTCTCTTTTACGTGTGGCATCTTTGTTTGTGGATGCACATCTGGATTGTTCATTAACTTTATGGGCAACATCTTTGCACATCTGATCAGTAAAGTAAGACTGAGGCCTATCTGGAGGTGAAACTGCAGCCTCCTGACATGTAGGGAATACTTTTATTTGATGGGACAATAAACATTGCCTTAGGTGATGTCTGGCTTTGGATAGGTCATATTTCACAGAATGACAAGGTTGTCCAAGGAAGCAGGAAAAGGCAAACGCAATGGCCATTACACCACATATAGGGTCAGTAGACTGTTGGGTAAGAACTTGTTTGTATATGGTCTTTGACAAGGCAGGCCTACCATATAACACTTGGATTTGAGGAAGCACCTGCTCGAAATGAGCCCTTGACATCAGTGAGTCATAAACATGGATTTTCTGAAGATTTGGAAATTGACAAGATGTAACCCAGTGCCCTGGTAAATGATAAATGTTTACAGAAAATTGGAAAGGATCTATAAATGGCTTTGGAATATCTTGGACCGAGTTACTCAAAAGGTGCAATTCCACTGGAGTGTAATACCCCATAAAATCCTTCTCTGGTTCATCACTGTTATTTTTCATTAGGTCTAGTGCCGCTTGAATTACATCATCGGGCAAACTTGTAGATTCATCGCCTACTAAATTACAGACAGCCTGAAGAAAAAAAAGAGATTTGTTTATGCAAAGTATATTCTTAAATGTGTCAAGGTACAATCTGTAATTCCTTTGATTTATCAGAGGCTGCAAAAGGTGTTCAGCACAGTTTTAGTATGATGAAACAAAGACCTTATCACTGAGCTTTACTTTCAAAAGAGGAGATCTGCAGGTAAAAAAACACCACAAACCACCAGAATTAATGTATTTTAAATGCATATTGTGAATGCATGTTTTCAGTGGAATCCTTATATGACATCCAATCTAACAAAACGACCTACTGACCTACCCCAAAACCAAGCCTTTTTAAGTTCAAATTTCAATCAATAATTTTAACAAAAGCATTAACTATCTTCCAGTTTAAGAACTGATCCCAAACTTTAATGATGATAGTCACTCATACCTAAAACTATATTTTTATTTTGAATTAAAATAAATCTGCAGATTTTGAACCATTGTGATATTTACCAATACTCTTTTTCGTGCTCTGTCTTCATTTCTCTTTTGAAGAGCAGATTTTGTCTTCACTTTTGGCATCCTAAAACACAAAAACTGTTTATTTATCTTTTTGTTTCAAAATTAGTATGCTTATTTAGTTGTCATGGAATGATCCAATAGTAAAGCCAATCCAAAATCTTTTTATATGAGAAATAAAACATCCAAACCGCAAAGTCTTAAAGAGATCTATAACATTGATCATCTTTCTATGATATATGTATATGGCAGTCGAAAAGAGAGGTAAAATTTAAAGGAGAAAGCCTGGATTTTTGTGCATATTTATGCTCTACGTCACCTCGTTCTTATGTAGGTCAGTGGCTCCATTCAATTGCATAACTAATATTGTCAATTTTAATAGACTTCAGTAGAAATGTTTAGCCACTTACAACCTTGGTTGTAGCTTACAATCCTCTTTTAAAAGGGTTTCATTACCTATAGATTACCAGCACTCAAACACGGTTCCAAACGCTCGTCTTTCAAAGTGGGCAATTAAAGGCAATTTCCATCCTGAAATCAAACAACTTTATTTCAATTTGACATCCTTTAAAACAAATTTCAGTTGACAAAATGGCTACCTATTTAAAGGGGATGGTGGTATGAATCTAACATGATGTACACAGATGAAGCACATAGGCAACCAAGCATGTTAAAAAGAAACCGTGGAAAAGAAGAAAACATCAGATTAACAACGATGAAATGTGCTATCGTGGCAAGGTATGTATAACAGATTACTGCTTAATTTCATTTGCCATCCTTTAAAACAAATTTCAGTTGACAAAATGACTACCTATTTAAAGGGGATGGTGGTATGAATCTAACATGATGTACACAGATGAAGCACATAGGCAACCAAGCATGTTAAAAAGAAAATGTGGAAAAGAAGAAAACATCCGATTAACAACAATGAAATGTGCTATCGTGGCAAGGTATGTATAACAGATTACTCCTTATCAAGTAAGTGAAAATCATCATTTTCCGGAGAGTGAAGAATATCAGTTTGAACGTTTTGGAGAAGAAAGATATTTTCTTCCTCATTGTCAAGTTCAAATTCTGCATCAGATTGGGTCTTATCTAACTTTACAGATGTTTTAATTGTTTCTACGCATTTCTTCGTGTCAAGTTTAGATTGCGATGTCAGTTCTTGGATGCGCTTGTTCAAATACTCAGTGTTTTTCTCCAACCCAGATATTCGCTGGGTCATTGAATGGAAATCCATAATACACATTTCCATCTTTACTGCAGTTTCTTTCCTCATAGCGGAGATGAGGTTAGAACAGGTCTTAAGCTTTTTGTCTGCATCAGGGCGGTTCCCTTCACTGAGCTTGTACAGGGCAGCAGATAAGTGAGTATCCAAATTCTCACAACTCTTCTCCAATGCAGCTTTCAACCGCATGATGTTGTCTGTTCTTGGTGTCTTAGAAGGCGATGGTAGTGGGGATGTTTTTGTCAGAGGGGAGGAAAAAAGCCTCTTTGCCATTGCTGGAATTTTCGTCTGTTGATATTAAAACATTATTGTTTGAAAACCATAGAGTTTGAAAACCATAGAAAATAGAATGCAACATTTAAGCTTTAGTCAATGTTTTTTGATAGCATGGATGCTTTAGTTTTGAAATTTGGAGAGTTTTACTAGATAGTTAGGAAGCTTGAAGGTTTAATACCAGCTCCAAACTGAAAATTACCCGTGTCCATGAACAGAACTTGTTTTTTACGTCAATTCTAATGCTATAGAATGTACCATAAAACAACCATGCTCACAAAACAACAATATAAATAACAAGCAAAAGTGCTTTTCTTTTTAAAGGGAAGTAGTCTTTGTTACAGTTCACCGAAAAGCTCATGCAAATGTATCTGAAAGCAGAAGAAATAAGATTTAGTCACTCCAATGACTTTACATGTAGGTTCTGTCACCACACAATTCACCAAAAGCTCGTGCAATTACGTCTGAAGGCAAGAGAAATAAGATTCAGTTACTCCTCCAAAACGAGTCATGTTTTAGGTTTTCGTGATTCAATATTAGAAAAACTCATTCAGTTGTTTATGCATTCTGAATTTTGAATCTGAAGTGGAAATTCATGACTTAATCAGGGAATATTCTTTGAAAATTAACAAAAAGCTTTTAACCTGAGAAAACCCAAACCAAAAATTGTCAAAAGTTGGAGTAGAGTAACTCAATCCTTAACAAGCGAGAAATGATAGCCCTTTAGCCATGATCAGCAAGCATGAGTTGGACATCAAATATTATGATGCAGAGGATGCAGTGAAATTTACAAATGTTGCAAGATTAATGCATACAGACAATATATGTGCAAAAGTAAATGATTAGAAAGCTAACTTTGAAAGGACAAAAATCTCTTTATCATCCTGATCATGTTACCAGCACTCACTATGAGGAAGTTGGCTATCAAGAGTGCCCATTCATAAGATACAGTGCCAATGAACATTAAAGTTTACCTGATAGGCACTATATGGAAAGGAATATTTGAAGAAAAAAATTATGCTTAGTGAGAAGTGATCAAAAATTGAACACAATGCGACATAGAGCATTCTGTAATGCTGTCAATGTCAGATGCGATTACTTGTAAATCTGGTATCGCAATTGTAGAGGATAACACGCTGTCAATGTCAAACGCGATTACTCGTAAATCTGGTATTACAATACGATTACTCGTAAATCTGGTATCGCAATTGCAGAGGATAACACGCTTAAGAAGATGCAAGGAGCGGGGTAATAAACTTCCCATTTAAATTTGAAAAAAATTAAGCCAGTGGTTTTCAAGATATTGCACGGAAACCAAGTTATTTGTATCAGCCAATCAAAAACAATTATTAAATATGCGCGGATTTTAGCGAAAGTCGAACTTGAGCGGGGTATTAAGGTAATAAACTTCCCATTTAAATTTGAAAAAAATTAAGCCAGTGGTTTTCAAGATATTGCACGGAAACCAAGTTATTTGTATGAGCCAATCAAAAGCCTGTACAATAATTAAATATGCGCGGATTTTAGCGAAAGTCGAACTTGAGCGGGGTATTAAGGTATTAAACTTCCCATTTAAATTTGAAAAAAATTAAGCCAGTGGTTTTCAAGATATTGCACGGAAACCAATCCGGACGCCGACGCCGACGCCAGACTACGCCGTCAAAGTGATCCCTAAGTGCCCCCTTTCAGGCGACACAAAAAACTACTTTGTTTCAAAAGGTATGCTTTTTGGGTTCATGTTGTTGTCTGATTAACGACTATTATCCATGTATTTAGAATGGTAGTGTGGCTGATTAACGGATATGCCAACTTTTCATACTATTAGATCATACTGAGTAATAAAATATCCATGAGAGCAAAATGTAAGCGACCCCCCCCCCACACACACACGCACATCCTCCCTCACTCTCCCACCCACCCACACATTACAGACTGAAATTCAAAAATAACTCCATAGGTTATAAACCGTTAAACCAACACGATGACCAAGCCAAAGGACGACATGCAGGACTTTACTAGTCAATCAATCCACTTTAAATTTACTTTTTTTACTGATTAAGATAATTTAATAATCAGGAACAAGAATATGAATTGTTAATAAATGCTGCTGCTATTTAATCATTTGTGGACAATTGAGATGACGCAGAAATATCCGAAAGAATATCTTTAAGTTCTGCGAAAAGTTCCACCAAGGCTGGTTTCGCCTCTCGAAATGCTTTCAGCAGCCGTCGCCAAAGATCATTCACCATGTCGTTGTTAAAATATTCTATCTCTTCTATCAAAAGCCTACACTTGTCCCTCAGCTGAATTTTAGTCAAGATCTCAGGTAGCTCCGCCTTTTCCCTGTCCGTGTCCAATACAAATACGTGTTTGTATTCTCGTGAATGGTTCCTGGATACCAATGCTTTACAGAAAAAAATTACACACATGCAATCAGTTCAGGAAGCAGACGAAAGAATCGCATGGAGACATTGAAAGGCGTGACAGATTGATTAAATTCGTAGCCTATGTTCACAAACCGATATGAATGCGTAAGAATCTTGGTGCTTTCCTCCATCAAAGGTTCTTGATGAGGAAGGTTGAAATGTTGAAGTGGAAATTGGGGCATTAACCGTAACTACTATCTCATAGATTTGGTATGGTTCTAATGCGCTTTACAACAGAAATATACATTCAGGGATTTCCTGAAGAGGCCGGCAATCTGGTTCCATTAAACAAACAATCCTGAGTACGCTTATTTATATATCAAGTTCAATATAAACCATCATGCAATCAGTCCATCTAATCTGACCATGTTTAACCAAAGGGAGACATAATCATTTGGGTACATAAAGCAATTGGCCAGGTGTGTTATGCGACCAAAGGGAGTGAGCGTGTGCACGCGCGTGTGTGTGCGTGCATGCGGGTGTGCGTGTGTGTGTGGGGGGGGGGGGGGCAGGTGAATGTTGCCCACTGAATGTTTTTTTTAAAGAAAAATACACACCGAAATATATTTTTGTTTTCGTAGTCAGGTGCTAGTTTTTCGCCACCAATGGTTTGACTTGGGTCCGTTTCAGATAAATACTTCTGTAATATTCCTTGCCAAGCTTTGACTTCTGTGGACAAGAACTCGGCGGATACGGTACTGAAATCATCCTCAGGTTTGCAACCAAGTACATCTAAAAGTTCAGACATCCCCTGGAAAGAAAACAAAGATAATTTATTGTTTAAAGAAGTTACAGCCAATCAGTCTGATGTGACTATTAAAAATGGCATGACAATCTGAAAGAGTCAATCGGTGAATTTTGTTTTCTTTCTCTCTTAAAGGCAAAAGAATTATTTGAACAGACGAATGGTAGCGTTTTCGTTGAGGTCAGCTGGGACAACAGAACATGTACGTTTCGGAGAAACCTACTCAACACCAGAGGTACATGTAAGCTTCATAAGGCAATGTACAGCTGATGAAGTATATTTTACAAGATGTTTAACCTGATTGCGAAATGTTAAATACATCAGTATTATGCAACTACTATGCCCACTTCAAAGAACCTACTAAGACAATTTTCTATTTAATATTTAGGCTACCAGAGGAAAGCCAGTTGACCCCGTACCGGTATGTTCTAATTTTAACTATCTTCAATATTTAACCTATGTCTTTATCTCTGTACATCAATCATTAACGCGATTATGTTCTTGATGTGTTTTTATTTTGTAGAGCACTTCACGACCTCACTCTACCGGGTAGACATCTGTGGAACTCCAAAGATATGCTTCTCCTCAGCCAGATTTATCACCGGAAAAAAATGTTTCAAGTCCCTTTTTAGTCTTACCTCCAGTCTCTGACCCAAATTGCTGTAGAATATGTGGAATCCTCCACAATAGTGAAGAGGATCCATCAATGGCAATTTGGGTAGGATGCGAAGGAACGACCGAGGTGGAGGGAACTGAAAGCCCATGTAATTTTTGGGCGCACGGCCAATGTTTGGGATTCGTTGGACCAAAGTCGGCGTTCAACCGATTAAATTTTTTGTGCAAATTCCACAGAAAACCAATGGAAATAAATAAAAAATGATATCCCACCAATAATCTGGATTTCCTTTTACTTTCACAATATTTTAATATTTATTGCGTGTATAAACCTATACATGGGTACATATACATGGGTTTATACTTTGAGGAAATGGTGGTTTAATACTGTAACAACCTATTTCTCATTTTGATTATCTTAGTCCTGCAGTTAAGGTACAAAATAAAATTTAGTCAAAAACAACATACCTTGTGTAACATATCAACAGAGCGACAGCACCGTATCCACCTTGCTTCTGTTGGCCTACCAGGGGGGAGCAGCCTCTTACACCTCCGGTTGATAGCCTCCAAAACAAAATCGCCGCCTTCAGCTCGACTTGGAAGGCCAGACATCGATACACTATCATTCTCATTTAAAAATTTGGTTAATTCCTCAGGACATTGCATCCTCATAAGACAATCATTCATTAATATCCGCTGGTACACCTTTTTCCCAACTCCAAAAAATAGGGGGTAACATTTTTGTCTAGCCGCAAGGGTTACCTCACTGTTCTTGCGGCGCACTCCTGATCTATAGATATAGATACTTAGCAAATAAGTAAGACAAAATTTCGACAAAAAGAAATTCTTTGGTCTGTGTGGTTGGAAATCCATACAAGAAAACCAGAGCTTGTTGGGTTGGGCTCCACTTCTCTATATTCTGTGAGCAGTTGGTCAGTAGTGCCAAACAACCCTGCAAGTATCAATTGCCATGCTTTGTGGTGTTTTTTTCCCAACTTGCAAGACTTTAGGGCGTTGGCACTTTGATATCCCATTTTCATAGCGATATGTTTAAACATGACATCCCACCCGGGGAGAAGTGCAGCCTTTACCATGTTCATTTCAATGTGTCCTTGTCCTAACTCTAAAAGAATGTTCTTGAATTGTTTGCACTCCTCCCCAAGTTGTAGGTTGTGGTGTCGGATGCCATGCTCTGTAAAATCTACTATTCCAGTGGTGATTGTAGCTGGGCAATGCGGACATTTGAATGTATTGTTAATTACTTTTATTGCAAGGTCGTATGGGAGCCCATCGCAGCCTACAACTGTCCATTCTCTTTTTGAACCAACCCCGGTTTCTTTCGATATGTGAGGTAGTGCCTCTGAAACACTATCTAAGGAACATGGGTTTCCAATATAAGGTTCACCAGTGGTTATTACTGATTTTCGGTTTGGATTATTAGCTGGCACCGAATCATACGGGTCTGCTTTTCTTTTAAAGGCACTCGTGCTCTCCTCATTTGATTTCAACTGATTGAGTCGATTTTCAATAAATCTTAGTCTGTAAGTGTGAAATACTGTTTTAAGGTTTCCTTCCCACTGGTCAAGTTTCATAAGAATTGTATCCTGTATAGATGATAAATCTGTCTTTAACCAGTTGGCAGAGGAAAATATGGCACAAGATTGTACTTTGATTATCGTGGGGCACAAAATGTGAATGTTTGTGATGACACTAACCCTTGTTGAAAAGTCTGCTCTTAATCTCCAGTTTTTTTCAACAACTTGATTATTATCAAGAAATGTTATAATATCCCCACTTGGACAAATAGCCTGGATGTTGCCTTTTTCCTCCAACCACCTGTGGACTGTGGTGTAAGACCCATATGGTCCCGTGGCACTGTTAATAGAGCACAATGATTTATTTACTGCCGCTATGGAAAAAAAATCATGAAGTTTATAAAAAAAACTGAAAGGACCAATGTACGAGGTATTCGACAAATGGCACATATGCTCTGCCACCGTGACCACCTCAATGTTTTCTCTATTCATTGAGCTTTCCTCCGTTCTTATTCCGCCGATGGCCCTTATCAGTGTTATAACATCGGATGGAACACTATCCAACCACTGGGACACAGAGTTACATACACCTTCCCTGTAAGTTGAGGAAGATGACGAAGAAAAAGCAGAAAGTTTCCTTTGAATATTTTCTCCCCATGCATTTAAAATTTCCTGCAAGTCATTGTCATCAATTTCTCCAGATTTTATTTTGATGACAAATTCTGATACGGTGAAACTTTCCTCTGCCTCTTCTTGATCCCCAGTTAAGGTTTCGCCAAGTAGCGACCGTATAACGTCGGTACATCCCTCACACAGAAATGTGGATTTATGATGTATGAGTTTATTTTTTAATCCATAGTCAATCACTGCTCGTGGGTAACGTCTCGATGAAATACGATAAACAGTGCTCAATTTTTCACCATTAAATTTGCTGTGCTGTTTACAGCTGCACTTTCCCATTTTTCTAAAACCAAAGAAATAACTATTAAGACAAGATAACAGCTTTTGGGCATTCTTAACATATCGGAAAAGAAGTCGCAGAATACATTTGGTTTGTGTTTAAGTGAAGAGAATGCGATGGCCGGTAGATATCAATAGGTAAAACTATGCAGATGATTGCTTGATTGTTTGGTGTTTTACTCCGCGCTCAAGATTATTTCACCTGTATGGCGGCGTTGCCAGTTTTATTGTGGGAGGAAACCCACGACCTTCCGTTGGTAACTGACAACCATCTCACATAGGCCGTTCGAGTGAAAACCCGGTCAGAAATTTTTTTAACTTTTTTTTGGGACTGAGTGACATTCGAACCCGCGAACCATTGTTGGCAGGCTGTTCGGATTGAGCCTCCAACTCTCTACCTAATGAGCCAAGGTGGCCCCTAGAGTAGGCTTTATCCACAGTAAATATGATTCCTATTCGTTTACAGTTTGTCTCTGACGGAATTTACAGTCGCTGACTGATTTTAATTGAGAGTTAGGCCTCTATGTACATGTAAACGGATAAAGAAAAACAACAGAAATGTATACATGTATAGAACATGTGCCACTTCCAGATATGAAAAAATTAGTTGCACTGATTACTTTAACAGCATACACAAGTAGTGTTAACCTGAAAAACGTGTGTTTCGTATTGACTCAATATTTCGGTATTTGTTATACCAATGTGCTGGTGATATAATAAAATCAGAAATATTGAGCCTCTTGGCGTAAGTTTGACAAACTCCTTCTTCGTGGTCTATAATATCGGAATGCAGTGGTAAATATTTTATTCTTTGCTTATTTGTTGTGAAATTTGCGCCGCCGATTTTTTCGGCGGGTCTCCTTAACAAATATCACTTTTTACTATGGAAGTGATCTTGGCTATGACGAACACGGAAAAAAACAAATTCGGCAGAGCCAAGATTTCTCGGCTAGGTGTAAACCGACATAAAATTGTCTGCCGATATTCTTTCAATAATGTTTGAAAGGCTTTCTCTTTGGGGGAAGAAAGGAACTATATGACCTGAATGGAGATTGAATGATGTATCACCAACACCATTTACTTACTTACAGAATGGCGTTTCATGAGTGAGTGTAGTGAGGGGGGGGGGGGGGGGGGGGCTGACATGGAGCCATGCCTGGAAAAAACCTTCGACGTGTAAGTAATTTCGGACTGTCTGCTATCAAGTAACCATTTCACTCAGCAAATAATTAACAACCGGCATAATATTACGAATACCTTCTTGATAACGAAGGTATGCATGTGTACCCCTCTAATCCAAATGCATTGGTTAACTTACCAGTAACGGCTCGGTCACTCATCGTGTTTTTTATCTGAGCTAAAATTTCACAGCCCGCCGAACTCTTTTCTTCTGCATTGTTCAAATCGTCGACAATTTGATTAAAAATTGCCAAGTTTGTTTAGGAAGATTTATCAGGGATTTCACGCAGGACTAAAATTTTCTTCTCCTTTGTTTCTGAAACACAATAAGGATTTTCCATGTTACTTTTTTGTGAAATGGTTTAACATTTTTGTCATGCGGATGAAAGTATATTCTGAAGAGAGACGTCGATAAAACCGGATAAAATTGTCCCCCCCAACATAAGTCAAGATTTTATCTTGTAATTTTCCAATGTAATACAAAAAAAAGGTTATTACCAGTGCTTAATGCATACGTCTCGTACTGTCTTCCCTTCTTAATGGTTTCGTCGGTATATAAGGTTAAATTTTCTTTAGAGGATAGGGTTTCGCATAGATTAACATGTACCATGGGCAGGCGTAACTTGCAGGTGTTTTCGACAGTTGATTTGCATGGAAGCCTCTCACTTTCGATCTGGGCCATGTTCAGGACAGCGGCTATAACTGGCCCAACATGAGTGTACCCACCGTTATGTTTTACAAGAGTCAGAATACATAAAACTGCCTCCTTCGTATACTGCCCTCCTGACATTAAGTTAATAACTCTTCTCGTAGACTCGCCCTGCTCGTATTGCTGTATACTTTTTTCATATGCATGACACTGATGGCAATCGTCCTGTATTAATACCTGAACTGTTTTTTTTTATTGGAGTGAAGATTGTCAATTTGCTTCTATCGCAATTTGCTCTTCCTCAGTAAACGAGCCTGGACGTATGCTTTACGTTTGAGTTCTCTACTCTGCTGTTTCGTAAGTTTCTTCAGGGAAAGAAAAAGTCTGTTTTTTCTGCATTCTCGTACCAGATAGTTTTTTTTTCTCTCTTTTCAAGGAGTGTAGTTCCACCTCGATAGACTCTTTGCATTTTTGCAAAAGTTGTAGTTCCTTTAGCATTTCTCTTCCTTTGTCTCCACATGTTAAGGGCAATGTCGGGGCAAGTTTTATTTGTTGGAACTGGTGGGGGGAATTGAAAATATTTCGTCCAAGAATAATTTTATGTCTTCTTCAACCTCTGGTGTGCGCCGCTTTTTGAGCAAAGCCAATCTTTCTTTTTGCAATCTTTCAGCGATTGTTTGAAATTGTTTATTCGTCATTGTCTCTGGGAAACTCTCACCCAGCCATGTACGGACATTGTAGTCCATTTTAGGTGCATTTTTAACAGTTCGCACACAGTGTGTAACACATGGGGACATGGATTTATACCTTTAACCAGAAGATCTGGATTCAACCCAGCTTTAGATAGAAAGGGCCATTGCCCGTGAGAATGACTTGTTTCTAAAAAAGGCAAAAAAAAAAAAAAAAAATAGCAAAATAACCAATTTGATAAATCAATTGGCCTACATATGTGCATATCTTCCTCCGAAAATACCCTATCCGCAGCTAAATTGTTATCACTGGATATGACAAACCAAGATATCCGCTTTGCCAGCTTGTTTTACTTTTAAAAAAGTAGAGGTTGATATAAGTGTTTGCTATTTCTTAGTTATGTCGAATTGACATATATTTGTCAACAAAAGGTAGGCCTATGGGGTTGAAATTGAAGTCCCAGCGAAATGACGTACTTGGTTAGAGTTTTAGAGACGACCCCTCATGTTAATCACGTGACATACAGATATAAAACGGAAATGGAAGTTTAACTATAAATTTTCATTGTTTCTACCGTTATTCTATCGTCTGTGCAAGCGGCTGGATACGGCATGAAGAAATTCATTCTTACCCTCACATAACTTGATCCATAGCGATTGGAATTTCTAAACGTTTGAGATTCAACGTCAATACAAATCGGGTTTGACTCAAAGACAAGTGTTGTTGTTGTACCACGTTTGCTTTCTCGTGTAAAGGTATGCTCGATTTTATTTCGCAAATGCATTTTTATTCAATGATAATCGAAAATGAGGTTATAAAAAAAAAACGGAAATGCCACCTGTCATATCATATGTGCTAAAACATGCGCCTACAGACATTGGAATGCCTACCTATAGCCCTAGATCACTAGTATTATTAGACTGGTCAATCGGCGTTATTATGTCAACACATGTCTCCAGCTGGGCACTTACACTTGAAAAGCCCACAGTTTACACAGAGCTTTTCCATTCAATTTTCACACTGATCAGGTAGTTGGGGATCACATACACATATACATCACCGCAACCGTCACACATAAGTAGGTCGTACATGTTCGGACAAAACAGCAGCTTCTTTTACAAAGGAAATATTTATAATTTTTGTAAACGTGACGAGCACACCTTTAGTTGTTTATCATGGATAAACTTGAAACTAGAAAAACGCATAGCGTAGGGACTTCAGATTGGGTGTAAATTTAACGTTCACATATCGTGTACCGTCAACTACATTGGTGCTCTTGTAAAATCGACGTTTAATTCCCGATAACAACTCAAGATCTAAGGCGTCTAACTTGTCTTTTATATCTTCATGTCGAATGAAGTAGGTTAAAAATGACACAACCGGAGTTTTAGAACAGACTGGTCTAGTTCGATATACAACCCCCTCTACATGTACATATAATCCATCTAACAGCAGATGAAACGACTCGTTATCATCCAGGGGCCTCCGTGGCTCAGTAGGTGGAGCGTTCGACGCTCAATCCGAACAGCCCTCCACCAATGGGTCGCGGGTTCAAATCCCACTCAGTCCAAAAATTGGAAAATTTTCTGACTGGGTTTTCACTCAAACGACCTATGTGGGATGGTTGCCAGTTACCAGCGGAAGGTCGTGGGTTTCCTCCGGGCACAGCCTGGTTTCCTCGCACAATAAAACTGGCAACGCCGCCAGACAAGTGAAATAATCTTGAGCGCGGCGTAAAACACCAAACAATCATTCAATCCACTGAAACAATCTCATCAGGTGTTACATTCTTTATATCTCCGAGTTCTGTTATGCGGATAAATCGGTCACGTGATACACATATCTCCACTGAAAAATGTCTTTCGATTTAGAGTTCCCCGTGTTCGGCGTATGATGAATGCATAATTGACCTCGGCCATAAGGATAAGTCTTTCAAGTTGCGTTTACCCCCCCCCCCCCCCCGTGCTGAGGGACTATGCCCCACATTAGGCATAACTAACTATACCGATCAAGGGGGTCACATGGGTAAAATGATGAAGTGAAGACGTGTTGACAGTAGCTCCGCCCGATTCGACTAGTTTGAACAGTTATAGAATATCGACGCAATGAACTAACATAATTCTACATTTGGGAAGGCCTTTGAAAGAAAGCCTTTGGAAAATTTTGATTTTATTCCAGCTTGAGCTACATTGTATTGTTATTGGTGCCTAGCGATACCAAGTTAGGCTTGACGCTTAAGCATTGCCATTGGTGCCGAGCGACACCAATTTTTTTCACTCCGTTGTTTTCATTGCGTCTAGCTAGTCGACTGTGAGGGCGTTTCACTTGGTTTAAACAGCTGGGCTAGCAAGTCGTTGGTTGTAACAACCATTATTTCATAGCTTCCTACAACAAAGAACATATACACTTTTGCAAACAACATTCAGACAAGGGTACATGTAATTTGGGGGATTGCAGATTATTTCTCATGTTAATTAGTTTTCTTTCTGGGAACTAGTCTGCAACAAGTCGCGTTCAGACAGATTTCCATTTGTATTTTTTTTATTTGTTATTTTCCATCCCTCTTGTAAGGGCTTGGGTACGAAATCACCCATTTCCCGAGCACTAACAGGGCTGTAATAACATTCCATGTCTATCTGCGCTTAGGTTTTAAACATAGTCGTACGGTATGGAACCTACACATATGACTGGCGAAAAGAGGGGTAAGACTAGATCTGAAATTAAACCTAGAACAAGGGAAAAAACAACGTCAAATAGCAAATCCCAAGACCGGCAAACAAAAGTCTCTATGCTATGATGTAATCAGTAGATGGCGTTCAAACAGATAAATTAAGCCCAAGTTAGTTTGGTCAAGCTCTATACTCTGCTTTAGGAAACGTAAAGGGAGTCAAAAAATCTAAGTCACAAGAGTTGATCATAACATGTAACACTCAAGGTCAAATAAAACAATTACTCAAGGTTAACATTATCATGGGAGTCCATGTTGCATGTAAAGTTGAAACAAAAATCCCCAGGAGTGTGCCCAAAACGTTGGCTGGTGCGGTTGGGGGCCATTATGAAAGAAGCAAAGTGTTTTGCTCTCTCCCTTGCACCAGCAGATAAACGATAAAATTACGTTTCAACAAAACGCAATGCAAATAAAGCGTACTGTAGACAAAAACGAAAACCGATAGCATGAAATACTCATGCACGTAAGAAGCGTCCAACCGAGTCAGCTAAAATTCCACCTTGCAGTTAGAACGAACAAAAGCGTACTGAATGCTACCACGGACTATGCGTTATCTCACGTGATTTTGGAGTGACTCCTTAATGAATTAGTAGAATCTTTAATCCCCTGCATCTAAATCCTCTTGTAACTGATACGTGTACACCGTTTCGGGTTCATCTCTGTGTACAACGTTGAACCAGGCTGGAAATAACAGGCACCGGAGAAATTACTTTGCCCCGGTACTCCGTCAGTGTTCTATTCACATCAAAGGTATGAAGGATTTGCTTTCCTGTTAAAATGTGAATTTCTATTTCTGAACATCCATCTCCTTGTGTTTCACCAGCTTCTTCTATACCTGCTTTAAAGTTGGCGACCAGTTCATCCAGAAGTAAAGGTTTTCCTTTTTCAGAAAACTGGAAAAGCTTTTTATTTGTTACTGCAACCTTTTCTTTGGTTTTTGAATATAAGGACCGTTTACCTGACACATCCTTCACTGTTTGCCAGAGACCGTGCTGGACAAATGCATTGGTTTGTTCTTTTTTTCTCTTTAAAACTAACTGGCGCTCTCTTTCCAAAGCTTTCGCTTTAGTTTTTTTTATAACACTTTGTTTTCTCTTTAAAAATCTTGTAATATGGACTTTTTACAAATGTTTTCTTTTTCTGTTTCCTCCATGCCTTCTAGCCATTCCCCAACTTTATTAAAATGAAATAAAATAGAGCTTTCATGAGTGTATTACACTTAAAGTTGTTGCTGAAGGTTTTCGTTTCATATCATGGTCCAAACGCATTCTGAGTTTGATTCAATATTTTCACCACCTGGAAGTTGGTCTTGCAATAGTCGCTTTAAAAGTATGGAAATATCTGGAATTAAAATGGTTCAAAGTTTTTCCGTTAAAACATCTGTATCCGATGAGGTGATTAAAGATTTAAAACTTTCACTTCCATCATCTGTTTCGCTCCCAGGAACTAAAGTAACCGAATCTGCTAAAATGGCATGGACGTCAACTCCAACCAAATTTTTAACTAACGTTGAATACACAGAGTTCATGTCTTGGATGTTCCCTTCTTGTTCGATTTTTCGCCATAGTTGCTTTGTCAAAAATTTGTCGATTAGTCCTGAGGCGCGACAACCACTTTTTACAAAATCCGATGATAAACCATTTTTGATCGATGTAATTAAAAGGTTGGGTGTACCATCAAAATCCTCGATGAATGATTTCAGATGAGGATAAAGATTGTATAAAATTGCGGCATTCCGAAATAAAACATAAAAACGATTGCCACGAAAAGGAGCGATGGCCACATTAATCCCCCTACCAGCCAAAAATGAGGAAAACTTATCGTACACGCCACTTTTTTCATCTCCTCTTCGGCTAAGAGCTTTACATGCCGCTCGCACAAAAGGTATCACGCTCCCTTCTTTTGGTCTAGATAAATCCTTCTTAAACTCAGTATCTTCAATTGATTTCAGCGATCCGGCAACCTTGTCCACACAGTTAACTAACAGATGCAATCCACAAAAAAAGTTGTGGATCACCGAAATATCATGTTGAACGTCTTCACTCATTTCATTCCAAAGAGGAAGAATGGAATGATTTGAAGTCTATTATCTTTTAGCATAGACTCAAAACATTTTTCTGCCGGAGCTCTATCACTCATGGTATTTTTAATTTTGCTTACAATGGTTTTACCAGCATTATCGTCTCCTATTTTGTCCAATGCATCCATACATGTTTGAGCGGATTTATCGATTAATTCTGTTATTCCAAAAAGTTGTTTTTTTTCTCCTTGGTCGTAATAATGAATGTCTCATTGTTTTCCGTATGTATATAATGTCGTGTCACTTTCTTCCGGCAAGGTTTCTGATATGGTTAAGTTAATTAGAGGTTTCCTTCACAATGCCATCCTCTCCACAGTTGAACGGCTGGGTAATGCTTTGGGTGTTACATTGACAAGCTTTAAAACGTTTTGTATGGTGAGTGAAATGAGATGATTTGCAATGTTAAGATTTAAAAGAGATAAATGATATCACAGTATTGGTTTTGCTGACCGTCTCTAGAGATTGTTCAAGATCCGTTTCGTAAACTTCACATTTAGCACATGGAAAAGAAACACTAGGCCTAGTTCCGTTTGACGCTGATCGTTGTTTAAGCTTCTTGGATTTTTTCGTGTGATTTTGTTTCATTGTTTCTTTCCTCTCGAAGTTCCCTTACTCTCGCAGAAATCATTTTACGTTTAAAAACATGAAGTTCAGATGAGGCGATTGAAAATGGAGGTAAAATAGTGTCGGAAGTTAAAATAGATGGGGCGATTGAAGATGGAGGGGAAATAGTGTCAGAAGTTAAAATAGATGAGGCGATTGAAGATGGAGGTGAAATAGTGTCAGAAGTTAAAATAGATGAGGCGATTGAAGATGGAGGTAAAATAGTGTCGGAAGTTAAAATAGATGAGGCGATTAAAAAATAGAGGTCAAATAGTGTCGGAAGTGATGTCTTGGATGTCACGTTTACTGATGGAGCTTCAATGCTGTTTGACGTTAAATCATTGGATGGAGCATTTGAAGAGGATGGTTGCTCAAATGTCGTTTTTGTGGATTGGGGAATTGGTGGCAATGTAAATAAATGCTTCTTTCTCAAATTTCAGTAAGGCAGTTCTATTTTTATTGTTTTTTGTTCTTAAATATCTTACTCGTTTGTCATATTTTCTTGATATAATATCGAATCCTTGCTGTTGGAGATGGATTTGGAAACCTTTCGCCCATCCAGACTTTTAGCCAGGATGTTAAAAGAGGCCAGGGTGGGCGACGTTTTAATGCCGCTAGAACACATCCGTTTGTGAGCACGTTCTCAAGGATGGTTGACTGAATCCTGTTAATCCGGCTATGCCGCCGAGATCGATGCCAGCTGCCTGGCAGTAACCGTTCAAGTAATCTGCAAAGGAAGAATTACAAGATGCAGTTTAAACAATTGGTCAAATGCTACGGGCTGCCGTTTATGACAATATTGTATACATGTTAGAAATAACTTTTCTCCTGATATATATATTTTAAGGCTTGAAATATAGTTTATTCTTTTTTTCTCTCTGAAATTGACCACTTTTATTCAGACAAAGATTATATATTATTATGAATAAAATTATTGAATATAAAAAGTCCGTATCGTTTATAAAAATAAATAAAGGTTCTATAAATATAAAACTCTTTTTTTTATTATAGAGAAATACGTTTAAAGGAAGTGAAGATACGCAAGGCACAATTTATATGTCAAGTTTCCCTAAAGATCTAAAGTTTCATATTCTACCGGCCGTACTGTAATACATTGTTTCTAAATATTAATTGTATCGCGATTAAGCCAACTATAATATATGTGGTATTAACTGCATTTTTTGCACAGATGTAGTTGTTCTGGTCCGGAAGTAATATCCGATTGGACTTCTCGAGACCGAGACAGCGTGAAACGTCTCCCTTTATACCAATTATGAAGCTTCCGACAAAAAAATATATAAAAAGCCCTGTTTGAGCCCAAGGCTCTTGTAACTTCGAGACTGAGACAGCGTGAAACGTCTCCCTTTAAACCAATTATTCGCGACATTGAGACAGAAATATCTGAAATAAAAGCTAAAACTAGGAAATTGAATATCTATTTAGTTACATTTTTCAATCATAATTTGTATTAAACATGTTTAGTACTGTCTCTGATATTTTCAGTTTTGCGACATACTATATATATTATTTATATAATGTCACGTCAATTGTACAAGATTAGGTCTGTCCACTTGAACATATCAGTTATGGCGCTGGTCAGTAAATCAATATCGCCCTCGATGTTCAAAGTATAATTGGTGTCAGTCGCGAAGATAACTTACAGATTGCGGTAAGTTTGCGTGCTAGCGCCAAATGACATTCTATTTGTCAATAAGCCAGTTGTGGTTTTGTTGATCAATCAATCTCTATACGGGAATTATTGCGCAAAAGTTCTCTTATGGTCTTAAACTAATGGGCGATTGATTGAGACCCTGTCTGCTATTTCTTTTCCTAAAATATTGGGCGCATTTGTATCCTCGATGGTGAAAATATCCGTCTATCATGTTACTTACCAAGATTCTATCAATAAAATGCACATCTTTTATTAACATCCTATGTTTTTGTCCTTTCCTTGATAAGGGTTTGTGTCTGTGTGGTCGAAGACCAAACATAGACCTTGATCAACACTATTGTTATCTTGAATTTAAAGTTGATACCTTTAGAACAATTTTGAAAAACTTAAGTTTTAAATTTTTAAATAAAATTCAATATGGCGGCTAAACGGTTGATCCAATCAGAAATTAACAAGCGGTTCAAAGATGAAGAAAGATGTCTATCTAAATTTAAAAAGCCGATTGCTTTACTAGAAAAATTAGCTGAGATATGACTCATTAAAGTTTTCAAAAATTCAAAATGGCGTCCTGGTCACGTGACTTGTTGCACGTTCATAAAACTTTGGAATTTTATAGATCTATAATAGGTCTACAAGCATAAGAATTTTCGTCAAGTTCCAATAAATGGTTTTTAAAATATTGCATTTTGTTGGAAAGTTAAAAACATCATAACTTTGACGAATAAAAGTCTGCTATGAATTTTCGCGGAGATTCTTGATTTGGAAAACTTAGTAGTCCCCCGACTTCTACTAAGTGTATGTGAAATTTGAGCTAAATCGGATGAACGGTTTCAGAGAAGAAAATTTTTGGGCAAATACGCCTTTTTCAAAATGGCGGACAAGCGGCGTAGCGTAGCGTCAATTCAGAAAAAATGGACCTAGATAATTTGTTTAAGACTATGTATGTGAAAGATGAGAGTCATGCCTAGAAAACTGTTTGAGTTATATCACCTACAAAAACCGTGGAAAACAAATAAGAATAATAATAATAATACGGAAAAAGCAGAACGATTTCAAAAGGTATCCCCTCCAAGTAGGGGATCCCTAAATATAAAACACTGTTTGAGCCCAAGGCTCTTGTAACTTTCCCGTTGATACGTCTTCGTTCTGTATTAAACTTTCCCCTAATCAGAAACTGATTCCACTGTTATTTTCCGAACCATGCAGGAGAGCAATAATAAATTAAAACGTTCTAATTAGGCCCTATTGGGTCTTCCTAGTTTTTCGGAGGCCTTCACAGCTAGGCGACAAGTTCATGCCGAAAATAATTGAAAAGAAAAAACAAAACAATTTTAGGAATAATTTAGACTTTTTTAGCCTAAGAAATATATATAACGTAAGAAAATTTATTTCTAGCATGTATACAATATTGTCATAAACGGCAGCTCATAGAATGCATAATCGAACTCGACCATGGGGATAAATCTTTCAAGTAGCTTAAGCATTGTCATTGGCGCCGAGCGACACAAAGCTAGACGTGAAGCTTACGCGCTGGTATTGGAGCCAAGCGACACCAATTTTTTACTCTTTTGTTTTCATTGCGTATAGCTAGTCTTACTGTGAGGGCTTTTCATTTGGTTCAAACAACTGGACTAGCAAGGCGTTGGTTGTAACAACCCTTATTTCTCCTATAAAAAAGAACATGGACACTTTTGCAAACAACATTCAGACAAGGGTACATGTAATTTGAGGGATTACAGACTATTTCTTGTGTTAATTAGTTTTCTTTCTGGGAACTAGTCTGCAACAAGTCGCGTTCAGACAGATTTGTATTTATTGATTTCATTTGTTATTTTCCATCCCACGTGTAATAGCTTGGCTAGTGGGGTTTCGAAATCTCTCTTTCCCCACGATTTGAGCACTAAAAGTGCTGTAATAACATTTCCTGTCTACCTGCACTCACGTTTTAATCATAGTCGAAGTTAGAGCCGGAGAATATAGAAGTCAGTATGGAACCTACACATATAGTGATTGGCGGAAAGAGGGGTAAGACTAAAACTGAAAGTAGATGTAGAACAAGGGAAAAAAACAAAGTCAAATAGCAACTACCAAGACCGGCAAACAAAAGTCTCAATGTAGATGGCGTTGAAATAGATAAATTAAGCCCAAGTCAGTTTGACCAAGCTCTATTCTCTGCTGTAGGAAACGTAAAGGTGGTCATAACATGTAACAGTCAAGGTCAAGTAAAACAATTACTCAAGTTGAAACAAAACTAAGAGCAGAGGAGTTATTTATGGAATTGGGGAGAGTGTTATGGAACAGGAAATTTTAGTCAATAACTCAACATAATATACTGTCGTACGCCCATGACCAAGAATTCAAACACTTATCCCCTAAGCCCCCCCCCCCGTGTGGGTTCCGGGGGTTAAGAATAGGCCCACAGCTTCCCTTGGAGCTTGTTCGTAAAAGGCGACTAAACCTTGGGCTGCCTGTTGGCCGTGGGCAGACTACCTGTGTCGGGGGATGACGGGATCCTGGTGGCTGAGGGTTGAGGAGCTCGGCAATTAATGCTTCGAAAACCTAACACTCCACTTTGGCCCTGATTTCACCTAAACAGGAGGTCGGATTGGCCCGATCCGATCAATCGGCCGGTCACGTCGAGCCCTACAATGATCCAACTTAAACATTCCACGGTATTTGTAAACCTGGATATAAACAATATAAAACGTCCAAAATTTCATTTTCTACTGTTGGATTTGTCCACAGTAGACCCAATATAATTAAAGATCATCAGTTCTACCCACGGGGAGGTATCGCCCTTGTTGGTGCTCCGTGGCGGGTGGGAAACAGGAATGGTGAAACAAAACAAAACAATATATGGCTTCCACAAAAACGCCTAAAAAAAGGAAAGCGACTCCTAGTGAGTCAAATGAAATTAGTCTGTCCGATCGGTGGCCTAGATTCCTTGTGATATCTAGTACCACTGATCGACCAGTCACAAAAAGTAGATAGCTTTTTGCAGAAAAAGTCGATTGAGGCTTGTGCTGGTAAGTGCAAGTCTGCATCCAAATTGAGGAATGGAAGCATTCTAATCGAGTGCTTCCGGGAACAACAATCGTTAAATTTATTAAGCTTAAAAAAGATTGGGGATTTACCGATTGTTGTTTCCCCTCATAAGTCACTCAACAGCTGTAAAGGCATAATTCGTGACCGCGATCAAGATCTCGCTGAGATGTCCGAGGATCTTATCTGCTCGGAACTCAGCGACCAGGGGGTCACGAATGTTAAGCGCTTCTCCACCAAACGGGACGCTTATCTTTGACATTCAACTCATTGACCGTCCCCGACCACATTTTCATTGGCCTGTATAGGGTTAAAGTGGATGTATTTATCCCAAACCCTATACGGTGTTTCAACTGCCAGAAGTTCGGTCATGGAAGCGCTCAATGCCGCAACAAACAAGTTTGTTGCAGGTGTTCTGGGCAAAATCACGATGCTAATGATTGTAAATTAACACCAAAATGCTCCAACTGCGGTGCAGCTCACATGTCTTCTTCGAAAGACTGTCCTCTTTCTTCGAGAAAGAGAGATACAGAGGATCAAGTCGGAGAGGAATGTGAGCTACTTAGAGGCCCGCAAGTTGGTAGCTCCCATGCCCAGTTCACCTGGCCTGTCTTATGCCAATGTGGCAAAGAAAGTTTGCGTCTCAACATCTGTGCAAACTACACTTACTTGGCCCATTGGCAAGGATAGGCCTACACCTGTTGAGTTGACCCCACAACCAGCACAAGCTTCAACATCAACTCAAACTCAGACTTTTTCTGCAAAAACAGCTAATCCATCAAAAGTGCAAAGACCTGCAGGGCCTTCGGTTCGACCATCAAAGTCAACCGGGGATGCCCTAAAGGTCTTTCACTTTGAATCCAGTCTAAACCGTGGCCCTGCAGAGCGTCCCTCCAGGGCCACGAAATCAAACATACAGATCTCTGGGAGGACTGATCCTCCCAAACCCACCCCTGACTCTGAGGAGAGCATCTGGGGACCCTTGGTTCAGACCACTAATAGGTTTGAATCATTGGAGTCGCAGGACTCCAGTCCCCAGGAGTGTACCTCACAGAGAAAGGTACACACTCTCTCAGAGTCATCCGCGGAGGAAATGGAGACCTCCTCCCAGAGACCTAAAGTTGACCCACCCTCTCCAAAACCTGGAGGATCCCGGGACCGCTCACCGAAGCCGAAGAGACCCGGACCAAAATCCTCCAAGGCCCGGAAAAAGGGTGGGTCTTCAAAGGGTGACCATCGTTCCAGACCTGGCGATGGCTCACCTGCACGCCTCCCTCCTTAATGGATACCATCATCCAATGGAATTGTCGTGGTCTTAGGACAAATCATAATGAACTAACATTATTAATTCAACAGTTTAATGTTTCCGTCTGCAAGAGACACATCAGACAGACGGACAGCGATAGAGTAACCCTGAAAAACTACGTACTCTACAGCACCTTTGTTGGCGATTGTGAGCGAGCAACTGGTGGCTCCTCTATATTTGTCAACTCTGGTGTTGCACACAGTCCTGTGCCTCTGAACACAGATTTACAGGCTGTGGCTGTCCGTGTGTCTTTGGATAAAACAATAACCTTATGTTCCATATATATTCCACCTTCCTCTCAGTTAAATATAGAACAACTGAGAGGATTGGTGGCACAGCTTCCAGCCCCATACATGTTACTTGGGGATTTCAACGCTCACAGTCCATTGTGGGGCTGTGATAATAACGATCAAAAGGCTAAGGTTATTGAGAAGGTTCTCGACGAGGAAGGTCTGTGCATACTTAATGACGGCACAGACACTTTCCTACACTCTGGGAATGGTCGTTACTCCGCTATAGATCTGTCCATTACAGACCCTGCACTCCTCTCAGATTACACATGGAGGGTGCATGATGATCTTTGCGGTAGCGACCATTTCCCAGTCATCCTAGAACATCTGACTTCAAAGAGTGTAGAGAAAGTTCTTCGTTATAAATTCCAGAAAGCCGATTGGCCTCTCTTTTCGGCACTTTGTGAGGCTGAGCTCACTTCAGAGCTCAACGAAGGAGAGGATCCAATCGGGGAATTTACGAGAATCTTAACATCCATTGCAGACAGAACAATACCTAAGACTTCGACAAATCCCAATACACGTAGTAAACCATGGTATGACGGCGACTGCAAAGCCTCTATTCGATCTCGAAAGAAGGCTGAGCGTCGCTATAAACACCATGGTAGGAAGGAGAATTTGGACCAGTTCCGTATCGAGCGAGCAAAGTCTCGCCGATTACTTAAATCCAAGAGGCGCCTGTGCTGGCGTGATTTTGTATCCTCTGTTACCACCAAGACTCCCATGAGAAAAGTATGGAACATGATACAAAAATTAAAAAACAAAAATAATAAACCCAGAACCCACCACTTGAAGGGAGATGGTACAACTTTAACCTCTCCCAGAGATATTAGTAATAGTCTGGCCCGGAATTTCTCTCAGAAATCATCCTCTGAGAACTACACCACAGAATTCCAGAACATAAAGGCCCAGGAAGAGACGGTACCTCTTAACTTCTCTTCACAGAATCTGGAAGACTACAATCAACCTTTCTCCTTGGAGGAACTTAATGCCTCCTTGGAAAAGGCCAATGAGTCAGCCTGTGGTCCGGACCAGATCTATTACAAATTAATTAAACAACTTCCAAAAATATCTCTGAACGTCCTCTTGGATTTATTTAATCATATATGGTCAACTGGTTCATTTCCTCCTTCCTGGAGGGAGGCGTGCATTATCCCGGTCCCCAAACCCGGCAAGGATCATTCCGATCCATCGAATTACAGACCTATTGCTTTGACGAGCTGTGTCTGTAAGACGATGGAAAGGATGATCAATGACCGCCTTGTCTGGTATCTGGAGGAGAATAAGCTCCTCGCAAACATTCAGTGCGGATTCAGACAAGGTCGGTCAACTGCTGATCACTTGGTGCGGTTTGAGACCTTTATTAGAAATGCCTTTGTGCGTAAGGAACATGCCGTGTCGGTCTTCTTCGACTTGGAGAAGGCCTATGATACCACCTGGAAACACGGCATTCTTAAAGATCTTTTTGGTATGGGGCTCAAAGGGCGCCTGCCAAACTTTGTTGCAAACTTTTTACAAGATCGCTCGTTCAGGGTACGAGTGGGCTCCACATTATCGGATTCATTCGAACAAGAAATGGGAGTCCCACAGGGGAGCATCCTGTCCCCAACCCTGTTCAGCATCAAAATTAACAGTTTGGCTGGCGTCCTACATGACAATGTAGAGGGGTCCATGTATGTGGATGATCTTCTTGTGTGTTACAGTTCCAGAAACATGGCTACCATTGAGAGACAATTACAGGCGTCTCTCAATGAGATCGAGAAGTGGGCCAATGAGAATGGGTTTCGCTTCTCATCTACCAAGACCGTAGCCATGCACTTCTGTAACCTCAGGAAGCTCCACTTGGACCCCGACCTTAAGTTTTATGGTAAACCATTGAAGGTGGTCAAGGAGACTAAATTCCTTGGCCTCATCTATGACCATAAACTTAATTTTGTGCCCCATATCAAAATGTTAAAAGCCAAGTGCACAAAGGCATTAGACATAATAAAGGTCCTCTCCAGCACTGACTGGGGAGCGGACCGGGATATTTTGCTAAACCTTTACAGGTCTATGGTCCGGTCCATTTTGGACTACGGATCTTTTGTGTATGGTGGTGCCAGGAAAACATACATACAGATGCTTGATCCTGTGCACCACCAGGGACTCCGACTCTGCCTGGGGGCTTTCAGGACCTCTCCTGTCGAGAGTTTGTATGTGGAGGCAAACGAACCTTCACTCTCGAACAGGAGAATCAAACTAGGTCTCCAATATGCCACGAAACTGAAAGCCCATCCCACGAACCCTGCCCACGACTGTGTTTTCCAACCGTTATTCGAGGACTTCTATGCAGCCTCCCCTAGGCGGATTCCATCGTTTGGTCTCCGCATAAGGCCCCATCTAGAGGCTGTGGGCATAGACTTGGAGGAGGTCGCAACAGTAAGACCTCCCCGTGCTCCACCTTGGCTGACAAGCAGGCCAAGGTTCATCTATGACATCCGCCAGCACGACAAGTCTACCACGAATCCTCTAATAATCCAACAACAATTTGCTGAGATTAAGAATAACTTTGCAGAACATAGCTTCCTTTACACAGATGGATCGAAGGATGACGGTCGGGTTGCTGCTGCGACAGTGTTTGGTCGTAATGTTGCTTCCCTCTGCCTTCCTTCATCCAGTTCAATTTTTTCTGCCGAGGCTCGAGCAATTCTTCTCGCCATGGACATGATCGCTACACATGACTTGGACAAGTCCGTCATCTGTAGCGATTCTTTGTCGAGCCTCTTGGCTATTGAACACAGGAAATTTAAAAACCCGCTAATTCGTAACATTCTAAACGTACATGATTTGTTAACATCTGCGGGTAAGGAAGTTGTGTTCTGCTGGGTGCCCAGTCATTGTGGCATCTATGGTAACACAGTCGCGGACAGTGAAGCCAAATCTGCTTTGACCAAACCAGTATCTTCGGTCGAAGTACCATATTCTGACTTCAGACCGAAGATAGTCAAATACATTAAACAGATTTGGCAAACTTCGTGGGATGAAGAGAAACGACAAAATAATAAACTGGCTCAAATCCAGGCAGAGATCGGTCTTGCCACTTTTCCTTCTTCTCTTTCTAGGAAAGAAAAGGTGGTTTTATCCAGATGTCGAATTGGCCATTCTTTTTTATCACACCGACATGTACTCACGGGGGATCCCCATCCGTGGTGCATCCCTTGTGATGGCCAATTCGACATCAAACATGTTCTTTTAGAGTGTGTGGAGTTTGCCATGGTGAGAAATCGCCTGTTCAAGGCAAACTCCATGAATGAGCTTTTCACCAAGGTGAAAAGCCCTATTATTATAAAATTTTTAAAACAGATTGGTTTATACCATAAAATTTGAATTTTTATTGTAATATACATATTTTCATATACTATTTTTGGAGATCATTTTAAAATTGCATGTCCTTTTAACCTCCAAAATAGTGATTTACACTCTTTTTAACATATTTCATAAATTTATTTCCGTCCTTTTTATTTTATTGTAATTTTGATGTAAATGGGCCTGTCTGATTAAAACTTCTTTTCGCCGCCATATAAGTGAAATAATCTTGAGTGCGGCGTAAAACTCCAATCAATCAATCATCCAGTTCAATTTTTTCTGCCGAGGCTCGAGCAATTCTTCTCCCCATGGACATGATCGCTACACATGACCTGGACAAGTCCGTCATCTGTAGCGATTCTTTGTCGAGCCTCTTGGCTATTGAACACAGGAAATTTAAAAACCCGCTAATTCGTAACATTCTAAACGTACATGATTTGTTAACATCTGCGGGTAAGGAAGTTGTGTTCTGCTGGGTGCCCAGTCATTGTGGCATCTATGGTAACACAGTCGCGGACAGTGAAGCCAAATCTGCTTTGACCAAACCAGTATCTTCGGCCGAAGTACCATATTCTGACTTCAGACCGAAGATAGTCAAATACATCAAACAGATTTGGCAAACTTCGTGGGATGAAGAGAAACGACAAAATAATAAACTGGCTCAAATCCAGGCAGAGATCGGTCTTGCCACTTTTCCTTCTTCTCTTTCTAGGAAAGAAAAGGTGGTTTTATCCAGATGTCGAATTGGCCATTCTTTTTTATCACACCGACATGTACTCACGGGGGATCCTCATCTGTGGTGCATCCCTTGTGATGGCCAATTCGACATCAAACATGTTCTTTTAGAGTGTGTGGAGTTTGCCATGGTGAGAAATCGCCTGTTCAAGGCAAACTCCATGAATGAGCTTTTCACCAAGGTGAAAAGCCCTATTATTATAAAATTTTTAAAACAGAGTGGTTTATACCATAAAATTTGAATTTTTATTGTAATATACATATTTTCATATACTATTTTTGGAGATCATTTTAAAATTGCATGTCCTTTTAACCTCCAAAATAGTGATTTACACTCTTTTTAACATATTTCATAAATTTATTTCCGTCCTTTTTATTTTATTGTAATTTTGATATAAATGGGCCTGTCTGATTAAAACTTCTTTTCGCCGCCATATAAGTGAAATAATCTTGAGTGCGGCGTAAAACTCCAATCAATCAATCAACCTAAGCCCCCATACTCTGTTCACTCTGTTCAACACTCTCGGGGTTGTGTTTGATAAATATTTAACATGGTCAAAGCACATAGATATAATTTGAGGGCTGTGTCTGGTAGAACATGGGGCGCTGACAAATCCGGTCTATTACTGTTATATACAGCTTGTACTCAATTTATCTGTTAATAACTCTTCAATATCTGTATTTGATTCTATGGAAGCTAAGGAACAAAACCTTTTAATATAAGGGCTTACCATATTTTGAACAAGGTGGGTTATACTGCAAATCAATGACAATGTTAACTTCACAGGTTACACCATTTCCTTTGTGGCGGTTACTACCACCAGTTGTATATTATTAGTTATATGACGCCCTTGCGTGGGTATACGGGTAGATATTTGGTGTCTGACATTCGCCGAGGAAAAATATGTCAGACACCAAATATCTACCCGTATACCCACGCAAGGACGTCATATAACGAATTTATCACCATCCAGAGCAGCTTGTTTACTTAAAACTGAGTATAATTAGCTGTTCTTTATTCGATTAGATCACAAAAATGTCATGGGTTGAGTGTGTTGAGCGAGGTCTACATGACGTCGCGAAAGAAATAAATTATATTGTGACGTTGCAAAGTTATATCGGTTTTCACGATCTTTTAGAAAAGCATAGCGTTCAATGCTGACGAAACAACATTCTAAACTGACGTCACAATAGGATTTCGTCTTGACTGAAGATTGCTGTGACGCACCAAGACCTTCACTCCGGGGTAATAACAGCGCGTGAGATCTTAACTCCGGGGTTATACAGAATCAAATATATACACGGAAAGCACTGGGATGCAGACTCACATTCTGGGCGTTTCGACCAATCAAATGCCAAGAAATTTCTCTCAATGGTGATAAATAGATTTACACCGTCAATCAGACCATTCCTATATTTCAGAGCTGTGTGCTGTAGAACTCCTAGATAGAAACTTTAGTACCTGTTTGGAAGTTTTCACTGAAGGCTCAAAGTGCCGGGGAAGAGTCGGAGCGTTTGCAATCCCAGAGTTAAGTATAGTAAGAACTTCCGACTGATTGATGACGCGTCTGCTTTCTGTTCAAATTTGTATGTGCCTCCTGGTTTTGTTAGACTATAAACCAAACTCTCTGTAATCCTAAGTGTCCTAAGCTTCTTCAACTATCGCAACTCACATCCTCTTGTTTTAGAAATGATACATTTATATACAACTTTATTTGAGGAAGGAGTGAGCGTCACATTTACATGGGTACCTGCTTATTTCATGTGGGATGTAGAGGAAATGAGCTTGCTGATACTGCAGCCAAACAAGTTATTTTACATACTAACATATCCATCAGATTTCAATATATCGGCTTGGTTATTAATCAACTTAACATGGAAACATTAGAATTGCATCACCAAAGCTTATTTCCCCACTCGTCTAGTTGAGGTAATGTTCCACAGACTCCAATCTGATCCTGCGTATTCAGATTCCTGTCTGACACAGCCTTGTGGGATATCTACGATATTCAGGAACCTTAGAACATTTTTGGTTAACTGCATCGAGTAAGCTTATCAAAGAAATTATTTTTGCACCTATCCCATTGGCTTGGTTATCAATCAACTTAACTTTGGCACATAGAATATTGTCTCTAATAGTATATCATGACCACAACAAAAAAAACCCCCCAATGTTCTCACAAAAGAAAGTTCTACAAAATCATGTCTCTCATGGTGTGTCATGGCCACAAGAAAAAATGAATGTTCTGATGAAAGTTGTCTTTCATGGTATATCGTGGCCACGAGAAAAAAATGAATGTTCTCATGAACGTTGTGCTCACAGAATAATGTCTCTCATGGTATAACAAGGCCACAAAAAAAAGTCAAATTGCGGGGTTAAGTTTGGTATGGAATGTGTTAATTTACTCTATTAAATGGATAAGCTATGCTTTTATCATCCTTGTCACGTTTTCGCCCTTTCTTCGAAAGTGTTGTACAGGGGAGGGATCTTTAATTCGTTGAAATTGGTCCTGCAGTGTGTTTATAAGTTGCTCATTTGTCTTGGTTTCAAGATTTGAAGCTTAATCTCGGTCCTTCTTCAAAAGAAATAAAGGTCGTCCAGGTGGATGGGGACAATCTACTCGACTCTTCCTGCGAACGTCTCTGTTGAACTTAAAAATTCAGGAGAACAGATGAAAATCTGACCTATCTTTCAGGACAGTCACCTATCTTTGTACGCCACAAAGAAAGCTCTTCGGTGAACGGATTGAAGGTATAAGTCCCGGTGGTCTCCATGGCGCAGGGCATAATCTGAAAGATAATGTAGAAATAAATAAGTAAATTTAAGTTTATATAGCCATTATTATATACAAAAAGTTAAGCACACCCTGGAAAGCCTGGTGTAGGGAGATTGTTGGCAAACTGATGTTGCAGAAACGATTGTTTTACACACACAAAGTAACATTTTTGCTCTGGTCTGCACATATAAGTTTAATAGCTATTAATAGTCAAAGGAAGTTTTAAAGTGTGCATGACCGGCGGCCTGAATCAACCAATAAATTCGACATGGACAGATTTATAGGTTAAACAACTGTTCTTCAACATCGTGTCCAACGTCGTACGATAGGAAGACCAGGCGGTAACCATTTCTTGCACCCCATGTTTACCACCTCAAGAATGAAGTCACCCCCTTCCCCGCAACTAGGATGGCCGGACAGGGAATAACTACGGTAAACAATGTCGCTCACCTGCTCTGGAATCTATTGATAAGTTAGAGAATCTTGAAGAGATTTACGTTGATAAGTGGGTTTGAAGATTAGGGGCATGACCAACGGTTAAGAATAAGTCAAACACCTTGTCTTTTGTTAACAAAACGGGGTTCTCTAGTGATGACTGATGGGAATTCATCTCGGTGGATGGCCGGTACAAGGAATACGGATTACTGGATTGTCGGAAACTCGCGGCTGGGTTTAAAGCCGAGTTCCTTTCTTCTATGCGTGTTTGTATGAGTTTTGGGCGATATTGACGAAACACGTCATTCAAGGATTCCTCCCAGGCTGTTAGTTTGACTGACATATCCACAGATAATTGGTTCATTGTGTATTTTAACCATATGACAGGAGAAAGCCCCTGTCCTGTTGTTTCTTCAGAGCTCTGGACGGATCTTGAACGATATAAATTGTATTAGTCATGAAGCTAACTGAAGTTGTATAATTGGCTAGAATCCTCCATTTTAGCCCAAGGACTTGGTTATTGTCAAAATATACAGCTATATGTTTTTGGATATGTGATGGACTGTACGGACAGATTAGACAACCAATCCAACTGAGTCGTGTACGATCCACAGGGACAAAGGGCATTTAAGACGGATGAAGTAAATTTTCTCGTGTGGAAATATAGAAGAATGTTTACAAGGAACCAATGTGGACCGATGAAGTTTTGGTTTATCATACCACACATCTTCGCGACAAGAGCCAGTTAAATGGTCCTTTTCTTAGATGGATTTTCGGGAACTAGAAATGTTTGAAAGGAAGGCCAGTAATCCTGATGAGGCATTATTTTCGAGCCAAGTAGATGCTGATTCATTGGTAAATACCTCCTATCTATCGTCAGAATCAATGTTTTTTTAACTTCTTCACGCATATATTCCCCTAGAGCTGAAAGGTGTTGTTTTTTTCTCTATCAGACAGGCGACCATTCGATATATCCTGAAAGAAATCATTAAATGTCCTGGGTTTCTCGTTTAACATATTTGTAACATAACCAGACCAGGCTGTACAAAGATACACGCCTACGGTACTTAAATATTTCTTCTCACGGAGATAAGTAACGTTAGTACGTGGACACTTCCGTGAAGAAATGAGGAAAACTTTGACATCTGCATCATCTTTACAGATTTCACCATGTAATTTGCAGCTGTATTTTGGAAGACTAAGAGAAAAATATCTGAATCATTAGAGGAAGTCAATGTGATTAGGAGACTAATATATTTATATATATAAGCCCTAATACGCCTACCTTGGTTTATTTGGTTTCGTTGTTACTCTTTTTTAAGGTTTTGTGTAGCTGTTCAAATAAGAACATTTATAACCATGAATGTCATCTTGTTCAGCCTTTTGAGTACACTTTGTGTTGTGGCGTGATCGGCATTGCAGTTTTTGCGTCGATATCTTTTTTATCGCCATGTCAAAGTTCTTATTCATTTCAAAGAAAATCTGGTAATTTGACAACAAACAAAAGATAACCTGAGTCAATCTTTTTTTTTCACTTAAAATACGTGCTGGAATAGTCAATTACAGGTTTCCTTCACAATGCCATCCTATCCACAGTTGAACGACAGGGTAATTCTTTGGGTGTTACATTGACAAGCTTTAAAACGTTTTGTATGGTGAGTGAAATGAGATGATTTGTTAAGATTTAAAAGAGATAAATGATATCACAGTATTGGTTTTGCCGGCCGTCTTAAGAGATTGTTCAAGATCCGTTTCGTAAACTTCACATTTAGCACATGGAAAAGAAACACTAGGTCCGTTTGACGCTGATCGTTGTTTAAGCTTCTTGGATTTTTCGGGTGATTTTGTTTCATTTTTTCTTTTTGACGGCTTAATGTTCTTACTTGTTTTGTTTTTTTCTTGATATCTGCCTTGAGAATTACAATCCGCCTTTCCTCTCGAAGTTCCCTTGCTCTCGCATTTAAAAACATGAAGTTCAGATGAGGCGATTGAAAATGTCGAAAGTTAAACTAGATGAGGCGATTGAAGATGAAATAGTGTCGGAAGTTAAACTTTATGAGGCGATTGAAGATGGAGGTGAAATAGTGTCGGAAGTTAAACTAGATGGGGCGAGTGAAGATGAAGGTAAACTAGTGTCGGAAGTTAAAATAGATGAGGTGATTGAAGATGGAGGTGAAATAGTGTCGGAAGTTAAACTAGATGAGGTGATTGAAGATGGAGGTGAAATAGTGTCGGAAGTTAAACTAGATGAGGCGATTGAAGATGGAGGTAAAATAGTGTCGGAAGTGATGTCTTGGATGTCACGTTTACAGATGGAGTTTCAATGCTGTTTGACGTTAAATCATTGGATGGAGCATTTGAAGAGGATGGTTGCTCAAATGTCGTTTTTGTGGATTGGGTAATTGGTGGCAATGTAAATAAATGCTTCTTTCTCAAATTTCAGTACATGCTAGAAATAACTTTTCTCCTAATATATATATTTTAAGGCTTGAAATATAATTTATTCCTCAAAATATTTTTTTTTCTCCAGTAGAATTTTTTCTCTCTCTGAAATTGACCACTTTTATTCAGACAAAGATTATATATTATTATATATAAAATTATTGAATATAAAAATTTCGTATCGTTTATAAAAATAAATAAAGGTTCTATAAATATAAAACTCTTTTTTTATTATAGAGAAATACGTTTAAAGGAAGTGAAGATACGCAAGGCACAATTTATGTCAAGTTTCCCTAAAGATCTAAAGTTTCATATTCTACCGGCCGTACTGTAATACATTGTTTGTAAATATTAATTGTATCGCGATTAAGCCAACTATAATATATGTGGTATTAACTGCATTTTTTGCACAGCTGTAGTTGTTCTGGTCCGGAAGTAATATCCGATTGGACTTCTCGAGACTGACACAGCGTGAAACGTCTCCCTTTATACCAATTATGAAGCTTCCGACATAAAATATATAAAAGCCCTGTTTGAGCCCAAGGCTCTTGTAACTTTCCCGTTGATACGTCTTCCTTCTGTATTAAACTCTCCCCTAATCAGAAACTGATTCCACTGTTATTTTCCGAACCATGCAGGAGACCAATAATAAATTAAAACGTTCTAATTAGGCACTATTGGGTCTTCCTAGTTTTTCGATGGCCTTCATAGCAATTTTAGGAATAATTTAGATTTTTTTAGCCTAAAAATATATATATAACGTAAGTAAATTTATTTCTAGCATGTATACAAAACGGCATAATAAACGGCAGCTCATAGAATGCATAATCGAACTCGACCATGGGGATAAATCTTTCAAGTAGCTTAAGCATTGTCATTGGAGCCAAGCGACACCAATTGTTTACTCTTTTGTTTTCATTGCGTATAGCTAGTCTACTGTGAGGGCTTTTCATTTGGTTCAAACAGCTGGACTAGCAAGGCGTTGGTTGTAACAACCCTTATTTCCTATCTTCCTTTAACAAAGAACATACACACTTTTGCAAACAGCATTCAGACAAGGGTACATGTAATTGGAGGGATTACAGACTATTTCTTGTGTTAATTAGTTTTCTTTCTGGGAACTAGTCTGCAACAAGTCGCGTTCAGACAGATTTGTATTTATTTATTTCATTTGTTATTTTCCATCCCTCGTGTAATAGCTTGGCTAGTGGGGTTTCGAAATCTCTTTTTCCCCACGATTTGAGCACTAAAAGTGCTGTAATAACATTTCCTGTCTATCTGCACTCACGTTTTAATCATAGTCTAAGTTAGAGCCGGACAATATAGAAGTCAGTATGGAACCTACACATATAGTGATTGGCGGAAAGAGGGGTAAGACTAGAACTGAAAGTAGATGTAGAACAAGGGAAATAGTCAAAGAGCAACTACCAAGACCGGCAAACAAAAGTCTCAATGTAGATGGCGTTGAAATAGATAAATTAAGCCCAAGTCAGTTTGGCCAAGCTCTATTCTCTGCTGTAGGAATCGTAAAGGTAGTCAAAAAATCTTGTAGCCACAAGAGTTGGTCATAACATGTAACAGTCAAGGTCAAGTTGAAACAAATCTAAGAGCAGAGGAGTTATTTATGGAATTGGGGAGGTGTTATGGAACAGGAAATTTTAGTCAATAACTCAACATAATATACAGTCGTTGTACGCCCATGACCAAGAATTCAAACACTTATCCCCTAAGCCCCCATACTCTGTTCAACACTCTCGGGGTTGTGTTTGATAAATATTTAACATGGTCAAAGCACATATATATATAATTTGAGGGCTGTGTCTGGTAGAACATGGGGCGCTGATAAATCCGGTCTATTACTGTTATATACAGCTTGTACTAAATTTGTCTGTTAATAACTCTTCAATATCTGTATTTGATTCTATGGAAGCTAAGGAACAAAACCTTTTAATATAAGGGCTTACCATATTTTGAACAAGGTGGGTTATACTGCAAATCAATGACAATGTTAACTTCACAGGTTACACCATTTCCTTTGTGGCGGTTACTACCACCAGTGGTATATATAGATTTACACCGTCAATCAGACCATTCCTATATTTCAGAGCTGTGTGCTGTAGAACTCCTAGATAGAAACTTTAGTACCTGTTTGGAAGTTTTCACTAAAGGCTCAAAGTGCAAGCGGAAGAGTCGGAGCGTTTGCAATTCCAGAGTTAAGTATAGTAAGAACTTCCGACTGATTGACGACGTGTCTGTTTTCTGTTCAAATTTGTATGTGCCTCCAGGTTTTGTTAGACTATAAACCAAATTCTCTGTAATCCTAAGTGCTTTACAAACCCTAAGCTTCTTGAACTATCGCAACTCACGTCCTCTTGTTTTAAAAATGATACATTTATATACCACTTTATTTGCGGAAGGAGTGAGCGTCACATTTACATGGGTACCTGCTTATTTCATGTGGGAGGTAGAGGAAATGAGCTTGCTGATACTGCAGCCAAACAAGTTATTTTACATACTAACATATCCATCAGATTTCAATATATCTCCTTGGCTTGGTTATTAATCAACTTAACATGGAAACATTAGAATTGCATCACCAAAGCTTATTCCCCCCCACTCGTCTAGTTGAGGTAATGTTCCGCAGACTCCAATCTGATCCTGCGTATTCAGATTCCTGTCTGACACAGCCTTGTGTGATATCTACGATATTCAGGAAACCTTAGAACATTTTTGGTTAACTGCATCGAGTAAGCTTATCAAAGGAATTATTTTTTTCACCTACATGTATTTCATTAGCTTGGATATCAATCAACTTAACTTTGGCACATAGACTCATTTTTTCTTGTGGTCATGAAAGACATTAATGTTCTGATGAAAGTTGTGCCAACAGACGAATGTCTCTCATGGTATATCATGGCCACAAGAAAAAATGAATGTTCTTATGAACGTTGTGCTCACAGAATAATGTCTCTTATGGTATAACAAGGCCACAAGAAAAAAAGTCAAATTGCGGGATCAAGTTTGGTATGGAAGGTGTTAATTTCCTCTATTAAATGGATAAGCTATACTTTTGTCATCCTTGTCACGTTTTCGCCCTTTCTTCGTAAGTGTTGTACAGGGGAAGGATCTTCAATTTGTTGAAGTTGGCCCTGCAGTGTGTTTATAAGTTGCTCATTTGTCTTGGTTTCAAGATTTGAAGCTAATCTCGGTCCTTCTTCAAAAGAAATAAAGGTGGCCCAGGTGGATGGGGACAATCTACTCGACTCTTCCTGCCAACGTCTCTGTTAAATTTAAAAATTGAGAACAGATGAAAATCTGACCTATCTTTCAGGACAGTCACCTATCTTTGTACGCCACAAAGAAAGCTCTTCAGTGAACGCACTATCTGATACTACGGAGAACGGATTGAAGGTATAAGTCCTGGTGGCCTCCATGACGCAGGACATAATCTGAAAGATAATGCAGAAATAAATAAGTAAATTTAAGTTTATATAGCCATTATTATATACACAAAAAAAAAGTTAAGCACACCCTGGAAAGCCTGGTCTAGGGAGATTGTTGGCAAACTGATGTTGCAGAAACGATTGTTCTACACACACAAAGTAACATTTTTGCTCTGGTCTGCACATATAAGTTTAATAGCTATTAATAGTCAAAGGAATTTTTAAAGTGTACATGACTGGCGGCCTGAATCAACCAATAAATTCGACATGGACAGATTTATAGGTTGAACATATAAGATGGCTTACCTGATGCAAAACATCAACTGTTCTTCAACATCGTGTCCATCGTCGTTCGATAGGAAGACCAGGCGGTAACCATCTCTTGCACCCCATGCTTATCACCTCAACTAGGATGGCCGGACAGGGAATAACTACGGTAAACAATGTCCCTCACCTGCTCTGGAATCTATGAATAAGTTAGAGAATCTTGAAGATACCACGTTGATAAGTGGTTTTGTTGGAACCATAGAATAGTGGTTCAAATTATACAGGGCAGCACATGCAATCTCCTGATTATTTCTTCGGATAGCATATCGGTAAAGAAAAACAGCATACACATACGTAAAGGTGAATTCCGAAAGGTATCTAATTCTCAAATCTGAAGATGTTGAACTCCAAATTAGAAAGTCTTCAACATTAGGGACATGGCCAACGGTTAAGAATAAGTCGAACACCTCGTCTTTTGTTTACAAAACGGGGTTCTCTAGTGATGACTGATTGGAATTCATCTCGGTGGATGGCCGGTACAAGGAATACGGATCACTGGATTGTCGGAAACTTGCGGGTGGGTTTGAAGCCGAGTTCCTTTCTTCTATGCGTGTTTGTATGAGTTTTGGGCGATATTGACGAAACCCGTCATTCAAGGATTCCTCCCAGGCTGTTAGTTTGACTGACATATCCACAGACATTTTGTTCATTGTGTATTTTAGCCATATGACAGAAGAAAGCTCCTGTTGTTTCTACAGAACTCTGGACGAATCTTGAACGATATAAATTATTTTAGTCATGACGCTAACTGAAGTTGTATAATTGACTCGAATCCTCCATTTTAGCTCAAGGACTTGGTTATTGTCAAAATATACAGCTATCTGTTTTGGTATTGTCAAAATATACAGCTATCTGTTTTGGTATATGTGATGGGCTGTACGGACAGATTAGACAACCAATCCAACAGAGTCGTGCACGATCCACAAGGACAAATGACATTTAAGACGGATGACGTCAATTTACTCGTGTGGAAATATAGAAGAATGTTTACAAGGAACCAATGAAGTTTTGGTTTATCATACCACACATCATCTTCGCGACAAGAGCCAGTTGAATGATCCTTTTCTTAGATGGATTTTCGGGAACTCTAAAACATGTTTGAAAGGAAGGACAGTAATCTTAATCAGCCGTTATTTTCGAGCCAAGTAAATGCTGATTCATTGGTAAATACCTCCTATCGTCAGAACCCATGTTTACAGCTGCAGTTTTTACTTGTTCACGCAAATATCCCCTAGAGCTGAAAGGGGTTGTGTTTTCGCTATCAGACAGTCGACCATTCGATATATCCTGACAGAAATCATTCAATGTCCTGGGTTTCTCGTTTAACATATTTGTAGCATAACCAGACCAGGCTGTACAAAGATACACGCCTACAGTACTTAAATATTCTCACGGAGATAAGTAACGCTAGTAGGTGGACACTTCCGTGAAGAAATGAGGAAAACTTTGACATCTGTATCATCTTTACAGATTTCACCATGTAATTTGCAGCTGTATTTTGGAAGACTAAGAGAAAAATATCGGAATCATTAGAGGAAGTCAATGTGATTATCCGAATAATATATTTATATATAAATAGGCCCTAGTACGCCTACCTTGGTTTATTTGGTTTCGTTGTTACTCTTTTTTAGGGTTTTGTGTAGCTGCTCAAATAAGAACATTAACCATGAATGTCATCTTGTTCAGCCTTTTGAGTACACATTGTGTTGTGGCGTGATCGGCATTGCAGTTTTTGCGTCGATATCTTTTTTTTATCGCCTTGTCAAAGTTAATTTATTCATCTCAAACAAAATCTGGTAATTTGACAACAAACAAAAGATAACCTGTGTCAATCTTTTTTATTCACTTAAAATACGTGCTGGAATAGGGCAACATTTTGGTACATATTCAGATGCATATACCGGTCATTTCCGTAAAGACGAAAAGGAAGTTTTACATATGGAGTACAGGAAAGCGTGGTAAACACTTTTCTTTGTAGATTAAGCGATGGAAATAGCGTTTTTAATTTTGTCATTTTTGCAAAATTTGAAGCATTAAGCGAACGGCTAGCCGTGAATGTACCATTTTGTTTTTTCACTCGTTTGTTAGGCGACAAAGCAAGAACAGACCGGAAATGTGGGGTTCTTCTCTTTTATACCTAGGTTAACCCGTCGATCGACGGTAGCGCCCCACCGTCATTCCCCAATCTGTTAAAAATGACAAGCTTTCTCTACTTATAGCTTTTTCATTATTTAGAATGGGTCGCGGGTTCGAATCCCACTCAGTCCAAAAAAAAAAAAAATTTCTGGGTTTTTACTCGAACGACCTATGTGGGATTGTTGCCAGTTACCAACGGAAGGTCGTGGGTTTCCTCCGGGCATAGAGCCCGGTTTCCTCCCACAATAAAACTGGCAACGCCGCCATATAAGTGAAATAATCTTGAGCGCGGCGTAAAACACCAAACAAACATTATTTAGAGTGATGTTAGCACACAGAGTTACAGCCAACTTACAAATCTCCTCGAAATGTTCTTATAAAATCTCGCTTGTAAAAACGTTCTTGCTTATTTGTTTTAAATAGCAGGGACATCTTTAGTTCTTACAAAAACCAAACGATCTACACTTGTGTATTTAGCCGGATACAAACAGAGAAGGGCGTAGATTTTATTTCACCCAATATTGCCAATTGTCCTGTGCGACTTAAATAGATCCATGGAAAAAATGTATTAAAAACGATTTTTCTAGTTTTCAAGATTTACTGCTGATTTGCAGCTGGTAACCCCGAATACCGTAAAAAAAGTTTAATTTGACCCCGACGTGATTCAAACACGCAACCTTCTTTTTTTCTTGTGAAAATAAAATGGTTTATTCACAGTATTAAAACATTATACAAATGCACATTTAATGAATTCTGTGCTTTACATTTAGGAGCCCAAAATATCACTTCAGTCAAGTTTAACAGTAGGCGATTCGAAGAGATCATTCATTATTTCCTCAATCGCCTACTGGGCTATACAGCCCGATCTATTTGTGCCAGGATAACCCACATTGCACCATATACACAAAACATCATGCTCTTTCTAACTACATGTATGCTATCAATTCGGACGATATCCAAAATACTACGAAATTGGACGAATGTTGCCCAATCGCCGTCCAATCGTCAACTGGGTTATGCAGCCCGATCTATTTATGCCAGGATAACCAAAATTATCTCATATGTATACACAAAGGTAAATTTAAGCAGCCCCTGGAAAGTCTGCACCGACCGATAAAATCTTTGGTGTAGGGAGATTGTTCGCAAACTGATGTTGCAGAAACGATTGTGATCATAAAGGACTACATTCTGGCGATAAGAAATCACCATTATTGGCAATAAGCTATACAATTTATTCAGGATATCGTTAGCCAAATCAAAAGAGTATTTTAACAAAATAAAAAGATGCTTGTAAATATGAAAAGAGCAAAAGGTGAAAAGGGCAAGGATTTCAATGTCAGGGGAAATTTCACTCTAACGTATCTTGTCCCATCTACGTTACTATCCTTATAAACGCTGCGCTTAATTCCAGATATTAACTCATATTTAATGTTTGTAATTTGTAAGTGATATCTTGATCTTCAATATAACTTGGCAAATGAAAACTCGTATTGGTCACCTTGCTTACAGCATAAACATGGCCGTTTATCTCCAACCCACTCAACAACAATTCACACGAATCCTTATCTTCCACAGTAATCTAATAACAATCTGATCCTCTCGGTGCACATTGAATTCAATCCACAGGTTTCTTCCACTGCACTACCCCGTGTGGGTCCCGGGCTTTAAGAATAGGCCCACAGCTTCCCTTGGAGCTTGTTAGTAAAAGGCGACTAAACCTTGGGCTGTCTGTTGGTCGTGGGCAGTTAACATGTGTCTGGGGATAACGCAGGGTTGAGGAACTTGACAATTTAAGCTCCGAAAGCCCAACACTCCACTTTGGCCCTGATTTCACCTAAACGCGAGGTCGAATTGGCCTGATCCGATCAATCGGCTGGTCATGTCGAGCCCATACAAAAATCCACGGTACTTTAAGCCTGGATAAAAACATCCCAGATAACACAATGACGTTGGGCCAACGTTGGCTGAAGGGCTGTTTGCTAGCTGGACCAACGTTGGCCAGCCAACTATTAGCCAATGATTAGCCAACGTTGGCTTATGGTTGGCTCAAAGACTGTTTGCTCGTTGGGCCAACGTTGGCCAGCCAACCATTAGCCAACTTATGTGCACTAACTAAACAGGTACACCATCTAAGGAATATACTATATAAAAAAACTATTTCAAAATCAAGAAAAATAAAACTTTAACAATATAACTCATAGATAATGAATACAAGTTTTATTAGGGCTTTTTACATACAAAGATATAATTATTTTACAAAAATATACAACAGACAAAAATATACAATAGACAAAAATATACAATGGACAACAATTCTGTGCACACACTCAAACACACCCACTCTCTCTTCTGGTATGACGCCCCCCCCCCCATCCCTGTCAGTCGCATATTTCAACCAAGTCTTTGTTGTGCCTTCCAGTTGGTTGTCTGTTGCGGTTGATGCAAGGTTTTGTTTCTTACAGCATCTAAAAACAAGAGAAGTGACAATTGTGTAATGGTAGTTGTGATTTGTGAAAGAATTTTTCTTGTATATAGTTTAAAATGACAACTAAGAATTGCATAAAGTTTAAACTTGTTTATATGCTATATGTACATTTATATTACACAAATATAGCCAAGTCAGTTGAAAATAGGAAAAACGAGGTTAAACTGGTGATTATAGTCCACTTACCACAGATTATTGTTTTCAGATGTAGTGTTGAGAATGGTCGTTTCTCTCCCTTGCCCGCCCAATTGAACTTGCATGCAAGTTCGTTTGAAATGCATCTCTTCAAAATTCGTCGAGTGGTGTCATTCACCAAACCACCACCTGTGGCTGATAACATGTTCACCTAAAAATGTTAGAATTAGAATTGAGATTCAAAAAGTTGTTACTGCTTTGTTAAGAGTTAAGTGGTAACATTTATATTAATTTCCATTTTGTGGTTTTATTTAGCAAGATAATAATATAGCAATCCTTCAAAACATACCAGTTGTTTTCTGAAATCCTTGTCATTTCTTAGCCTCTGCTCTAACGACTCGAGAGAGTCCATATTCTTCAGGGGCAGCTCCACCTCAGGTCTGACATCAGGTCTCGCCACAGTTACTTGGTGACATTCCAATACTTTCTTCATCATATGCGAGAGATGGTCCACTCTCTCCAGCACCTCCGCCATCATCTTTATCAGTTGGCATTCCATTGCCGTACAAAACGAGGTAAAGGTGTCAAATATTTCATCTATTCAATACAGTTAAATTTATCTATATTAATCTTACATTGACTTAAAGTCGGACTCTCGACCCTTTAAGTCTAAAATAAAACACATATTAAAAGCTACTTGCAACAACAAAACTTAACAGACACATTTAGTCCATTTAAAAAATTGCCCTTACGGGTTTCCATCACTTCAATATCGATTGGTTGTGGAAGTAACCGAGTGGGCGTTGCGGTCTTGGTGTAGGTAGGTGAGTGCAGTGGAGGGGATGGAAGAAGTCCTCGACTGGTATTCCTTGAAGTTAGAAAATCAGGTGGTGTTGGAAGTCGACCAGACACAGAAAGAGGGGATGGTAGGATTCTCCTAGCTGTTGTCTGACGGACAGGGAAGGAAGGAGGAGGAGACTCTTCGCCACTATCAGAGCTGATGTATCGTCTATTTAATAATTGCAACAGTTAAAAATCAATTCATGTGATGCAGATACAATGGCGCCATAGAACTGCTTTGCTGGATCCGTCTAACCATTTCAAATCTTGAATGTGGCTCAATTCCATGGACAGAGAGGTTCATTACACAGGTATCATAGCCGAGGAATAGATAATAAATTCAACACACCTTTTTTGCCGTTTACGGGGCTGTTCATCCCCTGATGCTCCGGTTTGGATGTCGGACTGAAGTTCAGCCTGCGCCAACTTTTGCTGGGCCTTACTATATGATCCTGAGAAAAAAAGAACACAAAAACTTAAGTCAAACAATTTAACATGTAAAGTACAGTAGTGATAAAAGAGAGAACTGCATGGAACTTGAGATATTATCACAATGCCTCTATCTCCAAAAATCTGATCCTCAAATTAATACATTATAAGCAAATATCTCTTGTAAGAACTGCATTTACATAGCCTTTAACCTTCTGATGATGTTGTTACATTTGTATTTCATGAATATGGCATCTGGAAACTTGCCACACATATAAACCGTTTAATTAGACACAACCCTGTGTAAATTTGCCTTTTAAACTTACCGGTTTCATAGAAAACATGTATTCTATGTTTCTCCCAGGACTCTTTAGCAGCTTCTTGTCTAAGAACAGCCCTTGAAATATGTGGTTCCTTATAAGGTGGCCAGAAACATGTTCATGTCCTAGTAAAATCCACAGTGTCCACTACGTCTGTCCAGCATTTTGGCACCACAGCCACTTCCTTCTAAAATAAATATTGAAAATACAAAGTATTTTTTGTTGGTTATTCTTGGGAAAAGCTTTACTTCGATTAATGAAAATCAAAACATTTTAGCACTCGTTTGGTAATTCACGATAAGTTATTTTCCCTATTTGTGGGGTGTTGAAAATGATCGTCAAACGGAGCGACTGCTATAATACCCCCAAACACAGAGCAAAGTTAGAAAAACAATAATTCGCTTGAACTTAGTAGCTAACATCCAAACGGCTGTCTTCAGCTAATAGATGACAGAACAAGTTACTGATACAAGTGGATAATTAATGGTAAGACATTTACCTAAACAAAACACTTACTTTTGGGGAATTACAATTGGAATCGAGTACGTGATATAAAAGTTGGATTCAGCAACAGGTTCTTATGAAATACACTAAATATACTAAATACACATCTGGTTCACAACCATTGACAATTAAGAGTTTAATTTTTTAGTTATCTTTTACATTATTTAATAGTTTATATGTTCATGTGAAGTTTTGTCTATTCACAACTAACCTCAAAAAGACACTAAATCTGTGCGGAACTATTGTACAAATCAATAAATCAAAATGAGTTCTTACCCATTATAGCCTGTCTTAATATTGAACTTCATTCATGAAAATTTCTTCTAAAATCAGAATTCATTATAAGGAGATTTTCGCCATTTCAAATATGAAGTGAAAATGAGGGGTGATTGTGTATGTGATACTTACTGAACATCAAATAGTGTTAAGCAAATTGTGTAGGCTGTTGTGAACGTAAGGCAGCGATTTAAAGAAAATACAACGTCCCGTATAAAAAATAATTATAAATATCAATATTTATAACTATAAATATATGGAAATTATATAGATGTAGGTGGACGATGATGAAAAAACGATTTGCTTAGGACACCGATCAATCTTCAGATTAACATAATGAGGGTCACTGAAGCTGTGCCGGTAGAGCTGCCTATGAAACATCGAACTAATGGACAGTCTGACAGTTAATTACGGACCATAGACTATATTAGTTTATTAAAGGCATAGTTAGGGGACTTAGGAGCTAACACACAGAAAGAAATGAAGAATGATTCAGGCTATATGCAGTTAAATTACCGTCGAGCCTGATGACGTCACATCAATTTACGCAAAGCTTTCTGGGTAAAATGTACCTCAGTTCGCCATTTTGTTTATTGGTATACTTAGCAAGATGTAACTTTTTTGGAAAACATTGATGACATAACCTGTTTTTATCCACCTGTTTTTATCCACACCTTTTTCTGGTAACTTTACGCCTTTTACGTCTTCTTCTCGATACAGTATTATTTCTTCCGCCATATTTTAAAATTATGTTAAGATCCCTCAATCCCCCGAAATGCTTTGCGCGTAAATTCCAAGTGAGGTCATTAAGCAATCGGTCAATTAGAAGTTGGATTAGCCTAAGTACATAATTAAATATAAAAAGGAACAAATTTCATATGGATGAACAACCTCTGAATTTATTCTTTAATAGCAACGTTTCTGTCTGGATTCTTAGACCTTTATTTTATCAAGCTCAATATGTATATACAAAGAGGAGACAAAGGACAGAGGGTAATAATTAACAAAGTATAAACATATGAAAATAGTTTTAACAGCTGCAGTAAATGGTTTGAGGAAAATTAAAAACAATAAAGCAAGAGCTAAATAATTGTTAACTGCTGAATAGACATTACTATAAACGAGGCATAGTAGGGGGTTGATTATACGGATTACGCCTGGCGTCAGGGATTAACTTTGTAGGTGGTTGCAAGAATTGAAAACGTTAAGTATTTTTTTTACCAAATGCATATTTATTTCAAGGAAAGCCAATGGGATCTAGTCCCATTCACATGCTCCTTACCGGTAAATAGGCCCATGTTATATAAGCTCTTATTGTAATTTTGTAATCTTTTGCTTGTTCTTGTAATTTTCTTTCCATTTGTCTGCATTCGATAAAAATTGGTTAAGATGTTAACACAGAATATATTTGATTTACATGCCTATTGCAGATTCATAATTTTATTTGATAGCCTAAACAGGCCTGGCATGCCCGTTCTTAAAGTTAACATCCCCCCTCCCCCCCCCCAAACGAAAAATCAAAAAGATAGATTAAGAAGAGATAAGAAACAAATAAAACACAAAAAAAGAAGAAAAAACAAAAAAATGACAACACAACCCTGCATGACTTTTCCCACATTTTGTCGATATATACATATACAATGGAGTGCAAGAACATGACAAATAAATTATGAAAAAATATCATCAAAGCACAATAAAGGCAAATTAGTACAAATATAAAACCACTGTCACTAGGCCTAAAATAAATTAGATCTAACCCAAAGCCCCACAGTTGGTTTACTGTAGGCTACATACTGTTGGGCCTAGGTTGGCTGACCGATGATCAGCCGACCTTTAACTTGCCGACCATATACCAACCAAAGGCCGAATAAGGCCAATCTACCGCTTATCTACCAACCATGAAATGGCGGACTATGCCAACCTTGAGCAAACATTAACAAGCCGACCATGGCATTAGCCAACCATGGAATGACCGACCCTGCCCACCAAAAGCCAACGTTGGCAAGCCGACGAATAGCCAACCATGAAATGGCCAACCATGCCAACCAAAAGCCAACGCTGGGTCACAATATATTGTCTTACAGGTCGGGGCTTTGTGTCCGGTTTGGGCACAACGACGACATTCTGGATTTTGAGCGGGAAAGGTAAACATAACCAGTTCCCCACCAAATTTTATGAAATTCGGTACATATCTCGCTTTGTGGCATTTGAATCTATATATACGGATTCCAGTTCTCACTTGACCAAAACAGGGTCTGACAAATAAGGCTTATTAATAGACAGGCACTCACCAAATGGTTTCAGTTCATGAAGAATTTCGTCATCTCGTGTAACCTTTTTTAATAGGTTTTTCTCTTCCATTAATTGGTCGCTTAGTTATTGATTTGCGGTCACGGCCCTTGACCAATTTAGGGCATCAATTTATTGCGGTTGACCGCACACTTTCAGGTCAGCATACATGAAGCATGTCAAATCGCTTTCAACTATTCCATGCTTTTACTTGTTGTTTATTGCACGATCAATTCCTGTTTTTCTTTTTGCTCCATGACATTTGTAATAAAATCATGCCAAGCTTGTGTATATAAACCTCTGTCTTCTGGGGTATTATCACTGACAATGTAACTGTTTAAGGCACACTATTCGATGATAACCTTGCGTGTTTGTGGGGATTCTCACACATGTCTATTTACCGCTTACCAGCGAGTTCGAATGCAAGTGTTGAGTCTGTTTGTTTTAAACCCCCCACACGTAACAGTAAAGTAAATAGACATGTCTTCTGAGACAGATATTAATCAACGGAAAATAGTAAGACGACAGCGGAAGGCAGCAATAACTAGACATCTTGGAACCTTGGAGCGTTTGGTGGCGAAGGAAAATCAAGAGGGCGTAAAGGATCGCTTGGAAAGGCTACGGCTATCTTTTGTAAAATTTGAAGCGTCGCACGATCAGTACCATGCTTTGTTGGAGGAGGATGGTCCTATAGAGGAAAGTGAGCTATGGTTCCGTGAAGTGGAAAATGCGTATGTTAGTGGAGTTCGTGCTGCTCGTGACTGGTGGAAATCCTCCATATCCTCAGGTAACGGCTTTGATTCTTTCCCTGAAAAAACCTGTGCTGGGCTCTTCATTTCCTTTAAATGAGTTGATCAACGCGTTGACAATACCTAAAGTGGAAATTGAACAGTTTAACGGAGATCCCTTGAAATATCAGGCCTTTATTGTCGTTTTCGATGAAGTCGTTGATTGTAAAAGCACTGATAACCAAGTGAAATTATCTAGACTTCTTCAGTACACCGCTGGGCCTGCCAAGGCAGCCATTCGTAATTGTGCCTTACTTGGTGGGGATATTGGCTACCCACAGACTAGGGATATATTAAAAAACAGATTTGGTAATCCACATCTTGTTTCGAGGCATTATTGACGATCTTCGGAATGGGAAATTTATTTCAAAACCCGTAGACCTACAACAATTTGCAGTTGATTTATCAAATGGGTCTACTGCCCTTTCCCAGCTTGGGTTCTACACTGAAGTTGACACGCAACAAAGCATCCTGGTAATCTTAAATCGCTGCCAACCACGCATTCGATACAGATGACGAGAGAAAGCTCTGAAAACAAAGGCCGACATTGTCCGTTATCCCACATTTGGTGAGTTCGTCCGATTTATTAACCTTGTGGCCGGAGAGGCCTGTGATCCGCTTTATGGCAATGACACTTTAAAATCTTCTGGAGCATCTAAATCGAGCTGTAACACAGTTACTTCCACTACCTTGTCCGATGAGGATCGAACCATGACGACTAATGTCCCGCCTTGTCCTGTTTGCGGTATACCACATAGACTGTTTCATTGTGACTCTTTCAAAGCCATGCCCGTGAAATCTCGACTACTTCAAAATAATTAACTTTGCTTTAATTGTTTGTTGCCAGATCACGATTCCCGCACATGTCGAAAGACCAGTGTTTGTTCTGTGCCTGGTTGTGGTAAAAAACATACTAAGTTTATTCACATTGACAGTAAATTGCCATTCATAAACTCATTCAATTAGTCTTATGGTTCCCCTGTTAATGCCAATAGTTTTGTTGATACCAATAATGCTGTTTATTTGCCTCTCGTTTCAGTTCTTGTGAATGGTCACGTTGAAGCTCTCGCCTTGTTAGACACAGGTTCAACAAATTCATTTGTTTCTGAACGTCTTGCTAGTCAACTTGCCTTGAAGGGTGTGGAAACTAAATATAAAATGAACACCCTGGACAGAAGTAATGCTGTACATTCCACTCTAGTATCTTGTTCAATTAGAATCCGTGGCTTAATGATATGAAACAGCCATATGCGAGTCTCTTTCGATAGAGGATCGCAAAGTTCTTGACCTCTGGGATCGAGAAGCCTGTCTGGTCGATGGCCACTTTGTGTTGCCTATCCCTTGGAAAAATGGTCGGCCTAATCTGCCTAATAATCGTTGTTCAGCTTTGGTGAGACTGAAACACTGCTTGAAGCGCCTTAAGGCTAATGGTAAATTAATGATGTATGTTGATAACATTGATGGTTTAATTGAGAAAGGCTATGCGGAACCGGTTGAAGGCTGTTCAAACACGAGTGACTCGATTGTTTATCTCCCGCACCACGCCGTCACTAGTGAGGATAAACCTGATAAATTAAGGGTTGTCTTCGATTGTGCCGCTTCGTTTCATGGGATAAGCTTAAACAACCAATGTTTGCAAGCCCTGATCTCATAAATAAACTTTTTCATGTTTTGTTACGTTTCAGGCAGTATGAATATGCAATTATGGCGGATATAGAGGCAATGTATCATCAGGTCAGAGTTCCGTCGTTTGATAGGGATGCCCTCCGTTTTTTGTGGATGGTTAATGGATCTATCTCTGAGCTAAGGATGACGTCACATCTTTTCGGTGGAGTCTGGTGTGCAAGTAGTAGTACGTATGCCTTACGTAGACTTGTAGATGATTTCCCTGCCAGTAACTTAGTGAAGGATACAGTTTTAAAATCTTTCCATGTCGACGTTAAAGGTCTGTTAAAACTGTAGCCGAGGCCTTAGAGGTAGTCCATGGTTCTAAAGACCTGTTAGCGAAAGGGGGCTTTAACTTAACTAAATTTGTGGCTAATAACGAAGACGTTCTTAGTGATATAGATGTTTCAAATCTGGCTAAAGAGGTACGAGATCTGACTGAAGGTACTCAGTGCAAAGCTCTGGGAATTAAGTGGGATGTGTCTAATGATTTGTTGTTTTATGTCAGTATATGCGATGACGTGGGCGTTAGTGTAACACGACGTCAGATGCTGTCAAAATTAAAGTGTGTCTACGATCCATTAGGTTTAATTTCACCAGTGCTGCTAGGTGGTAAATTGCTTTTTCAGGAAACTTCTCGTCTGAATTTGTGTTGGGATGTTCATGTGCCGGATATTCTGGCTCAAAAGTGGTATAGATGGGCAAGGTCGTCAAAAAATATCCAAGAATTTATCTTCCCAAGATGCGTTGTGCCTAAGGGATTTGTTTGTGGAAGGGCTGAGCTTCATCATTTCTGTGATGTTATGGGGCATGAAGCTATATTAGAACTGTAAATAGTGACGGGGAGGTACACACTGCTCTTCTCGCCAGTAAATCTAGGGTAGCTCCTTTGAAGCCTATTACCGTTCCTCGTTTAAAATTAATGTCTGCTGTTGTCGCAGCTCGCCTTGATAAAGTTCTCAGATGTGAACTTGATATCCCGTTATTAGAATCCACATTTTGGACTGGCAGTACCGTTTGTTTGGCATATATTCGAAGTGAGGTCAAGAGGTTTAAAGTTTTTGTGGCAAATAGAGTTTCTGAGATTAGGCAAGTAAGTCGTCCTTGCCAATGGCGTCATGTTAGTGGAGTTGATAACCCCGCTGACATCTTGTCTCGGGGAAGTGAAGTCGACGAGTTGTCAAGATCTTGGTATGTAGGCCCTGGTTTTCTTTTTGAAGATAAGTATGATTGGTCGGAATCCGATCCACTCAGTACTGTTTGTCCGGACGACGAGGAGGTCCGTAAGACTAGTCTTAGTCTGAATTTTGTTTGTGGTTTACATCATCCCTTTGAGAAATTAATATCTCACTATTCTTCTTTTTACAGGCTCAAAAAGGCTATTTGTTGGTTGTTGAAGTATAAGAAGTTTCAACAACGTAAAGGTCCTCGGGTAGTTGTTCGGGTGACACTCGATGAATTACAAGTCGCTCTAAGCCTATTATTGAAGTATGTTCAGGGCTGTGTGTATAGCGTAGAAGTTTCTTCTTTAAATGGAGGTAAATGTGTTCCTAAGAGTAGCCGTCTTCGTAGATTGTCGCCAGTGCTGCAGGAAGGCTTGGTTGTTGTTGGTGGTCGTCTCGTACACGCTAAAAGTGTAGTTCAGTCGAAATGACCATAGATTATCTTATCTCATTGTTTCTGATTTTCACAACTCTGCTCATTTAGGCACATGGTGGGTATTAAGTCTTCTACGGGAACAATTTTGGATTGTTTAAGGGAAGAAATTTGATAAAATCGTTCAAAAATCGGTGTGTCACTAGGCATGTCAGGTAATTAAAAACAATTACCTGGAGTGCAATGGTCAGCTGTTATTTGTATTCCTCAAACCCAGTGAAAGCCTTTAAACTGCCTTTTATGACAAATGGTGACAACCGTAAATCAATAATGACTCCAATGTTACTGAAAAAGCAAGAGTAAAATTGTCAATACAAAATGGCTACCAGACATGGGTCAAAACAATAGTGGTCAAAATTATTCTAAAATGTTCGAAGCAGTTTTCACTGTATAGCTAATTGTCTTAACGATTGTCTAATGAATCTATTCAGTCCTTACTTAAGCTTTAACTCTAAGTATTTTGATAGTTTGTGTTACCCAAACTGAAGGCCAAATAAACAAATTTCCCCAAATGGTAGACATAAGCTGCCAGCTCTGCATGAGCAGGTATCTGACCTTTGACCTTTCAGGCCTTGAACTTACCTTGACCAAGGAAATCAGGTCAAAGAGGGTGTAGACTGTGTCTTTCACATGTCTAAAACATGAATCCCATGAAAGAATGAGATCAATGACACTATAACTGTTAATGGAAAAGAAGTGAAACAAGGACAAATGAAAATAATGTTGATAAAAAATAAACACAGATGAGGATGTTAAAGTATCAATTGTTAAATATTCTTTTATTCAGGGGATCGAATATATGACGAGACAGAATAGCTCAGCAATATAATGAAAAATAATACACTTATCCTGTATGACTTTTAAAAAGAAAAGATTCAATGGCAATACTTGATTGACAGTTATTTTTGATAAATAATAGTGTAAAACTTGTATCCAATAACTAAAATTTGTTAGCAATGATGCAAATTGTCATAATAAACAACCGTATAAGATTTATAGCAAATCTAGAAGGACAGGGTATAGTAAAGTGATTAAAAGAAGATAATTGAATTCCAAGGGCAGTATCCTTTTCAATTAAGTTTTTATTACCAATAAAATGTGTGATTCAAACATAATAAAGAACATGAGAAAGTATATTAGAAGATTTACCTTCCTTTTTTTCATGGAAAAAGAGAAGGAACAAATCTCTTGAGTACATTAGTTAAATACCTGGGAATATTTATTACCTGACATTTTATATATGTTACATGGAGCTAGCTTGTAATGGTTTAGATTGATACAGTTTAGATTGATGCCGCTTTAAGTGAAAAATCTTTCAGCATTTGTAATATGTTCATCCATAGTTTTATGAAACATACATCCTTTGACACAGGCTGATTACACAAAGACATACATGTACCTTATATTTACAGGTACGTACATCTATTTTCTGGTTAAAACATCTACGTAGGAACGCGGAAACACCTGCAAAAAATTGATTGATTGAATATTCAGATTTGTGTCGCCACACTCAAGATTATTCCACTTTATGGCAGTGTTGCCATATCAAGTGGTGGGAGGAAACCTGGTTCTTTTCCCGGAGGAAACCTCCCACCTTTGGCGAGTACCCGGTAACTCTCCCACTTGAAAACCCAACAGAAGACTGAAAAAGAAACCTAATTCTATAATATAATACTAAAGTCAGAATTGAGTGTCTTCTCAAATGCTTTCCACAACTGTACATGTGTATTAAAACTGTCAATCAAAGTGAAAATATAATCTGAGCAAACTAGGTATTCGTGGAGTATTTTTAGATTGGTTTAAGAGCTATCTTGGTGGACGGCAGCAGAGGGTCGTGATTAATGGTTCAAACTCTAAGTTATGTGATATAAATGCCGGGGTACCCCAGGGTTCTGTTTTGGGGCCTCTTCTGTTTCTTCTATACGTTAACGATATGCCTGATGGTCTATTAAATGATATCAAGCTTTTTGCTGACGACACGTGTTTATATGTCATATCCGAATCATTAAGTGGGTCAAATATTACTGCCAACATTAATCACGATCTTTGTAAAATTGATACCTGGGCTAAAAAGTGGCTGGTAAATTTTAACCCCAAGAAAACTAAATCTCTCCTTGTGTCCAGACGCAACACTCCGTCCAACCCCATGTTTAATTTTCAAGACACACCGATTAGTAGCACAAAGACCCACAAACATCTAGGACTAACATTTAATAATACTGGGACATGGACCCATCATATCAACAATTTAATAAAATCAGCACAACAAAAACTTTCTGTTCTACGTGGCCTCAAATACATTTTTGACAGAAGATCTCTCCACATCATGTACACCAGTTTCATTCGACCATGTCTTGAATACGCAGATGTGGTATGGGACAATATATCCCAGACAGACATCAACCGCTTAGAAAGCATACAAAAGCAAGCAATACGTGTAATCACTGGACTAACTATCAGTTGCCCAACCTACTTATTATATGAAGAGTCCGGACTTCTCCCTTTACAAAAACGCCGATATATCCACAGAATTACAACTTTCCAGAAAATACTACATAGCAACCCTCCTAATCCATGCGTATCGCATATTCCTGTAACAGTGTCACAACGAAATCCATATCCTGTCCGAAACTCACAGCATATTACCACTATTCATTGTAGAACAGAGCAGCTAAAAAAAGTCTTTTTTTCCGTCAACAATTAAAGATTGGAACGCTCTGCCATGTTATCTTAGATCAATTAAAGACCCAAATACCTTCAAAAGTCAAATCAAAATAATGAATCGTCAAACACAACCTCCCTCGTGGTACTATGCTGGCGATAGGTCGAGTAATATCATTTTATGACGTCTTAGAAACGGCTGCAGCGCCTTAAATGATGATTTGTTTAGCAATCATTCCCTAGATCATTCTCGCTGTATTTGTAAACATCCCACAGAGACTGCTGAACATTTCTTCCTACACTGCAAACTTTACTCAACTCTAAGAACTGAAATGTGTAATAGTGTTGCGTCTGGGTACAACGGAGAGATAAATATAACTTTGTTACTATATGGGGATACAAATCTGAATGCAGCAATAAACAAAAACATAGCTTCAGCTGCCTGCAACTACATAGAACGCGCGAAACGTTTCTTTTAACGATTTTCAAGAAAATGAGTTTTTTTTTTCCCCTCTAGTTTGACTGTTTGTTTTTGTGTGTGTAGTTGTTTACTTATATATGATATTTATCTATCTATTTATCTTTACTTATTTAATATCTATTTATTTTCCAAAAACCTAAATCGCTGTCATGACAGCCTTAAAGTGGCATGAGCTGCCGGAATTCACACTTTTTTCATAATTTCTGATTGTCACGACAGTAGGATGCTTTGAAGGCTATCGAAAAACTAAATGATTGGCGTTGGAATGAAGAAAATCCATACAGTATGTGCCCTGTACGAACCGAAAACTTGTTCGAAAAGTAGCAAAATTTAAATAACCGGGACGACCATTCATTCATTCTAAGCCAAAGTTAGTTCAAAACAATACTTTATCGTACATTTTCGGGACTAGAAGCATTAAAAAGCTTCTGAATTATACGTCTTGAGAAAAATAGCCGATAATTTCAACATTCTGTGTTTACGTCAAAATATCAACATTTTGGCAGCTCATGCCCCTTTAACTTTAACTTAATATTGTGCATTTATATCACGAAATGTATGTATCCCATCCCACCAAACTTTTCTTTAGAAACTAGGAATAGGATTGTTGTACATATTGTAAATACTTCTAATTGCCTATGCCATATGTATTTTCTGTATGTATGCGGACCAGTGCTATAAGCTTTGCTTAAAACTGGTCCGCAATCAAAATAAAGCATGTTTAAACAAAAAAGAAAATATAATCTGTAGACTAGTTTGTAAACATTTACAAACAGTTTGATTTCTTGTTAAGTTGTTCTTTTCTGTCCCCACATTTAAAGATTATTTTACTCACCTTGTATGTACAGTTATTCAACAAAAACGCCTAAAAAACGGAAAGCGACTCCTAGTGAGTCAAATGAAATTAGTCTGTCCGATCGGTGGCCTAGATTCCTTGTGATATCTAGTACCACTGATCGACCAGTCACAAAAGTAGATAGCTTTTTGCAGAAAAAGTCAATTGAGGCTTGTGCTGGTAAGTGCAAGTCTGCATCCAAATTGAGGAATGGAAGCATTCTAATTGAGTGCTTCCGGGAACAACAATCGTTAAATTTATTAAGCTTAACAAAGATTGGGGATTTACCGATTGTTGTTTCCCCTCATAAGTCACTTAACAGCTTTAAAGGCATAATTCGTGACCGCGATCAAGATCTCGCTGAGATGTCCGAGGATCTAATCTGCTCGGAACTCAGCGACCAGGGGGTCACGAATGTTAAGCGCTTCTCCACAAAACGGGACGGCAATGTTGTCAAATTGAACACCTATCTTTTGACATTCAACTCATTAACCGTCCCCGAGCACATTTTCATTGGCCTGTATAGGGTTAAAGTGGATGTATTTATCCCAAACCCTATACGGTGTTTCAACTGCCAGAAGTTCGGTCATGGAAGCGCTTAATGCCGCAACAAACAAGTTTGTTGCAGGTGTTCTGGGCAAAATCATGATGCTAATGATTGTAAATTAACACCAAAATGCTCCAACTGCGGTGCAGCTCACATGTCTTCTTCGAAAGACTGTCCTCTCTTTCTTCGAGAAAGAGAGATACAGAGAATCAAGTCGGAGAAGAATGTGAGCTACTTAGAAGCCCGCAAGTTGGTAGCTCCCATGCCCAGTTCACCTGACCTGTCTTATGCCAATGTGGCAAAGAAAGTTTGCGTCTCAACGTCTGCGCAAACTACACTTACCTGGCCCATTGGCAAGGATAGGCCTACAGCTGTTGAGTTGACCCCACAACCAGCACAAGCTTCAACATCAACTCAAACTCAGACTTTTTCTGCAAAAACAGCTAATCCACCAAAAGTGCAAAGCCCTGCAGGGCCTTCGGTTTGACCATCAAAGTCAACCGGGGATGCCCTAAAGGTCTTTCACTTTGAATCCAGTCTAAACCGTGGCCCTGCAGAGCGTCCCTCCAGGGCCACGAAATCAAACATACAGATCTCTGGGAGGACTGATCCTCCCAAACCCACCCCTGACTCTCAGGAGAGTATCTGGGGACCCTTGGTTCAGACCACTAATAGGTTTGAATCATTGGATTCACAGGACTCCAGTCCCCAGGAGTGTACCTCACAGAGAGAGGTACACACTCTCTAGAAGTCATCTGCGGAGGAAATGGAGACCTCCTCCTCCCAGAGATCTAAATCTAACCCACCCTCTCCAAAACCGGGAGGATCCCGGAACCGCTCACGAAAGCCACAGAGACCCGGACCAAAATCCTCCAAGGCTTTGAAAAGGGGTGGGTCTTCAAAGGGTGACCATCGTTCCAGACCTGGCGATGGCTCACCTGCACGCCTCCCTCCTTAATGGATACTGGTATCCAATGGAATTGTCGTGGTCTTAGGACCAATCATAATGAACTAACATTATTAATTCAACAGTTTAATCCTGTTGCTTCTGTCTGCAAGAGACACATCTCAGACAGACGGACAGCGATAGAGTAACTCTGAAAAACTATGTACTCTACAGCACCTTTGTTGGCGATGGTGAGAGAGCAACTGGAGGCTCCTCTATCTTTGTCAACTCTGGTGTTGCACACAGTCCTGTGCCTCTTAATACTGAGTTACAGGCTGTGGCTGTCCGTTTGTCTTTGGATAAAACAATAACCTTATGTTCTATATACATTCCACCTTCCTCTCAGTTAAGCATATAACAACTGAGAGGATTGGTGGAACAGTTACCAGCCCCATATATGTTACTCTGGGAATTTCAACGCCCACAGTCCATTATGGGGCTGTGATTACATTGATCAAAATGCTAAGGTTATTGAGAAGGTTCTCGACGAGGAAGGTCTGTGCATACTTAATGATGGCACAGACACTTTCCTACACTCTGGGAATGGCAGTTACTCAGCTATAGATCTGTCCATTACAGATCCTGCACTCCTCTCAGATTTCACATGGAGGGTGCATGATGATCTTTGCGGTAGCGACCATTTCCCAGTCATCCTAGAACATCTGACTTCAAAGAGTGTAGAAAAAGTTCCTCGTTATAAATTACAGAAAGCCGATTGGCCTCTCTTTTCGGCATTTTGTGAGGCTGAGCTCACTCCAGAGCTCAACGAAGGAGAGGATCCAATCGGGGAATTTACGAGAATCTTAACATCCATTGCAGACAGAACAATACCTAAGACTTCGACAAATCCCAATACACGTAGTAGACCATGGTATGACGGCGACTGCAAAGCTTCTATTCGATCTCGAAAGAAGGCTGAGCGGCGCTATAAACACCATGGTTCCGTATCGAGTGAGCAAAGTCTCGCCGTTTACTTAAAACCAAGAGGCGCCTGCGCTGGCGTGATTTTGTATCATCTGTTACCACCAAGACTCCCATGAGAAAAGTATGGAACATGATACAAAAATTAAAAAACAAAAATAATAAACCCAGAACCCACCACTTGAAGGGAGATGGTACAACTTTAACCTCTCCCAGAGATATAAGTAATAGTCTGGCCCGGAATTTTTCTCAGAAATTATCCTCGGAGAACTACACCACAGCATTCCAAAACATAAAGGCCCAGGAAGAGACGGTACCTCTTAACTTCTCTTCACAAAATCTGGAAGACTACAATCAACCTTTCTCCTTGGAGGAACTTAATGCCTCCTTGGAAAAGGCCAATGAGTCAGCCTGTGGTCCGGACTAGATCTATTACAAATTAATTAAACAACTTCCAAAAATATCTCTGAACGTCCTCTTGGATTTATTTAATCATATATGGTCAACTGGTTCATTTCCTCCTTCCTGGAGGGAGGCGTGCATTATCCCGGTCCCCAAACCCGGCAAGGATCATTTCGATACATCAAATTACAGACCTATTGCTTTAACGAGCTGTGTCTGTAAGACGATGGAAAGGATGATCAATGACCGCCTTGTCTGGTATCTGGAGGAGAATAAGCTCCTCGCAAACATTCAGTGCGGATTCAGACAAGGTCGGTCAACTGCTGATCACTTGGTGCGGTTTGAGACCTTTATTAGAAAAGCCTTCGTGCACAAGGAACATGCCGTGTCGGTCTTCTTCGATTTGGAGAAGGCCTATGATACCACCTGGAAACACGGCATTCTTAAAGATCTTTTTGGTATGGGGCTCAAAGGGCGCCTGCCAAACTTTGTTGCAAACTTTTTACAAGATCGCTCGTTCAGGGTACGAGTGGGCTCCACATTATCGGATTCATTCGAACAAGAAATGGGAGTCCCACAGGGGGCATCCTGTCCCCAACCCTGTTCAGCATCAAAATTAACAGTTTGGCTGGCGCCCTACATGACAATGTAGAGGGGTCCATGTATGTGGATGATCTTCTTGTGTGTTACAGTTCCAGAAACATGGCTACCATTGAGAGACAATTACAGGCGTCTCTCAATGAGATCGAGAAGTGGGCCAATGAGAATGGGTTTCGCTTCTCATCTACCAAGACCGTAGCCATGCACTTCTGTAACCTCAGGAAGCTCCACTTGGACCCCGATCTTAAGTTCTATGGTAAACCATTGAAGGTGGTCAAGGAGACTAAATTCCTTGGCCTCATCTATGACCATAAACTTAATTTTGTGCCCCATATAAAAATGTTAAAAGCCAAGTGCACAAAGACATTAGATATTATAAAGGTCCTCTCCAGCACTGACTGGGGGGCGGACCGGGATATTTTGTTAAACCTTTACAGGTCTATGGTCCGGTCCATTTTGGACTACGGATCTTTTGTGTATGGTGGTGCCAGGAAAGCCTACCTACAGATGCTTGATCCTGTGCACCACCAGGGACTCCGACTCTGCCTGGGGGCTTTCAGGACCTCTCCTGTCGAGAGTTCGTACGTGGAGGCAAACGAACCTTCACTCTCGAACAGGAGAATCAAACTAGGTCTCCAATATGCCACGAAACTGCAAGCCCATCCCACGAACCCTGCCCACGACTGTGTTTTCCAACCGTTATTCGAGGACTTCTATGCAGCCTCTCCTAGGCGGATTCCATCGTTTGGTCTCCGCATAAGGCCCCATCTAGAGGCTGCGGGCATAGACTTAGAGGAGGTCGCAACAGTAAGACCTCCCCGTGCTCCACCTTGGCTGACAAGCAGACCAAGGTTCATCTATGACATCCGCCAGCACGACAAGTCTAACACGAATCCTCTAATAATCCAACAACAATTTGCTGAGATTAAAAATTTTGCAGAACATAGCTTCCTTTACACAGATGGATCGATCGAAGGATGATGGTCGGGTTGCTGCTGCGGCAGTGTTTGGCCGTAATGTTGCTTCCCTCTGCCTTCCTTCATCCAGTTCAATTTTTTCTGCCGAGGCTCGAGCAATTCTTCTCGCCATGGACATGATCGCTACACATGACTTGGACAAGTCCGTCATCTGTAGCGATTCTTTGTCGAACCTCTTGGCTATTGAACACAGGAAATTTAAAAACCCGCTAATTCGTAACATTCTACACATACATGATTTGTTAACATCTGCGGGTGAGGAAGTTGTGTTCTGCTGGGTGCCCAGTCATTGTGGCATCTATGGTAACACAGTCGCGGACAGTGAAGCCAAATCTGCTTTGACCAAACCAGTATCTTCGGTCGAAGTACCATATTCTGACTTCAGACCGAAGATAGTCAAATACATCAAACAGATTTGGCAAACTTCGTGGGATGAACAGAAACGACAAAATAATAAACTGGCTCAAATCCAGGCAGAGATCGGTCTTACCACTTTACCTTCTTCTCTTTCTAGGAAAGAAAAGGTGGTTTTATCCAGATGTCGAATTGGCCATTCTTTTTTATCACACAGACATGTACTCACTGGGGATCCCCATCCGTGGTGCATCCCTTGTGATGGCCAATTCGACATCAAACATGTTCTTTTAGAGTGTGTGGAGTTTGCCATGGTGAGAAATCGCCTGTTCAAGGCAAACTCCATGAATGAGCTTTTCACCAAGGTGAAAAGCCCTATTATAATAAAAAATTTAAAACAGATTGGTTTATACCATAAAATTTGAATTTTTATGGTAATATACATATTTTCATATACTATTTTTGGAGATCATTTTAAAATTGCATGTCCTTTTAACCTCCAAAATAGTGATTTACACTCTTTTTAACATATTTCATGAATTTATTTCCGTTCTTTTTATTTTATTGTAATTTTGATGTAAATGGGCCTGCCTGATTAAAACTTCTTTTCGCCGCCATATAAGTGAAATAATCTTGAGTGCGGCGTAAAACTCCAATCAATCAACCAAAATGAACTGTTTTATAGTTGTTGGGGATGGAAGTTTGGGAATATCAGTGCCAAAAAGACGTTCACTCACTACTCGCATTACTTTCTCAATATTCCGAGAACTTAACCCTAGGCTATGTAGCTCCATGACTGTTGAGCGAACTTCATCAGTGTATCTGCCTTCCGTGAATATTTGCACAGGCAGTTTGTCCATTAAAAGGTCCTCATTCTCCTCAGTAATTCTGCGAATTTCCTTTTCTTTTTCAATAATTTGCCTTTCCACCGTGTACATGTCTACTTTCTGTTTTTCTGTGTTTAACTTTAGATTAGATGATTTTATTTTATAATAATAAAGTTGTTTTCGTAAACGGTTTATTGTTGCTTTGGTAGTATCAAGTTTTTGTTCCAGAGCATGTTGTCTGGCTTCCAAATTGCTGTTCTCTTGATTTACCTGTTCTATCGTCTTTTTAAGATTATTAATTGTGTGATCGCCCACGTGAGTCCATCTTGTGTATTCAGTTTTAGTCTTTGATAAAGTTTCCTGAGAAATTTGATAGTGTTTTTCAAGTGTTTCTACACGCTCCATTAGTTCTAAGTTCCCATCTTCGGCTTCATTCAAATTCTTAAGGAGCCTATTCAAATCCTTCTCTAAATCTTTCAATTCCCATAAAAGTAAAGCATTAGCTTCTTTTCCTGTAACTAACTCCTCCTTTAGATCATTACATTTTTGTCTAATTTCTCATTTTGATGAACCTTTTTCTTTAATTGGGTAGTTAATGATTTCTCCGTATTTTCTGGGACTGTTTCCATAAAATAAAAGTTATCAGACAGCAGCTCTCGGATTTCCGTGTCTTTTTTACTTTTTTCCAATTTTACTTTTTTCTCATATAATGATGTCAGGATTCTATGAGTGGAATTAGCGGGAAGCAGGTGATGCGTTATTTTCAAATTGTATAACCACTGAGCTAGTGAATTCCACGTTGCCCCTTTCCTTTGCATAAAAAGTCTTAATTCTAAAAGAACTGCATTGGGGACTGTGCGAAGATTTGTGGATAGGTCAACGCTCCTCAGGTCGTCCACACGAATGCCTTTCTCTTGACAGCCTGGGCTAATAAATCCATCGTCTGGTTTCTCCAACCAGAGCACGGGATTTTCTGGATGGGCCAAGTTTTTCTTTCGTTTCAGCTGGGTTTTAATAGTGCAGACTTGGGGCATTAGTGTTACGTCTACATTTTGTTTTAAAAGAGACAGAACTTTTGGGAGGGCATATTTTAAAGTTTTACCTTCACGTGTACATAGGTCGACTATTTGTCTTAGGAAACCATATGTCTTAGGAAACCATATGACACTATCATGGAATCATCCCAGAAATCTGATAAAATAAGTTCACAGTTTGTGTGAGTGATAAATCACTACAGTGGATACATCTGAGTATGTGTTGTAGGATTAAAAATGGATTGAGATGAAGTTATGAAATAAATTACTTGGGATAATTCCATCTTGTACCAAATCAATAATATTCTGTTGAGAAAACAGATTGGAACCCCCACTTGAATCTGCCTATAGAGAGAAAAATGAAAGCAATGTGTATCAAATAGGACACATGGTAGTAAGTGTTTTAATATTTATTCATAACAGAAAATAACTTTCTCATCTGTCTTCGTGGAAATGCATTATAACACCATATATATTATCCATAACTATATTAGATCATAACAGAATTTGCAATATTTAAGAGACCGGTACCGGTATACGAAAATAACTAGAAAACAGACGATTAACCCTAGTACAGAGTTGTAATTATGAACCATTTTATTTGTTTGCTTTAAATATCCAGATATAATTTCGCATTCCCTTACCAAATAGTCTGGATTGATTGATTGATTGATGTTTTACGCCGCGCTCAAGATTTTTTCACTTATATGGCGGCGTTGCCAGTTTTATTGTGGGAGGAAACCGGGCTCTATGCCCGGAGGAAACCCACGACCTTCCGCTGGTAACTGGCAACCATCCCACATAGGTCGTTCGAGTGGGATTCGAACCCGCGACCCATTGGTGGAAAGCAGTTCGGATTGAACGTCCAACGCTCTACCTACTGAGCCACGGAGGCCCCCCAAATAATCTGGAGAAAATAGTCCAGTGATAAGAATGATTGATTGTGATTGCAGATTGTCTAGATATAGGACTACTGGGGGTCAAACCAATTCCTACAAACTCACTTAATCCAATCAAAAAGGAACCCAATCCAAAAGGTCTTGGTCTCAGTGAGATTTGAACCCACCAGATCTTTGCAGAAATAATAAGGGTGCTAGAAAAACACTACCGGTATATATATATTATTATTATATGACTTACCATGATTGCCGAAACCTATTGAATTTGTAACCAATTCACCTCCCCTGCAATTCTATTTAATAAAACCTGCAAAGAAAAAGGGAGCATCTATTTTTCAATTGTTAATTAAAAGAACACCAAGAAATGAAATGTGTTGCTGATGGGTTGTTCACTCCACATTTTCACTACCTTAATCTAGGTCTATAAAGCTATATTCATATAGTAATATTTATATAAAATTATAATGAATATATGTGGTTTAAGTACAGGGTTAAAGAGAAGTTAATACTTACATGCATAATCAAAATAACTACAGCAAACCAAAACACAATGAATAAGTACACCTACTTAATGTTCTGCTGGTGACCAGAATCTAGAACCTCAATGACCTGAAAACAAATAGAACTCACTCATTTCAAAACAATAACAATGAACTGAAGCTCCCAATGATCAACTTCCAGAGAGTAAAGAAAGCTAAAAATAAAGCTTACAATAATGTTTACAATAAACTCATGGTTTATGGCTTCGAAGTACCTCGTCATAGCCAATACTTTGCTTTATTAATATAATCCATAGCCTCGTAGCGAACTTGTTTATGAACCCAGCCGCAATAGTTTTCCATTGCTATGGCGGATATTGGACCCATCATAATTATAAAATAAAAATGGCGGATTTCTACAACCATCGGAAAATAAGGGTTGTGGCTTAAAGCCGAATTTAACCATATAGCATATGTCTGACAACATATAAAGACTCACTTGTAAGCTGTTTCCTTGCTAGAAATGGAGAGATCAGTGCCAATAACGTCTGGAGAGCTATTTCAGAGCGTCTATATCGGTCGAAAACCTTTGCGGATATGACTTTGAAAATTAGAGCTATCAGATTTTATCGACTGTATGAGTCTCGGCCTTGATCACGTGACCATGAAATCTGTAATGGCGGCTACACAAAAGTCAACATCTTTCGACACTTTTTCGCTTTTTTCATGTTTAATTTGTTAGAATAGTTTGTGCCAAATGCGACAGACAGTTTGGGTATGTTATATTTCATTAGTTCTTTTACTTTCTACTTATTTATTTCTTCAATTGAGTTAGATTTAGGAAACTAAATTTTAACATGTGAGGAGTGCACTTGCAGCAACAACAACACAGTTTTCTTCAATAGTGGTGACGTCATTCGTCATCCCTAGTGTCACGTGTAAGAAACTATATGGTAAGCCTATGAGTCAGATGATGGCAGATTTGCCTCCAGAACGTCTAGAATCTGGAAAACCCGCATTCACTTACGTTGGGGTGGATATATTTGGTCCAGTTCTCGTAAGGGTTGGTAGAGGAGAGGCTAAGCGATATGGTTGTCTGTACACATGTTTCACTAGCAGGGCCATACATATTGATGTGTTGCGTAGTCTCGAAACTGATAGTTTTATCAATGGGCTTTTGAGGTTCGTGTCTCGTAGAGGGTGTCCAGCAAAAATTTGGTCTGATAACGGAACCAATCTCGTGGGTGCTCACAGGGAATTGTCTAAGTCTCTTTCTCAGTTAAATCGGGATGAATTTATCAGAACTGCTCGTAGACGTGATGTTGAGTGGGTATTCAAACCTCCACTAGCTTCGCATCATGGAGGGTTGTGGGAACGGATGATCCGTACGGTTAGAAGGGTCCTAGTAGCCCTACTGGTCAGTAATCCTAGGTTGAATGACGATATTTTACAGACTGTCTTTTGGGAGGTGGAGTCCATTGTAAATAGTAGACCAATAACTAAATGTAGCGACGACCCTCAAGATTTTTCCGCCTTAACACCCAATCATTTACTTTTGCTCAGACATAATAGTCCTTTGCCATGGGGGATATTCCACGATGCAGATACTTATCGGAAACATTGGCGTCATGTCCAACAGCTATCTGATACATTTTGGAGAAAATGGTTAAAATTGTATTTACCTGAATTGCAAGGTCGCCAAAAATGGACGAAAAGTCTCGATAATTTGCAAGTTGGTGATTTAGTTCTCATTATAGATGAAAAATCTCCTAGGGGCTCTTGGCCGTTAGGTATTGTATTGAATGTGTCTTCAGGTAGAGATGGGTTAGTTCGTAGTGCCTTAGTAAAAACCATTTGTTCGCAATTTGTTAGACCTATTACTAAGCTCGTACATTTAGAAGGGCAGAATAAATTCTGACCTCTGTCTTCTGGGGTATTATCACTGACAATGTAACTGTTTAAGGCACTCTATTCGATGATAACCTTGCGTGTTTGTGGGGATTCTCACACATGTCTATTTACCGCTTACCAGCGAGTTCGAATACAAGTGTTGAGTCTGTTTGTTTTAAACCCCCCACACGTAACATCTCGTCTGAAGCCCAATGTACGGTAACGTTCATAATATATGAAGTCGCAGACGTTACATTCCACTCCCCGAAGTCCTTCGTTACCAAAACTCCCTTACTATAAGTAAAGCTTGGTGAGCTCGTTCACTCCAAACATGCAAGTAAAATATTTCTTATAGTAGTTTGTTTGAAAACATTTCTTATAGTAGTTTTTTTTTAAAACATTTCAGACCTTTCTTCGGATTGATTACTTCAGATAAACACTTGCAGGATCGCCGAAGAAAAGTGCCCAGGTTTCTTCGAAGACAAACACACTGACAAATCCCTGTTAAATTTCCTACCCGGAGCTTTAATGGGCTTTGACATGGTCAGGAGACGCGGGCTCCGCCCGGCTGCCTCACGTAAAAACTCTCACTGCACTCTATTAGCAGGCCGTACAAGTCCACCGAAGACAAACTGGGTATAGCTAAGTATACACACAACGCACTAGGCAACACGTCCTTCCTCTCCAAAGGTTCAAACTGAACTCGAAAAAAGCTGATAGCCATCGATAATATAAGATAATAATTACAAAAAATGTACACTTAACCCAATCAATCAAAACTCAATCAATCAAATCGCTGTCTTTATTTAAACATTAAATTAAATCTTCCCTATTAGAATCAACCCCACTCCCATAGCACCGAGAATAAAACAAATCAAACATAAGCAAAATAAACCAAAACTTACACCAGACTATCTTAAAGATATAATCAGTGTCCACCTGGGATAGATCAAGCCCCATGGGGCTTTATTCCCGCCAGATTTTTTTCCTTATTATTGTTCTTTATATACCTTGCTATTCAAATATTCCCAATTATGTATTATATGCACATGTATATAATGTATTGAGAATTTACTGTTCTGGTGAATAAAATCAAATCAAATCAAAAATCAAAATCAACCCGACGTGATTCGAACACGCAACCTTCTGACCTGGAGTCAGACGCGCTACCATTGCGCCACGGAGTCGTAGTGCGTGAAATACAACGAATGACATTGTTTTACTCGGCATCAGTAGACAATTAATTTTCCATTTGCCGTAATGGTAACACTTGGCTCTGTCACTCGGTTAGAATCATTTGCCAGCTAAAAGCCTTGGTGGAAACTCGAAACTACCCTAGACAAGTCCGAAGTTCAAATCTTGACAGAACAATAAGCGAGAAATCTCAAGATGTTTACTTTCGAAGGGGACAGGGGTGCAGACGACACAACTCATATTGTTGTCATGGGCAAAATCACCCCCACATCAGACAGCTCAATCCGCCACTTTTATTCAGTCTTCACCTTTCATATAGTTTTTTTAGGCAAACTACTACTTCATTAAGTTACATCAATACTCAAAACAGAATTCCTAGCTTATGAGAAGACCCACTAAAGAATGCCCAAAGATATCGACCGCAATCTAGGAACCTAATTCCTACCTTCCGAAAATTGGCTAATCCTAATTGTCCACTGTGACCACTTGTGGTTTTTTTCATCAGTATTCAGAAAGCAGTTGGCCCACCAAATTACAACCACCTTACATATCTCTACCATTGGGCCACGGAGTCGTACAGGAAGAAGCTTACTCTAATTTATAGCTTTTTCATTATTTAGAGAGATGTTAGCTAGCACACAGAATTACAGCCAACTTACAAATCGCCACCAACTGTTCTAATAAAATATCGTTTGTAAAATCGTTCTTGTCTAAAAGCCTAAAGTATCTACAGTAGACCTGCATTAGTTTCAATCCAATATTCATATAATCCACCCCCGTGTGGGTTCCGGGGGTTAAGAATAGGCCCACAGCTTCCCTTGGAGCTTGTTCGTAAAAGGCGACTAAACCTTGGGCTGCCTGTTGGCCGTGGGCAGACTACCTGTGTCGGGGGATGACGGGATCCTGGTGGCTGAGGGTTGAGGAGCTCGGCAATTAATGCTCCGAAAACCCAACACTCCACTTTGGCCCTGATTTCACCTAAACAGGAGGTCGGATTGGCCCGATCCGATCAATCGGCCGGTCACGTCGAGCCCTACAATGATCCAACTTAAACAATCCACGGTATTCGTAAACCTGGATATAAACAATACAAAACGTCCAAAATTTCATTTTCTACTGTTGGATTTGTCCACAGTAGACCCAATATAATTAAAGATCATTGTAGAAGGCGGTGGCTAATGGGTCAATCAGGTAGAAGCTACATATATATATTTGTCTCTATCTGCCTGAGTATACCATTCCTGGAGTTCCTGGTACCTCCCCCTGCAGGTTCTACCCACGGGGAGGTATCGCCCTTGTTGGTGCTCCGTGGCGGGTGGGAAACAGGAATGGTGAAACAAAACAAAACAATATATGGCTTCCACAAAAACGCCTAAAAAACGGAAAGCGACTCCTAGTGAGTCAAACGAAATTAGTCTGTCCGATCGGTGGCCTAGATTCCTTGTGATATCTAGTACCACTGATCGACCAGTCACAAAAGTAGATAGCTTTTTGCAGAAAAAGTCGATTGAGGCTTGTGCTGGTAAGTGCAAGTCTGCATCCAAATTGAGGAATGGAAGCATTCTAATCGAGTGCTTCCGGGAACAACAATCGTTAAATTTATTAAGCTTAAAAAAGATTGGGGATTTACCGATTGTTGTTTCCCCTCATAAGTCACTCAACAGCTGTAAAGGCATAATTCGTGACCGCGATCAAGATCTCGCTGAGATGTCCGAGGATCTTATCTGCTCGGAACTCAGCGACCAGGGGGTCACGAATGTTAAGCGCTTCTCCACCAAACGGGACGGCAATGTTGTCAAATTGAACACTTATCTTTTGACATTCAACTCATTGACCGTCCCCGACCACATTTTCATTGGCCTGTATAGGGTTAAAGTGGATGTATTTATCCCAAACCCTATACGGTGTTTCAACTGCCAGAAGTTCGGTCATGGAAGCGCTCAATGCCGCAACAAACAAGTTTGTTGCAGGTGTTCTGGGCAAAATCACGATGCTAATGATTGTAAATTAACACCAAAATGCTCAAACTGCGGTGCAGCTCACATGTCTTCTTCGAAAGACTGTCCTCTCTTTCTTCGAGAAAGAGAGATACAGAGGATCAAGTCGGAGAAGAATGTGAGCTACTTAGAAGCCCGCAAGTTGGTAGCTCCCATGCCCAGTTCACCTGGCCTGTCTTATGCCAATGTGGCAAAGAAAGTTTGCATCTCAACATCTGTGCAAACTACACTTACTTGGCCCATTGGCAAGGATAGGCCTACACCTGTTGAGTTGACCCCACAACCAGCACAAGCTTCAACATCAACTCAAACTCAGACTTTTTCTGCAAAAACAGCTAATCCATCAAAAGTGCAAAGACCTGCAGGGCCTTCGGTTCGACCATCAAAGTCAACCGGGGATGCCCTAAAGGTCTTTCACTTTGAATCCAGTCTAAACCGTGGCCCTGCAGAGCGTCCCTCCAGGGCCACGAAATCAAACATACAGATCTCTGGGAGGACTGATCCTCCCAAACCCACCCCTGACTCTGAGGAGAGCATCTGGGGACCCTTGGTTCAGACCACTAATAGGTTTGAATCATTGGAGTCGCAGGACTCCAGTCCCCAGGAGTGTACCTCACAGAGAAAGGTACACACTCTCTCAGAGTCATCCGCGGAGGAAATGGAGACCTCCTCCCAGAGACCTAAAGTTGACCCACCCTCTCCAAAACCGGGAGGATCCCGGGACCGCTCACCGAAGCCGAAGAGACCCGGACCAAAATCCTCCAAGGCCCGGAAAAAGGGTGGGTCTTCAAAGGGTGACCATCGTTCCAGACCTGGCGATGGCTCACCTGCACGCCTCCCTCCTTAATGGATACCATCATCCAATGGAATTGTCGTGGTCTTAGGACCAATCATAATGAACTAACATTATTAATTCAACAGTTTAATCCTGTTGCTTTCTGTCTGCAAGAGACACATCTCAGACAGACGGACAGCGATAGAGTAACTCTGAAAAACTACGTACTCTACAGCACCTTTGTTGGCGAGTGTGAGCGAGCAACTGGTGGCTCCTCTATATTTGTCAACTCTGGTGTTGCACACAGTCCTGTGCCTCTGAACACAGATTTACAGGCTGTGGCTGTCCGTGTGTCTTTGGATAAAACAATAACCTTATGTTCCATATATATTCCACCTTCCTCTCAGTTAAATATAGAACAACTGAGAGGATTGGTGGCACAGCTTCCAGCCCCATACATGTTACTTGGGGATTTCAACGCCCACAGTCCATTGTGGGGCTGTGATAATAACGATCAAAAGGCTAAGGTTATTGAGAAGGTTCTCGACGAGGAAGGTCTGTGCATACTTAATGACGGCACAGACACTTTCCTACACTCTGGGAATGGTCGTTACTCCGCTATAGATCTGTCCATTACAGACCCTGCACTCCTCTCAGATTTCACATGGAGGGTGCATGATGATCTTTGCGGTAGCGACCATTTCCCAGTCATCCTAGAACATCTGACTTCAAAGAGTGTAGAGAAAGTTCCTCGTTATAAATTCCAGAAAGCCGATTGGCCTCTCTTTTCGGCACTTTGTGAGGCTGAGCTCACTTCAGAACTCAACGAAGGAGAGGATCCAATCGGGGAATTTACGAGAATCTTAACATCCATTGCAGACAGAACAATACCTAAGACTTCGACAAATCCCAATACACGTAGTAAACCATGGTATGACGGCGACTGCAAAGCCTCTATTCGATCTCGAAAGAAGGCTGAGCGTCGCTATAAACACCATGGTAGGAAGGAGAATTTGGACCAGTTCCGTATCGAGCGAGCAAAGTCTCGCCGATTACTTAAATCCAAGAGGCGCCTGTGCTGGCGTGATTTCGTATCCTCTGTTACCACCAAGACTCCCATGAGAAAAGTATGGAACATGATACAAAAATTAAAAAACAAAAATAATAAACCCAGAACCCACCACTTGAAGGGAGATGGTACAACTTTAACCTCTCCCAGAGATATTAGTAATAGTCTGGCCCGGAATTTCTCTCAGAAATCATCCTCTGAGAACTACACCACAGAATTCCAGAACATAAAGGCCCAGGAAGAGACGGTACCTCTTAACTTCTCTTCACAGAATCTGGAAGACTACAATCAACCTTTCTCCTTGGAGGAACTTAATGCCTCCTTGGAAAAGGCCAATGAGTCAGCCTGTGGTCCGGACCAGATCTATTACAAATTAATTAAACAACTTCCAAAAATATCTCTGAACGTCCTCTTGGATTTATTTAATCATATATGGACAACTGGTTCATTTCCTCCTTCCTGGAGGGAGGCGTGCATTATCCCGGTCCCCAAACCCGGCAAGGATCATTCCGATCCATCGAATTACAGGCCTATTGCTTTGACAAGCTGTGTCTGTAAGACGATGGAAAGGATGATCAATGACCGCCTTGTCTGGTATCTGGAGGAGAATAAGCTCCTCGCAAACATTCAGTGCGGATTCAGACAAGGTCGGTCAACTGCTGATCACTTGGTGCGGTTTGAGACCTTTATTAGAAATGCCTTTGTGCGTAAGGAACATGCCGTGTCGGTCTTCTTCGATTTGGAGAAGGCCTATGATACTACCTGGAAACACGGCATTCTTAAAGAGCTTTTTGGTATGGGGCTCAAAGGGCGCCTGCCAAACTTTGTTGCAAACTTTTTACAAGATCGCTCGTTCAGGGTACGAGTGGGCTCCACATTATCGGATTCATTCGAACAAGAAATGGGAGTCCCACAGGGGAGCATACTGTCCCCAACCCTGTTCAGCATCAAAATTAACAGTTTGGCTGGCGTCCTACATGACAATGTAGAGGGGTCCATGTATGTGGATGATCTTCTTGTGTGTTACAGTTCCAGAAACATGGCTACCATTGAGAGACAATTACAGGCGTCTCTCAATGAGATCGAGAAGTGGGCCAATGAGAATGGGTTTCGCTTCTCATCTACCAAGACCGTAGCCATGCACTTCTGTAACCTCAGGAAGCTCCACTTGGACCCCGACCTTAAGTTTTATGGTAAACCATTGAAGGTGGTCAAGGAGACTAAATTCCTTGGCCTCATCTATGACCATAAACTTAATTTTGTGCCCCATATCAAAATGTTAAAAGCCAAGTGCACAAAGGCATTAGACATAATAAAGGTCCTCTCCAGCACTGACTGGGGAGCGGACCGGGATATTCTTTTGAATCTTTACAGGTCTATGGTCCGGTCCATTTTGGACTACGGATCTTTTGTGTATGGTGGTGCTAGGAAAGCATACATACAGATGCTTGATCCTGTGCACCACCAGGGACTCCGACTCTGCCTGGGGGCTTTCAGGACCTCCCCTGTCGAGAGTTTGTATGTGGAGGCAAACGAACCTTCACTCTCGAACAGGAGAATCAAACTAGGTCTCCAATATGCCACGAAACTGAAAGCCCATCCCACGAACCCTGCCCACGACTGTGTTTTCCAACCGTTATTCGAGGACTTCTATGCAGCCTCTCCTAGGCGGATTCCATCGTTTGGTCTCCGCATAAGGCCCCATCTAGAGGCTGCGGGCATAGACTTGGAGGAGGTCGCAAGAGTAAGACCTCCCCGTGCTCCACCTTGGCTGACAAGCAGGCCAAGGTTCATCTATGACATCCGCCAGCACGACAAGTCTACCACGAATCCTCTAATAATCCAACAACAATTTGCTGAGATTAAGAATAACTTTGCAGAACATAGCTTCCTTTACACAGATGGATCGAAGGATGACGGTCGGGTTGCTGCTGCGACAGTTTTTGGACGTAATGTTGCTTCCCTCTGCCTTCCTTCATCCAGTTCAATTTTTTCTGCCGAGGCTCGAGCAATTCTTCTCGCCATGGACATGATCGCTACACATGACTTGGACAAGTCCGTCATCTGTAGCGATTCTTTGTCGAGCCTCTTGGCTATTGAACACAGGAAATTTAAAAACCCGCTAATTCGTAACATTCTAAACGTACATGATTTGTTAACATCTGCGGGTAAGGAAGTTGTGTTCTGCTGGGTGCCCAGTCATTGTGGCATCTATGGTAACACAGTCGCGGACAGTGAAGCCAAATCTGCTTTGACCAAACCAGTATCTTCGGTCGAAGTACCATATTCTGACTTCAGACCGAAGATAGTCAAATACATCAAACAGATTTGGCAAACTTCATGGGATGAAGAGAAACGACAAAATAATAAACTGGCTCAAATCCAGGCAGAGATCGGTCTTGCCACTTTTCCTTCTTCTCTTTCTAGGAAAGAAAAGGTGGTTTTATCCAGATGTCGAATTGGCCATTCTTTTTTATCACACCGACATGTACTCACGGGGGATCCCCATCCGTGGTGCATCCCTTGTGATGGCCAATTCGACATCAAACATGTTCTTTTAGAGTGTGTGGAGTTTGCCATGGTGAGAAATCGCCTGTTCAAGGCAAACTCCATGAATGAGCTTTTCACCAAGGTGAAAAGCCGTATTATTATAAAATTTTTAAAACAGATTGGTTTATACCATAAAATTTGAATTTTTATTGTAATATACATATTTTCATATACTATTTTTGGAGATCATTTTAAAATTGCATGTCCTTTTAACCTCCAAAATAGTGATTTACACTCTTTTTAACATATTTCATAAATTTATTTCCGTCCTTTTTATTTTATTGTAATTTTGATGTAAATGGGCCTGTCTGATTAAAACTTCTTTTCGCCGCCATATAAGTGAAATAATCTTGAGTGCGGCGTAAAACTCCAATCAATCAATCATATAATCCAGATACCAAACTATCACTATGTAAGCCACCTCCTAGCTCTAGCATACCCGAAATCTATTTTCATTGGCTGAGAAAACACAAACTGGATGTTGTGACCTTTACTCGACATCAATGGACAATTCATTTTCCATTTGCCGTAATGTTAACGTTTGGCCCTGTCACTCGGTAAGAAACATTGGCCCAGTTAAAAGCCTTGGTGGAAACTCGGAACTACCCTTCACAAGTCTGAAGTTTCAATCTTGACAGAGAAATAAGCGAGAAATCTCACGATGTTCACTTCCAAAGGTGACCGGGGTGCAGACGACACATTGCTGTCATGGGTCAAATCACCCTCACGCCAGACAGCTCAATCCGCCGCCTTTATTCAATCTTCACCTTTCATATTTTTTTAGGCAAACTACTACTTCATTGAGTCACATCAATACTCTAAAAAAATATCCTAGCTTATGAGAAGACCCACTAAAGAATGCCCAAAGATATCGACCGCAAAAAAACGGCTTCTTTTTTTTGATAATAAAAGGTTTATTCCCAGAATTCAAATTTTACACTCGCATATATGTCATCCGTTGTTTATCACAGATACAAATGGTAAAACAATTTTAGCTTATCAAAACATAAACACTATGCGATCATAGGTTAATTTGCATATTGCACAGTTTTTACACCAGATACCTTTGAATAGGTTCTGGTTCAAACGCTTGTGATGTACATAAATTCGTGATCGTAGATTTAACTGTTCGAATAACAGAAGCACTATTAACATGATTTTTCTGAAAAACATTGTTATTTCGATTACACCAGGTACTGAATTGAATTAATGTTATCAAGTATGTCCATCTTGTTTTGATAAATTGTTTACTTGAAAGATCCTATATAGCAAGTTTTTTTTTGAAAACGAAGGGAAAAAACATCCATACGACAAAAGTACACGGTAAAAATACGTAAACACAGTTTTTAACGTATTACATTCAACAAAAAGGTGCAGCTGTGTTTCGCACTCACCACAAAAATCACATGCATCGTTAGTACAAATATTTCGGAGCAAAAGCCTTTCTTTTACTGGTAAGACGTCGTGGATAAGTTTAAAGGAATAATTTACAAGATAAGTATCTAAAAACTGGCTAAAAACAGAAGACCAGATTTTGATCCACGGTGATAAACAATCTGACAGCAAAACTCTGGGTAATTCTAAAAATTGATTTAAAAACAAACAATAAACATCTTTTGGATTTATTACAGTTGGTCTTATTGTAGTTAAAAGACTAAATTCTCTCCAAGAGGATAAAACAAACTGATAAAATTTCGAACGATGTAAAGAATGAGGTATACTAGTTTTACAAAATGATGGTTGTAAGTCTTTTAAAAGACAAACCCATCCAATAAATAGCAAAAGGTTTCCATTTGGCGTCCCGATTATTTATCAGGTTCAACACATGCTTAACAGCAAAAGATTTCAACTTGCAATGTATATTTTGTACATTTAAGCCACCCTTTAAAAAGGGTCTAAGCGACATTTCGTTTAATGCATTCAGGCTTATGATTCCAAATAATTTGAAATATTTTGCTGATACATTTATTAACAAATTTAGATTGGACAAACGAGCATTGCATAATAAACCATAATAAATTATCGAATATTGATCGCTCGGGTACACCGGTTCGAGAGTTAAAATATACATAAGGAGAGACAACCCACACCCTTGACGGACACCACGTGATAGGTTGAACTTCTCTGTGATGTGACCGTTTACAATCACACTGCTGCTAATTTCATTATATAGTAGTTTCACCCAAGTTAAAAAGTCATCCCCAAAATTAAAACTTTTCAAACATTTAAACAAAAAATTCCAATCTACTCTATCGAAGGCTTTCTCCTGGTCTAAGTTTGAAAAACTCGCCTTCAAATCCTTTTGTTTGACATAATCATGCACATTGCGTAAAATATGAAGGTTGTCGAAAATACTACGACCGGGCACCCCACATGTTTGGTTGACCGTGACAATAGACTCAATGACACGTTTGGGTCGATTACATAAGGCTTTAGAGATGATTTTATAATCAACATTAGGAAGACTAATGGGTCACCAATTATTGATGTTTACAGCACTATCATAGTCCTTACATAATAAAGTGATCAAGCCTGATCTCTGTGAAGTGCTTAATACACCTCAAGAAAAACAAGTGTTGACAAGCTTTGTATATACATCACCCAGTACACTCCAAAAATGTACATAAAACTCTGCTGGAAGCCCATCGCACCCGGGAGATTTATAATTACTCATACCTTTAACAGCATTATATAATTCTTCTTTTGTTAGCTCTCCTTCATATAACAATTTTTGGTTTTCATTTAATTTTGGTAAAGTGAGTAAAAAATTGTCAGTCTCGCTATTTGTGTTGGACTTTGTATATAACTGTTCATAATAGGACTTAATACAAGTAACAATTTCGGATTGACAAGTATGAGTAATTTGACAGTTTTTGTGACACGTTATTTGAGATATCATCTTTTTCCTCCCCCTCCCCGCTTCTTTAAAAAATATTTAGTTTCTCTCCTTTATCAAACTGAACAGCTTTGGATCTAATAACAGCACCTTTGCGAGTCTCAGTTTGCAAAGCATTAATTTGCTTTTTGATATCACTGATTGCCTCCGCATGGATCACTAGGTCAGAGTTAAGGTTTTGTAACTCAGCCTCTAACATCAACAATTGCGACTTGTTGTTATTTGACATCGTATTGCAATGTTCCTTAATGGTTTCTTTACATTCTAATTTAAAATTGTCCCACATATCAATTAACTCAATACCATATCTATTTACATAAAAATGTTTTTTATAAATATCTTGGCCCGAATTCATAAAGCTATTTTAAGTGTTGTACTCGCACAACTTTACTAATCGGACGATCATCGCCTCTTTAAAGTTAGACGCTAATTCACAAAAAGTGATTATCCAACACGCGGACAACAAACGTTTATCAAACAAAAGAAAAGTTAAACGCACGGGAGGGGCATGTTTAAATCTCGGACTAAGTATTTCAGAGCGCAGTAAACTTCAGTCATGGACGCTGTACTAGACGTTTTTGAGTTGGCACAGGAGGAGGCAGCCGAGGAGGAGCAACGCCTACCCGCTTCTCGTGAACAGAGGGCTTTTGAGGTTCGAATTGACCCCCTCACAAAATTCAGTGAAAGGAAATTTATGCGACGATACCGGATTTCTAAATATGCTTTCCGTTGGCTGTCAGACCTGATAGAAGATGATTTGCTACCGAACACGAGAAGAAATCATGCTCTGACCCCACTGCAGGAGTTGTCAGTTGCATTACGGTTTTATGCCAGAGCGTCATTCCAGATGGATATTGCTGACATGTGTGGAGTTTCACAATCCTCTGTTTGCCGAGTTGTGCATCGTGTATCTGCTGCAATTTGTGCTCGAAAGAGGGAGTTCATCAATCTTGGCGCATAATGCTCCCCATTTATGTAATTTCGTCTAACACTGTGCAGTAAACAGTGGTTGTACATGCGTTGACACAGGACTTGTATGCGGGCGCCTACAACAGTGTTTTATCCGTTTAACAGTTGAATGCTCGTTAATTGTACGCAGGTTAAAATAGCTTTTTGAATTCGGGCCCTTGTATTTTACAATATAAATCAGGGTTAGACAATACTGAAACGTTACATTTCCAGTAGAATGGACCCCAGGTAATCATGTTGTTAAAATCGATGTCAAAATAGATACACGAATGATCAGAAAAAGAAACATGGATTACATTACAGCATTTAATATTAGGAGAAATAAAGGACGGTACATAAAATCGATCGAGACGACTGGCTTTTTTGCCTCTCGCCAATGTAAAACTTTGTTTTTTAGAGTACATTTTTCTGAAAATATCACAAATATTGTATTCATTTTTTAAACAATTCATTTCTTCGATTCCGTCATCCTTAGATGACATCGAGCCATATCTATCCAAAACAACATTCTCCACAAAATTAAAATCTCCACCCAAAACAGGGACCTCACTACCAAGCAATAACTTATCAATTGATGAAATAAATTCTTTTCTTTCAACAGGTACATTTGGGGCGTATATACAAACAAGATTCATAGCGGTGTTATTTATTTCAGCTTTTACACATACACAACGGCCGTAAGGACACCTTTCTGACAATACATTCAACAGTGTGATGTATGATAATCCCCACCCCACAGCTTTTATTACTCCCGTACGCCCAAAATGAATCACCAGGTATATCTAAATTCGTTGTGTCTTTATGACATTGGAAATGTGTTTCTTGAAGAAACAATACATCTATATTGTTTTCAAAAGTAAAACTTTTTACAGCAAATTGTTTGTCGGGATTACGTAATCCATTTACATTTAATGAGGCAAATCTAATAGAACTAAGAGTAGCCATGAGGGCGAGGAAAGTAAATAGGTGGTACATACCATACCCATCACGAAGCATTTATATAGGAATTCAATCTCTATTCAGTTTACGTCTCCCGAGGGAGGCTAAAGATTTCTTTTTCCTGTAATCCAGTAGCATCGTTGAGGAATCCCGAGAAGGAATGGGGGTCATTTTCTCACAGAAAATTGTCTCAAGCTCACCATGATCTATATCAGAAACTTTTGGTTCACCCGATATCCCGTGATCGGGGGATCGATCTCTGTCTAGTTTAGCCGTTTTCTGCTGGATTGGGTCCGGAGATCTTTCATTATGTATATCGGCAGTTACAACTTTCTTATTGGGACATTTTGTAGGTGAGGTCGTCTTTTCATTGATAGGCGGGGGTTCGACCCCAGCCGACATTTCTTCATCAGTCTCAGTTTCACTTTCACAATTCATATCATCATCACTGTGCTCAGATTCCCGTTCGTCGGAATTACATACATCAACATCCTCGTCTTCCATATCGCCAGGAGTCTGGGGGTTCGATCCTGGTCTAATTGACACACCCTTAACACGTGCAGCATAAGGTGAGGTCCTAGAACAACAATCGCTTATAGTGTGGTCGAGGATCCACATACATGACATTCCGCGTTGGGGATTCGTATGCGGGGAAAACCCTGCACAGTTGACACACCAGGTCGCCTTGCATTCCAGTGCCCGGTGCCCTATTGTTGAGCGGGGTAGGTAAACATTACTATGTCCCCGGCAAAATTAAAAAAGTTGGGGACATAGCGAGTCTTATGTCATCTGAATCGGTTTATACGTATGCCGGTTCGAACGTGCTGCCCCCGTGTGGGTTCCGGGGAGATAAGAATAGACCCTCAGCTTTTCCAAGGTGCTTGATCGTAAGAGGCGACTAATCCTTGGGCCTTCGTGTGGGTTTCGGAGGATACGAATGGGCCCACAGCTCACAGGCAAGCTTGATCGTACAAGGCGACTAACCTGTGGCAAATTTTTTAATTTATGGTATAAACCAATATGTTTTTAAATCACTCTAAAATATCTTATTTAAAATTGCCTTAAAATGAAAAAAAATAGTTATTTATTTAAATGTAGAGTTTATATTTCTATGACATGTGTGGAAAAGTTTTGCTGTTTTGGAGATAAATGTGAGATGTTGTTTTTATACTTCCAAAAATAGTTTACTCTTGTTTTACCAGTTTTTACTATTTTGTGTTTCTGTCAATTTTTGTTTAAAATGTTTTTTTGATGTTAAAGGATGAGCTCAATCTAACTTCTTTTCGCCGCCATATAAGTGAAATAATCTTGAGTGCGGCGTAAAACCCCAATCAATCAATCAATGAATCAATCGAACGTGCTGCAACATTTGGGATTAACAACAGAGACACAGTCACCGTATTCTTTCAAAGCTTTCTTAATAGCGTCGTCAGACAGCCCCTCTGGCGCCCAGTGTGTCGTAAGGCTCATATAGATAGCAGAGGCCGGGGATAGATTCCAGGTAGTTTCAAGTACAGTGAGGGAGCCTTTGTCAATTAGTGCATCATAACTGACTTTAGTAGTCAGGGTGGCATGGTAAGCTTTCTTAAAGTAATTCTTCTGAAGTGTCGACAAGTAATTGAAGAAGCTTGGTTGATTGTCCATTCCGTATCTCCAATAACAGCAGTTCCCTTGTTCAACAAAGCATTAACAGCTTTCACGTTTGATAAAGTAAAATAAAACGTTTTCTTCAGATAGTTCTTTTGTATAGCCATGAGATCATTCTTAATATCAATTACTTCAGACAGAAAAGGAACGAAGTCCTTCTGGACCACCGTACTAAAGGAGTCACGGCTGCGAGTAGTGATGGCTACCGTCAGGTCTTTACTGGGACGCTCAAAGTCATCAAATTTTATAGGCTTTGACATGATTAATGGCAGGGCTTACGCCCGCACTGTTGCCTAAAAACTTCAGTTACAACACACAAATTTGAATGAAACACATGCAGGCCGATGTCGACAGATTTAGCGGAGCAAGTACAAACACGTCTTCTCTCTCATCTATCAAAATGGCGATCCAGGGCTCAGTCAAAAATAGAAAAAAGATGATAGCCATCGATAATATAAAACATTTTTTTTTTGAGAAAAAGATTGTTTATTCCCATTATGATACAAAAATCATTTACAATAATTCATTTTACAGTTGTTACAACATAGGTCATTCAGCATATTAAACGCAATTATCACAGATAGGTAGGACTGTCTTGGTATACAAATACACTTAGTAATTACTATTTTAATAGTATACTGAGCTTTCTATTATAAATTTTGCAAAAAACATTGTTTTTGCACCAAATTGTCACAAATTTTTCTTCACTTAATCTGTAAAAATCAACGTGCATTCTTAATTTTATCATTGATTTGGCTGTCGTTTCTATTTTTTTGCAATTTACAGTTTTTCCGTTAAAGACAGCCTCATTCCTATTGCACCAAATACTAAACTGCAATACATTAATTAGGTACAAACACATGTCATAACCACATTTATCTAGATTTGCCGTAAAATCTTTGAAAATTAACACTGTTTCGTTTAATGCAGGTAGATATCCTAAATACAATACAAACAATCGTTTAAACTTACTAAAAACTTCAGCCACTATCTTACAGTTAATGAACAAATGCTGTGTTGTTTCTGATCTACCACAAAATACACACAGGTCGTTAGTCACCACGCAAAATGGTTGCACCACTGACATCTGGCTTGTCCTATGCCAAAGTGGCTAAGGCTGTCTGTGTTTCAACATCAACACAGACTACTCTGACCTGGCCAATTGGCTCTGACAAGCCGACAGCTGTTCAGCTAATGCCCAATCCTGCACAGGCTTCAACTTCAACATCTTGTCAAACTGACAGCCCCCGTGTGGGTTCTGGGGGTTAAGAATAGGCCCACAGCTTCCCTTGGAGCTTGTTCGTAAAAGGCGACTAAACCTTGGGCTGGCTGTCGGCCGTGGGCCGACTACCTGTGTCGGGGGATGACGGGATCCTGGTGGCTGAGGGTTGAGGAGCTCGGCAATTAATGCTCCGAAAACCCAACACTCCACTTTGGCCATAATTTCACCTAAACAGGAGGTCGGATTGGCCCGATCCGATCAATCGGCCGGTCACGTCGAGCCCTACAATGATCCAACTTAAACATGCCACGGTATTCTCGTAAACCTGGATATAAGCAATATAAAACGTCCAAAATATCATTTTCTACTGTTGGATTTGTCCACAGTAGACCCAATATAATTAAAGATCATTGTAGAAGGCGGTGGCTAATGGGTCAATCGGGTAGAAGCTACATATATATATTTGTCTCTATCTGCCTGAGTATACCATTCCTGGAGTTCCTGGTACCTCCCCCTGCAGGTTCTATCCACGGGGAGGTATCGCCCTTGTTGGCGCTCCGTGGCGGGTGGGAAACAGGAATGGTGAAACAAAACAAAATAATATATGGCTTCAACTAAAACGCCTAAAAACGGAAAGCGACTCCTGGTGAGTCAAATGAAATTAGTCTGTCTGATCGGTGGCCTAGATTCCTTGTGATATCTAGTACCACTGATCGACCAGTCACAAAATTAGGTAGCTTTTTGCAGAAAAAGTCGATTGAGGCTTGTGCTGGTAAGTGCAAGTCTGCATCCAAATTGAGGAATGGAAGCATTCTAATTGAGTGCTTCCGGGAACAACAATCGTTAAATTTATTAAGCTTAAAAAAGATTGGGGATTTACCGATTGTTGTTTCCCCTCATAAGTCACTTAACAGCTGTAAAGGCATAATTCGTGACCGCGATCAAGATCTCGCTGAGATGTCCGAGGATCTCATCTGCTCGGAACTCAGCGACCAGGGGGTCACGAATGTTAAGCGCTTCTCCACAAAACGGGACAGCAATGTTGTCAAATTGAACACCTATCTTTTGACATTCAACTCATTGACCGTCCCCGACCACATTTTCATTGGCCTGTATAGGGTTAAAGTGGATGTATTTATCCCAAACCCTATACGGTGTTTCAACTGCCAGAAGTTCGGTCATGGAAGCGCTTAATGCCGCAACAAACAAGTTTTTTTCAGGTGTTCTGGGCAAAATCATGATGCTAATGATTGTAAATTGCAAGTTGGTAGCTCCCATGCCCAGTTCACCTGGCCTGTCTTATGCCAATGTGGCAAAGAAAGTTTGCGTCTCAACATCTGTGCAAACTACACTTACCTGGCCCATTGGCAAGGATAGGCCTACAGCTGTTGAGTTGACCCCACAACCAGCACAAGCTTCAACATCAACTCAAACTCAGACTTTTTCTGCAATAACAGCTAATCCATCAAAAGTGCAAAGCCCTGCAGGGCCTTCGGTTCGACCATCAAAGTCAACCGGGGATGCCCTAAAGGTCTTTCATTTTGAATCCAGTCTAAACCGTGGCCCTGCAGAGCGTTCCTCCAGGGCCACGAAATCAAACATACAGATCTCTGGGAGGACTGATCCTCCCAAACCCACCCCTGGCTCTGAGGAGAGTATCTGGGGACCCTTGGTTCAGACCACTAATAGGTTTGAATCATTGGAGTCACAGGACTCCAGTCCCCAGCAGTGTACCTCACAGAGAAAGGTACACACTCTCTCAGAGTCATCCGCGGAGGAAATGGAGACCTCCTCCCAGAGACCTAAAGTTGACCCACCTTCTCCAAAACCTGGAGGATCCCGGGCCCGCTCTGTTACCACCAAGACTCCCATGAGAAAAGTATGGAACATGATACAAACATTAAAAAACAAAAATAATAAACCCAGAACCCACCACTTGAAGGGAGATGGTACAAGTTTAACCTCTCCCAGAGATATTAGTAATAGTCTGGCCCGGAATTGTTCTCAGAAATCATCCTCTGAGAACTACACCACAGAATTCCAGAACATAAAGGCCCAGGAAGAGACGGTACCTCTTAACTTCTCTTCACAAAATCTGGAAGACTACAATCAACCTTTCTCCTTGGAGGAACTTAATGCCTCCTTGGAAAAGGCCAATGAGTCAGCCTGTGGTCCTGACCAGATCTATTACAAATTAATTAAACAACTTCCAAAAATATCTCTGAACGTCCTCTTGGATTTATTTAATCATATATGGTCAACTGGTTCATTTCCTCCTTCCTGGAGGGAGGCGTGCATTATCCCGGTCCCCAAACCCGGCAAGGATCATTCCGATTCATCAAATTACAGAACTATTGCTTTTACGAGCTGTGTCTGTAAGACGATGGAAAGGATGATCAATGACCGCCTTGTCTGGTATCTGGAGGAGAATAAACTCCTCGCAAACATTCAGTGCGGATTCAGACAAGGTCGGTCAACTGCTGATCACTTGGTGCGGTTTGAGACCTTTATTAGAAATGCCTTTGTGCGCAAGGAACATGCCGTGTCGGTCTTCTTCGATTTGGAGAAGGCCTATGATACCACCTGGAAACACGGCATTCTTAAAGATCTTTTTGGTATGGGGCTCAAAGGGCGCCTGCCAAACTTTGTTGCAAACTTTTTACACGATCGTCGTTCAGGGTACGAGTGGGCTCCACATTATCGGATTCATTCGAAAAAGAAATGGGAGTCCCACAGGGGAGCATCCTGTCCCCAACCCGTGTTCAGCATCAAAATTAACAGTTTGGCTGGCGTCCTACATGACAATGTAGAGGGGTCCATGTATGTGGATGATCTTCTTGTGCGTTACAGTTCCAGAAACATGGCTACTATTGAGAGACAATTACAGGCGTCTCTCAATGAGATCGAGAAGTGGGCCAATGAGAATGTAGCCATGCACTTCTGTAACCTCAGGAAGCTCCATTTGGACCCCGATCTTAAGTTCTATGGTAAACCATTGAAGGTGGTCAAGGACACTAAATTCCTTGGCCTCATCTATGACCATCAACTTAATTTTGTGCCCCATATTAAAATGTTAAAAGCCAAGTGCACAAAGGCATTAGATATTATAAAGGTCCTCTCCAGCACTGACTGGGGAGCGGACCGGGATATTCTTTTGAATCTTTACAGGTCTATGGTTCGGTCCATTTTGGACTACGGATCTTTTGTGTATGGTGGTGCTAGGAAAGCATACATACAGATGCTTGATCCTGTGCACCACCAGGGAGATGGTACAACTTTAACCTCTACCAGAGATATAAGTAATAGTCTGGCCCGGAATTTTTCTCAGAAATCATCCTCTGAGAACTACACCACAGAATTCCAGAACATAAAGGCCCAGGAAGAAACGGTACCTCTTAACTTCTCTTCACATAATCTGGAAGACTACAATCAACCTTTCTCCTTGGAGGAACTTATTGCCTCCTTGAAAAAGGCCAATGAGTCAGCCTGTGGCCCGGTCCAGATCTATTACAAATTAATTAAACAACTTCCAAAAATATCTCTGAACGTCCTCTTGGATTTATTTAATCATATATGGTCAACAGGTTCATTTCCTCCTTCCTGGAGGGAGGCGTGCATTATCCCGGTCCCCAAACCCGGCGAGGATATTTCCGATCCATCGAATTACAGACCTATTGCTTTAACGAGCTGTGTCTGTAAGACGATGGAAAGGATGATCAATGACCGCCTTGTTTGGTATCTGGAGGAGAATAAGCTCCTCGCAAACATTCAGTGCGGATTTAGACAAGGTCGGTCAACTGCTGATCACTTGGTCCGGTTTGAGACCTTTATTAGAAATGCCTTTGTGCGCAAGGAACATGCCGTGTCGGTCTTCTTCGATTTAGAGAAGGCCTATGATACCACCTGGAAACACGGCATTCTTAAAGATCTTTTTGGTATGGGGCTCAAAGGGCGCCTGCCAAACTTTGTTGCAAACTTTTTACAAGATCGTCGTCCAGGGTACGAGTGGGCTCCACATTATCGGATTCATTCGAAAAAGAAATGGGAGTCCCACAGGGGAGCATCCTGTCCCCAACCCGTGTTCAGCATCAAAATTAACAGTTTGGCTGGCGTCCGACATGACAATGTAGAGGGGTCCATGTATGTGGATGATCTTCTTGTGTGTTACAGTTCCAGAAACATGGCTACTATTTAGAGACAATTACTGGCGTCTCTCAATGAGATCGAGAAGTGGGCCAATGAGAATGGATTTCGCTTCTCATCTACCAAGACCGTAGCCATGCTCTTATGTAACCTCAGGAAGCTCCACTTGGACCCCGACCTTAAGTTTTATGGTAAACCATTGAAGGTGGTCAAGGAAACTAAATTCCTTGGCCTCATCTATGACCATAAACTTAATTTTGTGCCCCATATCAACATGTTAAAAGCCAATTGCACAAAGGCATTAGATATTATAAAGATCCTCTCCACCACTGACTGGGGAGCGGACCGGGATATTTTGCTAAACCTTTACAGGTCTATGGTCCGGTCCATATTGGACTACGGATCTTTTGTGTATGGTGGTGCCAGGAAAGCATACCTCATCATACTGCTATTGTCATTAAGGGGTTGATATTACTATAATGATAAGATATAACTAGAGTTGTCATGTAAATAGGAACTTCACTTATGATATTCTTTGTTTGTAAACTTCATGTTAGATGACATTTTGAAGCATATTTATTAATGGCAATTTCGTGTCCAGGGACACCAATTTAGTGTTTCTTTTTTATGTCTAAACTTGGTGGTAGATGACGCGTAATTTACATATACTTTAGCTACCATTTTGCTATCTTGGAGTATAAATACAGGTGCAATCACTGTACTCGTCCTTTCTACACTCAGCTAGTTGAGGAGAACCAGAGGTAGACAGATACAATTATGTTTTCCAGTTATTGTCTCCTCTCATTTTTTTTTCAAACCAGATTTTTCTCTTTTGTAAATGTTACATCCAGTTGATCTTTTTACTTTCAGTGTTTTAATATTCATGCCATATAAGCTAACTGGATGACTCCTTGAGGATGTGGATCCATTCTTGACTTGTACCACCGATGTCGGATGTGAATGAGAACAAACCTGTATCAACTTAGATAATTTTCTTTTTATTTGTTTTTTTCGGATTTGTATAAAATACAAATCATTTATCAAGAATCATTTCATTGTTAATAATTAGGTCAAACGTAACAATGGGGGCTTGTCCGGGAAGGCGTATTTGACCTAATTACAAGAAACTCTTTGTAAATCCTGAAATTTTTCATTTTTCTTCTGATATTTGTTTGTTCCATTTTTGTAGACTTGTAAAGTTGTCAAGAGATCGTATCGTGGTGGTGGATGCCGGTTGAGTGCAGGACGTATCAGGTTCGATCTCCCCTCGGGTATTGTTCATTCTGATTAGATTGTACGTAAATATTTACGGCTTTTTGGCGCAACATTACATTGTTATATCTCAGGGTTATTGAGATGAGCGGTTTGTGTGCTGGTAGACTAACACTCTGGTTCAGTAGCATTTTATTATTGTTTTTTTGTTTGGGGGCCGTTTCCAATTTTTCTCATTCTCGAAAGGTTTATTGTTTCGGAATAATGGAACGGGTTAAAGAATTACTAGCTCTTGGACAAAGTTTTAGTCTAGAAGGCAAAGAACTTATGCAATTTGTGCAGGATAGAGAATCTGCAGAACGTGAAGAAAGACATTCTGAGCGAGATGCTAGGCAGAGAGCCTTAGATATTGAGGCAGCTGAAAAACAGAAAAAGTTTGAGCTGCAGATTTTAGAGAAGCAATTAGAATTGCAGAAGTTGAAAAATGAAGAAACTGATAGGACTATTCTTAATGTTAGCTCCAATACCGGGACTATCCCGAAATCTCCGAAACGTCCATGTTTCAATGAGAGTAATGACGATATGGATGCCTATCTTTTCCGATTTGAGAGATACGCAGAAAGTCAAAATTGGCAAAGAGAAAACTATGCCGTTTATCTAGGTGCTCTGTTGTCTGGGAAAGCGCTGCAAGTTTATACAATGCTTCCATCCCATGAAGCAGATGATTACGAGAAACTTAAGTCTTCTCTCCTACGGGGTTTTCAGTTAACTGAAGATGGGTTTCGAAGAAAATTTCATTCAGAAAAACTCAGTAAAGCTGAACTCCCATCGCAATTTATATCTCGGCTAGGCAATTATTTTGACCGCTGGACATCCGCAGCGGGGGTCGATAAAACTTATTCTGGTATTAGGAATTTTCTAGTTCTTGAGCAGTTCTTGTTTCAAGTTCCTCAGGAGTTATCTGTGTACCTGCGGGGAAAAAAGCATTCGAAATTTAGAAGATGCTATTAGGGAGGCTGATGTGTACTTAGATGCTCATCACTTACAATTTGGTCTGGTTAAACATAATGGCAAAAAACTATTCAACACCGAACACAATCCTGAACCTATTAGTGGCTCAGTCAATACCAACGACAATACAAAACACTACACAAAACAGACATTAAGATGTTTTTTATGTGATAGAGTTGGCCATAAAGCCGAATATTGCAGATTTAAAGGTTACACAAATAAACCCGCAGCTGCAGCACAAACCTTTGAGTCTAATAACTGTTCTTCAAGTTCTTTTTGTAGTTCATCCGTGTCCCATCCCACTGTCGAGGAGCCTTCCAGTTCACGTATTTTACATGGTTTGCCTACAGTAACTGGTTATGTAGGAAATCAGGAGGCAGTGACGCTCCGGGATACTGGATGTACAGGTGTGATAGTTAAACGTTTGGTGTCTGAGAGGCAGTTGTGTGGCAAGTATCGCACCTATTTATCTGTTGACAAGTCTTCTAATACTGTTCCACTTGCTACTATATACATTAACACGCCGTTTTTCTCTGGCAACGTTGAGGCCTTGTGTTTGGATGACCCAATATGTGACCTTATTATTGGTAATATTCCAGGAGTTTCGGATACGGTCCCATCTTGTCAGACTGATCTTTCGATTGGTGCTATGATTACCCGCAGCCAGACCAATACGTCTAAGCCTAGAGTTCATAACTTGGAAATTCCTCAATTGCCTGATGTGTCTAATGCTACAGAATTTATTCATGATCAGATAAATGACCCTACTTTAGAATCTTCCAGAGAAATGGCGAAAAGTGGCAAAACCGTAAACCGTTGTCTTTCCAAAAGAATCTAATGTTCATATTACAAACTTTTGTATCGACAAATTGTCTTAAGAATGGCGGTAGTTATGAGCCACAGCTTGTTGTTCCCAATAAACACAGGCAATCAGTTTTATTACTGGGTCATGAAGGCATTTTTGCAGGACACATGGGTATAAAGAAAACCCTCGACCGGATCCAGGCACACTTTTATTGGCCAGGAATTCACGGTGACGTTACACATTTTTGTCAATCCTGTGACCCTTGTCAAAGGACAATTCCTAAGGGAAAGGTTAGGAAAGCTCCTTTAGTTAACATGCCAGTCATATCCATTCCATTTCACAGGGCCCCGTGTGGGTTCCGGGGAGATAAGAATAGACCCTCAGCCTTCCCAAGGTGCTTGATCGTAAGAGGCGACTAATCCTTGGGTCCCCGTGTGGGTTCCGGGGGATAAGAATTGGCTCACAGTTCCCAGGCAAGCTTGATCGTAAAAGGCGACTAACCTGGGTCAAATTTTCAAATTTTTAATTATTATGGTATAAACCTTTTTGTTAAAATTATACACTCTATCAGAACATATTTACAAATTTGTATGTCATAAAAAATGTTATTTATATAAATTGTTTATTGTTGCTCCATTGGAGATAATTGTGATATTTCTTGTTTTTAATCTCCGAAAATGATTTACAGTGTTTTACCAGTTTTTAGTATTTCTGTTTCTGTCATTTTTCAGTTCCAATGTATTTTTGATGTTACAAAATGTATGATGATTTAATTTCTTTTCGCCGCCGTATAAGTGAAATAATCTTGAGCGCGGCGTTAAACTCTAATCAATCAATCAATCAATCCATTTCACAGGGTGGCGGTTGATATCATAGGGCCGTTGGTTCCTAAGTCCAAGCGTGGAAAGCGTTACATTCTAACATTGGTTGATATGGCTACCAGGTATCCCAAAGCTGTAGCAATATCTAACATTGACACTGCCACTGTGGCAGAGGCTCTTGTAGGAATGTTGTCTGATGTCGGAATCCCAAAGGAAATTTTAAGCGACAATGGTTCGCAGTTTACATCAGAAATGATGTCTCAAGCTAGACATTTATTATCGATGAAGAGTTTAACCACAACACCTTATCATGCACAATGTAATGGTTTATGTGAGAAGTATAATGGCACACTGAAACTCACGTTGAAACGTGTGGCCATGGAGTCCCCTGAAGAATGGGACCGTTTTATTGATCCTCTTTGATTTGCATATAGGGAAGCCCCTCTTAACAGTCTTGGTGGGTTCTCTCCCTTTGAGGTGTTATATGGTCGAACCGTGAGAGGACCCATGGCCATCTTGAGAGAGGTTTGGTCAGACGAGAATATTGATGACGAGGTTCGCTCTTTGTACGACTATGTCCTTGATCTGAAAAGTAGACTTGAAGAAACGTGTAAAATTGTAAAATCAGAACTTGAAAAAAGTCAAGACACACAAAAACACTATTTTGATTAGAAAACCACTCCACGGACACTTAAAGTAGGTGACCAGGTACTGATTCTACTTCCAACAAGTCATAATAAACTGATTATGAAGTGGAAGGGTCCATTTCTAGTTAAAGGGGTGGCAGGCTTAAAAAATTACATCTTAGATTTGGGTGGATCTGAAAAAAGTTCCATATTAATATGCTAAAAGAATATATTGATCGCTTACATGATGATTGTTCCTCCATTTCAGCAGCATCTGTAATCACACTAGATTATGAGGACTTTGAAGAACCTGAAATCTGTAACGAAACGGTTGAGAATTACAAGGATGTAAACGTAAATCCAAATCTAAATGAAAGTCAAAAGAAAGATATCGAAAAAATATTGTATACTTACCAAAATGTTTTCTCTTCCATTCCAGGTAAAACTAATATCATTGAACACAATATCACTCTACTGGATGATACTCCAGTTAGATCGAAACCTTATCCGATTCCATATGCTATGTATTCTTCTTTACAGGATGAGATCAATGAAATGTTAAGATTGGATGTTATTGAGTGTTCAGACTCTCCTTATTGTAGTCCTATCATCTTGGTAAAAAAGAAGGATGGTGGCATTAGGCCATGTGCAGACATGCGTAAAGTCAACAAAATAACAAAGGTAGACTGTGAACCGCTTCCTGAAGTCCAATCAATTTTTGCATAACTGATAAGTACTTTACTAAGTTTGATTGCTGTAAAGGCTACTGGCAAATACCCATGTCTGAATCTTCCAAACAGATAACTGCCTTCAGCACACCCTCAGGTCATTACCAATTCAGTAGAATGCCTTTCGGATTGGTAAATTCTGGAGCTACGTATACCAAAATGATGCGTAAGCTGTTGGGCAACGTGCACAGCGTCGATAGTTTCGTTGAGAACGACTTAGGTCACACTTTAAACTGGTGTGGTCATTTGAAAATGCTTAATGATGTTTTACTGAAATTCCAGGAATGTGGGATAACCCTAAAGCCATCTAAATGCTTTATTGGTTTTGAGGATGTGGATTTCCTGGGCCACAAGGTTGGTGGTGGTCAGTTGTTGACACAGGAAGAAACGGTCTTGAAGATAAGAGAAGCCTGCATTCCTCGAACTAAAAAACAACTGCGTTCATTTCTTGGTCTAGTGGGTTATTATAGGCAGTTTGTTCCAAATTTTTCTGACAAAGCTCTAGTCCTCACAGATCTCACCAAAAATAATTCACCTAACAAATTACCTTGGCGAGATGAGCATACTCTTGCTTTCCAACAATTAAAAGATGAATTATGTCATGAACCTATTTTAAAATTGCCTGATTTGTCTCGTAGGTTTATAGTCAGAACAGATGCTTCTGACACTGGTCTTGGTGCTGTTTTACTTCAAGAGCATGAAGATGGTTACTTTCCTGTTGCTTACATTAGTAAAACATTATCTGAAACTGAGCGTAGATATTCTGTTGTAGAGCGTGAGTGTATGTCCGTGTTTTGGGCAATTAATCGGTTCCAAGTTTACTTGTATGGTACTGAATTTACATTACAAACTGATCATAGGTCTTTATGTTATCTTGACAACGCGAAGCACACAAACCACAGAGTAATGCGCTGGGCTCTATCATTACAGCCGTATAAGTATATTGTACAATCTATTAAGGGTGTTGACAATGTTGGGCCGGATTTCTTAAGCCGTTCCGTCTAGTACTTTTGATATTTTCAGGTGATCCTCCCACGAGATGATCTTTTGGGAACTCCCTCTTGCAGTATTTATGATGAGTATCATTTGAGTTACCTTTTTTTATTTGTTAAGAAGTTTTAAAAAAAAAAAGCTACTTTTATTTGGGGGACAATGTTATGATTAGACCCTCATCATACTGCTATTGTCATTAAGGGGTTGATATTACTATAATGATAAGATATAACTAGAGTTGTCATGTAAATAGGAACTTCACTTATGATATTCTTTGTTTGTAAACTTCATGTTAGATGACATTTTGAAGCATATTTATTAATGGCAATTTCGTGTCCAGGGACACCAATTTAGTGTTTTTTTTATGTCTAAACTTGGTGGTAGATGACGCGTAATTTACATATACTTTAGCTACCATTTTGCTATCTTGGAGTATAAATACAGGTGCAATCACTGTACTCGTCCTTTCTAAACTCAGCTAGTTGAGGAGAACCAGAGGTAGACAGATACAATTATGTTTTCCAGTTATTGTCTCCTCTCATTTTTTTTCATACCAGATTTTTCTCTTTTGTAAATGTTACATCCAGTTGATCTTTTTACTTTCAGTGTTTTAATATTCATGCCATATAAGCTAACTGGATGACTCCTTGAGGATGTGGATCCATTCTTGACTTGTACCACCGATGTCGGATGTGAATGAGAACAAACCTGTATCAACTTAGATAATTTTCTTTTTATTTGTTTTTTTTTGGATTTGTATAAAATACAAATCATTTATCAAGAATCAGTTCATTGTTAATAATTAGGTCAAACGTAACACAGATGCTTGATCCTGTGCACCACCAGGGACTCCGACTCTGCCTGGGGGCTTTCAGGACCTCTCCTGTCGAGAGTTTGTATGTGGAGGCAAACGAACCTTCACTCTCGAACAGGAGAATCAAACTAGGTCTCCAATATGCCACGAAACTGAAAGCCCATCCCACGAACCCTGCCCACGACTGTGTTTTCCAACCGTTATTCGAGGACTTCTATGCAGCCTCTCCTAGGCGGATTCCATCGTTTGGTCTCCGCATAAGGCCCCATCTAGAGGCTGCGGGCATAGACTTGGAGGAGGTCGCAACAGTAAGACCTCCCCGTGCTCCACCTTGGCTGACAAGCAGGCCAAGGTTCATCTATGACATCCGCCAGCACGACAAGTCTACCACGAATCCTCTAATAATCCAACAACAATTTGCTGAGATTAAGAATAACTTTGCAGAACATAGCTTCCTTTACACAGATGGGTCGAAGGATGACGGTCGGGTTGCTGCTGCGACAGTGTTTGGCCGTAATGTTGCTTCCCTCTGCCTTCCTTCATCCAGTTCAATTTTTTCTGCCGAGGCTCGAGCAATTCTTCTCGCCATGGACACGATCGCTACACATGACTTGGACAAGTCCGTCATCTGTAGCGATTCTTTGTCGAGCCTCTTGGCTATTGAACACAGGAAATTTAAAAACCCGCTAATTCGTAACATTCTAAACGTACATGATTTGTTAACATCTGCGGGTAAGGAAGTTGTGTTCTGCTGGGTGCCCAGTCATTGTGGCATCTATGGTAACACAGTCGCGGACAGTGAAGCCAAATCTGCTTTGACCAAACCAGTATCTTCGGTCGAAGTACCATATTCTGACTTCAGACCGAAGATGGTCAAATACATCAAACAGATTTGGCAAACTTCGTGGGATGAACAAAAACGACAAAATAATAAACTGGCTCAAATCCAGGCAGAGATCGGTGTTGCCACTTTTCCTTCTCTTTCTAGGAAAGAAAAGGTGGTTTTATCCAGATGTCGAATTGGCCATTCTTTTTTATCACACCGACATGTACTCACGGGGGATCCCCATCCGTGGTGCATCCCTTGTGATGGCCAATTCGACATCAAACATGTTCTTTTAGAGTGTGTGGAGTTTGCCATGGTGAGAAATCGCCTGTTCAAGGCAAACTCCATGAATGAGCTTTTCACCAAGGTGAAAAGCCATATTATTATAAAATTTTTAAAACAGATTGGTTTATACCATAAAATTTGAATTTTTATTGTAATATACATATTTTCATATACTATTTTTGGAGATCATTTTAAAATTGCATGTCCTTTTAACCTCCAAAATAGTGATTTACACTCTTTTTAACATATTTCATAAATTTATTTCCGTCCTTTTTTATTTTATTGTAATTTTGATGTAAATGGGCCTGTCTGATTAAAACTTCTTTTCGCCGCCATATAAGTGAAATAATCTTGAGTGCGGCGTAAAACTCCAATCAATCAATCAATCAATCTTCGCAACGTGTATTTATTTGAAGCTAAAATTTACCAAGTTATTGTCTAAGAATGAGTTAAAAACAGATTTCCATATAACAAGCCAGTCTAACTGAGGATTTCTCAGCACAATACGATGAGATGTCACAGATGTTTTAATCAAAGTGCTATAAATACATTTACTGCTATAAGGAACAGAAGGTAGAGGTTGGCCTTTAAAAAATTGTTTCCAAGACTCTAACACAAATTTGTAAAATTCAGGTACATTGTGGTTATGAGGAATAGTAGACCTGGCGAAATTCGGACAAATATTGCGAAGAGATAAACCTAACTAGTACACAGTAAAATAAGTCCAATCTGCAGTTGAACCATAAATCAATTTCAACATGTGCCTTATTGCAAAGGTCCGACATTTGATATTAATATTCTGGATATTTAAACCTCCATCTGAGTATTGGTTATACAACACATCTCTTTTAATACCTTTGGGCTTGCCATCCCACAAAAAGCTAAATATTGACCGTGTACATTGTGTGATACATTTTTGGGGCAATAAACAACATTGAACTGTAAACCATAAGCTGCACAAAGCCACAGAGTTAATAAGTACAGATTTTCCTTTCAAATTTAAATACCTGCTTTTCCAAGATGTGAAACTGTTGGACACTTTGTTAAAAACAGGATCACTGTTTAGCTGATCTTTATCTTTTAGCCAAAATATACACCACAAATTTTTACATTTTTCGATAATTTTACGTCAATTGGGGGCTCCCCTCTTCCATCCCATGTGCCAATCGGCAGCATTGTGGTCTTAGCTAAGTTGACCTTCGAACCTGAGACCCTTCCATACTTTTTCATTAGGTCTACAACCTGTTTGACTGATGAGTCGTTAGATAAAATTAAAGTCGTGGCATCAGCATACGCGGTTATTTTTGCTTCTTTGGTCGTTCCGGGCATAGGGATACCATAAATATTGTTAAAACTATCTACACACCGTATAAAGGGTTCTAATGATAATATGTACAAAAGTGGCGAAAGACCACAACCCTGACGGACACCACGTGACAAGACGGTAATGTTGACGTTTTGGTTTGTGGCTAATTACCTAAATCTCCTTAAGACTTTTCCTTACCCTTTTCAAATAGATCAACACATGATAAATCCTTTTCAACAAAATAAAGTTGACATAATGCATGCCGGTTTCAAGCTACACACAATTTAACATGGGTACCGCCATTTTGACAGTTTAGGCTTACTTATTCTAAGCCAAACTTTGGTAATTTCTAAATTGGGTGACCATTAAAAAAACACACACACAAATCTGTTATCAGGCATTGATTGAAAGCCCAAAGTTTCTACAGTAGACCTGCTTTAGTTTCAATCCAATATTCATATAATCCAGATACCAAACTATCACTATGCAAGCCACCTCCTAGCTCTAGCATACCCGAAATCAATTTCCATTGGCTGAGAAAACACAAACTGGATGTTGTGACCTTTACTCGACATCCATGGACAATTAATTTTCCATTTGCCGTAATGTTAACGTTTGGCTCTGTCACTCGGTAAGAAACATTGGCCCAGTTAAAAGCCTTGGTGGAAACTCGGAACTACCCTTCACAAGTCTGAAGTTTAAATCTTGACAGAGAAATAAGCGAGAAATCTCACGATGTTCACTTCCAAAGGTGACCGGGGTGCAGACGACACATTGCTGTCATGGGTCAAATCACCCCCACGTCAGACAGCTCAATCCGCCGCCTTTATTCAATCTTCACCTTTCATATGTTTTTCTAGGCAAACTACTACTTCATTGAGTCACATCATTACTCTAAAAAAATATCCTAGCTTATGAGAAGACCCACTAAAGAATGCCCAAAGACATCGACCGCAATCTAGGAACCTAATTCCTACCTTCCGAAAATTGGCTAATCCTAATTGTCCACTGTGACCACTTGTGGCTTTTTTCATCAGTATTCAGAAAGCAGTTAGCCCACCGAATTACAACCACCTTACATATCTCTACCATTGGGCCACGGAGCCGTACAGGAAGAATTAAAATTGACAAGCCAACTCTACTTATGGCTTTTTCATTATTTAGAGTGATATTAGCTAGCACACAGAATTACAGCCAGCTTACAAATCTCTACCAACTGTTCTTATAAAATATCGTTTGTAAAATCGTTCTTGTTTGTTTCTTTTAAATAACTGGAACATTTTTGATTCTTACAAAAACGTAATTGATATACTCGATATTGCCCAATCTTCTTGGCAACTTTAAGAGATGCGGCGAAAAAAATCTATTAAAACGATTTTTCGGATTTAAAAGATTTTAACGATGCACAAATTTTCAGCAGCTGTAAAAAAATCATGCTCAACCAAAATAGAAAAAAAGATGATAGCCATCGATAGTATAAAACAATTACAAAAAAAAATACATTTGACCCCGACGTGATTCGAACACGCAGCCTTCTGATCTGGAGTGAGACGCGCTACTTTTTTTCTTTTGAAATATATTTATTCATCCAAAATATATGTTACAATTGAGGTTGTTGGTAAAAAAGTACATATCACAGAAAGACAACCTTGCATCTTATATATTTGGTTGCAAAATACATTGATTTGAAGGAATATCACAAAATCTAGTTTCTATTGTAACTGTTTTTTAAAGGATAAATGTACAGCAGAATTTACAAACTTGTTTTACTGTTGATATTACCATATTTGTCACACTTTACCACACCTTTGTTTAAACAGATTTTCAGATAGATTGTTTTCATAATAACATTTAGTTATTTTTAAGTCTTTCAATTATTTGAAACTTGAATATTCTATTAACATCAGTTGTAATATTTTCATACAAAGCAATGTTTCTTCTTTACCATACAGCCATTCTAGCACAGCTTAACATAAGATTTAAAAATTTAACATTGACATTGTTAATATTTTTGTGACATCCAAAGAACAGTAAATATTTAAAAGGCCATTTGTCTAAGGTACTGGGATGTACTTTTGAAAACAGTGAATCAGTAATCATACCAATATAGTTTAAAAAATTGCTTAAGGCAGAACAATTCAGAAATAAATGTGGCAAATCTTCAACATCTGATTTGCATACAGAGCATAGGCCAGTTGTTCTAAATCCAATTCTTTTTAATTTAGTCATTGTAAAAATAATGTTATGGCATATTTTAAAGTCCAACTGAATGAGATCAGGTGGTCTATCAGCTTCACATAACACAGACCATATAGGCTGACAATCAAAATTTGGATAAATGGCAGACCAATAGTTTAAACCAGCAGGCTGACAAATCAATTTTTGTAACAGCAACCAATAAAATGACCCTGTTTTCAAACTAGAAATTGGAACAATTTTGTTATTATGTAAAATATTTGGGATAACTTCAGAATCTGCAATTACTATTTCACTATTTACTATATCAATCCAATGTTGGGGTAAGGCAGACTTAATTAGACTATACAAAACTGTAATTTTCTGTATATCGGTATCAGGAAACTTGTATAAAATGATTTCTATAATTGCGGCTTCAGGTAACAGACCAGGTATGACTTGACACTAGAAATAAATCAGAAGATAAAGTTTTGCCATTAATAAGAACATGAGGATTATAAAATACAGGCTGATATAAAACTTCTTGTCTTTTTAAAATAGGTGTATCTACAATTTTTCTCAAATCTGCCCAAGCAATAAGCATTTCTTTATAGAAATCTGGCAACAAGCAAATTAAGGATCTTTCACATGACATATAAAATAGAGGAACAGTGTTAGAAACAAATTTCCATTTCAATAAAAAATAATTGAAAATGCTTTTCCACACAGCTTTGTGGGAGGTATCAAAATATTTGGCTAAAAATTTCAGTCTGAATGCTTTCACTTTAGCCACAATATCAGGAATATTCAAACCACCAAACTTACATTTATTTACAACCACACCATAGGAAACCAAGGGGGGTCCTCTAATCCATACAAATTTTATACAAATATCTTTTATATCCTTGATATATTTTTCAGGTACAGGTAAAACCCTTACAATATACCAAAGCTTTGACAATAATAAAGACAATACAATAGTGGATCTACCATGCAAAGTTAATTTTCTCTGCTTCCACATATTTACAATAACATTTATTTTTTTTGATTTTGGTTTCCCAATTTTTCTCATTACACATGGTTTTATTTACACTCAAGTATACTCCCAAAATACAAATACAATCTTTGACTACATTGATGCCTCCAATTCTTGCCTTAATTGTGTTAAGATTAAAAAGCATTACTTCACATTTTTCAATATTTATTTTCCCCCGTGTGGGTTCCGGGGAGATAAGAATAGACCCTCAGCTTTCCCAAGGTGCTTGATCGTAAGAGGCGACTAATCCTTGGGCCTTCGTGTGGGTTTCGGAGGATACGAATGGGCCCACAGCTCACAGGCAAGCTTGATCGTACAAGGCGACTAACCTGTGTCAAATTTTTAAATTTATGGTATAAACCAATATGTTTTTAAATCGCTCTAAAATTGCATTAAGATGAAAAAAAATAGTTATTTATTTAAATGTAGAGTTTATATTTCTATGACATATGTGGAAAAGTTTTGCTCATTTGGAGAAAAATGTGATATGTTGCTTTTATACTTCCAAAAATAGTTTACTCTTGTTTTACCAGTTTTTACTATTTTGTGTTTCTGTCAATTTTTGTTTAAAATGTTTTTTTGATGTTAAAGGATGAGCTTAATCTAACTTCTTTTCGCCGCCATATAAGTGAAATAATCTTGAGTGCGGCGTAAAACCCCAATCAATCAATCAATCAATCAATATTTATTTTGGCATTTGATGCCCTCTCATACAACTCAACACAGTCTAATACTGTGTATATACTGGATGTATCACTAACAGTCACAGTGGTGTCATCAGCATGCTGATAAAATAAACTAGTTTCCTCAGTACCTGTTATCTTGATACCATGTATATTCAAATTAGCCCTAAGAAGACCCCCTAAGGGCTCTGCACTAAGTACATATAGTAAAGCTGAAATAGGACAACCTTGCCTTATTGATTTACCAACATTAAAGTATTTAGTTAAATGGCCATTACATTTCACTGCACTTCTTAAATCACCATAAAACAATCTTATCCACCTTATAAAATTTCCCCCAAACCCAAACTTACCCAAGACATTGAACAAATATTGATGGGAAACTCTGTCAAATGCCTTCTCTTGGTCTAGTTTCACTAAAAAACCTTGGACCTTCTCACTTTCCATATAATCAATCACATCCCTGATACTACAGATACTATCTGCAATATCTCTACCAGGAATACAACATGTCTGACTAGTATCTACAATTGAACCAATAACATTTCTTAACCGCAGGGCCATACAACGAGCTATGATTTTATAATCTACATTTAACAGTGAGATAGGCCTCCAATTCTTTAAACATGATTTGTCACCTTTGTCTTTGTAAACAAGGGAGATATCTCCACTTCTCATAACTCTGGTCATTTCCCCTTTCTGAAAAATTGTATTATATACATCAAAAAGCAGAGGACCAAGTTCAGACCAGAAAAACTTATAAAACTCTACAGCTAAACCATCGTTCCCTGGACTTTTATTGTGTAACATACCATCTAATGCATCTTTAATTTCATCTAAAGTAATTGTCTCTTCACAACTTTCTGACTCATTGCTACTTAATGTAGTTTGTATGGTACCCAAAACTGCCTGCTCAGCAACATTATCAGTAGCCTCAAACTTATACAGGTCAGAATAAAAATAAAAAACTGCCTGAAGCATATCCTTGGAATCAGTTAAAGTATCACCCTCTTCAGTTGTTATCTTACTTAGCAATTTATTTTGTTGTCTATTTTTTTCTAAATTCAGAAAGTATTTTGTGCTCCTATCACTTTCATGAGTCCAAATGGCCTTAGATCTAATGATAGCACCATTACATTTCTCATTTTCATACTCAGCCAACTCATTCTCCAATTCTAAAATTCGTTCTTTACCATAATCAGCTATTTCAGAAGCTCTCCTATATTCATTCTCTAATAACCTTTGAATTCTATTGATTTCTTAATACTTTTCATTTTTTCTTTTAATACCCCAACTTTGAGCCAACCGTTTGAGCTTAAATTTGAGGTTATCCCACCAAGTAAGTTTATCAATAACAAAAAGGTTGCATTTCAATTGTTCATTGACTGACTCTATCACAAAATTCCACATCTGATAATAAAAGATTGTTAAAGCAGTACAGTCCAGGGCCCCTTTCTACTGAAGAAAAATCACATTTTAAATTTAAAATATCGTGATCACTTAGTGTTGTCTGAGTAACAAAAACACCTTTGCATTGAGATAAAATAGTAGCCGACACTAGAAAATAATCAATTCTACTTTGACGAATTGTGTCATTGACATGTCTGTGCCAAGTAAATGCTCGTCTATCGGGATTACGCTTTCTCCATATATCAACAAGGTTAAATTTATCGATAACCTCAGACAGTAATTGTCGGGAGCTATCATTTTCTTATCTCCCAGTGGACCGATCAAACGACGAAAAAAACAGTGTTGAAGTCACCCACAAGTATTGTAGGCTGGTCAGATACAAAAGTCGCTAATTCTTCAAAATATTTTCGTCTTTCAACAGAGGAATTTGGTGCATATACATTTATAATATCAACAATAAAATCATCAATTTTTAACTGCAACTTAATTAATCTACCATCATTATTAGTTTCTATAGACTGTACATCGCATTTAAACTTATTGCTTACAATGATAGCTACGCCTTGATAATTAGTATCATTATGATTACTATACACTTTGCCTTCTATTTGATTTTCGAAAGACTTTAACGTAGTATCACAAAAATGAGTTTCTTTAAGACATAATAAATCAAAATGATTATTCATAAAAAGGCTACTCACACTTTTGGCTTTCTCTGAGCTACGTAGTCCATTGCAATTTAAAGATCCAAAAGAACCATAAAAATCATATACGGAATGAAAGTGAATGTTATGAATGTTACAAATGTCAGTCAACATCTTCCCGGCCACTAGGCTTCTTGTACGGTGTCATACGTTTAGCTTTACTCAAATTAGGTTGTGGTGTTATCCGTTTTCTGCGTCGGTTTCTCACAACTGAGAATTCAGATGATTGTGACATCATTTCACTGTCGTCATCAGTCGTGGTCATGTCGGTAGGTACTGGAGAATTGAAATCTGCACATTCTATATTTACTTCAGGCGTCATGTTAGGATCTAAACTGGGGCACTCTCTTACACAATCACTGGCGTGCGACTGGACTGCCTGACAACAGTCAGCTTTAGGTTGATCTACAGCCTTGAGGAAAAGGGCCTGGTGTTCTATTGTTTCGGTAGTGTTGATAGGCTGGTCACTCGGTGTTATTACGTCTGAGTCAATACAGTCTCCAGCTGGGCACTGACAATTGAAAAGCCCACAGTTTACACATAGTGTTTCCATTGAATCATTACAATGGTCCGATAGCTTGGTTTCACACTTGCACTGGTCCTCTATTTCTCCACACTCTTCACACATAGCTGTTTTGCATGTTCTGGCAAAATGTCCGGGTTTTTTTACAACGGTGGCAGGTAAAATTTTTGCAGTCCCGGAAGATGTGGTCATCAGCTAGACACGATGAGCATACTTTTAGTTGGTTATCATGTATAACCCTGAAATGCTCGATTCCATATGCAGTAGTAAAACGCATAGCGTATGGTAAAGACTTAAAGGAGGGGAAATCTCTAGAAATACATAGGGATTATCGTCGATAACAACCTTCAAAGTACTTAAAACATTCCACGCCAATTACCTCCAGTGACCCACAAGCTAATAAAAACAGACTGAAGTGTGCCCTTTCAGTGGCTTATCTGTGTAGCCATTTTTCCGTTTTAGGATGACGTGATGTTGGTATAGCTATTTTTAGATCAATAATGACGTATTTTTACCGCTCTCTAATGTATAAGGGTAGATTTAGGTCCAAAAAAAACATGGCGACAAACTTGAAGTGGGAAGATTGTCTCCGAATATATAGGTCAGTATGCAACCGCGCGCCATTACTTAGCCAGCCATTGGCTAAATTGCATCACGTGACTACTCTATAACGCACTTAAATTTCTATTCAACAATAATTGGATAAAACTAATGAAAAAATGGTGGCGGCCTTGTGAATGGCCTATGAAGCTTATTCTCAATTGTAACGCCACCTTCAAATTTCAATTATTCACTTACGAGGGGATAAAACATACATTGGACAGTTGTTTTGGACTAAATGAACTCTACTCTTTCTATCTAAACTAGTCTAAAGCTTAGATTTTCTTTCCCTTTAAGATTGGGCGGGAATTTAACCCTCACGTAACGTGTACCGTCAACTATGTTGGTATTTCTATAAAAACGACGCTTTATATCTGATAATAACTATATCTAATGCTTCCAGATTATCAATAATATCTTCGTTTTGAATATATGAGGGTAAATTTAAAAATGATACCACAAGATTTTTAGAACATACTGGTCTAGAGACATAAACAATCCCGTCAACTTCCAAGCCATCCAACAACAGTTGAAACGATTCTCTGTCATCCACAGTAATTTCATAGTAATCTGTACCTCTCGGAACACATGCAAGTATAGAATTCAACCAACATACCTTCTCCACCGAACGAATCCCAATATCAGGTCTAACTTTCTTAATATCTCCAACTTCAATATACAGGGATAAATCTTTTGAGTAGCGTTTAGGCTCCGCCCGAGCTGAGGCACTTTGCCCCACAATATGCATAGCGAACACCTTATCACCGTACCCACGCAGCCTTCTGATCTGGAGTCAGACGCGCTACGATTGCGCCACGGAGTCGTAGTGTTTGAATTATAATGAATGACATGGTTACTTTAGGTTACAAAATACAGTTTCATTTCCCATTTGCGGTAATGTTGACGTTTTGGTTTGTGGCTAATTACCTAAATCTCGTTAAGACTTTTCCTTACCCTTTTCAAATAGATCAACACATGATAAATCCTTTTCAACTAAATAAAGCTGACATAGTGCATGCCGGTTTCAAGCTACACACAATTTAACATGGGTACCGCCATTTTGACAGTTTTAGGCTTACTTATTCTAAGCCAAACTTTGGTAATTTCTAAATTGGGTGACCATTAAAAAAACACACACAAAAATCTGTTAACAGGCATTGATTGAAAGCCTAAAGTATCTACAGTAGACCTGCGTTAGTTTCAATCCAATATTCATATAATCCGGATACTAAACTATCACTATGTAAGCCACCTTCTAGCTCTAGCATACCCGAAATCAATTTTCATTGACTGAGAAAACACAAGCTGGATGTTGTGACCTTTACTCGACATCAATGGACAATTAATTTTCCATTTGCCGTAATGTTAACGTTTGGCTCTTTCACTCGGTAAGAAACATTGGCCCAGTTAAAAGCCTTGGTGGAAACTCGGAACTAACCTTCACAAGTCTGAAGTTTAAATCTTGACAGAGAAATAAGCGAGAAATCTCACGATGTTCACTTCCAAAGGTGACCGGGGAGCAGACGACACATTGCTGTCATGTGTCAAATCACCCCCACGTCAGACAGCTCAATCCGTCGCCTTTATTCAATCTTCACCTTCCATATGTTTTTTAGGCAAACTACTACTTCATTGAGTCACATCAATACTCTAAAAAATACCCTAGCTTATGAGAAGACCCACTAAAGAATGCCCAAAGATATCGACCGCAATCTAGGAACCTAATTCCTACCTTCCGAAAATTGGCTAATCCTAATTGTCCACTGTGACCACTTGTGGCTTTTTTCATCAGTATTTAGAAAGCAGTTAGCCCACAAATTACAACCACCTTACATATCTCTACCATTGGGCCACGGAGCCGTACAGGAAGAATTGAAATTGACAAGCCAACTCTACTTATGGCTTTTTCATTATTTAGAGTGATATTAGCTAGCACACAGAATTGCAGCCAGCTTACAAATCTCTACCAACTGTTCTAATAAAATATCGATTGTAAAATCGTTCTTGTTTGTTTCTTTTAAATAACTGGAACATTTTTGGTTCTTACAAAAACGTAATTGATATACTCGATATTGCCCAATCTTCTTGGCAACTTTAAGAGACGCGGCGAAAAAAATCTATTAAAACGATTTTTCGGATTTAAAAGATTTTAACGATGCACAAATTTTCAGCAGCTGTAATAAAAACCATGCTCATTCAAAATAGAAAAAAAGATGATAGCCATCGATTTTTTTTTTGAGAAGAGATACTTTATTCTCTCATAAAATCAGTTACAATCATGTCATTGTAATACCAGTACAGATGTCCATTAAAATATAAATAGTATCTATCACAGTTTGTGGACTACATATATTTAAAAATATTGAAGATAGCTACTTCATTACAAACTGAAGCTTTTTATTTTCTACTTTACAGATTATGTTTTTTTTGCACCAAATCCTTCGAAAATCATGATTTTTAAGTCGGTAATGATCAACAAAAGCCCTTGTCTTTATAATTGATTTGGCTCTTTCAATGATGCTTGAAGTATCATGTGTCTTCCATTGAATATGATTTCATTTCTGGTGCACCATACAGAAAACTGAATTGTTGATAAAATGTACAAACACATAATTTTGTCACTTTCGTCAATGTTTTCGAAAATTCTAAAAATTAAACTTTTTTCGTCAAAATTTAAATGTAAATTAGCATATAACATAAATATCCTTGAAAAACAGTCGTATACAGATTGAACTACATTGCATTGAACAAAGAGATGTTTCTGAGTTTCAGAACTGTTACAAAATACACATTTGTCATCAGTAGCGACACATCTTCTTAACAGTCTTTCTTTTACGGGTAAAACATCATGAGTTAATTTGAAAACAAAATTCACAAGATTGTGGTCTGAAAATTAACAAAAAACATTTCCCCAAATTTCTTTCCATGTTAGGTTATCATTTTTAAGGACAACTCGGGGCCCTTCTACAACTTTTTTTACAAAATGATTGTACAGAAACTTGGTAGATAACATATTTTGAGGAAGGGTTTGGCCAGTGTGAAATTCTTTCCATGTATCCAAGACAAATTTATAAAATGGAGGACAGGTTAAACAATGAGGGGTGGATGTTTTACTAAACCCAGGACGGATATTTCTTAACGATATACCAATCCAATATATAGCGAAGTATTTCCAATCAGCTTCAGTGTCATATACAAGTTTTAAAACGTGCTTAACAGCAAAAGCTTTCATTTTACAATATATGTTGTGGACATTTAGACCTCCGTGTTCATGCTTATTGTACAGAACATTGCGTTTAATGCTTTCAGGCTTTTTGTCCCAAAGGAACTGGAAAACCCGCTGGCAGTTCTTTTTAACACAATTGTTTGGTATAAAAATACACTGAGCAACAAACCAAAGTACGGCCAGTCCTACTGTATTAATTAAGATTGAATTCCCTCTTAATGTTAGATACCGACCAGACCATGCTAAAACCTTCTTTTCCACTTTGTTAGATATTTGATCAGAATTCAAACGCTCCGCTTGGTTTCCAAAATAAATACCACAGATCTTGGCGTTATCAGCAACTTTAATATCAAATTTGTCGAGCACATTTGCTGGCCATGTACCTATGGGAAGAGCTACAGTCTTACTTAAATTTAATTTGGCCCCTGACGCCCTTCCATACATTTTAGACAGATTTAATATTGTCTGAACTGATTTTTCGTCGGATACAATAATGGTTGTGTCATCAGCATAGACGCTAATTAGGGATCCCCAACTTGGTGGGGATACCTATTGAAATCGTTCTGCTTTTTCCGTATTATTATTATTATTATTCTTATTTGTTTTCCACGGTTTTTGTAGGTGATATAACTCAAACAGTTTTCTAGACACGACTCTCATCTTTCACATACATATTCTTAAACAAATTATCTAGGTCCATTTTTTCTGAATTGTCGCTACGCTACGCCGTTTGTCCGCCATTTTGAAAAAGGCGTATTTGCCCAAATTTTTTCTTCTCTGAAACCGTTCATCCGATTTAGCTCAAATTTCACATACACTTAGTAGAAGTCGGGGGACTACTAAGTTGTCCAAATCAAGAATCTCCTCGAAAATTCATAGCAGACTTTTATTCGTCAAAGTTATGATGTTTTTAACTTTTTAAAAAAAATGCAATATCTAGAAAACCATTTATTGGAACTTAACGATAATTATCATGCTTGTAAACCTATTATAGATCTATGAAATTCCAAAGTTTTATGAACGTGCAACAAGTCACGTGACCAGGACGCCATTTAAAATTTTTGAAAACTTTAATGAGTCATATCTCAGATAATTTTTCTAATAAAGCAATCGGCTTTTTAAATTTAGATAGACAATATTTTTCTTCATCTTTGAACCGCCAGGTAATTTTTGATTGGATCAACGGTTTAGCCGCCATATTGAATTTTATTAAAAAATTAAAAAATTGAGTTTTTCCAAATTGCTTTCAGATATCAACTTCAAATTTGACATACCAATAGTGTTGGTCAAGGTCTATGCCTTGTGTGAAAATCAACCCGTTTCAATAAAAACTCAATAAAATATGACTGTTTGAAAATATGATGTTAATAAACTATGTTCAAATATTTATAAGAAAGATCTTCGACCACACAGACATAAACCCATATCAAGTAAAGGACAAAAACCTAGGATGTAAATGAAAGATGTGCATTTTATTGATAGAATCTTGGTAAGTAACATGATAAACGGATATTTTCACCATCGAGGATACAAATACGCCCAATATTTTAGGAAAAGAAATAGCACGCAAGGTCTCAATCAATCGCTCATTAGTTTAAGACCATAATAGAACTTTTGCGCAATCATTCCCGTATAGAGATTAAGTGTTCCAGAAAACCACAACTGGCTTAATGACAAATTTCAATGTCATTTGGCGCCCGCAAACAAACTGTAAGTTATTTTAGCGACTTACACCAATTCTGGTTTTCACACCGAGGGTGACATTGATTTAGTGACAAGGGCCATAACTGCTATGTTCAAGAAGACAGACCCAATCTTGTACAATTTGATGTGACATTATATAAATAATACATAGTATGTCACCAAACTGAAAATATCTGAGACAGTGCTAAACATGTTTAAGGCAAATTATGATTGAAAAATATAACCAAATAGATATTTAATTTCCCGGTTTTAAGTTTTATTTCAGAGATTTCTGTCTCAATGTGGCGAACAATTACGATATAACGAAAACCCAACTGATAAAAACTTAACAGGGGATCCCGGACCTTGAAGTTGCCCCGCTGCAACTTCATCAGCCTCTAGTTTTTACTTGTTTTTGTGTGCCTGGCATTTCGACACCTTTTATCGAATCGCAATTCCTTACAGCATTTATAAATGGTTCTAATGTAATAACATATAATAATGGTGAAATCGAACACCCTTGCCTTACATCACGTGACAAAATAAAACTTTCAGAAATATGCCCATTAACAATAGCACAACTGTTAATATCGGAATACAGAAGTTTGACCCAACTACAAAAATGGGGGCCGAAATTAAATTTCTTTAAACAAGCATGTAGAAAAGCCCAGTCTACACGGTCGAATGCTTTCTCTTGGTCCAGATTAATAAAACACGCTTTGAGGTCTTTCTGTTCAACATAACCATATGTATTTCTTAAAAGATGTATATTGTCAAAAATACTTCTGCCTTGTATACCACAAGTCTGGTTTTGTTGAACGATTGAGTTGACTACAAGCTCCAATCGATTGCATAGGGCTTTCGACAAAATCTTGTAGTCAACATTGAGGAGACTAATAGGTCTCCAATTCACAATATTATCAGATTCATTGTTATCTTTGCAAATCAATGTTATTAGTCCAGACCTCTGACTTTCTGTAAGTGACCCTTCTTTCAAACAACCGTTTACAACTTTGGTAAAAATACCCCCTAAAACATCCCAATACTGCAAATAAAATCACACGGTAAACCATCGGAACCCGGAGTTTTATTTTTGGCCATGTTTTGGACAGAAAAATGGAGTTCTTCTTCAGTAAGAGAGCCCTCACATAACATTTGCATATCATTTGACAATTTAGGCAAGTTTTTGAGAAACTGTTCTTGAGTTTCTTCGTCAGTTTCTTGCTTAGTATACAAATCTTTAAAATAGTCACGAATACAAGCAGAGATATCTTGTTGAGAATTATGTACAATTGAGTTATTTTTATGGCATTTAATTTTCTTTATCATTTTCTTTTTACTCCTACCAACTTCTCGTCTAATGGAGTATTTTGTGGGTTTTTCCCCACAAATAAAGTCTGTACATTTCGCTCTGATCACAGCACCTTCATGCGAATGTTTAGCCAGGGCGTTCAAAGTATTTTTTATGTTTTCAAAATAGAAAAAAGGATGATAGCCATCGATAGTATAAAACAATTAGAAAAAAAATTACATTTGACCACGACGTGATTCGAACACGCAGCCTTCTGATCTGGAGTCAGACGCGCTACCATTGCGCCACGGAGTCGTGGTGTTTGAATTATAACGAATGACATGGTTACTTTAGGTTACATAATACAGTTTCATTTCCCATTTGCGGTAATGTGGACGTTTTGGTTTGTGGCTAATTACCTAAATCTCGTTAAGACTTTTCCTTACCCTTTTCAAATAGATCAACACATGATAAATCCTTTTCAACCAAATAAAGTTGACATAGTGCATGCCGGTTTCAAGCTACACACAATTTAACATGGGTACCGCCATTTTGACAGTTTTAGGCTTACTTATTCTAAGCCAAACTTTGGTAATTTCTAAATTGGGTGACCATTGAAAAAACACACACAAAAATCTGTTATCAGGCATTGATTGAAAGTCTAAAGTATCTACAGTAGACCTGCATTAGTTTCAATCCAATATTCATATAATCCAGATACCAAACTATCACTATGTAAGCCACCTCCTAGCTCTAGCATACCCGAAATCAATTTTCATTGGCTGAGAAAACACAAACTGGATGTTGTGACCTTTACTCGACATCAATGGACAATTCATTTTCCATTTGCCGTAATGTTAACGTTTGGCTCTGTCACTCGGTAAGAAACATTGGCCCAGTTAAAAGCCTTGGTGGAAACTCGGAACTACCCTTCGCAAGTCTGAAGTTTCAATCTTGACAGAGAAATAAGCGAGAAATCTCACGATGTTCACTTCCAAAGGTGACCGGGGTGCAGACGACACATCGCTGTCATGGGTCAAATCACCCTCACGTCAGACAGCTCAATCCGCCGCCTTTATTCAATCTTCACCTTTCATATGTTTTTTTAGGCAAACTACTACTTCATTGAGTCACATCAATACTCTAAAAAATATCCTAGCTTATGAGAAGACCCAGTAAAGAATGCTCAAAGATATCGACCGCAATCTAGGAACCTAATTCCTACCTTCCGAAAATTGGCCAATCCTAATTGTCCACTGTGACCACTTGTGGCTTTTTTCATCAGTATTCAGAAAGCAGTTAGCCCACCAAATTACAACCACCTTACATATCTCTACCATTGGACCACGGAGCCGTACAGGAAGAATTAAAATTGACAAGCCAACTCTACTTATGGCTTTTTCATTATTTAGAGTGATATTAGCTAGCACACAGAATTACAGCCAGCTTACAAATCTTCTTGGCAACTTTAAGAGATGCGTCGAAAACATCTATTAAAACGATTTTATAGGATTTAAAAGATTTTAACGATGCACAAATTTTCAGCAGCTGTAATAAAAACCATGCTCATTCAAAATAGAAAAAAGATGATAGCCATCGATAGTATAAAACAATGACAAACAAAAAAATTACATTTGACCCCGACGTGATTCGAACACGCAGCCTTCTGATCTGGAGTCAGACGCGCTACCATTGCGCCACGGAGTCGTGGTGTTTGAATTATAACGAATGACATGGTTACTTTAGGTTACATAATACAGTTTCATTTCCCATTTGCGGTAATGTGGACGTTTTGGTTTGTGGCTAATTACCTAAATCTCGTTAAGACTTTTCCTTACCCTTTTCAAATAGATCAACACATGATAAATCCTTTTCAACCAAATAAAGTTGACATAGTGCATGCCGGTTTCAAGCTACACACAATTTAACATGGGTACCGCCATTTTGACAGTTTTAGGCTTACTTATTCTAAGCCAAACTTTGGTAATTTCTAAATTGGGTGACCATTAAAAAAACACACACACAAATCTGTTATCAGGCATTGATTGAAAGCCTGAAGTATCTACAGTAGACCTGCATTAGTTTCAATCCAATATTCATATAATCCAGATACCAAACTATCACTATGTAAGCCACCTCCTAGCTCTAGCATACCCGAAATCAATTTTCATTGGATGAGAAAACACAAACTGGATGTTGTGACCTTCACTCGACATCAATGGACAATTCATTTTCCATTTGCCGTAATGTTAACGTTTGGCTCTGTCACTCGGTAAGAAACATTGGCCCAGTTAAAAGCCTTGGTGGAAACTCGGAACTACCCTTCACAAGTCTGAAGTTTCAATCTTGACAGAGAAATAAGCGAGAAATCTCACGATGTTCACTTCCAAAGGTGACCGGGGTGCAGACGACACATCGCTGTCATGGGTCAAATCACCCTCACGTCAGACAGCTCAATCCGCCGCCTTTATTCAATCTTCACCTTTCATATGTTTTTTTAGGCAAACTACTACTTCATTGAGTCACATCAATACTCTAAAAAATATCCTAGCTTATGAGAAGACCCACTAAGGAATGCTCAAAGATATCGACCGCAATCTAGGAACCTAATTCCTACCTTCCGAAAATTGGCCAATCCTAATTGTCCACTGTGACCACTTGTGGCTTTTTTCATCAGTATTCAGAAAGCAGTTAGCCCACCAAATTACAACCACCTTACATATCTCTACCATTGGGCCACGGAGCCGTACAGGAAGAATTAAAATTGACAAGCCAACTCTACTTATGGCTTTTTCATTATTTAGAGTGATATTAGCTAGCACACAGAATTACAGCCAGCTTACAAATCTTCTTGGCAACTTTAAGAGATGCGTCGAAAACATCTATTAAAACGATTTTTCGGATTTAAAAGATTTTAACGATGCACAAATTTTCAGCAGCTGTAATAAAAACCATGCTCATTCAAAATAGAAAAAAGATGATAGCCATCGATAGTATAAACAATGACAAACAAAAAAATTACATTTGACCCCGACGTGATTCGAACACGCAGCCTTCTGATCTGGAGTCAGACGCGCTACCATTGCGCCACGGAGTCGTGGTGTTTGAATTATAACGAATGACATGGTTACTTTAGGTTACATAATACAGTTTCATTTCCCATTTGCGGTAATGTGGACGTTTTGGTTTGTGGCTAATTACCTAAATCTCGTTAAGACTTTTCCTTACCCTTTTCAAATAGATCAACACATGATAAATCCTTTTCAACCAAATAAAGTTGACATAGTGCATGCCGGTTTCAAGCTACACACAATTTAACATGGGTACCGCCATTTTGACAGTTTTAGGCTTACTTATTCTAAGCCAAACTTTGGTAATTTCTAAATTGGGTGACCATTAAAAAAACACACACACAAATCTGTTATCAGGCATTGATTGAAAGCCTGAAGTATCTACAGTAGACCTGCATTAGTTTCAATCCAATATTCATATAATCCAGATACCAAACTATCACTATGTAAGCCACCTCCTAGCTCTAGCATACCCGAAATCAATTTTCATTGGATGAGAAAACACAAACTGGATGTTGTGACCTTTACTCGACATCAATGGACAATTCATTTTCCATTTGCCGTAATGTTAACGTTTGGCTCTGTCACTCGGTAAGAAACATTGGCCCAGTTAAAAGCCTTGGTGGAAACTCGGAACTACCCTTCACAAGTCTGAAGTTTCAATCTTGACAGAGAAATAAGCGAGAAATCTCACGATGTTCACTTCCAAAGGTGACCGGGGTGCAGACGACACATCGCTGTCATGGGTCAAATCACCCTCACGTCAGACAGCTCAATCCGCCGCCTTTATTCAATCTTCACCTTTCATATGTTTTTTTAGGCAAACTACTACTTCATTGAGTCACATCAATACTCTAAAAATATCCTAGCTTATGAGAAGACCCACTAAAGAATGCTCAAAGATATCGACCGCAATCTAGGAACCTAATTCCTACCTTCCGAAAATTGGCCAATCCTAATTGTCCACTGTGACCACTTGTGGCTTTTTTCATCAGTATTCAGAAAGCAGTTAGCCCACCAAATTACAACCACCTTACATATCTCTACCATTGGGCCACGGAGCCGTACAGGAAGAATTAAAATTGACAAGCCAACTCTACTTATGGCTTTTTCATTATTTAGAGTGATATTAGCTAGCACACAGAATTACAGCCAGCTTACAAATCTTCTTGGCAACTTTAAGAGATGCGTCGAAAACATCTATTAAAACGATTTTATAGGATTTAAAAGATTTTAACGATGCACAAATTTTCAGCAGCTGTAATAAAAACCATGCTCATTCAAAATAGAAAAAAGATGATAGCCATCGATAGTATAAAACAATGACAAACAAAAAAATTACATTTGACCCCGACGTGATTCGAACACGCAGCCTTCTGATCTGGAGTCAGACGCGCTACCATTGCGCCACGGAGTCGTGGTGTTTGAATTATAACGAATGACATGGTTACTTTAGGTTACATAATACAGTTTCATTTCCCATTTGCGGTAATGTGGACGTTTTGGTTTGTGGCTAATTACCTAAATCTCGTTAAGACTTTTCCTTACCCTTTTCAAATAGATCAACACATGATAAATCCTTTTCAACCAAATAAAGTTGACATAGTGCATGCCGGTTTCAAGCTACACACAATTTAACATGGGTACCGCCATTTTGACAGTTTTAGGCTTACTTATTCTAAGCCAAACTTTGGTAATTTCTAAATTGGGTGACCATTAAAAAAACACACACACAAATCTGTTATCAGGCATTGATTGAAAGCCTAAAGTATCTACAGTAGACCTGCATTAGTTTCAATCCAATATTCATATAATCCAGATACCAAACTATCACTATGTAAGCCACCTCCTAGCTCTAGCATACCCGAAATCAATTTTCATTGGATGAGAAAACACAAACTGGATGTTGTGACCTTCACTCGACATCAATGGACAATTCATTTTCCATTTGCCGTAATGTTAACGTTTGGCTCTGTCACTCGGTAAGAAACATTGGCCCAGTTAAAAGCCTTGGTGGAAACTCGGAACTACCCTTCACAAGTCTGAAGTTTCAATCTTGACAGAGAAATAAGCGAGAAATCTCACGATGTTCACTTCCAAAGGTGACCGGGGTGCAGACGACACATCGCTGTCATGGGTCAAATCACCCTCACGTCAGACAGCTCAATCCGCCGCCTTTATTCAATCTTCACCTTTCATATGTTTTTTTAGGCAAACTACTACTTCATTGAGTCACATCAATACTCTAAAAATATCCTAGCTTATGAGAAGACCCACTAAAGAATGCTCAAAGATATCGACCGCAATCTAGGAACCTAATTCCTACCTTCCGAAAATTGGCCAATCCTAATTGTCCACTGTGACCACTTGTGGCTTTTTTCATCAGTATTCAGAAAGCAGTTAGCCCACCAAATTACAACCACCTTACATATCTCTACCATTGGGCCACGGAGCCGTACAGGAAGAATTAAAATTGACAAGCCAACTCTACTTATGGCTTTTTCATTATTTAGAGTGATATTAGCTAGCACACAGAATTACAGCCAGCTTACAAATCTTCTTGGCAACTTTAAGAGATGCGTCGAAAACATCTATTAAAACGATTTTTCGGATTTAAAAGATTTTAACGATGCACAAATTTTCAGCAGCTGTAATGAAAACCATGCTCATTCAAAATAGAAAAAAGATGATAGCCATCGATAGTATAAAACAATGACAAACAAAAAAATTACATTTGACCCCGACGTGATTCGAACACGCAGCCTTCTGATCTGGAGTCAGATGCGCTACCATTGCGCCACGGAGTCGTGGTGTTTGAATTATAACGAATGACATGGTTACTTTAGGTTACATAATACAGTTTCATTTCCCATTTGCGGTAATGTGGACGTTTTGGTTTGTGGCTAATTACCTAAATCTCGTTAAGACTTTTCCTTACCCTTTTCAAATAGATCAACACATGATAAATCCTTTTCAACCAAATAAAGTTGACATAGTGCATGCCGGTTTCAAGCTACACACAATTTAACATGGGTACCGCCATTTTGACAGTTTTAGGCTTACTTATTCTAAGCCAAACTTTGGTAATTTCTAAATTGGGTGACCATTAAAAAAACACACACACAAATCTGTTATCAGGCATTGATTGAAAGCCTAAAGTATCTACAGTAGACCTGCATTAGTTTCAATCCAATATTCATATAATCCAGATACCAAACTATCACTATGTAAGCCACCTCCTAGCTCTAGCATACCCGAAATCAATTTTCATTGGATGAGAAAACACAAACTGGATGTTGTGACCTTTACTCGACATCAATGGACAATTCATTTTCCATTTGCCGTAATGTTAACGTTTGGCTCTGTCACTCGGTAAGAAACATTGGCCCAGTTAAAAGCCTTGGTGGAAACTCGGAACTACCCTTCACAAGTCTGAAGTTTAAATCTTGACAGAGAAATAAGCGAGAAATCTCACGATGTTCACTTCCAAAGGTGACCGGGGTGCAGACGACACATCGCTGTCATGGGTCAAATCACCCTCACGTCAGACAGCTCAATCCGCCGCCTTTATTCAATCTTCACCTTTCATATGTTTTTTAGGCAAACTACTACTTCATTGAGTCACATCAATACTCTAAAAAATATCCTAGCTTATGAGAAGACCCACTAAAGAATGCTCAAAGATATCGACCGCAATCTAGGAACCTAATTCCTACCTTCCGAAAATTGGCCAATCCTAATTGTCCACTGTGACCACTTGTGGCTTTTTTCATCAGTATTCAGAAAGCAGTTAGCCCACCAAATTACAACCACCTTACATATCTCTACCATTGGGCCACGGAGCCGTACAGGAAGAATTAAAATTGACAAGCCAACTCTACTTATGGCTTTTTCATTATTTAGAGTGATATTAGCTAGCACACAGAATTACAGCCAGCTTACAAATCTTCTTGGCAACTTTAAGAGATGCGTCGAAAACATCTATTAAAACGATTTTTCGGATTTAAAAGATTTTTACGATGCACAAATTTTCAGCAGCTGTAATGAAAACCATGCTCATTCAAAATAGAAAAAAGATGATAGCCATCGATAGTATAAAACAATGACAAACAAAAAAATTACATTTGACCCCGACGTGATTCGAACACGCAGCCTTCTGATCTGGAGTCAGATGCGCTACCATTGCGCCACGGAGTCGTGGTGTTTGAATTATAACGAATGACATGGTTACTTTAGGTTACATAATACAGTTTCATTTCCCATTTGCGGTAATGTGGACGTTTTGGTTTGTGGCTAATTACCTAAATCTCGTTAAGACTTTTCCTTACCCTTTTCAAATAGATCAACACATGATAAATCCTTTTCAACCAAATAAAGTTGACATAGTGCATGCCGGTTTCAAGCTACACACAATTTAACATGGGTACCGCCATTTTGACAGTTTTAGGCTTACTTATTCTAAGCCAAACTTTGGTAATTTCTAAATTGGGTGACCATTAAAAAAACACACACACAAATCTGTTATCAGGCATTGATTGAAAGCCTAAAGTATCTACAGTAGACCTGCATTAGTTTCAATCCAATATTCATATAATCCAGATACCAAACTATCACTATGTAAGCCACCTCCTAGCTCTAGCATACCCGAAATCAATTTTCATTGGATGAGAAAACACAAACTGGATGTTGTGACCTTTACTCGACATCAATGGACAATTCATTTTCCATTTGCCGTAATGTTAACGTTTGGCTCTGTCACTCGGTAAGAAACATTGGCCCAGTTAAAAGCCTTGGTGGAAACTCGGAACTACCCTTCACAAGTCTGAAGTTTCAATCTTGACAGAGAAATAAGCGAGAAATCTCACGATGTTCACTTCCAAAGGTGACCGGGGTGCAGACGACACATCGCTGTCATGGGTCAAATCACCCTCACGTCAGACAGTTCAATCCGCCGCCTTTATTCAATCTTCACCTTTCATATGTTTTTTTAGGCAAACTACTACTTCATTGAGTCACATCAATACTCTAAAAAATATCCTAGCTTATGAGAAGACCCACTAAGGAATGCTCAAAGATATCGACCGCAATCTAGGAACCTAATTCCTACCTTCCGAAAATTGGCCAATCCTAATTGTCCACTGTGACCACTTGTGGCTTTTTTCATCAGTATTCAGAAAGCATTTAGCCCACCAAATTACAATCACCTTACATATCTCTACCATTGGGCCACGGAGCCGTACAGGAAGAATTAAAATTGACAAGCCAACTCTACTTATGGCTTTTTCATTATTTAGAGTGATATTAGCTAGCACACAGAATTACAGCCAGCTTACAAATCTTCTTGGCAACTTTAAGAGATGCGTCGAAAACATCTATTAAAACGATTTTTCGGATTTAAAAGATTTTAACGATGCACAAATTTTCAGCAGCTGTAATAAAAACCATGCTCATTCAAAATAGAAAAAGATGATAGCCATCGATAGTATAAACAATGACAAACAAAAAAATTACATTTGACCCCGACGTGATTCGAACACGCAGCCTTCTGATCTGGAGTCAGACGCGCTACCATTGCGCCACGGAGTCGTGGTGTTTGAATTATAACGAATGACATGGTTACTTTAGGTAACATAATACAGTTTCATTTCCCATTTGCGGTAATGTGGACGTTTTGGTTTGTGGCTAATTACCTAAATCTCGTTAAGACTTTTCCTTACCCTTTTCAAATAGATCAACACATGATAAATCCTTTTCAACCAAATAAAGTTGACATAGTGCATGCCGGTTTCAAGCTACACACAATTTAACATGGGTACCGCCATTTTGACAGTTTTAGGCTTACTTATTCTAAGCCAAACTTTGGTAATTTCTAAATTGGGTGACCATTAAAAAAACACACACACAAATCTGTTATCAGGCATTGATTGAAAGCCTAAAGTATCTACAGTAGACCTGCATTAGTTTCAATCCAATATTCATATAATCCAGATACCAAACTATCACTATGTAAGCCACCTCCTAGCTCTAGAATACCCGAAATCAATTTTCATTGGATGAGAAAACACAAACTGGATGTTGTGACCTTTACTCGACATCAATGGACAATTCATTTTCCATTTGCCGTAATGTTAACGTTTGGCTCTGTCACTCGGTAAGAAACATTGGCCCAGTTAAAAGCCTTGGTGGAAACTCGGAACTACCCTTCACAAGTCTGAAGTTTCAATCTTGACAGAGAAATAAGCGAGAAATCTCACGATGTTCACTTCCAAAGGTGACCGGGGTGCAGACGACACATCGCTGTCATGGGTCAAATCACCCTCACGTCAGACAGTTCAATCCGCCGCCTTTATTCAATCTTCACCTTTCATATGTTTTTTTAGGCAAACTACTACTTCATTGAGTCACATCAATACTCTAAAAAATATCCTAGCTTATGAGAAGACCCACTAAGGAATGCTCAAAGATATCGACCGCAATCTAGGAACCTAATTCCTACCTTCCGAAAATTGGCCAATCCTAATTGTCCACTGTGACCACTTGTGGCTTTTTTCATCAGTATTCAGAAAGCAGTTAGCCCACCAAATTACAATCACCTTACATATCTCTACCATTGGGCCACGGAGCCGTACAGGAAGAATTAAAATTGACAAGCCAACTCTACTTATGGCTTTTTCATTATTTAGAGTGATATTAGCTAGCACACAGAATTACAGCCAGCTTACAAATCTTCTTGGCAACTTTAAGAGATGCGTCGAAAACATCTATTAAAACGATTTTTCGGATTTAAAAGATTTTAACGATGCACAAATTTTCAGCAGCTGTAATAAAAACCATGCTCATTCAAAATAGAAAAAGATGATAGCCATCGATAGTATAAACAATGACAAACAAAAAAATTACATTTGACCCCGACGTGATTCGAACACGCAGCCTTCTGATCTGGAGTCAGACGCGCTACCATTGCGCCACGGAGTCGTGGTGTTTGAATTATAACGAATGACATGGTTACTTTAGGTAACATAATACAGTTTCATTTCCCATTTGCGGTAATGTGGACGTTTTGGTTTGTGGCTAATTACCTAAATCTCGTTAAGACTTTTCCTTACCCTTTTCAAATAGATCAACACATGATAAATCCTTTTCAACCAAATAAAGTTGACATAGTGCATGCCGGTTTCAAGCTACACACAATTTAACATGGGTACCGCCATTTTGACAGTTTTAGGCTTACTTATTCTAAGCCAAACTTTGGTAATTTCTAAATTGGGTGACCATTAAAAAAACACACACACAAATCTGTTATCAGGCATTGATTGAAAGCCTGAAGTATCTACAGTAGACCTGCATTAGTTTCAATCCAATATTCATATAATCCAGATACCAAACTATCACTATGTAAGCCACCTCCTAGCTCTAGCATACCCGAAATCAATTTTCATTGGATGAGAAAACACAAACTGGATGTTGTGACCTTCACTCGACATCAATGGACAATTCATTTTCCATTTGCCGTAATGTTAACGTTTGGCTCTGTCACTCGGTAAGAAACATTGGCCCAGTTAAAAGCCTTGGTGGAAACTCGGAACTACCCTTCACAAGTCTGAAGTTTCAATCTTGACAGAGAAATAAGCGAGAAATCTCACGATGTTCACTTCCAAAGGTGACCGGGGTGCAGACGACACATCGCTGTCATGGGTCAAATCACCCTCACGTCAGACAGCTCAATCCGCCGCCTTTATTCAATCTTCACCTTTCATATGTTTTTTTAGGCAAACTACTACTTCATTGAGTCACATCAATACTCTAAAAAATATCCTAGCTTATGAGAAGACCCACTAAAGAATGCTCAAAGATATAGACCGCAATCTAGGAACCTAATTCCTACCTTCCGAAAATTGGCCAATCCTAATTGTCCACTGTGACCACTTGTGGCTTTTTTCATCAGTATTCAGAAAGCAGTTAGCCCACCAAATTACAACCACCTTACATATCTCTACCATTGGGCCACGGAGCCGTACAGGAAGAATTAAAATTGACAAGCCAACTCTACTTATGGCTTTTTCATTATTTAGAGTGATATTAGCTAGCACACAGAATTACAGCCAGCTTACAAATCTTCTTGGCAACTTTAAGAGATGCGTCGAAAACATCTATTAAAACGATTTTTCGGATTTAAAAGATTTTAACGATGCACAAATTTTCAGCAGCTGTAATGAAAACCATGCTCATTCAAAATAGAAAAAAGATGATAGCCATCGATAGTATAAAACAATGACAAACAAAAAAATTACATTTGACCCCGACGTGATTCGAACACGCAGCCTTCTGATCTGGAGTCAGATGCGCTACCATTGCGCCACGGAGTCGTGGTGTTTGAATTATAACGAATGACATGGTTACTTTAGGTTACATAATACAGTTTCATTTCCCATTTGCGGTAATGTGGACGTTTTGGTTTGTGGCTAATTACCTAAATCTCGTTAAGACTTTTCCTTACCCTTTTCAAATAGATCAACACATGATAAATCCTTTTCAACCAAATAAAGTTGACATAGTGCATGCCGGTTTCAAGCTACACACAATTTAACATGGGTACCGCCATTTTGACAGTTTTAGGCTTACTTATTCTAAGCCAAACTTTGGTAATTTCTAAATTGGGTGACCATTAAAAAAACACACACACAAATCTGTTATCAGGCATTGATTGAAAGCCTGAAGTATCTACAGTAGACCTGCATTAGTTTCAATCCAATATTCATATAATCCAGATACCAAACTATCACTATGTAAGCCACCTCCTAGCTCTAGCATACCCGAAATCAATTTTCATTGGATGAGAAAACACAAACTGGATGTTGTGACCTTCACTCGACATCAATGGACAATTCATTTTCCATTTGCCGTAATGTTAACGTTTGGCTCTGTCACTCGGTAAGAAACATTGGCCCAGTTAAAAGCCTTGGTGGAAACTCGGAACTACCCTTCACAAGTCTGAAGTTTCAATCTTGACAGAGAAATAAGCGAGAAATCTCACGATGTTCACTTCCAAAGGTGACCGGGGTGCAGACGACACATCGCTGTCATGGGTCAAATCACCCTCACGTCAGACAGCTCAATCCGCCGCCTTTATTCAATCTTCACCTTTCATATGTTTTTTTAGGCAAACTACTACTTCATTGAGTCACATCAATACTCTAAAAAATATCCTAGCTTATGAGAAGACCCACTAAAGAATGCTCAAAGATATCGACCGCAATCTAGGAACCTAATTCCTACCTTCCGAAAATTGGCCAATCCTAATTGTCCACTGTGACCACTTGTGGCTTTTTTCATCAGTATTCAGAAAGCAGTTAGCCCACCAAATTACAACCACCTTACATATCTCTACCATTGGGCCACGGAGCCGTACAGGAAGAATTAAAATTGACAAGCCAACTCTACTTATGGCTTTTTCATTATTTAGAGTGATATTAGCTAGCACACAGAATTACAGCCAGCTTACAAATCTTCTTGGCAACTTTAAGAGATGCGTCGAAAACATCTATTAAAACGATTTTTCGGATTTAAAAGATTTTAACGATGCACAAATTTTCAGCAGCTGTAATAAAAACCATGCTCATTCAAAATAGAAAAAAGATGATAGCCATCGATAGTATAAAACAATGACAAACAAAAAAATTACATTTGACCCCGACGTGATTCGAACACGCAGCCTTCTGATCTGGAGTCAGACGCGCTACCATTGCGCCACGGAGTCGTGGTGTTTGAATTATAACGAATGACATGGTTACTTTAGGTTACATAATACAGTTTCATTTCCCATTTGCGGTAATGTGGACGTTTTGGTTTGTGGCTAATTACCTAAATCTCGTTAAGACTTTTCCTTACCCTTTTCAAATAGATCAACACATGATAAATCCTTTTCAACCAAATAAAGTTGACATAGTGCATGCCGGTTTCAAGCTACACACAATTTAACATGGGTACCGCCATTTTGACAGTTTTAGGCTTACTTATTCTAAGCCAAACTTTGGTAATTTCTAAATTGGGTGACCATTAAAAAAACACACACACAAATCTGTTATCAGGCATTGATTGAAAGCCTAAAGTATCTACAGTAGACCTGCATTAGTTTCAATCCAATATTCATATAATCCAGATACCAAACTATCACTATGTAAGCCACCTCCTAGCTCTAGCATACCCGAAATCAATTTTCATTGGATGAGAAAACACAAACTGGATGTTGTGACCTTTACTCGACATCAATGGACAATTCATTTTCCATTTGCCGTAATGTTAACGTTTGGCTCTGTCACTCGGTAAGAAGCATTGGCCCAGTTAAAAGCCTTGGTGGAAACTCGGAACTACCCTTCACAAGTCTGAAGTTTCAATCTTGACAGAGAAATAAGCGAGAAATCTCACGATGTTCACTTCCAAAGGTGACCGGGGTGCAGACGACACATCGCTGTCATGGGTCAAATCACCCTCACGTCAGACAGCTCAATCCGCCGCCTTTATTCAATCTTCACCTTTCATATGTTTTTTTAGGCAAACTACTACTTCATTGAGTCACATCAATACTCTAAAAAATATCCTAGCTTATGAGAAGACCCACTAAAGAATGCTCGAAGATATCGACCGCAATCTAGGAACCTAATTCCTACCTTCCGAAAATTGGCCAATCCTAATTGTCCACTGTGACCACTTGTGGCTTTTTTCATCAGTATTCAGAAAGCAGTTAGCCCACCAAATTACAACCACCTTACATATCTCTACCATTGGGCCACGGAGCCGTACAGGAAGAATTAAAATTGACAAGCCAACTCTACTTATGGCTTTTTCATTATTTAGAGTGATATTAGCTAGCACACAGAATTACAGCCAGCTTACAAATCTTCTTGGCAACTTTAAGAGATGCGTCGAAAACATCTATTAAAACGATTTTTCGGATTTAAAAGATTTTAACGATGCACAAATTTTCAGCAGCTGTAATAAAAACCATGCTCATTCAAAATAGAAAAAAGATGATAGCCATCGATAGTATAAAACAATGACAAACAAAAAAATTACATTTGACCCCGACGTGATTCGAACACGCAGCCTTCTGATCTGGAGTCAGACGCGCTACCATTGCGCCACGGAGTCGTGGTGTTTGAATTATAACGAATGACATGGTTACTTTAGGTTACATAATACAGTTTCATTTCCCATTTGCGGTAATGTGGACGTTTTGGTTTGTGGCTAATTACCTAAATCTCGTTAAGACTTTTCCTTACCCTTTTCAAATAGATCAACACATGATAAATCCTTTTCAACCAAATAAAGTTGACATAGTGCATGCCGGTTTCAAGCTACACACAATTTAACATGGGTACCGCCATTTTGACAGTTTTAGGCTTACTTATTCTAAGCCAAACTTTGGTAATTTCTAAATTGGGTGACCATTAAAAAAACACACACACAAATCTGTTATCAGGCATTGATTGAAAGCCTAAAGTATCTACAGTAGACCTGCATTAGTTTCAATCCAATATTCATATAATCCAGATACCAAACTATCACTATGTAAGCCACCTCCTAGCTCTAGCATACCCGAAATCAATTTTCATTGGATGAGAAAACACAAACTGGATGTTGTGACCTTTACTCGACATCAATGGACAATTCATTTTCCATTTGCCGTAATGTTAACGTTTGGCTCTGTCACTCGGTAAGAAGCATTGGCCCAGTTAAAAGCCTTGGTGGAAACTCGGAACTACCCTTCACAAGTCTGAAGTTTCAATCTTGACAAAGAAATAAGCGAGAAATCTCACGATGTTCACTTCCAAAGGTGACCGGGGTGCAGACGACACATCGCTGTCATGGGTCAAATCACCCTCACGTCAGACAGCTCAATCCGCCGCCTTTATTCAATCTTCACCTTTCATATGTTTTTTTAGGCAAACTACTACTTCATTGAGTCACATCAATACTCTAAAAAATATCCTAGCTTATGAGAAGACCCACTAAAGAATGCTCAAAGATATCGACCGCAATCTAGGAACCTAATTCCTACCTTCCGAAAATTGGCCAATCCTAATTGTCCACTGTGACCACTTGTGGCTTTTTTCATCAGTATTCAGAAAGCAGTTAGCCCACCAAATTACAACCACCTTACATATCTCTACCATTGGGCCACGGAGCCGTACAGGAAGAATTAAAATTGACAAGCCAACTCTACTTATGGCTTTTTCATTATTTAGAGTGATATTAGCTAGCACACAGAATTACAGCCAGCTTACAAATCTTCTTGGCAACTTTAAGAGATGCGTCGAAAACATCTATTAAAACGATTTTTCGGATTTAAAAGATTTTAACGATGCACAAATTTTCAGCAGCTGTAATAAAAACCATGCTCATTCAAAATAGAAAAAAGATGATAGCCATCGATAGTATAAAACAATGACAAACAAAAAAATTACATTTGACCCCGACGTGATTCGAACACGCAGCCTTCTGATCTGGAGTCAGACGCGCTACCATTGCGCCACGGAGTCGTGGTGTTTGAATTATAACGAATGACATGGTTACTTTAGGTTACATAATACAGTTTCATTTCCCATTTGCGGTAATGTGGACGTTTTGGTTTGTGGCTAATTACCTAAATCTCGTTAAGACTTTTCCTTACCCTTTTCAAATAGATCAACACATGATAAATCCTTTTCAACCAAATAAAGTTGACATAGTGCATGCCGGTTTCAAGCTACACACAATTTAACATGGGTACCGCCATTTTGACAGTTTTAGGCTTACTTATTCTAAGCCAAACTTTGGTAATTTCTAAATTGGGTGACCATTAAAAAAACACACACACAAATCTGTTATCAGGCATTGATTGAAAGCCTGAAGTATCTACAGTAGACCTGCATTAGTTTCAATCCAATATTCATATAATCCAGATACCAAACTATCACTATGTAAGCCACCTCCTAGCTCTAGCATACCCTAAATCAATTTTCATTGGATGAGAAAACACAAACTGGATGTTGTGACCTTCACTCGACATCAATGGACAATTCATTTTCCATTTGCCGTAATGTTAACGTTTGGCTCTGTCACTCGGTAAGAAACATTGGCCCAGTTAAAAGCCTTGGTGGAAACTCGGAACTACCCTTCACAAGTCTGAAGTTTCAATCTTGACAGAGAAATAAGCGAGAAATCTCACGATGTTCACTTCCAAAGGTGACCGGGGTGCAGACGACACATCGCTGTCATGGGTCAAATCACCCTCACGTCAGACAGCTCAATCCGCCGCCTTTATTCAATCTTCACCTTTCATATGTTTTTTTAGGCAAACTACTACTTCATTGAGTCACATCAATACTCTAAAAAATATCCTAGCTTATGAGAAGACCCACTAAGGAATGCTCAAAGATATCGACCGCAATCTAGGAACCTAATTCCTACCTTCCGAAAATTTGCCAATCCTAATTGTCCACTGTGACCACTTGTGGCTTTTTTCATCAGTATTCAGAAAGCAGTTAGCCCACCAAATTACAACCACCTTACATATCTCTACCATTGGGCCACGGAGCCGTACAGGAAGACTTAAAATTGACAAGCCAACTCTACTTATGGCTTTTTCATTATTTAGAGTGATATTAGCTAGCACACAGAATTACAGCCAGCTTACAAATCTTCTTGGCAACTTTAAGAGATGCGTCGAAAACATCTATTAAAACGATTTTTCGGATTTAAAAGATTTTAACGATGCACAAATTTTCAGCAGCTGTAATAAAAACCATGCTCATTCAATTTTTTTTTTTCCTTTTTGAAAAGATATGGTTTATTGCCATATAAGTATTACATTACAAGTCTATATTACATACATTTTTGACACGAAACAACATAATAAAAATGACTATCACAGAAAGAGGTTGTTTCATATGTCAAACATACAGAGTTTTACGTTAAAAGAAGTACCAACTTATCATTTTTAACGTGACAGTAGTAGAGGGCAAAATGGGCATTGAGACGCACTTCAAGTGAGCCAATGCCGCGAGGCATTGACCTAATTACATATACACCCATTCTAGTGCAGGTCTATTAAGGGACGTGCGCATCAGTCAATATTAAAGTACATGTGAACCTATTCTTAAAAAAATATGCTGAATAATACACTCCCACGGAAAAAATATGCTTAGTAATGCAATAAAGGGCCAATTAAACAAACTGGCACCGGTGATAGACAATAGATAATAAACAAATGTATAAACAACCTTGGACTGTATTACCTCAACGTATAGATCATATCGGTAAGTATGTGTACATCAGAGCCGGACGGCCTCGGGGGGCAGATGCATCGGACCGTATCCAATTAAGTCGACTGCCAAAGAGACGTGTGCGTCCAACCGTAACAAATTAACGGAATAGAATATCTCGAGTAATGCAGTCCCGCCGCACAACTAATTAAAATCTTAGCTCTCGGTTATTGGTCACGGTTCGCCGCATGTCTTATTAAAATCTAAGCTCGCGGCTATCGGTTCACTACGGTACACATGTCATTAAGAGTAGAATCTAAGTTATTTATTAAATTATCTCAGTGGCATTGCATATCAAAAATATACTACGTATAATACTTAAGTCTTAACCACTGGTCATCAACCCGGAAGTCACCGGAAGTGAAGCGGAAGTGACCGGAAGTGAACCGGAAGTGTACCGGAAGTGACTGGAAGTAACCTGAAGTGAACCGGAAGTGACCCGGAAATGACCGGAAATAACCCGGAAGTCACCGGAAGTAACCGGAAGTGACCGGAAATAACCCGGAAGTCACGGGAAGTGGACCGGAAGTAACCGTAAGTGTACCGGAAGTGACCGGAAATAGACCGGAAGTGACCGGAAGTGGCCGGAAGTAACCGGAAGTGACCGGAAATAACCTGAAGTGAACCGGAAATAGACCGGAAGTGTCTGGAAATATTCCGTAAGTGGCCGGAATTGAACCGGAAGTGACCGGAAATATACCGGAAGTGACTGGAAATAACCCGGAAATCACCGGAAGTGGACCGGAAGTAACCGGAATTGACCCGGAAGTGACCGAAAATAACCCGGAAGTAACCGGAAGTTACCGGAAATAACCCGGAAGTCACCGGAAGTGAACCGGAAATAGACCGGAAGTGACTGGAAATAACCCGAAAGTCACCGGAAGTGGACCGGAAGTAACCGGAAGTGACCGGAAATAGACCGGAAGTGACTGGAAATAACCCGGAAGTCACCGGAAATGGACCGGAAGCAACCGGAAGTGGACCGGAAATGGATATTCTCATTAGAGAATAACACTGTGTGGAACGAGAGAATTATGAAATTAATAGAAAAAGAAACCGATTTAAACTAAAATTATTTGTTACAATGCATTTTGGGAGAATAAAATATGATATATATAAAATTGAATTTTTAAGAGCGTTGTCATTATAACTATGGGTGGAAAACTTAGCCGTAATACGAAGCGAAATAGCGGTATCGCCGGTGTATGTTATAACTATAGGGATCAGCCTATTGTTCTTAAAGGCCCACTTGCCGCCGTAGCCTGTTTAGGCCACGTATAAATAGTAATAGACTCCGGCTTTAGGTATCAGCCAATCAAATGATTGCGCCTTCCCGAAAAAAATATATGCATATCAAAAATATACTATGTATAATACTTAAGTCTTGACCACTGGTCATCAACCCGGAAGTGACCGGAAGTGGACCGGAAGTAACCGGAAGTGAACCGGAATTGACCCGGAAGTGACCGAAAATAACCCGGAAGTAACCGGAAGTTACCGGAAATAACCCGGAAGTGACTGGAAATAACCCGAAAGTCACACGGAAGTGGACCGGAAGTCAACCGGATATAGACATTCTCATTAGAGGTATCAAAGCATAGTCCACTGTTACAATAGACACCACAAAAAAAATCAACATTGATAAACAAATAGAAAACCTTTTTTAAACAAATTATTCAATTAATCAACGTACAAATACTAATAGACTCCGGCTTTAGGTCAAATCCAAGCTCGCGGATATCGGTCGCGCTTCGCTACACATTTGATTATGATTCGATTCGTACCTATATATCGCTATAACACCGCATTCATCACTCGCAATGGCACCTTTCATGGACCAACATCTCGCTCGTGATTTCAAAAATACCGTAATGAATAGAACTGGGTTGGATAAGATGCTCAACAGCATACGCACTTTAGAAAGTTATAAAACTGTTGTGAATGAAATGTTCGATGACGGGGTCGTGAACGAAGGTCGCCTGTTTGTTTTACATTTTTTCACGGATGAAGTGTGTCTTCTTTTACCCGAGGATATTGCCCGTGAGATTAAAGAATATCACACTTGGATAAATCAGGAAAAGAGACGAAAACTTTCCACTAATACTCGGACTGTGTTGTATAACTTTATGTATAATTCTATAGAGCGATGGCCACGTTTGTAACAAGAATTGTAGTCGTCGACACGACATGAAACACTGTGTGGAACGAGAGAATTATGAACTTTATAGAAAAAGAAACCGATTTAAACTAAAATTATTTGTTACAATGCATTTTGGGAGAATAAAATATGATATATATAAAATTGAATTTTTAAGAGCGTTGTCATTATAACTATGGGTGGTAAACTAAGCCGTAATACGAAGCGAAATAGCGGTATCGCCGGTGTATGTTATAAATATAGGGATCAGCCTATTGTTCTTAAAGGCCCACTTGCCGCCGTAGCCTGTTTAAATTTGTTAAGAAAACCAATTTACATGAGCTTACCACGACTAATACAACTAAACTTAAACATATGACCCATAACACATGTCTAGTTAGCTTTAGAGTGTAGAAATGGGGTGAAAAACAAACGAAGAATCGAAGCCTGATTACAACAACAACGATCAGTGTCGGTCAACTATCGTGTTGGATTACCCTCATTTCAGGCCTTTTTATCTGTGGTTTAGACTCAAACAATTATCAGCAGGCTTTTCCAGTCGCTGTTAACCGATCGTCAGTCTGTATTTCTCAGATAAATAGGCCTACATAAAATTACACTGTGTCGTTAGTTCACTCACTCGACTGAAACATAAAATCGTCAATAGGGGACAGTTTGGTTTGTTTACGTTACGGGCACCAAACAATTCAAATTTTCAAATTCAAATTAAAAATACAAAGTGACGTCCAAACTTTTAAATTTTGGTAAAAATAGAAAGTTCCTAACTTATATCGTCTGGGGAAAATACAGAAAACGGACTTTCTTTTCTAATGTAAACAATATTCCTAATTTTCGCGACAAGTGTGCCTTTTAACTCTCACACCATGTTATAAGTATAGGGATCAGCCTACTGTTCTTAAACTCTCATATCATGTTATAAGTATAGGGATCAGCCTATTGTGAGAGTGAGATTGCATGCTGTCCAGTTATTCGACTGCTTTGAAACAACTACTGGACTTAAAAGGTAAGCCAGCGGAAAAACTGGTGCCTACTCTCCACCACAAAACAAATTACGTCGTTCACTATAGAAACTTGAAATTCTACTTGGCCCAGGGCATGGTATTGACGAAAATACATCGGGGAGTCGAATTTACACAATCCGCCTGGCTGAAGTCGTATATCGATTTCAACACCGAGAAACGTAAAGCGACCAGGAACGATTTCGAAAAAGATTTTTTTAAACTCATGAACAACAGCGTGTTCGGGAAAACAATGGAAAACCTCCGGAATAGAACCCGCATAGAATTAGTGCGAGATGAGGCATAACTGGAAAAATTTGTCTATTAATATGAACTAAATCATATTATTTATATAAGGTTCGCTTAGCCCATAAATTGCTATTCAAATCAAACGGTGTTGAAATAAATCGGTTGTTCGAAAATAGTCTGACTATATCAATGCTTATCGCGATTGTGACATTTTCAATAATTACAGATACAGAATGATTTTTCAACAATTTCATAATAACTAGAACAAAGCGGCGAAAGAAACGACACCAAACTAAGCTTAGTTTAACATGGTAAATCGTTATATTTAAAATAAAATATAATAAAATAATAAAAATAAAAAAACCCGATCATCTTTACTCTATAATAACGTCCAACACAATATCCAGAATCATCGATATCTCCCTCACCGAGTCGGCATTGATGGCGTCATTCTCGGGGTCACTCATATCCGAAACGAGGATTGACCTCGCTTCATCTAACGCCCGCTCTAACATGCGACGGAGTTGTTCCCTGAATAGAAAGAAAAAAAAAGTCTGAGATAGTTAAAGACTAACAGTTAAAACAGAGTTGATATATAGAATTCCTGATTGATCCATGTTTTAAACCGCGCTAAAAAATCCTTTTAACTTTATATTGACATAACAAGGTTTATTGCGAGAGGGAAACCGAACTATAAATCCACGACCTCCCTCGGGATCTAACAACCATCTCACACGACCCTCTCGAAGAAACGTAACGAACGATAAGATTAATACATCCTTACAACGGCTCAATCGCTGCTTCATACATTAATAGCGACTTCTAAGAAGAACAGTTTGAAAATCCGAGTTTACTATTAACCATAATGGAATTCTAGGCCTACATACCCGAAAACTAAATTCTACACTATTGAATATTAGAGTTAGCCAACATTCAGATGTCATAGTCAAAAGCCGACACCGTTTAAATTATAATATAACCGTCTACGAAAAAGAAAAAAACAAACAGTAACATACCAATCGATATTTCGACTGAGAGTTGTTGTTGATGTTGAGTCGGGAGGGGAAAAGAGTTTTTCATCACTTCAACATATAGATGGGAAAATATTGCTATTTTATGTTCAAAAACCTATAGACAGTCTCTGGAGTCACATATTTGACCTATCATATAGGGACCCTCCTAATACTTTTGCGTATCGAACTACCATTACATTCTATCGATCACTCGCTTTAAGTGAATAAGAGTCAGGTTGGAAAAGCGTCACAATTAGGCTACACAATCAAAGTCTAACACTTGCGAACGTTAAACAGATTGTCAAATGTAAGGTAATAAACTCACTCGAGCGATTGAGAGATTTTAATAGTATACTTCCGGAAAGTAATACAGATCTAATTGTTTAAGTATCGCATATAAGATGTATTTAACGTATCGAATCTAATCTACCTCTAAAATTATAAAAAGGTACTTACGATGATTCAGTCAAATCTATGACGTCTATTTGAGACATTCTACAATCTGCAACTGAAATAGATGAGACGTGTTCAAATTAAATTCATAAAGAGAAACGTCTCGTTTTACATTTACTTATCCCAACATCAATACCTATAATACGCTTTCATTTGTAGATATTCAAACATTTTTTAAAAAATTCGCCCGTATTTATGGTTAGATATCGAAGAATTAAGCTAACGGTGTCATATACACTACGGGTAATTGACATTTTGACAATCATTAAGAATGAAGCCACGTGTGTTCAATGATGTGTAACGCCACGCGTTCCACATTAGTCGGGTTAGATAACAAACTGCCAACGGCTAAATTCTATTGAGACAAACTGATAAATTACTAATCAAACCGTCTTTAACTGTTCTATCCTATTTCAAATTATAACTATATTGTCTGAGATAAAGGTAAACTTACCAATTGCTCATCTTTAACAAAACGTTAGAGATGAGCGGTTTGAATCGTTGTGTTTCAAACGACGTTTTATAGTCAGAAATAAGTCGCGTTTCGCTAATGTATCAGAAAACTACACAACGCAAAATTAATGAGAAAAAAATCGCTGACGCGCTAGGGAAGAAATCCCAAGGTTGAGATTAAATACCAGCCTATTATGTCGGAGAAAATATAAAGAGGGGAAAACATAGTTTCAAAATAGTGATGAATTAGATACGTTCACTGTCCCAAGGCGCTTTAGACCAGCCTGTATAATCTTACGTACTGATAGTTAATCAAAAAATAGCTACACCGGCAAATAAAAACAAAGCTCGATTTATATTGTACGTATCAATAAAGAAAGAGGGACGGTAGAAAGAAATGAATGAGCGCTTTTACCCGGTCCAAAAACATTAGTCCATAGAAATAAAATAATTACATCCATCCAATCAAAAAATGCGTTGCAAGCATTCGGTGTGAGAAGACCAACATATTTAAAACCAACAGTAAAAATACGCAAACAAACATCACCTCTAAAACAATCCGAGAAAGCATGGAAACGGGGAAAAAAATCTGCTTTCTCGGATTGTTTTAGAGGTGATGTTTGTTTGCGTATTTTTACTGTTGGTTTTAAATATGTTGGTCTTCTCACACCGAATGCTTGCAACGCATTTTTTGATTGGATGGATGTAATTATTTTATTTCTATGGACTAATGTTTTTGGACCGGGTAAAAGCGCTCATTCATTTCTTTCTACCGTCCCTCTTTCTTTATTGATACGTACAATATAAATCGAGCTTTGTTTTTATTTGCCGGTGTAGCTATTTTTTGATTAACTATCAGTACGTAAGATTATACAGGCTGGTCTAAAGCGCCTTGGGACAGTGAACGTATCTAATTCATCACTATTTTGAAACTATGTTTTCCCCTCTTTATATTTTCTCCGACATAATAGGCTGGTATTTAATCTCAACCTTGGGATTTCTTCCCTAGCGCGTCAGCGATTTTTTTCTCATTAATTTTGCGTTGTGTAGTTTTCTGATACATTAGCGAAACGCGACTTATTTCTGACTATAAAACGTCGTTTGAAACACAACGATTCAAACCGCTCATCTCTAACGTTTTGTTAAAGATGAGCAATTGGTAAGTTTACCTTTATCTCAGACAATATAGTTATAATTTGAAATAGGATAGAACAGTTAAAGACGGTTTGATTAGTAATTTATCAGTTTGTCTCAATAGAATTTAGCCGTTGGCAGTTTGTTATCTAACCCGACTAATGTGGAACGCGTGGCGTTACACATCATTGAACACACGTGGCTTCATTCTTAATGATTGTCAAAATGTCAATTACCCGTAGTGTATATGACACCGTTAGCTTAATTCTTCGATATCTAACCATAAATACGGGCGAATTTTTTAAAAAATGTTTGAATATCTACAAATGAAAGCGTATTATAGGTATTGATGTTGGGATAAGTAAATGTAAAACGAGACGTTTCTCTTTATGAATTTAATTTGAACACGTCTCATCTATTTCAGTTGCAGATTGTAGAATGTCTCAAATAGACGTCATAGATTTGACTGAATCATCGTAAGTACCTTTTTATAATTTTAGAGGTAGATTAGATTCGATACGTTAAATACATCTTATATGCGATACTTAAACAATTAGATCTGTATTACTTTCCGGAAGTATACTATTAAAATCTCTCAATCGCTCGAGTGAGTTTATTACCTTACATTTGACAATCTGTTTAACGTTCGCAAGTGTTAGACTTTGATTGTGTAGCCTAATTGTGACGCTTTTCCAACCTGACTCTTATTCACTTAAAGCGAGTGATCGATAGAATGTAATGGTAGTTCGATACGCAAAAGTATTAGGAGGGTCCCTATATGATAGGTCAAATATGTGACTCCAGAGACTGTCTATAGGTTTTTGAACATAAAATAGCAATATTTTCCCATCTATATGTTGAAGTGATGAAAAACTCTTTTCCCCTCCCGACTCAACATCAACAACAACTCTCAGTCGAAATATCGATTGGTATGTTACTGTTTGTTTTTTTCTTTTTCGTAGACGGTTATATTATAATTTAAACGGTGTCGGCTTTTGACTATGACATCTGAATGTTGGCTAACTCTAATATTCAATAGTGTAGAATTTAGTTTTCGGGTATGTAGGCCTAGAATTCCATTATGGTTAATAGTAAACTCGGATTTTCAAACTGTTCTTCTTAGAAGTCGCTATTAATGTATGAAGCAGCGATTGAGCCGTTGTAAGGATGTATTAATCTTATCGTTCGTTACGTTTCTTCGAGAGGGTCGTGTGAGATGGTTGTTAGATCCCGAGGGAGGTCGTGGATTTATAGTTCGGTTTCCCTCTCGCAATAAACCTTGTTATGTCAATATAAAGTTAAAAGGATTTTTTAGCGCGGTTTAAAACATGGATCAATCAGGAATTCTATATATCAACTCTGTTTTAACTGTTAGTCTTTAACTATCTCAGACTTTTTTTTTCTTTCTATTCAGGGAACAACTCCGTCGCATGTTAGAGCGGGCGTTAGATGAAGCGAGGTCAATCCTCGTTTCGGATATGAGTGACCCCGAGAATGACGCCATCAATGCCGACTCGGTGAGGGAGATATCGATGATTCTGGATATTGTGTTGGACGTTATTATAGAGTAAAGATGATCGGGTTTTTTTATTTTTATTATTTTATTATATTTTATTTTAAATATAACGATTTACCATGTTAAACTAAGCTTAGTTTGGTGTCGTTTCTTTCGCCGCTTTGTTCTAGTTATTATGAAATTGTTGAAAAATCATTCTGTATCTGTAATTATTGAAAATGTCACAATCGCGATAAGCATTGATATAGTCAGACTATTTTCGAACAACCGATTTATTTCAACACCGTTTGATTTGAATAGCAATTTATGGGCTAAGCGAACCTTATATAAATAATATGATTTAGTTCATATTAATAGACAAATTTTTCCAGTTATGCCTCATCTCGCACTAATTCTATGCGGGTTCTATTCCGGAGGTTTTCCATTGTTTTCCCGAACACGCTGTTGTTCATGAGTTTAAAAAAATCTTTTTCGAAATCGTTCCTGGTCGCTTTACGTTTCTCGGTGTTGAAATCGATATACGACTTCAGCCAGGCGGGTTGTGTAAATTCGACTCCCCGATGTATTTTCGTCAATACCATGCCCTGGGCCAAGTAGAATTTCAAGTTTCTATAGTGAACGACGTAATTTGTTTTGTGGTGGAGAGTAGGCACCAGTTTTTCCGCTGGCTTACCTTTTAAGTCCAGTAGTTGTTTCAAAGCAGTCGAATAACTGGACAGCATGCAATCTCACTCTCACAATAGGCTGATCCCTATACTTATAACATGATATGAGAGTTTAAGAACAGTAGGCTGATCCCTATACTTATAACATGGTGTGAGAGTTAAAAGGCACACTTGTCGCGAAAATTAGGAATATTGTTTACATTAGAAAAGAAAGTCCGTTTTCTGTATTTTCCCCAGACGATATAAGTTAGGAACTTTCTATTTTTACCAAAATTTAAAAGTTTGGACGTCACTTTGTATTTTTAATTTGAATTTGAAAATTTGAATTGTTTGGTGCCCGTAACGTAAACAAACCAAACTGTCCCCTATTGACGATTTTATGTTTCAGTCGAGTGAGTGAACTAACGACACAGTGTAATTTTATGTAGGCCTATTTATCTGAGAAATACAGACTGACGATCGGTTAACAGCGACTGGAAAAGCCTGCTGATAATTGTTTGAGTCTAAACCACAGATAAAAAGGCCTGAAATGAGGGTAATCCAACACGATAGTTGACCGACACTGATCGTTGTTGTTGTAATCAGGCTTCGATTCTTCGTTTGTTTTTCACCCCATTTCTACACTCTAAAGCTAACTAGACATGTGTTATGGGTCATATGTTTAAGTTTAGTTGTATTAGTCGTGGTAAGCTCATGTAAATTGGTTTTCTTAACAAATTTAAACAGGCTACGGCGGCAAGTGGGCCTTTAAGAACAATAGGCTGATCCCTATATTTATAACATACACCGGCGATACCGCTATTTCGCTTCGTATTACGGCTTAGTTTACCACCCATAGTTATAATGACAACGCTCTTAAAAATTCAATTTTATATATATCATATTTTATTCTCCCAAAATGCATTGTAACAAATAATTTTAGTTTAAATCGGTTTCTTTTTCTATAAAGTTCATAATTCTCTCGTTCCACACAGTGTTTCATGTCGTGTCGACGACTACAATTCTTGTTACAAACGTGGCCATCGCTCTATAGAATTATACATAAAGTTATACAACACAGTCCGAGTATTAGTGGAAAGTTTTCGTCTCTTTTCCTGATTTATCCAAGTGTGATATTCTTTAATCTCACGGGCAATATCCTCGGGTAAAAGAAGACACACTTCATCCGTGAAAAAATGTAAAACAAACAGGCGACCTTCGTTCACGACCCCGTCATCGAACATTTCATTCACAACAGTTTTATAACTTTCTAAAGTGCGTATGCTGTTGAGCATCTTATCCAACCCAGTTCTATTCATTACGGTATTTTTGAAATCACGAGCGAGATGTTGGTCCATGAAAGGTGCCATTGCGAGTGATGAATGCGGTGTTATAGCGATATATAGGTACGAATCGAATCATAATCAAATGTGTAGCGAAGCGCGACCGATATCCGCGAGCTTGGATTTGACCTAAAGCCGGAGTCTATTAGTATTTGTACGTTGATTAATTGAATAATTTGTTTAAAAAAGGTTTTCTATTTGTTTATCAATGTTGATTTTTTTTGTGGTGTCTATTGTAACAGTGGACTATGCTTTGATACCTCTAATGAGAATGTCTATATCCGGTTGACTTCCGGTCCACTTCCGGTGACTTTCGGGTTATTTCCAGTCACTTCCGGGTTATTTCCGGTAACTTCCGGTTACTTCCGGGTTATTTTCGGTCACTTCCGGGTCAATTCCGGTTCACTTCCGGTTACTTCCGGTCCACTTCCGGTCACTTCCGGGTTGATGACCAGTGGTCAAGACTTAAGTATTATACATAGTATATTTTTGATATGCATATATTTTTTTCGGGAAGGCGCAATCATTTGATTGGCTGATACCTAAAGCCGGAGTCTATTACTATTTATACGTGGCCTAAACAGGCTACGGCGGCAAGTGGGCCTTTAAGAACAATAGGCTGATCCCTATAGTTATAACATACACCGGCGATACCGCTATTTCGCTTCGTATTACGGCTAAGTTTTCCACCCATAGTTATAATGACAACGCTCTTAAAAATTCAATTTTATATATATCATATTTTATTCTCCCAAAATGCATTGTAACAAATAATTTTAGTTTAAATCGGTTTCTTTTTCTATTAATTTCATAATTCTCTCGTTCCACACAGTGTTATTCTCTAATGAGAATATCCATTTCCGGTCCACTTCCGGTTGCTTCCGGTCCATTTCCGGTGACTTCCGGGTTATTTCCAGTCACTTCCGGTCTATTTCCGGTCACTTCCGGTTACTTCCGGTCCACTTCCGGTGACTTTCGGGTTATTTCCAGTCACTTCCGGTCTATTTCCGGTTCACTTCCGGTGACTTCCGGGTTATTTCCGGTAACTTCCGGTTACTTCCGGGTTATTTTCGGTCACTTCCGGGTCAATTCCGGTTACTTCCGGTCCACTTCCGGTGATTTCCGGGTTATTTCCAGTCACTTCCGGTATATTTCCGGTCACTTCCGGTTCAATTCCGGCCACTTACGGAATATTTCCAGACACTTCCGGTCTATTTCCGGTTCTCTTCAGGTTATTTCCGGTCACTTCCGGTTACTTCCGGCCACTTCCGGTCACTTCCGGTCTATTTCCGGTCACTTCCGGTACACTTACGGTTACTTCCGGTCCACTTCCCGTGACTTCCGGGTTATTTCCGGTCACTTCCGGTTACTTCCGGTGACTTCCGGGTTATTTCCGGTCATTTCCGGGTCACTTCCGGTTCACTTCAGGTTACTTCCAGTCACTTCCGGTACACTTCCGGTTCACTTCCGGTCACTTCCGCTTCACTTCCGGTGACTTCCGGGTTGATGACCAGTGGTTAAGACTTAAGTATTATACGTAGTATATTTTTGATATGCAATGCCACTGAGATAATTTAATAAATAACTTAGATTCTACTCTTAATGACATGTGTACCGTAGTGAACCGATAGCCGCGAGCTTAGATTTTAATAAGACATGCGGCGAACCGTGACCAATAACCGAGAGCTAAGATTTTAATTAGTTGTGCGGCGGGACTGCATTACTCGAGATATTCTATTCCGTTAATTTGTTACGGTTGGACGCACACGTCTCTTTGGCAGTCGACTTAATTGGATACGGTCCGATGCATCTGCCCCCCGAGGCCGTCCGGCTCTGATGTACACATACTTACCGATATGATCTATACGTTGAGGTAATACAGTCCAAGGTTGTTTATACATTTGTTTATTATCTATTGTCTATCACCGGTGCCAGTTTGTTTAATTGGCCCTTTATTGCATTACTAAGCATATTTTTTCCGTGGGAGTGTATTATTCAGCATATTTTTTTAAGAATAGGTTCACATGTACTTTAATATTGACTGATGCGCACGTCCCTTAATAGACCTGCACTAGAATGGGTGTATATGTAATTAGGTCAATGCCTCGCGGCATTGGCTCACTTGAAGTGCGTCTCAATGCCCATTTTGCCCTCTACTCGTGACAAAATACGTTATTTTTGCACCATATATTGAAAAACGATTGGCGATCTAATCGCCAGAAATCAACACATATTCTAGTTTTCATTAAGTTTTTAGCCATTTTTACAACATATCTGTAACCCCTTTTTTCGCCATTGAATTCATTTTCATTTCTGGCGCACCAAATGGAAAACTGCATAACAGTAATGAGATACAAAAAGATATTTTTGTCCGATATACTTAACTGATCTGGCAAGATCCTGTAAAGCAACAAACCTTCATTTATAGTTGGGACTAAATTGAAGTACAGCATAAAAACTCTGTCAAATATATGAAATACATCGGAGACTAATTTGCAATCAACAAACAAATGTTTTTCAGTTTCTGATAGAGAACAAAACGAACATAGATCATCTGTTACAACATTACGCCTTAACAACCGCTCTTTGACCGGCAATATTGAATGGACGAGTTTGAATGAAAAATTAACTAAATTGTGCTCTAAAAATGGGCTAAATACATGTTTCCATATAACCTGCCACTCAAAATTTGGATTTTGTAACATTATTCTTGGTTTTTCAACCACTTTACCTATCAGGGCACTATATATTTGCTTGCTTGAAATCATCGTCGTTGGTAATTTGGAACCATCATAAAATTCTCTCCATGCAATTATGGCATAACGATAAAATGGTGGAACAAAATAAGAATGGGGAATATTTGACTTGGCAAAATCAGGAGATACAGCTCTTAAACATAACCCGATCCAGTAAATAGCAAAATATCGCCAATCAGCTTCTGAGCCATACAATAATTTCAAAATGTGTCTTATAGCTAATGATTTATTTTTACAGATAATATTTTGAACATTAAGACCTCCGTCACAAAATTTGTTGTACAACACAGACCTTTTTATACCCTTTGGTTTCTTATTCCATATGAACTGAAATATTGTTCTGGTACAGTCGTTGATACATTGCTTGGTCAATAAACTACACTGTACTGTAAACCATAAGGCCGCAAGGGCAACCGTATTGACCAGTACAGATTTACCCCTGAGAGTTAAATACCTCCCGTTCCAGGAGCTAACATGTTTGTTTACTTTAGTATATACATGATTAGAATTCTTCTGAATAGCATTTTTACCGAAAAATACACCACATACTTTCGCATTCTCCGTACATCCAATTCCAATATTAGACATGCTAGTATTATCCCAACTTCCAATGGGTAAGGCAATGGTTTTATCTAAATTTAACTTTGCACCCGCTGCCCTTCCATACTTCATAGATATATCTACAAGATGTGGTACTGAGGATTCCTCTGACAGAATTACCGTAGTGTCGTCGGCGTACGCCGACACTTTAACGACCTTAGTAGTACCCGGCATCTGTACACCCTTAATAACATCACAATTTTTTAAAGCTAAAATGAAAGGTTCTAAAGTTAAAACGTACAAAAGTGGCGACAAAGCACAGCCTTGCCTTACACCACGTGACAAACAGATCTTTTCAGTGATATGACCATTTACAATAACACTGCTCTCGATGTTATTATATAGCAGCTCGACCCATTTACAAAAATCAGGTCCAAAATTGTATTTACGTAGGCATTTAAACAAAAAATCCCAGTCGACTCGGTCAAACGCCTTTTCCTGGTCGAGGTTTACATAACAGGCTTTCATATCCTTCTGCTCAACATAATCATATACATTTCTTAATACATGTAAGTTATCAACAATACTTCTTCCAGGAATTCCACACGTTTGACTGAAGCTGATAATTTTATCGATAACTTTCTTCAATCGGTTGCACAATGCTTTAGAAATAATTTTGTAGTCACAATTAAGTAGACTGATAGGCCTCCAGTTTTTAATTTCTTCTGAATTGGTAGGGTCTTTACACATTAAAGTTATTAGGCCGTGACGTTGGGATTCACTTAAAGAACCAATGTTAAAACAAGAATTAACAAATTTTGTGTAAGTCTTACCTATAATAGGCCAGAACTTTACATAAAACTCGGCTGGTAATCCATCCGAACCAGGAGATCGATATTTACACATGTCTTTCACAGCGTTATGCAACTCAGATTCTGATAAAATACCTTCACATAATGAACTTATGTCATCATCTAATTCAGGTAATTGAGATAAAAACTCTGCTTGACATTTAAAATCACAATCTTGCTTAGAATACAATTGCTGGTAATAAGAATATATACATTTTTCAATATCTTTCTGATTAGTATGTACAATAGACCCACCCTCGTAACAACTAATTTTTTTAATCATTTTCTTTTTTGCCCTACCCACTTCCCTTCTGATAAAATACTTAGTAGGTTTCTCGCCTTGATCAAAGTGAGTGGCCTTTGACCGAATAACGGCACCACTTCGAGAAATCCTGTACATTTCATTAATTGTGTTCTTAACTTCTTCAATAGCATCCTTATTTACAACAGGAGAAGTTTTTAAAAAGTTTAATTTTTTTTTCAAGTTGTGACAAGTTTTTCCGCTTTAAGCTAGAAACAATATTGCAATGTGTACGGATGGTTTCTTTACAAAGTGATTTAAATTCTTCCCATTTACACAAAAGCTGTACATCATCAGGCAAGTTATTAGAAAATATACTTGTAAAAACATTTTCAATTTTTTCACAAAGTTCTTTATCGTTTAAAATAGAAACATTGCACTTCCAATAAAATGGACCCCATGTGACTACATTGGTAAAACACGCGTCAAAATAAACACAGGAGTGGTCAGAGAAAGCTGTGTGAACTAGGTCAGACAAAGTTACATGATTTATTAAATTACCCGATATATAAAACCTGTCTAGACGACTAGCCGCATTATTTCTTGACCAGGAATAACATTTCCCGTCTGGATGAAGTTTTCGATAAACATCGCTAATTCCAAACATACCCTTCAACAAATTGATCTCATCTAACCCTTCATTTCTTGTGTTTTGTGATGGACTAATTCTATCTAATAAAGGATTTTCTACAAAGTTGAAGTCTCCTCCCAACACTATTAGCTCTTTTCCGCCCAATACACAATCTAAATTTGATATAAATTCTTTCCTGTCTTTTGGACAGTTTGGAGCATAAATACAAATTAAATTAATAGGAACATTATTTATGTCGGCTTTAACACTTATAAATCGCCCCTCCGGACATCTTGTAACTTTACGGATAACACACTCAACAGAATAACGTATAATTATCCCAACACCACGGCTTTTGTTATTTCCAAAAGCCCAAAAACTATTTCCAGGAATATCGAGTGATCGGGTTTCATTAAAACTATTAAAATGTGTCTCTTGTAAGAAAATGATATCTAATTGTTGGTCAAATATAAATTGCTTCACTTGATACTGTTTATTGATATCTTTAAGACCATTTACATTTAAAGTAGCAAAACGTACTCCGTTAATTGAAGACATTACAGAAAGTAGTGTAAAGATAAGTAACATACCCATTGTGATGATAAGTAGTAAAACCAAATATATCCATGATAATTAACAGTTCTACTAGTCTTTTGACAGACGCCTCCTGCCACGAGCCGCCGTCGATTTTTTCTTACGGAATTCAAGCATCATTGTTGACATGTCAGCCGTTGGAAGAGGAGTCATTGCCACCTCGCCGCTTTTCCGTTTTCCTTCTTCATCTACCACCTGAGACTCGTGGTCAGGCTCTGCAACTGGACTTTGTGATTTTTGCTCAAGGTTGGGGGTTCGTATCTGCTCCGTTTTCTGGTTTTTGGCCTCTGGTAATTCCACATGTTCAAACTTTGATTGAGATATAATATCATCTTTGACACTTGTAGAGGCTAATAAAGCTTCGTCCAAGGTGTCTGTCATTTCGTAAACTTCAGTTACCACGCCTGTAGCGTCAGCGTCGACTGTGGTTTCGTCTTCAGGCGAATCAATTTCGATATCCACATCGTCTTCACTGTCCTCACTCATACTTGAGTCATCGCCTTTAGGCTCAGTGAACCGTGGGACAATAGCCTTGACTCTAGAGGCGTACGACACTGCACGGGCACAACATTCAGACACATTATGCATCGTAGAAAAACAATTACAGCACGGCCGGGGACAGTCCTTTGTATGATGGGGGTTTTCGTGAGGCGTAAAACCTTCACAATTATCACAATAGATTGATCTACATTCATGCGCTTTGTGGGAATTTTGCGAACATTTACGACACTCGTAACATTGGGCCGGGTACGTAAACATGACAACGTCACCACCAAAGTTAATAAAGTTCGGTACGTACCTTTCTTTATGACAACGGAATTTATAATTCCTAATTCCAGTTTTAACGTTGGACAGTTTTGGGTTGGAAAATTTGGGTTTAACAACACCCATACACACACCGTAATCCTTCAGGGCATCCTTCACAGTATCATCAGACATTTCCTCAGGTACCCAGTGGGCGGTTACAGTCATGTATACAGCTGAGGCAGGCACGATGTTCCACACTGCCCCGCAAACTGAAATGCTATCTTTCTTCAGCAATGCAGCAAGGCTCGCCTCGGATTTCATCGTTGCATAATAAACTCTCTTAAAATAATTCTTTTGAAAACTTATTAATTCAGACTTGATATCAATGACACTGGCCAACTCACTAACAAAATCATCTTGGACAGTAGACGAAAACTTGCCTTGCTCGCTAGTCGATATGGCTACCGACATATTACGGTCTATCTTATTTCTAGGCGAATAATACACTGGATTACTCATTATTCCTAACAAATAAGGCCTTCAAACACTTACATACAGTATCCGAATGTCCCGTATATTCTTAAGGTACAAACAATTACCAAAATAACTCAAAGAGAACACCGATGTTGGCAGATTTGCAGGAGCGATTTCAAACACGTCTAGCTTGTTTTTTTTTTTTGTGTAAAAAAAATGTTTATTCCCAGTTAATTACATATCATACAATTTGTCAAATATTGTGAATTCACTAGCAGCTAAATTTAAAATTACATATCACAGATAAAGTGCTGCCTCTCTAATGTACAATAAATTGTCAGAATACTACTTCAATGTAAAAATTGGTTTATCATTTGAAAGTTTACAAAACACATTTCTTTTACACCATACTTTTACAAACTGACATTTTTGAAGTCTGTAGAAATCTACAGCTATTCTTGTTTTAATTGTTGCTTTGGCTGCTTTTACAATACAATCGGTGTTTTTGGATTTATTCTGAAAGACTATATCATTTCTAGCACACCATATTGAGAATTGGATGACATTCAACAGATATATACACATTTTTCGTTCTTCATCTGGTAAATACATATTGAATTGTTTGAACAGCATAACATTGCGACTTAAAACAGGTATAAATCCAGCATATAGAAAAAAAATCCTATCAAACACCCTGAAAACATCTTTTACAATTCTACACTCAACAAACAAGTGCATTTGAGTCTCTGACTCAGAACAAAAACTGCACATATCATCAGTTACTATGTTCCTTCTCAGCAGTCTTTCTTTGACCGGTAAAATGTCATGACATAATTTAAATGAAAAATTAACCAAGTTGTGGTCTAAAAAAGGATGGAAAACTCCACTCCAAATTGATTTCCATTCTAATTGAGGATATTTCAGCATTATCCTTGGTAATTCAACAATTTTTTCTACTAACATATTATAAATAAACTTAGTGCTGTAAATAATAGGTGGTAATGTCTGTCCAGAATAAAATTCTTTCCAGGAATTTAACACAAATGTATAAAAATCAGGCAAACATTGACTGTGCGGAATACTTGATCTTGCGAAATGTGGACAATTTTTTCTCAACGAAAGCCCAAGCCAGTAAATAGCAAAATGGGTCCATTCCGCCTTTGAACCATAAATTAACTTCAGAACATGTTTAACAGCAAAAGCTTTATATTTACATTGGATATTGTTAATATTAAACCCTCCATGATCATGGTTATTGTACATTACGTTTCGTTTCACACTCTCTGGTTTATTGTCCCAGAGAAATTGAAAGGCACACTGAGTGCACTGTGTGAGACACTTTGTAGGTAGAAAAACACATTGGGCCATAAACCAGAGAGAACATAGCGCTACAGAATTAATGAGAACTGATTTCCCCCGAAGGGTTAAGTACCTTCCTTTCCATGCCTGTACATTTTTCTTAAGCTTGCTTTTTACAATATCAACATTTAATTGAACAGAATTTTTACCAAAGTAAATGCCACACACTTTAACATTATTACATATTTTTATGTCGGCCCCATTTCCAGTATCAGCCGACCATCTACCAATCGGTAACAGATTACTCTTATTGATATTTAATTTTGACCCTGAGGCTTCGGCAAACTTTTCAGCCAAATCAATCACATGTTTGACTGATGACTCTTCAGACAAGATAACAGTTGTGTCATCTGCATAAGCAGTCACTTTTGCCTCTTTTGTTGTTCCAGGCATCCGTACACCTTTAATGTTTGAACAATTTCTTAATGACTGGATAAAGGGTTCCAGGGTCAAAATGTACATAAGGGGAGACAACCCACATCCCTGACGAACGCCTCTTGACATGGTGAACTGCTCTGTTATGTGACCGTTAACAATTACTTTGCTGTTAATTTCATTGTACAAGATTTTAACCCATTTCAAAAAATCCGAACCAAAATTAAAGCTCTCTAAACATTTAAACAAAAAGGACCAATCAACTCTATCGAAAGCTTTTTCCTGATCTAAATTGAAGAAACATGCTTTCAAGTCTTTTTGCTCAACGTAATCATACACATTGCGTAATAGGTGTAAATTATCATAGATACTACGATCTGGTACACCACACGTTTGATTTATCATGACAATAGAATCAATTACAGATTTAAGCCGGTTACATAGCGCCTTGGAGACAATTTTGTAGTCTACGTTAAGGAGACTGATTGGACGCCAATTATTAATATATACATCATTTTGAGGATCTTTACACAGTAAGGTAATTAGGCCCGATCTTTGCGAGGCACTTAAGTTACCACAACAAAAACATGAATTTACAACCTTAGTATATACATCTCCAAAAATAGCCCAGTAACTTACGTAAAATTCAGCAGGAAGACCATCGCTTCCAGGTGAACGATACTTATTCATTGATTTAACAGCATTGTACAGTTCGTCTTTTGTTAATTCTCCTTCACACATTTGTTTCTGATCTTCATTAAGTTTTGGTAAATCAGATAAAAAGTTTTGGGCAGTATTACAATTAGTGGCAGATTTAGTGTACAACTTTTCGTAATACGATTTAATACAGTCGGCTATTTCTGATTGAGAATTGTGGATAGTTTGACAATCTTTGTGACAGATTATTTTATTAATCATTTTTTTCTTACCTCTGCCAGCCTCTTTCCGTAAAAAATATTTTGTTGCCTTTTCTCCCTGGTCGAAATAAATAGCCTTAGATCGTATAACGGATCCTTTGTGAGATTCGGTCTGCAAGGCGACGATACGTTTTTTCACGTCTTTAATAGTCTCAGAGTGGGTTACCGGGTCAGACATAAGGTTATTTAATTCCGCCTCGAGACTAGACAGCTCAGATCGTTTAGTGTGTGACAGTTGTTTACAATGCTGTTTAATAGCCTCTTTACAATCCGATTTAAACTCGTCCCATGTCTTTATTAGCTCGTTACCTTCCTTGATCACTCCAAAGTGGTTGTTAAACACATTTTCAATCGTCAAATATAAATTAGAGTCAGACAAAACTGAAACATTACATTTCCAGTAAAATGGTCCAACTGTGATCATATGATCAAAATTAATGTCAAAGTATATACATGAGTGGTCGGAAAAGGCAACATGAACTACGTCACACGACTTAATATTGGAAAGAACAGAAGACAGCAAATATAATCGATCTAAACGACTAGCTTTTTGTCCACGAGACCACGTAAAGCACTGTTTTTTGGGAAATATTTTTCTAAAAACATCACAAATCTTAAACTCATTTTTCAAGGAATTCATTTCATCCAATCCGTCATTCCTCAGTGACAATGACCCACATTTGTCTAAAACGGTATCTTCGACGAAATTAAAATCGCCTCCTAATATGGGTGTTTCACTTCCAAGTAATAAAGTGTCGATGGATGAAATGAATTCTTTTCTTTCAGTAGGTGAATTAGGTGCATATATACAAACAAGATTTACTGCAGTTTTATTGATTTCAGCCTTAACACAAATATAACGGCCATAAGGACATCTTATAACTTTTTTGATATTACAATCGACAGTGTAACGAATGATGATCCCCACCCCACAGCTTTTACTTGTCCCATACGCCCAAAAAGAATCCCCCGGTATGTCTAATTTTTTAATATCTTCATAACATTTGAAATGAGTTTCTTGTAAGAATAAAATATCTATATTGCTATCAAAAACTAGATTTTTTACACATAGTTGTTTATCAAAATTACGCAGTCCGTTTACATTTAAAGAGGCAAACCGTATAGTGTTAATACAAGACATGAGGACAAAGTGAATAAATAGGTGATACATACCCATTGCGAAAACAAAGGAAGGATGGTCATTATTCTAGTCCCTGTTCAGCCGCCGCCTGCCTTTAGCGGCAAACGACTTCTTTTTTCTATATTCTAACAACATATTCGAAGAGTCCTGAGATGGAATAGGCGTCATTTCTTCACCAAATATGGTTTCGATTTCACCAGAGTCTATATCACAAACGGATTCGGCCGATTTCTCACGGTCGGGGGTTCGTTCCTCTTCCAGCTTAGCTTTTTTCTGTTGTACGGGTTCTGGGGATCTTTCATGGTGTATCTCGGCCGATACGACTTTAACATTGGACGGCTCAGAAGCTACATTTGCCTTATCCTCGAGGGGTGGGGGTTCGATTTCAGTCGTCATCTCTATTTCTTGTTCAGAATCAGTGTCACAATTCATTTCATCGTCGCTTTTCTCGGATTCCGGTTGCTGGTCTAGCGTACAGACATCGACGTCCTCATCTTCGGATGGAGCAGGGGACAACGGGTTCGCTCCTGGTCGGTTCGAGCTCCCTTTGACACAAGCAGCGTACGAGGAGGTCCTAGAACAGCAGTCGCTGATCGTGTGGGTCAATGAACCACATACATAGCACTTGGCGTCACACGTAGACTCCGTATGAGGATTCGTGTGAGGGGAAAACCCAGCACAATTTTTACACCAGGTTGCCTTACACTCATGGGACCGATGCGAGATCTGACTGCATTTTCTACACTCATATTTTTGGGCTGGATAAGTGAACATCACGATGTCCCCAGAGAAATCGATAAAGTTAGGTACGTAACGAGTTTTATTACATCGGAACCGGTAAATTCTTATGCCGGTCCGAACGTGTTGTAGGGCGGGGTCTGAGCACCTGGGTTTTACAACAGATGTGCAATCTCCATATTCTTTCAAAGCATTCGCTATAGTATCATCGGAAATGTCCTCAGGAGCCCAATGGGCCGTCACAGTCATATAAATAGCAGACGCTGGTGACAAATTCCAGTTTTTTTCAAGAACTATAAATGAACCCTTTTTAACTAAGGCTTCATAACTTACTCGTGTTGAAAACGTAACTTCAAAGGCCTTTTTAAAAAAGTTTTTTTGGAAACTCACCAGGTGGTTGATATCAAACACTTCCTTGAAGGCGTCTACAAAATCCTTGTGTACTGCATTAGAGAAAACAGCTGGGTCAAATGTAGTCATGCATACAGTCAAATCCTTTGAAGGCTTCTTCGCAGGGCTATAACGTACTGGCCTGGACATTTTCCTCTGGTAGGGTTAAACCCAACAAAAACAATCCAAAAACCTCTATAGGTAGTTCCAATGAGTATATGGAATGTGGTTTGTCAAACCTTTTGACAAAAAGGGACGCATTGACGACGATGATAGCGGATTTCTCAGAGCAATCAAAACTACGTCTTCACCCTTCAAAATCCTGTCTAGCTTGTTCAATATCAAAATGGCGATCTAGTATAAAACAATGACAAACAAAAAAATTACATTTGACCCCGACGTGATTCGAACACGCAGCCTTCTGATCTGGAGTCAGACGCGCTACCATTGCGCCACGGAGTCGTGGTGTTTGAATTATAACGAATGACATGGTTACTTTAGGTTACATAATACAGTTTCATTTCCCATTTGCGGTAATGTGGACGTTTTGGTTTGTGGCTAATTACCTAAATCTCGTTAAGACTTTTCCTTACCCTTTTCAAATAGATCAACACATGATAAATCCTTTTCAACCAAATAAAGTTGACATAGTGCATGCCGGTTTCAAGCTACACACAATTTAACATGGGTACCGCCATTTTGACAGTTTTAGGCTTACTTATTCTAAGCCAAACTTTGGTAATTTCTAAATTGGGTGACCATTAAAAAAACACACACACAAATCTGTTATCAGGCATTGATTGAAAGCCTGAAGTATCTACAGTAGACCTGCATTAGTTTCAATCCAATATTCATATAATCCAGATACCAAACTATCACTATGTAAGCCACCTCCTAGCTCTAGCATACCCGAAATCAATTTTCATTGGATGAGAAAACACAAACTGGATGTTGTGACCTTCACTCGACATCAATGGACAATTCATTTTCCATTTGCCGTAATGTTAACGTTTGGCTCTGTCACTCGGTAAGAAACATTGGCCCAGTTAAAAGCCTTGGTGGAAACTCGGAACTACCCTTCACAAGTCTGAAGTTTCAATCTTGACAGAGAAATAAGCGAGAAATCTCACGATGTTCACTTCCAAAGGTGACCGGGGTGCAGACGACACATCGCTGTCATGGGTCAAATCACCCTCACGTCAGACAGCTCAATCCGCCGCCTTTATTCAATCTTCACCTTTCATATGTTTTTTTAGGCAAACTACTACTTCATTGAGTCACATCAATACTCTAAAAAATATCCTAGCTTATGAGAAGACCCACTAAGGAATGCTCAAAGATATCGACCGCAATCTAGGAACCTAATTCCTACCTTCCGAAAATTGGCCAATCCTAATTGTCCACTGTGACCACTTGTGGCTTTTTTCATCAGTATTCAGAAAGCAGTTAGCCCACCAAATTACAACCACCTTACATATCTCTACCATTGGGCGACGGAGCCGTACAGGAAGAATTCAAATTGACAAGCCAACTCTACTTATGGCTTTTTCATTATTTAGAGTGATATTAGCTAGCACACAGAATTACAGCCAGCTTACAAATCTTCTTGGCAACTTTAAGAGATGCGTCGAAAACATCTATTAAAACGATTTTTCGGATTTAAAAGATTTTAACGATGCACAAATTTTCAGCAGCTGTAATAAAAACCATGCTCATTCAAAATAGAAAAAAGATGATAGCCATCGATAGTATAAACAATGACAAACAAAAAAATTACATTTGACCCCGACGTGATTCGAACACGCAGCCTTCTGATCTGGAGTCAGACGCGCTACCATTGCGCCACGGAGTCGTGGTGTTTGAATTATAACGAATGACATGGTTACTTTAGGTTACATAATACAGTTTCATTTCCCATTTGCGGTAATGTGGACGTTTTGGTTTGTGGCTAATTACCTAAATCTCGTTAAGACTTTTCCTTACCCTTTTCAAATAGATCAACACATGATAAATCCTTTTCAACCAAATAAAGTTGACATAGTGCATGCCGGTTTCAAGCTACACACAATTTAACATGGGTACCGCCATTTTGACAGTTTTAGGCTTACTTATTCTAAGCCAAACTTTAGTAATTTCTAAATTGGGTGACCATTAAAAAAACACACACACAAATCTGTTATCAGGCATTGATTGAAAGCCTAAAGTATCTACAGTAGACCTGCATTAGTTTCAATCCAATATTCACATAATCCAGATACCAAACTATCACTATGTAAGCCACCTCCTAGCTCTAGCATACCCGAAATCAATTTTCATTGGATGAGAAAACACAAACTGGATGTTGTGACCTTTACTCGACATCAATGGACAATTCATTTTCCATTTGCCGTAATGTTAACGTTTGGCTCTGTCACTCGGTAAGAAACTCGGAACTACCCTTCACAAGTCTGAAGTTTCAATCTTGACAGAGAAATAAGCGAGAAATCTCACGATGTTCACTTCCAAAGGTGACCGGGGTGCAGACGACACATCGCTGTCATGGGTCAAATCACCCTCACGTCAGACAGCTCAATCCGCCGCCTTTATTCAATCTTCACCTTTCATATGTTTTTTTAGGCAAACTACTACTTCATTGAGTCACATCAATACTCTAAAAAATATCCTAGCTTATGAGAAGACCCACTAAGGAATGCTCAAAGATATCGACCGCAATCTAGGAACCTAATTCCTACCTTCCGAAAATTGGCCAATCCTAATTGTCCACTGTGACCACTTGTGGCTTTTTTCATCAGTATTCAGAAAGCAGTTAGCCCACCAAATTACAACCACCTTACATATCTCTACCATTGGGCCACGGAGCCGTACAGGAAGAATTCAAATTGACAAGCCAACTCTACTTATGGCTTTTTCATTATTTAGAGTGATATTAGCTAGCACACAGAATTACAGCCAGCTTACAAATCTTCTTGGCAACTTTAAGAGATGCGTCGAAAACATCTATTAAAACGATTTTTCGGATTTAAAAGATTTTAACGATGCACAAATTTTCAGCAGCTGTAATAAAAACCATGCTCATTCAAAATAGAAAAAAGATGATAGCCATCGATAGTATAAACAATGACAAACAAAAAAATTACATTTGACCCCGACGTGATTCGAACACGCAGCCTTCTGATTTGGAGTCAGACGCGCTACCATTGCGCCACGGAGTCGTGGTGTTTGAATTATAACGAATGACATGGTTACTTTAGGTTACATAATACAGTTTCATTTCCCATTTGCGGTAATGTGGACGTTTTGGTTTGTGGCTAATTACCTAAATCTCGTTAAGACTTTTCCTTACCCTTTTCAAATAGATCAACACATGATAAATCCTTTTCAACCAAATAAAGTTGACATAGTGCATGCCGGTTTCAAGCTACACACAATTTAACATGGGTACCGCCATTTTGACAGTTTTAGGCTTACTTATTCTAAGCCAAACTTTGGTAATTTCTAAATTGGGTGACCATTAAAAAAACACACACACAAATCTGTTATCAGGCATTGATTGAAAGCCTAAAGTATCTACAGTAGACCTGCATTAGTTTCAATCCAATATTCACATAATCCAGATACCAAACTATCACTATGTAAGCCACCTCCTAGCTCTAGCATACCCGAAATCAATTTTCATTGGATGAGAAAACACAAACTGGATGTTGTGACCTTTACTCGACATCAATGGACAATTCATTTTCCATTTGCCGTAATGTTAACGTTTGGCTCTGTCACTCGGTAAGAAGCATTGGCCCAGTTAAAAGCCTTGGTGGAAACTCGGAACTACCCTTCACAAGTCTGAAGTTTCAATCTTGACAGAGAAATAAGCGAGAAATCTCACGATGTTCACTTCCAAAGGTGACCGGGGTGCAGACGACACATCGCTGTCATGGGTCAAATCACCCTCACGTCAGACAGCTCAATCCGCCGCCTTTATTCAATCTTCACCTTTCATATGTTTTTTTAGGCAAACTACTACTTCATTGAGTCACATCAATACTCTAAAAAATATCCTAGCTTATGAGAAGACCCACTAAAGAATGCTCAAAGATATCGACCGCAATCTAGGAACCTAATTCCTACCTTCCGAAAATTGGCCAATCCTAATTGTCCACTGTGACCACTTGTGGCTTTTTTCATCAGTATTCAGAAAGCAGTTAGCCCACCAAATTACAACCACCTTACATATCTCTACCATTGGGCCACGGAGCCGTACAGGAAGAATTAAAATTGACAAGCCAACTCTACTTATGGCTTTTTCATTATTTAGAGTGATATTAGCTAGCACACAGAATTACAGCCAGCTTACAAATCTTCTTGGCAACTTTAAGAGATGCGTCGAAAACATCTATTAAAACGATTTTTCGGATTTAAAAGATTTTAACGATGCACAAATTTTCAGCAGCTGTAATAAAAACCATGCTCATTCAAAATAGAAAAAAGATGATAGCCATCGATAGTATAAAACAATGACAAACAAAAAAAATTACATTTGACCCCGACGTGATTCGAACACGCAGCCTTCTGATCTGGAGTCAGACGCGCTACCATTGCGCCACGGAGTCGTGGTGTTTGAATTATAACGAATGACATGGTTACTTTAGGTTACATAATACAGTTTCATTTCCCATTTGCGGTAATGTGGACGTTTTGGTTTGTGGCTAATTACCTAAATCTCGTTAAGACTTTTCCTTACCCTTTTCAAATAGATCAACACATGATAAATCCTTTTCAACCAAATAAAGTTGACATAGTGCATGCCGGTTTCAAGCTACACACAATTTAACATGGGTACCGCCATTTTGACAGTTTTAGGCTTACTTATTCTAAGCCAAACTTTGGTAATTTCTAAATTGGGTGACCATTAAAAAAACACACACACAAATCTGTTATCAGGCATTGATTGAAAGCCTAAAGTATCTACAGTAGACCTGCATTAGTTTCAATCCAATATTCATATAATCCAGATACCAAACTATCACTATGTAAGCCACCTCCTAGCTCTAGCATACCCGAAATCAATTTTCATTGGATGAGAAAACACAAACTGGATGTTGTGACCTTTACTCGACATCAATGGACAATTCATTTTCCATTTGCCGTAATGTTAACGTTTGGCTCTGTCACTCGGTAAGAAGCATTGGCCCAGTTAAAAGCCTTGGTGGAAACTCGGAACTACCCTTCACAAGTCTGAAGTTTCAATCTTGACAGAGAAATAAGCGAGAAATCTCACGATGTTCACTTCCAAAGGTGACCGGGGTGCAGACGACACATCGCTGTCATGGGTCAAATCACCCTCACGTCAGACAGCTCAATCCGCCGCCTTTATTCAATCTTCACCTTTCATATGTTTTTTTAGGCAAACTACTACTTCATTGAGTCACATCAATACTCTAAAAAATATCCTAGCTTATGAGAAGACCCACTAAAGAATGCTCAAAGATATCGACCGCAATCTAGGAACCTAATTCCTACCTTCCGAAAATTGGCCAATCCTAATTGTCCACTGTGACCACTTGTGGCTTTTTTCATCAGTATTCAGAAAGCAGTTAGCCCACCAAATTACAACCACCTTACATATCTCTACCATTGGGCCACGGAGCCGTACAGGAAGAATTAAAATTGACAAGCCAACTCTACTTATGGCTTTTTCATTATTTAGAGTGATATTAGCTAGCACACAGAATTACAGCCAGCTTACAAATCTTCTTGGCAACTTTAAGAGATGCGTCGAAAACATCTATTAAAACGATTTTTCGGATTTAAAAGATTTTAACGATGCACAAATTTTCAGCAGCTGTAATAAAAACCATGCTCATTCAAAATAGAAAAAAGATGATAGCCATCGATAGTATAAAACAATGACAAACAAAAAAAATTACATTTGACCCCGACGTGATTCGAACACGCAGCCTTCTGATCTGGAGTCAGACGCGCTACCATTGCGCCACGGAGTCGTGGTGTTTGAATTATAACGAATGACATGGTTACTTTAAGGTTACATAATACAGTTTCATTTCCCATTTGCGGTAATGTGGACGTTTTGGTTTGTGGCTAATTACCTAAATCTCGTTAAGACTTTTCCTTACCCTTTTCAAATAGATCAACACATGATAAATCCTTTTCAACCAAATAAAGTTGACATAGTGCATGCCGGTTTCAAGCTACACACAATTTAACATGGGTACCGCCATTTTGACAGTTTTAGGCTTACTTATTCTAAGCCAAACTTTGGTAATTTCTAAATTGGGTGACCATTAAAAAAACACACACACAAATCTGTTATCAGGCATTGATTGAAAGCCTAAAGTATCTACAGTAGACCTGCATTAGTTTCAATCCAATATTCATATAATCCAGATACCAAACTATCACTATGTAAGCCACCTCCTAGCTCTAGCATACCCGAAATCAATTTTCATTGGATGAGAAAACACAAAGTGGATGTTGTGACCTTTACTCGACATCAATGGACAATTCATTTTCCATTTGCCGTAATGTTAACGTTTGGCTCTGTCACTCGGTAAGAAACTCGGAACTACCCTTCACAAGTCTGAAGTTTCAATCTTGACAGAGAAATAAGCGAGAAATCTCACGATGTTCACTTCCAAAGGTGACCGGGGTGCAGACGACACATCGCTGTCATGGGTCAAATCACCCTCACGTCAGACAGCTCAATCCGCCGCCTTTATTCAATCTTCACCTTTCATATGTTTTTTTAGGCAAACTACTACTTCATTGAGTCACATCAATACTCTAAAAAATATCCTAGCTTATGAGAAGACCCACTAAGGAATGCTCAAAGATATCGACCGCAATCTAGGAACCTAATTCCTACCTTCCGAAAATTGGCCAATCCTAATTGTCCACTGTGACCACTTGTGGCTTTTTTCATCAGTATTCAGAAAGCAGTTAGCCCACCAAATTACAACCACCTTACATATCTCTACCATTGGGCCACGGAGCCGTACAGGAAGAATTCAAATTGACAAGCCAACTCTACTTATGGCTTTTTCATTATTTAGAGTGATATTAGCTAGCACACAGAATTACAGCCAGCTTACAAATCTTCTTGGCAACTTTAAGAGATGCGTCGAAAACATCTATTAAAACGATTTTTCGGATTTAAAAGATTTTAACGATGCACAAATTTTCAGCAGCTGTAATAAAAACCATGCTCATTCAAAATAGAAAAAAGATGATAGCCATCGATAGTATAAACAATGACAAACAAAAAAATTACATTTGACCCCGACGTGATTCGAACACGCAGCCTTCTGATTTGGAGTCAGACGCGCTACCATTGCGCCACGGAGTCGTGGTGTTTGAATTATAACGAATGACATGGTTACTTTAGGTTACATAATACAGTTTCATTTCCCATTTGCGGTAATGTGGACGTTTTGGTTTGTGGCTAATTACCTAAATCTCGTTAAGACTTTTCCTTACCCTTTTCAAATAGATCAACACATGATAAATCCTTTTCAACCAAATAAAGTTGACATAGTGCATGCCGGTTTCAAGCTACACACAATTTAACATGGGTACCGCCATTTTGACAGTTTTAGGCTTACTTATTCTAAGCCAAACTTTGGTAATTTCTAAATTGGGTGACCATTAAAAAAACACACACACAAATCTGTTATCAGGCATTGATTGAAAGCCTAAAGTATCTACAGTAGACCTGCATTAGTTTCAATCCAATATTCACATAATCCAGATACCAAACTATCACTATGTAAGCCACCTCCTAGCTCTAGCATACCCGAAATCAATTTTCATTGGATGAGAAAACACAAACTGGATGTTGTGACCTTTACTCGACATCAATGGACAATTCATTTTCCATTTGCCGTAATGTTAACGTTTGGCTCTGTCACTCGGTAAGAAGCATTGGCCCAGTTAAAAGCCTTGGTGGAAACTCGGAACTACCCTTCACAAGTCTGAAGTTTCAATCTTGACAGAGAAATAAGCGAGAAATCTCACGATGTTCACTTCCAAAGGTGACCGGGGTGCAGACGACACATCGCTGTCATGGGTCAAATCACCCTCACGTCAGACAGCTCAATCCGCCGCCTTTATTCAATCTTCACCTTTCATATGTTTTTTTAGGCAAACTACTACTTCATTGAGTCACATCAATACTCTAAAAAATATCCTAGCTTATGAGAAGACCCACTAAAGAATGCTCAAAGATATCGACCGCAATCTAGGAACCTAATTCCTACCTTCCGAAAATTGGCCAATCCTAATTGTCCACTGTGACCACTTGTGGCTTTTTTCATCAGTATTCAGAAAGCAGTTAGCCCACCAAATTACAACCACCTTACATATCTCTACCATTGGGCCACGGAGCCGTACAGGAAGAATTAAAATTGACAAGCCAACTCTACTTATGGCTTTTTCATTATTTAGAGTGATATTAGCTAGCACACAGAATTACAGCCAGCTTACAAATCTTCTTGGCAACTTTAAGAGATGCGTCGAAAACATCTATTAAAACGATTTTTCGGATTTAAAAGATTTTAACGATGCACAAATTTTCAGCAGCTGTAATAAAAACCATGCTCATTCAAAATAGAAAAAAGATGATAGCCATCGATAGTATAAAACAATGACAAACAAAAAAAATTACATTTGACCCCGACGTGATTCGAACACGCAGCCTTCTGATCTGGAGTCAGACGCGCTACCATTGCGCCACGGAGTCGTGGTGTTTGAATTATAACGAATGACATGGTTACTTTAAGGTTACATAATACAGTTTCATTTCCCATTTGCGGTAATGTGGACGTTTTGGTTTGTGGCTAATTACCTAAATCTCGTTAAGACTTTTCCTTACCCTTTTCAAATAGATCAACACATGATAAATCCTTTTCAACCAAATAAAGTTGACATAGTGCATGCCGGTTTCAAGCTACACACAATTTAACATGGGTACCGCCATTTTGACAGTTTTAGGCTTACTTATTCTAAGCCAAACTTTGGTAATTTCTAAATTGGGTGACCATTAAAAAAACACACACACAAATCTGTTATCAGGCATTGATTGAAAGCCTAAAGTATCTACAGTAGACCTGCATTAGTTTCAATCCAATATTCATATAATCCAGATACCAAACTATCACTATGTAAGCCACCTCCTAGCTCTAGCATACCCGAAATCAATTTTCATTGGATGAGAAAACACAAACTGGATGTTGTGACCTTTACTCGACATCAATGGACAATTCATTTTCCATTTGCCGTAATGTTAACGTTTGGCTCTGTCACTCGGTAAGAAACTCGGAACTACCCTTCACAAGTCTGAAGTTTCAATCTTGACAGAGAAATAAGCGAGAAATCTCACGATGTTCACTTCCAAAGGTGACCGGGGTGCAGACGACACATCGCTGTCATGGGTCAAATCACCCTCACGTCAGACAGCTCAATCCGCCGCCTTTATTCAATCTTCACCTTTCATATGTTTTTTTAGGCAAACTACTACTTCATTGAGTCACATCAATACTCTAAAAAATATCCTAGCTTATGAGAAGACCCACTAAGGAATGCTCAAAGATATCGACCGCAATCTAGGAACCTAATTCCTACCTTCCGAAAATTGGCCAATCCTAATTGTCCACTGTGACCACTTGTGGCTTTTTTCATCAGTATTCAGAAAGCAGTTAGCCCACCAAATTACAACCACCTTACATATCTCTACCATTGGGCCACGGAGCCGTACAGGAAGAATTCAAATTGACAAGCCAACTCTACTTATGGCTTTTTCATTATTTAGAGTGATATTAGCTAGCACACAGAATTACAGCCAGCTTACAAATCTTCTTGGCAACTTTAAGAGATGCGTCGAAAACATCTATTAAAACGATTTTTCGGATTTAAAAGATTTTAACGATGCACAAATTTTCAGCAGCTGTAATAAAAACCATGCTCATTCAAAATAGAAAAAAGATGATAGCCATCGATAGTATAAACAATGACAAACAAAAAAATTACATTTGACCCCGACGTGATTCGAACACGCAGCCTTCTGATTTGGAGTCAGACGCGCTACCATTGCGCCACGGAGTCGTGGTGTTTGAATTATAACGAATGACATGGTTACTTTAGGTTACATAATACAGTTTCATTTCCCATTTGCGGTAATGTGGACGTTTTGGTTTGTGGCTAATTACCTAAATCTCGTTAAGACTTTTCCTTACCCTTTTCAAATAGATCAACACATGATAAATCCTTTTCAACCAAATAAAGTTGACATAGTGCATGCCGGTTTCAAGCTACACACAATTTAACATGGGTACCGCCATTTTGACAGTTTTAGGCTTACTTATTCTAAGCCAAACTTTGGTAATTTCTAAATTGGGTGACCATTAAAAAAACACACACACAAATCTGTTATCAGGCATTGATTGAAAGCCTAAAGTATCTACAGTAGACCTGCATTAGTTTCAATCCAATATTCACATAATCCAGATACCAAACTATCACTATGTAAGCCACCTCCTAGCTCTAGCATACCCGAAATCAATTTTCATTGGATGAGAAAACACAAACTGGATGTTGTGACCTTTACTCGACATCAATGGACAATTCATTTTCCATTTGCCGTAATGTTAACGTTTGGCTCTGTCACTCGGTAAGAAGCATTGGCCCAGTTAAAAGCCTTGGTGGAAACTCGGAACTACCCTTCACAAGTCTGAAGTTTCAATCTTGACAGAGAAATAAGCGAGAAATCTCACGATGTTCACTTCCAAAGGTGACCGGGGTGCAGACGACACATCGCTGTCATGGGTCAAATCACCCTCACGTCAGACAGCTCAATCCGCCGCCTTTATTCAATCTTCACCTTTCATATGTTTTTTTAGGCAAACTACTACTTCATTGAGTCACATCAATACTCTAAAAAATATCCTAGCTTATGAGAAGACCCACTAAAGAATGCTCAAAGATATCGACCGCAATCTAGGAACCTAATTCCTACCTTCCGAAAATTGGCCAATCCTAATTGTCCACTGTGACCACTTGTGGCTTTTTTCATCAGTATTCAGAAAGCAGTTAGCCCACCAAATTACAACCACCTTACATATCTCTACCATTGGGCCACGGAGCCGTACAGGAAGAATTAAAATTGACAAGCCAACTCTACTTATGGCTTTTTCATTATTTAGAGTGATATTAGCTAGCACACAGAATTACAGCCAGCTTACAAATCTTCTTGGCAACTTTAAGAGATGCGTCGAAAACATCTATTAAAACGATTTTTCGGATTTAAAAGATTTTAACGATGCACAAATTTTCAGCAGCTGTAATAAAAACCATGCTCATTCAAAATAGAAAAAAGATGATAGCCATCGATAGTATAAAACAATGACAAACAAAAAAAATTACATTTGACCCCGACGTGATTCGAACACGCAGCCTTCTGATCTGGAGTCAGACGCGCTACCATTGCGCCACGGAGTCGTGGTGTTTGAATTATAACGAATGACATGGTTACTTTAGGTTACATAATACAGTTTCATTTCCCATTTGCGGTAATGTGGACGTTTTGGTTTGTGGCTAATTACCTAAATCTCGTTAAGACTTTTCCTTACCCTTTTCAAATAGATCAACACATGATAAATCCTTTTCAACCAAATAAAGTTGACATAGTGCATGCCGGTTTCAAGCTACACACAATTTAACATGGGTACCGCCATTTTGACAGTTTTAGGCTTACTTATTCTAAGCCAAACTTTGGTAATTTCTAAATTGGGTGACCATTAAAAAAACACACACACAAATCTGTTATCAGGCATTGATTGAAAGCCTAAAGTATCTACAGTAGACCTGCATTAGTTTCAATCCAATATTCATATAATCCAGATACCAAACTATCACTATGTAAGCCACCTCCTAGCTCTAGCATACCCGAAATCAATTTTCATTGGATGAGAAAACACAAACTGGATGTTGTGACCTTTACTCGACATCAATGGACAATTCATTTTCCATTTGCCGTAATGTTAACGTTTGGCTCTGTCACTCGGTAAGAAGCATTGGCCCAGTTAAAAGCCTTGGTGGAAACTCGGAACTACCCTTCACAAGTCTGAAGTTTCAATCTTGACAGAGAAATAAGCGAGAAATCTCACGATGTTCACTTCCAAAGGTGACCGGGGTGCAGACGACACATCGCTGTCATGGGTCAAATCACCCTCACGTCAGACAGCTCAATCCGCCGCCTTTATTCAATCTTCACCTTTCATATGTTTTTTTAGGCAAACTACTACTTCATTGAGTCACATCAATACTCTAAAAAATATCCTAGCTTATGAGAAGACCCACTAAAGAATGCTCAAAGATATCGACCGCAATCTAGGAACCTAATTCCTACCTTCCGAAAATTGGCCAATCCTAATTGTCCACTGTGACCACTTGTGGCTTTTTTCATCAGTATTCAGAAAGCAGTTAGCCCACCAAATTACAACCACCTTACATATCTCTACCATTGGGCCACGGAGCCGTACAGGAAGAATTAAAATTGACAAGCCAACTCTACTTATGGCTTTTTCATTATTTAGAGTGATATTAGCTAGCACACAGAATTACAGCCAGCTTACAAATCTTCTTGGCAACTTTAAGAGATGCGTCGAAAACATCTATTAAAACGATTTTTCGGATTTAAAAGATTTTAACGATGCACAAATTTTCAGCAGCTGTAATAAAAACCATGCTCATTCAAAATAGAAAAAAGATGATAGCCATCGATAGTATAAAACAATGACAAACAAAAAAAATTACATTTGACCCCGACGTGATTCGAACACGCAGCCTTCTGATCTGGAGTCAGACGCGCTACCATTGCGCCACGGAGTCGTGGTGTTTGAATTATAACGAATGACATGGTTACTTTAAGGTTACATAATACAGTTTCATTTCCCATTTGCGGTAATGTGGACGTTTTGGTTTGTGGCTAATTACCTAAATCTCGTTAAGACTTTTCCTTACCCTTTTCAAATAGATCAACACATGATAAATCCTTTTCAACCAAATAAAGTTGACATAGTGCATGCCGGTTTCAAGCTACACACAATTTAACATGGGTACCGCCATTTTGACAGTTTTAGGCTTACTTATTCTAAGCCAAACTTTGGTAATTTCTAAATTGGGTGACCATTAAAAAAACACACACACAAATCTGTTATCAGGCATTGATTGAAAGCCTAAAGTATCTACAGTAGACCTGCATTAGTTTCAATCCAATATTCATATAATCCAGATACCAAACTATCACTATGTAAGCCACCTCCTAGCTCTAGCATACCCGAAATCAATTTTCATTGGATGAGAAAACACAAACTGGATGTTGTGACCTTTACTCGACATCAATGGACAATTCATTTTCCATTTGCCGTAATGTTAACGTTTGGCTCTGTCACTCGGTAAGAAACATTGGCCCAGTTAAAAGCCTTGGTGGAAACTCGGAACTACCCTTCACAAGTCTGAAGTTTCAATCTTGACAGAGAAATAAGCGAGAAATCTCACGATGTTCACTTCCAAAGGTGACCGGGGTGCAGACGACACATCGCTGTCATGGGTCAAATCACCCTCACGTCAGACAGCTCAATCCGCCGCCTTTATTCAATCTTCACCTTTCATATGTTTTTTTAGGCAAACTACTACTTCATTGAGTCACATCAATACTCTAAAAAATATCCTAGCTTATGAGAAGACCCACTAAAGAATGCTCAAAGATATCGACCGCAATCTAGGAACCTAATTCCTACCTTCCGAAAATTGGCCAATCCTAATTGTCCACTGTGACCACTTGTGGCTTTTTTCATCAGTATTCAGAAAGCAGTTAGCCCACCAAATTACAACCACCTTACATATCTCTACCATTGGGCCACGGAGCCGTACAGGAAGAATTAAAATTGACAAGCCAACTCTACTTATGGCTTTTTCATTATTTAGAGTGATATTAGCTAGCACACAGAATTACAGCCAGCTTACAAATCTTCTTGGCAACTTTAAGAGATGCGTCGAAAACATCTATTAAAACGATTTTTCGGATTTAAAAGATTTTAACGATGCACAAATTTTCAGCAGCTGTAATAAAAACCATGCTCATTCAAAATAGAAAAAAGATGATAGCCATCGATAGTATAAAACAATGACAAACAAAAAAAATTACATTTGACCCCGACGTGATTCGAACACGCAGCCTTCTGATCTGGAGTCAGACGCGCTACCATTGCGCCACGGAGTCGTGGTGTTTGAATTTATAACGAATGACATGGTTACTTTAGGTTACATAATACAGTTTCATTTCCCATTTGCGGTAATGTGGACGTTTTGGTTTGTGGCTAATTACCTAAATCTCGTTAAGACTTTTCCTTACCCTTTTCAAATAGATCAACACATGATAAATCCTTTTCAACCAAATAAAGTTGACATAGTGCATGCCGGTTTCAAGCTACACACAATTTAACATGGGTACCGCCATTTTGACAGTTTTAGGCTTACTTATTCTAAGCCAAACTTTGGTAATTTCTAAATTGGGTGACCATTAAAAAAACACACACACAAATCTGTTATCAGGCATTGATTGAAAGCCTAAAGTATCTACAGTAGACCTGCATTAGTTTCAATCCAATATTCATATAATCCAGATACCAAACTATCACTATGTAAGCCACCTCCTAGCTCTAGCATACCCGAAATCAATTTTCATTGGATGAGAAAACACAAACTGGATGTTGTGACCTTTACTCGACATCAATGGACAATTCATTTTCCATTTGCCGTAATGTTAACGTTTGGCTCTGTCACTCGGTAAGAAACATTGGCCCAGTTAAAAGCCTTGGTGGAAACTCGGAACTACCCTTCACAAGTCTGAAGTTTCAATCTTGACAGAGAAATAAGCGAGAAATCTCACGATGTTCACTTCCAAAGGTGACCGGGGTGCAGACGACACATCGCTGTCATGGGTCAAATCACCCTCACGTCAGACAGCTAAATCCGCCGCCTTTATTCAATCTTCACCTTTCATATGTTTTTTTAGGCAAACTACTACTTCATTGAGTCACATCAATACTCTAAAAAATATCCTAGCTTATGAGAAGACCCACTAAAGAATGCTCAAAGATATCGACCGCAATCTAGGAACCTAATTCCTACCTTCCGAAAATTGGCCAATCCTAATTGTCCACTGTGACCACTTGTGGCTTTTTTCATCAGTATTCAGAAAGCAGTTAGCCCACCAAATTACAACCACCTTACATATCTCTACCATTGGGCCACGGAGCCGTACAGGAAGAATTAAAATTGACAAGCCAACTCTACTTATGGCTTTTTCATTATTTAGAGTGATATTAGCTAGCACACAGAATTACAGCCAGCTTACAAATCTTCTTGGCAACTTTAAGAGATGCGTCGAAAACATCTATTAAAACGATTTTTCGGATTTAAAAGATTTTAACGATGCACAAATTTTCAGCAGCTGTAATAAAAACCATGCTCATTCAAAATAGAAAAAAGATGATAGCCATCGATAGTATAAAACAATGACAAACAAAAAAATTACATTTGACCCCGACGTGATTCGAACACGCAGCCTTCTGATCTGGAGTCAGACGCGCTACCATTGCGCCACGGAGTCGTGGTGTTTGAATTATAACGAATGACATGGTTACTTTAGGTTACATAATACAGTTTCATTTCCAATTTGCCGTAATGTGGACGTTTTGGTTTGTGGCTAATTACCTAAATCTCGTTAAGACTTTTCCTTACCCTTTTCAAATAGATCAACACATGATAAATCCTTTTCAACCAAATAAAGTTGACATAGTGCATGCCGGTTTCAAGCTACACACAATTTAACATGGGTACCGCCATTTTGACAGTTTTAGGCTTACTTATTCTAAGCCAAACTTTGGTAATTTCTAAATTGGGTGACCATTAAAAAAACACACACACAAATCTGTTATCAGGCATTGATTGAAAGCCTAAAGTATCTACAGTAGACCTGCATTAGTTTCAATCCAATATTCATATAATCCAGATACCAAACTATCACTATGTAAGCCACCTCCTAGCTCTAGCATACCCGAAATCAATTTTCATTGGATGAGAAAACACAAACTGGATGTTGTGACCTTTACTCGACATCAATGGACAATTCATTTTCCATTTGCCGTAATGTTAACGTTTGGCTCTGTCACTCGGTAAGAAGCATTGGCCCAGTTAAAAGCCTTGGTGGAAACTCGGAACTACCCTTCACAAGTCTGAAGTTTCAATCTTGACAGAGAAATAAGCGAGAAATCTCACGATGTTCACTTCCAAAGGTGACCGGGGTGCAGACGACACATCGCTGTCATGGTTCAAATCACCCTCACGTCAGACAGCTCAATCCGCCGCCTTTATTCAATCTTCACCTTTCATATGTTTTTTTAGGCAAACTACTACTTCATTGAGTCACATCAATACTCTAAAAAATATCCTAGCTTATGAGAAGACCCACTAAAGAATGCTCAAAGATATCGACCGCAATCTAGGAACCTAATTCCTACCTTCCGAAAATTGGCCAATCCTAATTGTCCACTGTGACCACTTGTGGCTTTTTTCATCAGTATTCAGAAAGCAGTTAGCCCACCAAATTACAACCACCTTACATATCTCTACCATTGGGCCACGGAGCCGTACAGGAAGAATTAAAATTGACAAGCCAACTCTACTTATGGCTTTTTCATTATTTAGAGTGATATTAGCTAGCACACAGAATTACAGCCAGCTTACAAATCTTCTTGGCAACTTTAAGAGATGCGTCGAAAACATCTATTAAAACGATTTTTCGGATTTAAAAGATTTTAACGATGCACAAATTTTCAGCAGCTGTAATAAAAACCATGCTCATTCAAAATAGAAAAAAGATGATAGCCATCGATAGTATAAAACAATGACAAACAAAAAAATTACATTTGACCCCGACGTGATTCGAACACGCAGCCTTCTGATCTGGAGTCAGACGCGCTACCATTGCGCCACGGAGTCGTGGTGTTTGAATTATAACGAATGACATGGTTACTTTAGGTTACATAATACAGTTTCATTTCCCATTTGCGGTAATGTGGACGTTTTGGTTTGTGGCTAATTACCTAAATCTCGTTAAGACTTTTCCTTACCCTTTTCAAATAGATCAACACATGATAAATCCTTTTCAACCAAATAAAGTTGACATAGTGCATGCCGGTTTCAAGCTACACACAATTTAACATGGGTACCGCCATTTTGACAGTTTTAGGCTTACTTATTCTAAGCCAAACTTTGGTAATTTCTAAATTGGGTGACCATTAAAAAAACACACACACAAATCTGTTATCAGGCATTGATTGAAAGCCTAAAGTATCTACAGTAGACCTGCATTAGTTTCAATCCAATATTCATATAATCCAGATACCAAACTATCACTATGTAAGCCACCTCCTAGCTCTAGCATACCCGAAATCAATTTTCATTGGATGAGAAAACACAAACTGGATGTTGTGACCTTTACTCGACATCAATGGACAATTCATTTTCCATTTGCCGTAATGTTAACGTTTGGCTCTGTCACTCGGTAAGAAGCATTGGCCCAGTTAAAAGCCATGGTGGAAAGTCGGAACTACCCTTCACAAGTCTGAAGTTTCAATCTTGACAGAGAAATAAGCGAGAAATCTCACGATGTTCACTTCCAAAGGTGACCGGGGTGCAGACGACACATCGCTGTCATGGGTCAAATCACCCTCACGTCAGACAGCTCAATCCGCCGCCTTTATTCAATCTTCACCTTTCATATGTTTTTTTAGGCAAACTACTACTTCATTGAGTCACATCAATACTCTAAAAAATATCCTAGCTTATGAGAAGACCCACTAAAGAATGCTCAAAGATATCGACCGCAATCTAGGAACCTAATTCCTACCTTCCGAAAATTGGCCAATCCTAATTGTCCACTGTGACCACTTGTGGCTTTTTTCATCAGTATTCAGAAAGCAGTTAGCCCACCAAATTACAACCACCTTACATATCTCTACCATTGGGCCACGGAGCCGTACAGGAAGAATTAAAATTGACAAGCCAACTCTACTTATGGCTTTTTCATTATTTAGAGTGATATTAGCTAGCACACAGAATTACAGCCAGCTTACAAATCTTCTTGGCAACTTTAAGAGATGCGTCGAAAACATCTATTAAAACGATTTTTCGGATTTAAAAGATTTTAACGATGCACAAATTTTCAGCAGCTGTAATAAAAACCATGCTCATTCAAAATAGAAAAAAGATGATAGCCATCGATAGTATAAAACAATGACAAACAAAAAAAATTACATTTGACCCCGACGTGATTCGAACACGCAGCCTTCTGATCTGGAGTCAGACGCGCTACCATTGCGCCACGGAGTCGTGGTGTTTGAATTATAACGAATGACATGGTTACTTTAGGTTACATAATACAGTTTCATTTCCCATTTGCGGTAATGTGGACGTTTTGGTTTGTGGCTAATTACCTAAATCTCGTTAAGACTTTTCCTTACCCTTTTCAAATAGATCAACACATGATAAATCCTTTTCAACCAAATAAAGTTGACATAGTGCATGCCGGTTTCAAGCTACACACAATTTAACATGGGTACCGCCATTTTGACAGTTTTAGGCTTACTTATTCTAAGCCAAACTTTGGTAATTTCTAAATTGGGTGACCATTAAAAAAACACACACACAAATCTGTTATCAGGCATTGATTGAAAGCCTAAAGTATCTACAGTAGACCTGCATTAGTTTCAATCCAATATTCATATAATCCAGATACCAAACTATCACTATGTAAGCCACCTCCTAGCTCTAGCATACCCGAAATCAATTTTCATTGGATGAGAAAACACAAACTGGATGTTGTGACCTTTACTCGACATCAATGGACAATTCATTTTCCATTTGCCGTAATGTTAACGTTTGGCTCTGTCACTCGGTAAGAAGCATTGGCCCAGTTAAAAGCCTTGGTGGAAACTCGGAACTACCCTTCACAAGTCTGAAGTTTCAATCTTGACAGAGAAATAAGCGAGAAATCTCACGATGTTCACTTCCAAAGGTGACCGGGGTGCAGACGACACATCGCTGTCATGGGTCAAATCACCCTCACGTCAGACAGCTCAATCCGCCGCCTTTATTCAGTCTTCACCTTTCATATGTTTTTTTAGGCAAACTACTACTTCATTGAGTCACATCAATACTCTAAAAAATATCCTAGCTTATGAGAAGACCCACTAAAGAATGCTCAAAGATATCGACCGCAATCTAGGAACCTAATTCCTACCTTCCGAAAATTGGCCAATCCTAATTGTCCACTGTGACCACTTGTGGCTTTTTTCATCAGTATTCAGAAAGCAGTTAGCCCACCAAATTACAACCACCTTACATATCTCTACCATTGGGCCACGGAGCCGTACAGGAAGAATTAAAATTGACAAGCCAACTCTACTTATGGCTTTTTCATTATTTAGAGTGATATTAGCTAGCACACAGAATTACAGCCAGCTTACAAATCTTCTTGGCAACTTTAAGAGATGCGTCGAAAACATCTATTAAAACGATTTTTCGGATTTAAAAGATTTTAACGATGCACAAATTTTCAGCAGCTGTAATAAAAACCATGCTCATTCAAAATAGAAAAAAGATTTTTTTTTTTTTTTTGTGAAAAGATCTTTATTAACACATTGAATCATTCAGTACATAGCCATTTGCAGTCAGATTAAAAAATTAGTATCACAGGAGGTTGACTGCCTTCAATTTTACAATCATATCACTTATACACAAACGTCATTTTGTTATTTATCAGCTTACAGAAAATATTGTTTTTACACCAGATTCGTTTAAACTCTGAATTGTTTAATCTATAGTTGTCGACATGAGCTCTTATTTTAATCATTGACTTCACTTTTTCTACCATGCTTTGCGTGTTGTGTTTTCCGTCATTAAATACAATGTCGTTTCTTGAACACCAAACACAAAACTGTATTACAGACAATACATATAAAAACATTGGCCTGTCATTGGCATTACAGTTATCAAAAATTTTGTATATCAAACATTTTTCATTGTAATGTAACAAAAATCTACCGTATAACATGAACGCCCTACAAAAATAGTCATAAACATTTCTTACAACCTGACATTCAATGAATAGATGTTTCTGCGTTTCAGAATGTGTACAAAATGGGCATTTATCGTCAGTTACTACATTCCTTCTTAGCAGCCTTTCTTTTACTGGAAGAATATCATTAACTAATTTGAAGTTAAAGTTCACAATGTTATGGTCAAGAAAAGGATGGAACACATTTTGCCATATTGATTTCCATGGAAGATCTTTGTGCCTAAGAACAACTCTTGGGACTTCAATAACTTTATCTACAAAAAGGTTGTATAGGTATTTTGTCGAATACATTATTGGAGGTAAGTTTTGGCCATCAAAAACCTCTTTCCAAGCTTCTATTACAAAATTGTAAAAAGGCGGTCTTTGCAAACAATGTGGAATAGATGCCTTAGAAAAATCTGGGCGCACTTGTCTTAAGGACAGCTCCAACCAGTAGATGGTGAAATATTTCCAGTCTGCGTTTGTCCCATAAACTAGTTTCAAAAGATGTCTAACTGCAAGGGCTTTCATTTTACAATGGATATTGGTGATGTTTAGACCACCTTTGTCATGAGGATTATACAAAACATTTCTTTTTATGCCCTCCGGTTTGTTACACCATAAAAATTGGAAAACAGTTTGACTGGTTTTTAAAACACATGATTTAGATACAAAAGTACATTGAGCCGCAAACCAAACGACAGCAAGAGCAACAGTGTTAATTAGAACAGATTTTCCTCTCAAGGAAAGGTATCGACCAGACCATGCTGTTACATTCTTTTTAACCTTATTCAAAATTCTTTCTGAATTTTTTTCGATGGCGTTTCGACCAAAATAAATGCCACAAATTTTGACGTTTTCCACCAATTTAAGTTTTGAATTTGTAAACGCATGGTCTGGCCAATTGCCTATGGACAAAGCAACAGTTTTAGATAAATTTAACTTAGATCCTGATGCCCTTCCATACAATTCACACAGAGTTAAAACAGGTTCAACTGAGTTTTCATCTGACACAATCACCGTTGTGTCATCTGCATAGGCACTGATTTTGACCTCTTTGTTGGTACCTGGCATTTTTATACCTTTTATGTCAGTACATTTTCTGACAGCCTCAATGAAAGGCTCTAAAGTCAAGATGTAGATTAAAGGTGAAATTGAACAGCCCTGTCTTACACCGCGCAAGAGCTTAAACTCTTCGCCGATATGTCCATTAATTATTACACTGCTCTTGATATCAGTATACAACAGCTTTATCCAGTTACAAAAATTGGGCCCAAAATTATATTGTTCTAAACAAAGCATCATAAAATTCCAATCAACACGATCAAAGGCCTTTTCTTGATCAAGATTTATAAAACAGCATTTTAGTTCTTTTTGCTCTACGTAATCAAATGTGTTCCTTAACAAGTGCAAATTATCAAAAATACTGCGACCTGGTATTCCATATGATTGGTTCTGTTCAATGATACAATCGATTACTCTCTTCAGGCGGTTACATAATGCTTTTGACAAGATCTTGTAGTCAACATTTAACAAACTAATCGGCCTCCAATTTCCTATGTTATCCGTCTCTTCTGAATTTTTACATAATAATGTGATGAGGCCATACCTTTGACTTTCGGTTAAAGAACCTATCTGTAAACACGTGTTTATTACTTTAGTTAAAATGTTACCTAAAATATTCCAGAATTGTAAGTAAAATTCACAAGGTAAACCATCTGACCCTGGGGTTTTGTTCCTGCTCATAGAACTAACGGATGTGAACAATTCATCAACCGTTAGTTCACCCTCGCACAAATCTTTTACCTTATCACTTAGTTTCGGTAGGCCTTTAACAAATTTTTGTTGTACGTTTACATCCGTTTCTTGCTCAGAATATAAATCTCGGAAGTACTTTCCTATACATGAGGATATGTCTTTTTGGGAGTTGTGAAGACAATTTTCATTTTTGAAACATTTGATCTCTCTAATCATTTTCTTTTTGCTTCTACTGACTTCTCGCCTTATGGAATATTTTGTGGGTTTTTCTCCCGATTCAAAATCAGTACATTTCGATCGAATTACTGAACCCTGTTTGGACTGCTTGGCTAACGCATTTAAAGTATCCTTAACAGTTTCAATTTCCGACTTATGCTTAGTAGGGTCTTTTTTCAAGTCATACAATTTCGATTCTAGCTCTTTAGTTACTTTTTTCTTTTGTTGTGAAGCAATTTTACAATGAGAGGAAATTACGCGTTTACATTCTTCTTTGAAACTGTCCCATCTTCCAACTAACTCCCTACCTTCCAATTGATCAGCAAAGAAAATTTCAAAAGTTTCGTTAATTTCGGAAGACAACTTTGGATCATTTAAAACGGATGTATTACATTTCCAGTAAAAAGGTCCCCAAGATATAATTCCCTCAAAACAAACATCAAAATAAACACAAGAATGGTCAGAAAAAGAAGCAGGTTGACAATCAGAAAAGAAAACAACTTTTTTTACATTATTTGATATATAAAAACGGTCTAAGCGACAAGCAATGTTGTTTCTGTGCCACGAATACATTTTTTTGTCTGGATAAAGTGATCTAAATATATCACATAGTTGAAAATCAGACTTAAGGGCAATAATTTCGTCTTTTCCGTCAACTCTGGAATTTACATTGCCTCCACATTTATCTAGCACATTGTTTTCAACAAAGTTAAAATCCCCACCTAAGATCACAATTTCTTTCCCAAGCAGTACATTGTCGAGATTCTGTATGAATTCTTTTCTTTTTGTTGGGTTATTTGGAGCATAGATACATATCAAATTCACAGATGTATTATTAATTTCAGCTTTAATAGATATATATCTACCTTCTGGGCATCTTTTAACACTGCGTATAACACAGTCCACGGTGTATCTAATAACCACCCCCACCCCACAACTCTTATTAGTGCCAAAGGCCCACAGACAGTCTCCGGGAATATTTAACAACCGTGTGTCTTTTAAACTAGAAAAATGTGTTTCTTGAAGAAAAATGATATCTAGGTTATTATCAAAGATAAAACCATGTAATTGCGACATTTTAACAGTATCTCGTAATCCATTACAGTTTAACGAGCCAATACGAATTGAATTAGATGTAGACATTAAAATACAGATTAATAAAAGAAACTGTAACATACCCATTGCGTATCGTATGAATCTGAAAAATATTTGTAAAAGTTCAAGTCCGTTTGTTCAGGCGCTTTCTTCCACGTTTTGCCAAAGAGCTCTTCTTTCGATATTCTAGTAAGACGTTGGAACAATCTTGATGAGAGGCTGGGGTCATCTCTTGACACACTTGTGATGAACATTTGGCGATCAGACTGTCTTCACTAAAACAATTTTGACTATTTACGTCCTGTTTCTCAAGATGAATAATTGGATCACTTTGGTCCACCGTAGGTATATCTTCTTCGTGAACGTCTGCCTGAACTACAACGTGCACAGCAACGTTGGAAGTTGACTCTATCGGTATGGGGTCTTCTCTGGTGTCTTTTGTCTCTAATACGGGTTTCTTTGCCACAGGAGAGTTGGTGTCGGAAATCTCCTTATCATCGACATCGCTTTGGTGGTTCTCGTGTTCCATACAGTCTGCAGATTCTTCTGAGGCTTCCATGATGTCCTCAGACTCAGAAGTCGAGTCTTCGATATCTACATCCCGGTCTTCTAGGCTTTCAGCGTTTTGAAGTAGAGGAGTCGATTTTCTTGCATACCTGGCGGATACCCGAGCTGCGTAAGACCCAACTCGGGCACAGCAGTTTGATCTGGTGTGTTCAGTGGAATTACATGAGCGACAAGGTAGATCACATTCCTTTTCCTCGTGGGGATTGTCGTGAGGGGAGAACCCATCGCAATTGGCACACCAAACCGCCTTGCAGTCTCTGATTTTATGGAAATTTTGCGCACAACGGCGACATTGAGGCGACTGGCCAGGAAAAGTAAACATAACGGTCTCCCCTCCAAAATTGATAAAATTAAGGACGTAACGAGCCTTCATACATCGAAATCGGTAAAACCGAACTCCAGTATTAGCATTTTTCAGCCGACCGTCATTAAATTTAGGTCGGTTGATAGACATGATCTCCCCATATTGTTTGAGTGCAGCTCCAATGATTTTATCGTCAAGCTCCTCAGGGGCCCAATGCACAGTAACATTAATGTACATTGAGGAGGCAGGAGAAATGTTCCAAGTCACTCCGTTTAATACAAAACTCACTTCATTTATTAGGATAGTATGAGCAGTCCGGTTTGAAACATAAACGTAAAAAGTTTTCTTCAAATAATTTTTCTGAAGACAGAGCAATTCAGAGTCCACTTCAATAACGCTATCCAAAAAAGGAACGAGGTCCCTCTGGCCCACCTTACTAAACGCCTCTCTGTTCAGTGAGCTAATGGCGACGCACAAGCCTCTGTCAGGCCTAGCAAAGTCATCAAACCTTACAGGTCTAGACATCCTGAAAGGACGGGCTTTCGCCCCAGATACACACGAATTTGAACAGTCAGATACACGTAGATTGTTATGTCACAAAAATTAAAAAGATATAATGAACCACAAGCCAAGATGACAGCGGATTTGTTGGAGCAAATATAAACACGTCCTTCTTCTTCGACATGAAATCGACCCCCAAATAGAAAAAAGATGATAGCCATCGATAGTATAAAACAATGGCAAACAAAAAAATTACATTTGACCCCGACGTGATTCGAACACGCAGCCTTCTGATCTGGAGTCAGACGCGCTACCATTGCGCCACGGAGTCGTGGTGTTTGAATTATAACGAATGACATGGTTACTTTAGGTTACATAATACAGTTTCATTTCCCATTTGCGGTAACGTGGACGTTTTGGTTTGTGGCTAATTACCTAAATCTCGTTAAGACTTTTCCTTACCCTTTTCAAATAGATCAACACATGATAAATCCTTTTCAACCAAATAAAGTTGACATAGTGCATGCCGGTTTCAAGCTACACACAATTTAACATGGGTACCGCCATTTTGACAGTTTTAGGCTTACTTATTCTAAGCCAAACTTTGGTAATTTCTAAATTGGGTGACCATTAAAAAAACACACACACAAATCTGTTATCAGGCATTGATTGAAAGCCTAAAGTATCTACAGTAGACCTGCATTAGTTTCAATCCAATATTCATATAATCCAGATACCAAACTATCACTATGTAAGCCACCTCCTAGCTCTAGCATACCCGAAATCAATTTTCATTGGATGAGAAAACACAAACTGGATGTTGTGACCTTTACTCGACATCAATGGACAATTCATTTTCCATTTGCCGTAATGTTAACGTTTGGCTCTGTCACTCGGTAAGAAGCATTGGCCCAGTTAAAAGCCTTGGTGGAAACTCGGAACTACCCTTCACAAGTCTGAAGTTTCAATCTTGACAGAGAAATAAGCGAGAAATCTCACGATGTTCACTTCCAAAGGTGACCGGGGTGCAGACGACACATCGCTGTCATGGGTCAAATCACCCTCACGTCAGACAGCTCAATCCGCCGCCTTTATTCAATCTTCACCTTTCATATGTTTTTTTAGGCAAACTACTACTTCATTGAGTCACATCAATACTCTAAAAAATATCCTAGCTTATGAGAAGACCCACTAAAGAATGCTCAAAGATATCGACCGCAATCTAGGAACCTAATTCCTACCTTCCGAAAATTGGCCAATCCTAATTGTCCACTGTGACCACTTGTGGCTTTTTTCATCAGTATTCAGAAAGCAGTTAGCCCACCAAATTACAACCACCTTACATATCTCTACCATTGGGCCACGGAGCCGTACAGGAAGAATTAAAATTGACAAGCCAACTCTACTTATGGCTTTTTCATTATTTAGAGTGATATTAGCTAGCACACAGAATTACAACCAGCTTACAAATCTTCTTGGCAACTTTAAGAGATGCGTCGAAAACATCTATTAAAACGATTTTTTGGATTTAAAAGATTTTAACGATGCACAAATTTTCAGCAGCTGTAATAAAAACCATGCTCATTCAAAATAGAAAAAAGATGATAGCCATCGATAGTATAAAACAATGACAAACAAAAAAATTACATTTGACCCCGACGTGATTCGAACACGCAGCCTTCTGATCTGGAGTCAGACGCGCTACCATTGCGCCACGGAGTCGTGGTGTTTGAATTATAACGAATGACATGGTTACTTTAGGTTACATAATACAGTTTCATTTCCCATTTGCGGTAATGTGGACGTTTTGGTTTGTGGCTAATTACCTAAATCTCGTTAAGACTTTTCCTTACCCTTTTCAAATAGATCAACACATGATAAATCCTTTTCAACCAAATAAAGTTGACATAGTGCATGCCGGTTTCAAGCTACACACAATTTAACATGGGTACCGCCATTTTGACAGTTTTAGGCTTACTTATTCTAAGCCAAACTTTGGTAATTTCTAAATTGGGTGACCATTAAAAAAACACACACACAAATCTGTTATCAGGCATTGATTGAAAGCCTAAAGTATCTACAGTAGACCTGCATTAGTTTCAATCCAATATTCATATAATCCAGATACCAAACTATCACTATGTAAGCCACCTCCTAGCTCTAGCATACCCGAAATCAATTTTCATTGGATGAGAAAACACAAACTGGATGTTGTGACCTTTACTCGACATCAATGGACAATTCATTTTCCATTTGCCGTAATGTTAACGTTTGGCTCTGTCACTCGGTAAGAAGCATTGGCCCAGTTAAAAGCCTTGGTGGAAACTCGGAACTACCCTTCACAAGTCTGAAGTTTCAATCTTGACAGAGAAATAAGCGAGAAATCTCACGATGTTCACTTCCAAAGGTGACCGGGGTGCAGACGACACATCGCTGTCATGGGTCAAATCACCCTCACGTCAGACAGCTCAATCCGCCGCCTTTATTCAATCTTCACCTTTCATATGTTTTTTTAGGCAAACTAGTACTTCATTGAGTCACATCAATACTCTAAAAAATATCCTAGCTTATGAGAAGACCCACTAAAGAATGCTCAAAGATATCGACCGCAATCTAGGAACCTAATTCCTACCTTCCGAAAATTGGCCAATCCTAATTGTCCACTGTGACCACTTGTGGCTTTTTTCATCAGTATTCAGAAAGCAGTTAGCCCACCAAATTACAACCACCTTACATATCTCTACCATTGGGACACGGAGCCGTACAGGAAGAATTCAAATTGACAAGCCAACTCTACTTATGGCTTTTTCATTATTTAGAGTGATATTAGCTAGCACACAGAATTACAGCCAGCTTACAAATCTTCTTGGCAACTTTAAGAGATGCGTCGAAAACATCTATTAAAACGATTTTTCGGATTTAAAAGATTTTAACGATGCACAAATTTTCAGCAGCTGTAATAAAAATCATGCTCATTCAAAATAGAAAAAAGATGATAGCCATCGATAGTATAAAACAATGACAAACAAAAAAATTACATTTGACCCCGACGTGATTCGAACACGCAGCCTTCTGATCTGGAGTCAGACGCGCTACCATTGCGCCACGGAGTCGTGGTGTTTGAATTATAACGAATGACATGGTTACTTTAGGTTACATAATACAGTTTCATTTCCCATTTGCGGTAATGTGGACGTTTTGGTTTGTGGCTAATTACCTAAATCTCGTTAAGACTTTTCCTTACCCTTTTCAAATAGATCAACACATGATAAATCCTTTTCAACCAAATAAAGTTGACATAGTGCATGCCGGTTTCAAGCTACACACAATTTAACATGGGTACCGCCATTTTGACAGTTTTAGGCTTACTTATTCTAAGCCAAACTTTGGTAATTTCTAAATTGGGTGACCATTAAAAAAACACACACACAAATCTGTTATCAGGCATTGATTGAAAGCCTAAAGTATCTACAGTAGACCTGCATTAGTTTCAATCCAATATTCATATAATCCAGATACCAAACTATCACTATGTAAGCCACCTCCTAGCTCTAGCATACCCGAAATCAATTTTCATTGGATGAGAAAACACAAACTGGATGTTGTGACCTTTACTCGACATCAATGGACAATTCATTTTCCATTTGCCGTAATGTTAACGTTTGGCTCTGTCACTCGGTAAGAAGCATTGGCCCAGTTAAAAGCCTTGGTGGAAACTCGGAACTACCCTTCACAAGTCTGAAGTTTCAATCTTGACAGAGAAATAAGCGAGAAATCTCACGATGTTCACTTCCAAAGGTGACCGGGGTGCAGACGACACATCGCTGTCATGGGTCAAATCACCCTCACGTCAGACAGCTCAATCCGCCGCCTTTATTCAATCTTCACCTTTCATATGTTTTTTTAGGCAAACTACTACTTCATTGAGTCACATCAATACTCTAAAAAATATCCTAGCTTATGAGAAGACCCACTAAAGAATGCTCAAAGATATCGACCGCAATCTAGGAACCTAATTCCTACCTTCCGAAAATTGGCCAATCCTAATTGTCCACTGTGACCACTTGTGGCTTTTTTCATCAGTATTCAGAAAGCAGTTAGCCCACTAAATTACAACCACCTTACATATCTCTACCATTGGGCCACGGAGCCGTACAGGAAGAATTAAAATTGACAAGCCAACTCTACTTATGGCTTTTTCATTATTTAGAGTGATATTAGCTAGCACACAGAATTACAGCCAGCTTACAAATCTTCTTGGCAACTTTAAGAGATGCGTCGAAAACATCTATTAAAACGATTTTTCGGATTTAAAAGATTTTAACGATGCACAAATTTTCAGCAGCTGTAATAAAAACCATGCTCATTCAAAATAGAAAAAAGATGATAGCCATCGATAGTATAAAACAATGACAAACAAAAAAATTACATTTGACCCCGACGTGATTCGAACACGCAGCCTTCTGATCTGGAGTCAGACGCGCTACCATTGCGCCACGGAGTCGTGGTGTTTGAATTATTACGAATGACATGGTTACTTTAGGTTACATAATACAGTTTCATTTCCCATTTGCGGTAATGTGGACGTTTTGGTTTGTGGCTAATTACCTAAATCTCGTTAAGACTTTTCCTTACCCTTTTCAAATAGATCAACACATGATAAATCCTTTTCAACCAAATAAAGTTGACATAGTGCATGCCGGTTTCAAGCTACACACAATTTAACATGGGTACCGCCATTTTGACAGTTTTAGGCTTACTTATTCTAAGCCAAACTTTGGTAATTTCTAAATTGGGTGACCATTAAAAAAACACACACACAAATCTGTTATCAGGCATTGATTGAAAGCCTAAAGTATCTACAGTAGACCTGCATTAGTTTCAATCCAATATTCATATAATCCAGATACCAAACTATCACTATGTAAGCCACCTCCTAGCTCTAGCATACCCGAAATCAATTTTCATTGGATGAGAAAACACAAACTGGATGTTGTGACCTTTACTCGACATCAATGGACAATTCATTTTCCATTTGCCGTAATGTTAACGTTTGGCTCTGTCACTCGGTAAGAAGCATTGGCCCAGTTAAAAGCCTTGGTGGAAACTCGGAACTACCCTTCACAAGTCTGAAGTTTCAATCTTGACAGAGAAATAAGCGAGAAATCTCACGATGTTCACTTCCAAAGGTGACCGGGGTGCAGACGACACATCGCTGTCATGGGTCAAATCACCCTCACGTCAGACAGCTCAATCCGCCGCCTTTATTCAATCTTCACCTTTCATATGTTTTTTTAGGCAAACTACTACTTCATTGAGTCACATCAATACTCTAAAAAATATCCTAGCTTATGAGAAGACCCACTAAAGAATGCTCAAAGATATCGACCGCAATCTAGGAACCTAATTCCTACCTTCCGAAAATTGGCCAATCCTAATTGTCCACTGTGACCACTTGTGGCTTTTTTCATCAGTATTCAGAAAGCAGTTAGCCCACCAAATTACAACCACCTTACATATCTCTACCATTGGGCCACGGAGCCGTACAGGAAGAATTAAAATTGACAAGCCAACTCTACTTATGGCTTTTTCATTATTTAGAGTGATATTAGCTAGCACACAGAATTACAGCCAGCTTACAAATCTTCTTGGCAACTTTAAGAGATGCGTCGAAAACATCTATTAAAACGATTTTTCGGATTTAAAAGATTTTAACGATGCACAAATTTTCAGCAGCTGTAAAAAAACCATGCTCATTCAAAATAGAAAAAAGATGATAGCCATCGATAGTATAAAACAATGACAAACAAAAAAATTACATTTGACCCCGACGTGATTCGAACACGCAGCCTTCTGATCTGGAGTCAGACGCGCTACCATTGCGCCACGGAGTCGTGGTGTTTGAATTATAACGAATGACATGGTTACTTTAGGTTACATAATACAGTTTCACTTCCCATTTGCGGTAATGTGGACGTTTTGGTTTGTGGCTAATTACCTAAATCTCGTTAAGACTTTTCCTTACCCTTTTCAAATAGATCAACACATGATAAATCCTTTTCAACCAAATAAAGTTGACATAGTGCATGCCGGTTTCAAGCTACACACAATTTAACATGGGTACCGCCATTTTGACAGTTTTAGGCTTACTTATTCTAAGCCAAACTTTGGTAATTTCTAAATTGGGTGACCATTAAAAAAACACACACACAAATCTGTTATCAGGCATTGATTGAAAGCCTAAAGTATCTACAGTAGACCTGCATTAGTTTCAATCCAATATTCATATAATCCAGATACCAAACTATCACTATGTAAGCCACCTCCTAGCTCTAGCATACCCGAAATCAATTTTCATTGGATGAGAAAACACAAACTGGATGTTGTGACCTTTACTCGACATCAATGGACAATTCATTTTCCATTTGCCGTAATGTTAACGTTTGGCTCTGTCACTCGGTAAGAAGCATTGGCCCAGTTAAAAGCCTTGGTGGAAACTCGGAACTACCCTTCACAAGTATGAAGTTTCAATCTTGACAGAGAAATAAGCGAGAAATCTCACGATGTTCACTTCCAAAGGTGACCGGGGTGCAGACGACACATCGCTGTCATGGGTCAAATCACCCTCACGTCAGACAGCTCAATCCGCCGCCTTTATTCAATCTTCACCTTTCATATGTTTTTTTAGGCAAACTACTACTTCATTGAGTCACATCAATACTCTAAAAAATATCCTAGCTTATGAGAAGACCCACTAAAGAATGCTCGAAGATATCGACCGCAATCTAGGAACCTAATTCCTACCTTCCGAAAATTGGCCAATCCTAATTGTCCACTGTGACCACTTGTGGCTTTTTTCATCAGTATTCAGAAAGCAGTTAGCCCACCAAATTACAACCACCTTACATATCTCTACCATTGGGCCACGGAGCCGTACAGGAAGAATTAAAATTGACAAGCCAACTCTACTTATGGCTTTTTCATTATTTAGAGTGATATTAGCTAGCACACAGAATTACAGCCAGCTTACAAATCTTCTTGGCAACTTTAAGAGATGCGTCGAAAACATCTATTAAAACGATTTTTCGGATTTAAAAGATTTTAACGATGCACAAATTTTCAGCAGCTGTAATAAAAACCATGCTCATTCAAAATAGAAAAAAGATGATTTTTTTTTTTTTTTTTTTTTTTTTGAAAAAATCTTTATTAACACATTGAATCATTCAGTACATAGCCATTTGCAGTCAGATTAAAAAATTAGTATCACAGGAGGTTGACTGCCTTCAATTTTACAATCATATCACTTATACACAAACGTCATTTTGTTATTTATCAGCTTACAGAAAATATTGTTTTTACACCAGATTCGTTTAAACTCTGAATTGTTTAATCTATAGTTGTCGACATGAGCTCTTATTTTAATCATTGACTTCACTTTTTCTACCATGCTTTGCGTGTTGTGTTTTCCGTCATTAAATACAATGTCGTTTCTTGAACACCAAACACAAAACTGTATTACAGACAATACATATAAAAACATTGGCCTGTCATTGGCATTACAGTTATCAAAAATTTTGTATATCAAACATTTTTCATTGTAATGTAACAAAAATCTACCGTATAACATGAACGCCCTACAAAAATAGTCATAAACATTTCTTACAACCTGACATTCAATGAATAGATGTTTCTGCGTTTCAGAATGTGTACAAAATGGGCATTTATCGTCAGTTACTACATTCCTTCTTAGCAGCCTTTCTTTTACTGGAAGAATATCATTAACTAATTTGAAGTTAAAGTTCACAATGTTATGGTCAAGAAAAGGATGGAACACATTTTGCCATATTGATTTCCATGGAAGATCTTTGTGCCTAAGAACAACTCTTGGGACTTCAATAACTTTATCTACACAAAGGTTGTATAGGTATTTTGTCGAATACATTATTGGAGGTAAGTTTTGGCCATCAAAAACCTCTTTCCAAGCTTCTATTACAAAATTGTAAAAAGGCGGTCTTTGCAAACAATGTGGAATAGATGCCTTAGAAAAATCTGGGCGCACTTGTCTTAAGGACAGCCCCAACCAGTAGATGGTGAAATATTTCCAGTCTGCGTTTGTCCCATAAACTAGTTTCAAAAGATGTCTAACTGCAAGGGCTTTCATTTTACAATGGATATTGGTGATGTTTAGACCACCTTTGTCATGAGGATTATACAAAACATTTCTTTTTATGCCCTCCGGTTTGTTACACCATAAAAATTGGAAAACAGTTTGACTGGTTTTTAAAACACATGATTTAGATACAAAAGTACATTGAGCCGCAAACCAAACGACAGCAAGAGCAACAGTGTTAATTAGAACAGATTTTCCTCTCAAGGAAAGGTATCGACCAGACTATGCTGTTACATTCTTTTTAACCTTATTCAAAATTCTTTCTGAATTTTTTTCGATGGCGTTTCGACCAAAATAAATGCCACAAATTTTGACGTTTTCCACCAATTTAAGTTTTGAATTTGTAAACGCATGGTCTGGCCAATTGCCTATGGACAAAGCAACAGTTTTAGATAAATTTAACTTAGATCCTGATGCCCTTCCATACAATTCACACAGAGTTAAAACAGGTTCAACTGAGTTTTCATCTGACACAATCACCGTTGTGTCATCTGCATAGGCACTGATTTTGACCTCTTTGTTGGTACCTGGCATTTTTATACCTTTTATGTCAGTACATTTTCTGACAGCCTCAATGAAAGGCTCTAAAGTCAAGATGTAGATTAAAGGTGAAATTGAACAGCCCTGTCTTACACCGCGCAAGAGCTTAAACTCTTCGCCGATATGTCCATTAATTATTACACTGCTCTTGATATCAGTATACAACAGCTTTATCCAGTTACAAAAATTGGGCCCAAAATTATATTGTTCTAAACAAAGCATCATAAAATTCCAATCAACACGATCAAAGGCCTTTTCTTGATCAAGATTTATAAAACAGCATTTTAGTTCTTTTTGCTCTACGTAATCAAATGTGTTCCTTAACAAGTGCAAATTATCAAAAATACTGCGACCTGGTATTCCATATGATTGGTTCTGTTCAATGATACAATCGATTACTCTCTTCAGGCGGTTACATAATTCTTTTGACAAGATCTTGTAGTCAACATTTAACAAACTAATCGGCCTCCAATTTCCTATGTTATCCGTCTCTTCTGAATTTTTACATAATAATGTGATGAGGCCATACCTTTGACTTTCGGTTAAAGAACCTATCTGTAAACACGTGTTTATTACTTTAGTTAAAATGTTACCTAAAATATTCCAGAATTGTAAGTAAAATTCACAAGGTAAACCATCTGACCCTGGGGTTTTGTTCCTGCTCATAGAACTAACGGATGTGAACAATTCATCAACCGTTAGTTCACCCTCGCACAAATCTTTTACCTTATCACTTAGTTTCGGTAGGCCTTTAACAAATTTTTGTTGTACGTTTACATCCGTTTCTTGCTCAGAATATAAATCTCGGAAGTACTTTCCTATACATGAGGATATGTCTTTTTGGGAGTTGTGAAGACAATTTTCATTTTTGAAACATTTGATCTCTCTAATCATTTTCTTTTTGCTTCTACTGACTTCTCGCCTTATGAAATATTTTGTGGGTTTTTCTCCCGATTCAAAATCAGTACATTTCGATCGAATTACTGAACCCTGTTTGGACTGCTTGGCTAACGCATTTAAAGTATCCTTAACAGTTTCAATTTCCGACTTATGCTTAGTAGGGTCTTTTTTCAAGTCATACAATTTCGATTCTAGCTCTTTAGTTACTTTTTTCTTTTGTTTATTTTACAATGAGAAGAAATTACGCGTTTACATTCTTCTTTGAAACTGTCCCATCTTCCAACTAACTCCCTACCTTCCAATTGATCAGCAAAGAACATTTCAAAAGTTTCGTTAATTTCGGAAGACAACTTTGGATCATTTAAAACGGATGTATTACATTTCCAGTAAAAAGGTCCCCAAGATATAATTCCCTCAAAACAAACATCAAAATAAACACAAGAATGGTCAGAAAAAGAAGCAGGTTGACAATCAGAAAAGAAAACAACTTTTTTTTACATTATTTGATATATAAAAACGGTCTAAGCGACAAGCAATGTTGTTTCTGTGCCACGAATACATTTTTTTGTCTGGATAAAGTGATCTAAATATATCACATAGTTGAAAATCAGACTTAAGGGCAATAATTTCGTCTTTTCCGTCAACTCTGGAATTTACATTGCCTCCACATTTATCTAGCACATTGTTTTCAACAAAGTTAAAATCCCCACCTAAGATCACAATTTCTTTCCCAAGCAGTACATTGTCGAGATTCTGTATGAATTCTTTTCTTTTTGTTGGGTTATTTGGAGCATAGATACATATCAAATTCACAGATGTATTATTAATTTCAGCTTTAATAGATATATATCTACCTTCTGGGCATCTTTTAACACTGCGTATAACACAGTCCACGGTGTATCTAATAACCACCCCCACCCCACAACTCTTATTAGTGCCAAAGGCCCACAGACAGTCTCCGGGAATATTTAACAACCGTGTGTCTTTTAAACTAGAAAAATGTGTTTCTTGAAGAAAAATGATATCTAGGTTATTATCAAAGATAAAACCATGTAATTGCGACATTTTAACAGTATCTCGTAATCCATTACAGTTTAACGAGCCAATACGAATTGAATTAGATGTAGACATTAAAATACAGATTAATAAAAGAAACTGTAACATACCCATTGCGTATCGTATGAATCTGAAAAATATTTGTAAAAGTTCAAGTCCGTTTGTTCAGGCGCTTTCTTCCACGTTTTGCCAAAGAGCTCTTCTTTCGATATTCTAGTAAGACGTTGGAACAATCTTGATGAGAGGCTGGGGTCATCTCTTGACACACTTGTGATGAACATTTGGCGATCAGACTGTCTTCACTAAAACAATTTTGACTATTTACGTCCTGTTTCTCAAGATGAATAATTGGATCACTTTGGTCCACCGTAGGTATATCTTCTTCGTGAACGTCTGCCTGAACTACAACGTGCACAGCAACGTTGGAAGTTGACTCTATCGGTATGGGGTCTTCTCTGGTGTCTTTTGTCTCTAATACGGGTTTCTTTGCCACAGGAGAGTTGGTGTCGGAAATCTCCTTATCATCGACATCGCTTTGGTGGTTCTCGTGTTCCATACAGTCTGCAGATTCTTCTGAGGCTTCCATGATGTCCTCAGACTCAGAAGTCGAGTCTTCGATATCTACATCCCGGTCTTCTAGGCTTTCAGCGTTTTGAAGTAGAGGAGTCGATTTTCTTGCATACCTGGCGGATACCCGAGCTGCGTAAGACCCAACTCGGGCACAGCAGTTTGATCTGGTGTGTTCAGTGGAATTACATGAGCGACAAGGTAGATCACATTCCTTTTCCTCGTGGGGATTGTCGTGAGGGGAGAACCCATCGCAATTGGCACACCAAACCGCCTTGCAGTCTCTGATTTTATGGAAATTTTGCGCACAACGGCGACATTGAGGCGACTGGCCAGGAAAAGTAAACATAACGGTCTCCCCTCCAAAATTGATAAAATTAGGGACGTAACGAGCCTTCATACATCGAAATCGGTAAAACCAAACTCCAGTATTAGCATTTTTCAGCCGACCGTCATTAAATTTTGGTCGGTTGATAGACATGATCTCCCCATATTGTTTGAGTGCAGCTCCAATGATTTTATCGTCAAGCTCCTCAGGGGCCCAATGCACAGTAACATTAATGTACATTGAGGAGGCAGGAGAAATGTTCCAAGTCACTCCGTTTAATACAAAACTCACTTCATTTATTAGGATAGTATGAGCAGTCCGGTTTAAAACATAAACGTAAAAAGTTTTTTTCAAATAATTTTTCTGAAGACAGAGCAATTCAGAGTCCACTTCAATAACGCTATCCAAAAAAGGAACGAGGTCCCTCTGGCCCACCTTACTAAACGCCTCTCTGTTCAGTGAGCTAATGGCGACGCACAAGCCTCTGTCAGGCCTAGCAAAGTCATCAAACCTTACAGGTCTAGACATCCTGAAAGGACGGGCTTTCGCCCCAGATACACACGAATTTGAACAGTCAGATACACGTAGATTGTTATGTCACAAAAATTAAAAAGATATAACGAACCACAAGCCAAGATGACAGCGGATTTGTTGGAGCAAATATAAACACGTCCTTCTTCTTCGACATGAAATCGACCCCCAAATAGAAAAAAGATGATAGCCATCGATAGTATAAAACAATGACAAACAAAAAAATTACATTTGACCCCGACGTGATTCGAACACGCAGCCTTCTGATCTGGAGTCAGACGCGCTACCATTGCGCCACGGAGTCGTGGTGTTTGAATTATAACGAATGACATGGTTACTTTAGGTTACATAATACAGTTTCATTTCCCATTTGCGGTAATGTGGACGTTTTGGTTTGTGGCTAATTACCTAAATCTCGTTAAGACTTTTCCTTACCCTTTTCAAATAGATCAACACATGATAAATCCTTTTCAACCAAATAAAGTTGACATAGTGCATGCCGGTTTCAAGCTACACACAATTTAACATGGGTACCGCCATTTTGACAGTTTTAGGCTTACTTATTCTAAGCCAAACTTTGGTAATTTCTAAATTGGGTGACCATTAAAAAAACACACACACAAATCTGTTATCAGGCATTGATTGAAAGCCTAAAGTATCTACAGTAGACCTGCATTAGTTTCAATCCAATATTCATATAATCCAGATACCAAACTATCACTATGTAAGCCACCTCCTAGCTCTAGCATACCCGAAATCAATTTTCATTGGATGAGAAAACACAAACTGGATGTTGTGACCTTTACTCGACATCAATGGACAATTCATTTTCCATTTGCCGTAATGTTAACGTTTGGCTCTGTCACTCGGTAAGAAGCATTGGCCCAGTTAAAAGCCTTGGTGGAAACTCGGAACTACCCTTCACAAGTCTGAAGTTTCAATCTTGACAGAGAAATAAGCGAGAAATCTCACGATGTTCACTTCCAAAGGTGACCGGGGTGCAGACGACACATCGCTGTCATGGGTCAAATCACCCTCACGTCAGACAGCTCAATCCGCCGCCTTTATTCAATCTTCACCTTTCATATGTTTTTTTAGGCAAACTACTACTTCATTGAGTCACATCAATACTCTAAAAAATATCCTAGCTTATGAGAAGACCCACTAAAGAATGCTCAAAGATATCGACCGCAATCTAGGAACCTAATTCCTACCTTCCGAAAATTGGCCAATCCTAATTGTCCACTGTGACCACTTGTGGCTTTTTTCATCAGTATTCAGAAAGCAGTTAGCCCACCAAATTACAACCACCTTACATATCTCTACCATTGGGCCACGGAGCCGTACAGGAAGAATTAAAATTGACAAGCCAACTCTACTTATGGCTTTTTCATTATTTAGAGTGATATTAGCTAGCACACAGAATTACAGCCAGCTTACAAATCTTCTTGGCAACTTTAAGAGATGCGTCGAAAACATCTATTAAAACGATTTTTCGGATTTAAAAGATTTTAACGATGCACAAATTTTCAGCAGCTGTAAAAAAACCATGCTCATTCAAAATAGAAAAAAGATGATAGCCATCGATAGTATAAAACAATGACAAACAAAAAAATTACATTTGACCCCGACGTGATTCGAACACGCAGCCTTCTGATCTGGAGTCAGACGCGCTACCATTGCGCCACGGAGTCGTGGTGTTTGAATTATAACGAATGACATGGTTACTTTAGGTTACATAATACAGTTTCATTTCCCATTTGCGGTAATGTGGACGTTTTGGTTTGTGGCTAATTACCTAAATCTCGTTAAGACTTTTCCTTACCCTTTTCAAATAGATCAACACATGATAAATCCTTTTCAACCAAATAAAGTTGACATAGTGCATGCCGGTTTCAAGCTACACACAATTTAACATGGGTACCGCCATTTTGACAGTTTTAGGCTTACTTATTCTAAGCCAAACTTTGGTAATTTCTAAATTGGGTGACCATTAAAAAAACACACACACAAATCTGTTATCAGGCATTGATTGAAAGCCTAAAGTATCTACAGTAGACCTGCATTAGTTTCAATCCAATATTCATATAATCCAGATACCAAACTATCACTATGTAAGCCACCTCCTAGCTCTAGCATACCCGAAATCAATTTTCATTGGATGAGAAAACACAAACTGGATGTTGTGACCTTTACTCGACATCAATGGACAATTCATTTTCCATTTGCCGTAATGTTAACGTTTGGCTCTGTCACTCGGTAAGAAGCATTGGCCCAGTTAAAAGCCTTGGTGGAAACTCGGAACTACCCTTCACAAGTCTGAAGTTTCAATCTTGACAGAGAAATAAGCGAGAAATCTCACGATGTTCACTTCCAAAGGTGACCGGGGTGCAGACGACACATCGCTGTCATGGGTCAAATCACCCTCACGTCAGACAGCTCAATCCGCCGCCTTTATTCAATCTTCACCTTTCATATGTTTTTTTAGGCAAACTACTACTTCATTGAGTCACATCAATACTCTAAAAAATATCCTAGCTTATGAGAAGACCCACTAAAGAATGCTCAAAGATATCGACCGCAATCTAGGAACCTAATTCCTACCTTCCGAAAATTGGCCAATCCTAATTGTCCACTGTGACCACTTGTGGCTTTTTTCATCAGTATTCAGAAAGCAGTTAGCCCACCAAATTACAACCACCTTACATATCTCTACCATTGGGCCACGGAGCCGTACAGGAAGAATTAAAATTGACAAGCCAACTCTACTTATGGCTTTTTCATTATTTAGAGTGATATTAGCTAGCACACAGAATTACAGCCAGCTTACAAATCTTCTTGGCAACTTTAAGAGATGCGTCGAAAACATCTATTAAAACGATTTTTCGGATTTAAAAGATTTTAACGATGCACAAATTTTCAGCAGCTGTAATAAAAACCATGCTCATTCAAAATAGAAAAAAGATGATAGCCATCGATAGTATAAAACAATGACAAACAAAAAAATTACATTTGACCCCGACGTGATTCGAACACGCAGCCTTCTGATCTGGAGTCAGACGCGCTACCATTGCGCCACGGAGTCGTGGTGTTTGAATTATAACGAATGACATGGTTACTTTAGGTTACATAATACAGTTTCATTTCCCATTTGCGGTAATGTGGACGTTTTGGTTTGTGGCTAATTACCTAAATCTCGTTAAGACTTTTCCTTACCCTTTTCAAATAGATCAACACATGATAAATCCTTTTCAACCAAATAAAGTTGACATAGTGCATGCCGGTTTCAAGCTACACACATTTTAACATGGGTACCGCCATTTTGACAGTTTTAGGCTTACTTATTCTAAGCCAAACTTTGGTAATTTCTAAATTGGGTGACCATTAAAAAAACACACACACAAATCTGTTATCAGGCATTGATTGAAAGCCTAAAGTATCTACAGTAGACCTGCATTAGTTTCAATCCAATATTCATATAATCCAGATACCAAACTATCACTATGTAAGCCACCTCCTAGCTCTAGCATACCTGAAATCAATTTTCATTGGATGAGAAAACACAAACTGGATGTTGTGACCTTTACTCGACATCAATGGACAATTCATTTTCCATTTGCCGTAATGTTAACGTTTGGCTCTGTCACTCGGTAAGAAGCATTGGCCCAGTTAAAAGCCTTGGTGGAAACTCGGAACTACCCTTCACAAGTCTGAAGTTTCAATCTTGACAGAGAAATAAGCGAGAAATCTCACGATGTTCACTTCCAAAGGTGACCGGGGTGCAGACGACACATCGCTGTCATGGGTCAAATCACCCTCACGTCAGACAGCTCAATCCGCCGCCTTTATTCAATCTTCACCTTTCATATGTTTTTTTAGGCAAACTACTACTTCATTGAGTCACATCAATACTCTAAAAAATATCCTAGCTTATGAGAAGACCCACTAAAGAATGCTCAAAGATATCGACCGCAATCTAGGAACCTAATTCCTACCTTCCGAAAATTGGCCAATCCTAATTGTCCACTGTGACCACTTGTGGCTTTTTTCATCAGTATTCAGAAAGCAGTTAGCCCACCAAATTACAACCACCTTACATATCTCTACCATTGGGCCACGGAGCCGTACAGGAAGAATTAAAATTGACAAGCCAACTCTACTTATGGCTTTTTCATTATTTAGAGTGATATTAGCTAGCACACAGAATTACAGCCAGCTTACAAATCTTCTTGGCAACTTTAAGAGATGCGTCGAAAACATCTATTAAAACGATTTTTCGGATTTAAAAGATTTTAACGATGCACAAATTTTCAGCAGCTGTAATAAAAACCATGCTCATTCAAAATAGAAAAAAGATGATAGCCATCGATAGTATAAAACAATGACAAACAAAAAAATTACATTTGACCCCGACGTGATTCGAACACGCAGCCTTCTGATCTGGAGTCAGACGCGCTACCATTGCGCCACGGAGTCGTGGTGTTTGAATTATAACGAATGACATGGTTACTTTAGGTTACATAATACAGTTTCATTTCCCATTTGCGGTAACGTGGACGTTTTGGTTTGTGGCTAATTACCTAAATCTCGTTAAGACTTTTCCTTACCCTTTTCAAATAGATCAACACATGATAAATCCTTTTCAACCAAATAAAGTTGACATAGTGCATGCCGGTTTCAAGCTACACACAATTTAACATGGGTACCGCCATTTTGACAGTTTTAGGCTTACTTATTCTAAGCCAAACTTTGGTAATTTCTAAATTGGGTGACCATTAAAAAAACACACACACAAATCTGTTATCAGGCATTGATTGAAAGCCTAAAGTATCTACAGTAGACCTGCATTAGTTTCAATCCAATATTCATATAATCCAGATACCAAACTATCACTATGTAAGCCACCTCCTAGCTCTAGCATACCCGAAATCAATTTTCATTGGATGAGAAAACACAAACTGGATGTTGTGACCTTTACTCGACATCAATGGACAATTCATTTTCCATTTGCCGTAATGTTAACGTTTGGCTCTGTCACTCGGTAAGAAGCATTGGCCCAGTTAAAAGCCTTGGTGGAAACTCGGAACTACCCTTCACAAGTCTGAAGTTTCAATCTTGACAGAGAAATAAGCGAGAAATCTCACGATGTTCACTTCCAAAGGTGACCGGGGTGCAGACGACACATCGCTGTCATGGGTCAAATCACCCTCACGTCAGACAGCTCAATCCGCCGCCTTTATTCAATCTTCACCTTTCATATGTTTTTTTTAGGCAAACTACTACTTCATTGAGTCACATCAATACTCTAAAAAATATCCTAGCTTATGAGAAGACCCACTAAAGAATGCTCGAAGATATCGACCGTAATCTAGGAACCTAATTCCTACCTTCCGAAAATTGGCCAATCCTAATTGTCCACTGTGACCACTTGTGGCTTTTTTCATCAGTATTCAGAAAGCAGTTAGCCCACCAAATTACAACCACCTTACATATCTCTACCATTGGGCCACGGAGCCGTACAGGAAGAATTAAAATTGACAAGCCAACTCTACTTATGGCTTTTTCATTATTTAGAGTGATATTAGCTAGCACACAGAATTACAGCCAGCTTACAAATCTTCTTGGCAACTTTAAGAGATGCGTCGAAAACATCTATTAAAACGATTTTTCGGATTTGAAAGATTTTAACGATGCACAAATTTTCAGCAGCTGTAATAAAAACCATGCTCATTCAAAATAGAAAAAAGATGATAGCCATCGATAGTATAAAACAATGACAAACAAAAAAATTACATTTGACCCCGACGTGATTCGAACACGCAGCCTTCTTTTTTTTTTTTTTGGATAAAATAGTTTATTCCCATAGCACAGAAGTTACAATAGTCTTTTGTTTAGTATTTCAATTATCACAGCTTGTGTTAGTAATTAAGATCATTTAAAACATAAAAAATATTCGATCATTTGCAATGGTACATATTGCGTTGTTTTTACACCAGGTTGTTTTGAACATATCATGATTCATACGATGATTATCTACATAAATTCTAGATCTCAAAGCAGACTTAACAGTTCTAATAACTGTATCTTGATTTACCTGTTTATTTTCAAAAACACTACTATTGCGGTTACACCATGTGCTAAACTGTATTAATGTTATTAAGTAGATGTACATATCAATATCGGCTTTAAGTATGTCATTGGATTGAAAATGTTTAAAAATTAAAGTCTGTTTTGTGAAAGTAGGGAAAAAACAGCCATATAACATAAATATCGGGTAGAAATATTTAAAAACGTTTTTCAACGTATAACACTCAACAAAAAGATGAAGCTGTGTTTCGCTCTGACCACAAAACACACATGCATCATCTGTACAAATGTTTCGTCGTAAAAGTCTTTCCTTGACTGGTAAAACATCATGGGTTAGTTTAAAAGAAAAATTTACAAGATTGTTGTCTAAAAATCGGCAAAAAACTTTTGACCAAATGTAATTCCAAGGAGCTGTACTATCTGACAACATAACTCTAGGTAATTCTAAAATAGGGTTTAAAAATAATCTATACACATCTTTAGGCTTCATTGTGTTTTGTCTTGTTGTAGTTAAAGTACAAAATTCTCTCCAAGAGGATAAAACAAATTGATAAAATTTTGGACGATTGAGAGAGTGAGGGACGCTGGTTCTACCAAAATCTGGTCTTAAATCTTTTAAAAACAAACCTATCCAGTAAATTGTAAAATATTTCCATTTAACATTTCTGCCATCAATCAAATTGAAAATGTGTTTAACAGCAAATGATTTTAATTTACAGATTATATTCTGCACATTTAGACCTCCCTCCAGGAAGGGTCTGTAAGCAACATTTCTTTTAATGCATTCTGGTTTTGAATTCCAAATAAATTGGAAAACTGTACATGTGCATTGCTTAACAAATCTAGGAGAAACAAATGAGCATTGAGTTACAAACCATAACATGGGTAAGACTGAACAATTTACTATAGGGTGCTCTTCCCCCTTAGGGTTAATGACCGACTCGTCCATGACGTAAGAGATTTTTTCAGTTTGTTCATAACACGGGAACAGTTCAAATTTTCGTGGTTCTCGCCAAGATAGCTGCCACATATCTTAGCAGAACTAACTACTCGGAAGCCAGTATCAGACATGGCTTCTCGGTCAAAGGAACCTAAGGGGAGAGCAGTGGTCTTGTCTAAATTCAATTTGGAACCAGTAGCTTTGCAAAATTCCGAACTTACTTTAATTACACCGTCAACCGATTTTCTGTCTCTAACAATCACTGTTACATCATCGGCATATGCGCTAACGGTTACTTCTGCGGCAGCACCGGGTATTTTCAACCCGTTAATCTGGTTACATTTGCGTAGCGCAGACATAAAAGGTTCTAGTGTTAGAATATACAATATTGGCGAAATACCGCACCCTTGCCTCAAGCCTCTTGATAAACTTATGCTCTCAGTTACATGCCCATTTACAAGTATGCTGCTTGAAATTTCATTAAAAAGTAGTTTGACCTAGTTACAAAAGGATGGGCCAAAATTATATCGAATTAAACATTTATGTAAAAATGACCATTCAACATGGTCGAAAGCCTTCTCTTGGTCAAGATTTATAAAACAAACGTTCAGATCCTTTTGATCAACGTAGTCGTAAACATTTCTTAGCAAGTGTAAATTATCAAAAATTGACCGATCTGGTACACCACATGTTTGATCAACATTCACAATTTCACAAACAACTTGTTTTAATCTATTACACAATGCTTTTGAAATAAGTTTGTAATCGACATTAAGTAGGCTGATCGGGCGCCAGTTATTAATTGAATGAGAATCAGGAGAGTTTTTACATAAAAGTGTAATTAAACCATGTCTTTGACTATCAGATAAAGAGCCATTATTGTAGCATGTATTAACAACACGTACATATGTATCTCCAATAACGGACCAATAACATTTATAAAACTCAGCTGGAAGGCCATCACTGCCAGGCGACTTGTAATTTGGCATATTAGACAAGGCATAATATAATTCTTCCTTTGTTAATTTACCTTCACATGTAGAACTTAATGAATCATTTAAACATGGTAAGTCTGACAAAAAAATATCCTGAAGCTCTGAGTCACAGCTCTGTGATGAATATAAACCTTCAAAATGATTCTTAACACACGAAGAAATTTCGCTTTGTTTTGAATGGACGACATCTTCATTATGTTGACAATTTAGCTTACATATGAGCTTTTTCTTTGCTCGGTTGCTTTCTCTTTTGAGGAAGTATCTGGTAGGTTTTTCAGAGAGCTCAAAATGGGTAGCTTTAGCTCGAATGACCGATCCAAATGTTTTGTCACGTTCATAAGTGCAAATACAATCTTTAACAATTTTGATCTGATCTGAGTTTTTAATTGGATCGACATATAACTGATTCAGTTCGTTTTGGAGAGCCCTAAGCTTACTTCTAGCTTCTTTGGCCTTAAGCTTAGAGTACAGTTTGATTTCATTTTTCACTTGCTTTTTAAATATTTCCCAACTTTCAATTATGCATCTGTTACTTTCAGAAAAAATGTCTGTGTGTAGTTTTACAATTTTATCAGTTAAAATATCATCAGACAAAAGTGACACATTACACTTCCAGTAACTTGGGCCCCAAGATATTACATTATCTAAATTTAACTCCAATTTAACAGCACAGTGGTCTGAAAATGCGATTGGAACTATAGCTATATCATTAACACAATCTAAAAAACGTTTTGAGGTATAAAAGCGATCTAGGCGACATGCGATATTGCAGCGGCTCCATGTATATTGCTTAGAATCGGGGTAAATATGTCGAAATGCATCAGTAATGTTAAAATCAGTTTTTAAGGTGTCAATTTCTCGTTTCCCCTCTGTGCCCTTATTGGCGTTCCCGTCCAATTTATCTAATAATACGTTTTCCACAAAATTGAAATCGCCGCCTACTACCATTAACTCACTTCCAACTAACAACTTATCTAAATTAGCTAAAAACACTTTCCTTTCAGCTATATTATTGGGGGCATAAACGCAGACCAATTTTACTGTGATGTTGTCAATGACAGCTGTGACAGCAACAAATCTACCAAAAGGACAGCGAGACACATTTAATATTTTACATTCGTGTGAATACCTAACAAGAATACCCACGCCACAGCTTTTTGAAGTGCCATGTGCCCAGAAACAATCTGCTGGGATATTAAGATACCTGGTGTCTAAATTACTTTCAAAATGCGTTTCCTGTAAGTACAGAACATCAATAGCATTATCTAAAACAAAATCTTTAAGTTGAGCCAATTTATCGGGGTTTCTTAAACCATTGCAGTTTAAAGAAGCGATCTTCAAAGAACACATTAGAAAAAATATTAAAGTACTTATACCTGCGAAAGTCATTGTTTTGAGTGGCAAGCCTGCTTTTTCCATGCTTTCTTTGTTTTCCTGACATCTGAAGCTTTGTGGCGGTAAACAGAAAGCGGGCTATCCAATTTGTCAGATGGAATTGGAGTCATTTGTTGACTATTCCATACACTTTCAATTTCATCGATATCAGGGTTTTCTATACAGACATTACTTAAATCAACTGTCGTTACTTTGGCTTTCTTGGAAATATCTGTGTTTGGTGACAGGGAATTTTCATCTGGGTGAATTTCAACCTGGACTCGTTTCAAATTGATTGAGGAATCCATTTCCTCGTCCGGAGCTTCATTTGGTTCGAGAGGCTTAGGACATGTGACTTCATGATTTGGCACACCACTGCGAACATTCGAATTTGTAGGTGTTTCAACCATTTCTTCTTCACACTCTGGATTGTTGGTTTCTTCTTGACATTCCCTCTCTATTTCTACCTCACAATTCTCATCAGTGTCGCTGTCGTAAACAACAGGTTTTTCAGTAATGAGATGATCCTCGTTCACTAATTGTTTATTTGGCTTTGGCATTTGCTTTACTCTGGCAGCATAAGAAGATATGCGGGCACAGCATCCACTTACAGTATGCTCTTTAGACATACATATCCTACAGGGTTCCATACATTCCTCTGAATAGTGAGGATCTGAGTGAGGAGAGAAACCATCACAGTTCTCGCAAAATATCGCTCTGCAAAATGGGGATTTGTGCCCGATTTGCCCGCACCTTTTACATTCTGGCGACTGACCGGGGTAGGTAAACATAAGTAGTTCGCTTCCAAACTTGATAAAGTTCGGCACATATCTAGCTTGAGCACATTTAAATCTGTATATACGGATTCCCGTTCTTACATTGCCAAATGCTGGATTTGATAAGTGTGGTTTCTGAATTGATAAGCACTCACCATACGGCTTCAATCCCTCCAAGATCTCATCGTCACTCATTTCATCAGGTGCCCAGTGCACCGTAACATTCATTACTGCCGAGCTAGCTGGTGTAACACTCCAAGTTCCATAGTCAGCCGTCTGTAATGCACCCTTAGTTAGAAGCTCATTATGGGCTCGTTCACTGTTCAGTCTGATATAGAAACACTTCTTGTAATAGTTCTTTTGAAAGCACGACATTGTTTGGGTCGATTATCTCTGTTATTGCATTCTCGAAATTCTTCTGAATAGCAGATGAGAAAAAATCTGGATTTTTCGTAGTCAAACATACTGATAACGTCCTGTTCAGTTTCTTGCCTGGTGCATGGACGGGTCGAGACATGGCTGAAAGACACGGGCTTCGCCCGGCCAGCTCGCCCAAACTCCCCTCACAAGACTATAACTAGTTACCGTACTCAAGGACGGGACACTTTCTATACACTATCTATGTACACAACAACTACAACACTGTTTGAAACTCAAGCTAATACAGACACGTCTGTTCACTCTGAAGGTTCAAACCAAACTGACACGCAGCCTTCTGATCTGGAGTCAGACGCGCTACCATTGCGCCACGGAGTCGTGGTGTTTGAATTATAACGAATGGCATAGTTACTTTAGGTTACATAATACAGTTTCATTTCCCATTTGCGGTAATGTGGACGTTTTGGTTTGTGGCTAATTACCTAAATCTCGTTAAGACTTTTCCCTACCCTTTTCAAATAGATCAACACATGATAAATCCTTTTCAACCAAATAAAGTTGACATAGTGCATGCCGGTTTCAAGCTACACACAATTTAACATGGGTACCGCCATTTTGACAGTTTTAGGCTTACTTATTCTAAGCCAAACTTTGGTAATTTCTAAATTGGGTGACCATTAAAAAAACACACACACAAATCTGTTATCAGGCATTGATTGAAAGCCTAAAGTATCTACAGTAGACCTGCATTAGTTTCAATCCAATATTCATATAATCCAGATACCAAACTATCACTATGTAAGCCACCTCCTAGCTCTAGCATACCCGAAATCAATTTTCATTGGATGAGAAAACACAAACTGGATGTTGTGACCTTTACTCGACATCAATGGACAATTCATTTTCCATTTGCCGTAATGTTAACGTTTGGCTCTGTCACTCGGTAAGAAGCATTGGCCCAGTTAAAAGCCTTGGTGGAAACTCGGAACTACCCTTCACAAGTCTGAAGTTTCAATCTTGACAGAGAAATAAGCGAGAAATCTCACGATGTTCACTTCCAAAGGTGACCGGGGTGCAGACGACACATCGCTGTCATGGGTCAAATCACCCTCACGTCAGACAGCTCAATCCGCCGCCTTTATTCAATCTTCACCTTTCATATGTTTTTTTTAGGCAAACTACTACTTCATTGAGTCACATCAATACTCTAAAAAATATCCTAGCTTATGAGAAGACCCACTAAAGAATGCTCGAAGATATCGACCGCAATCTAGGATTTAAAAGATTTTAACGATGCACAAATTTTCAGCAGCTGTAATAAAAACCATGCTCATTCAAAATAGAAAAAAGATGATAGCCATCGATAGTATAAAACAATGACAAACAAAAAAATTACATTTGACCCCGACGTGATTCGAACACGCAGCCTTCTGATCTGGAGTCAGACGCGCTACCATTGCGCCACGGAGTCGTGGTGTTTGAATTATAACGAATGACATGGTTACTTTAGGTTACATAATACAGTTTCATTTCCCATTTGCGGTAATGTGGACGTTTTGGTTTGTGGCTAACTACCTAAATCTCGTTAAGACTTTTCCTTACCCTTTTCAAATAGATCAACACATGATAAATCCTTTTCAACCAAATAAGGATTTATCACCTTTCACCTTTCATATGTTTTTTTAGGCAAACTACTACTTCATTGAGTCACATCAATACTCTAAAAAATATCCTAGCTTATGAGAAGACCCACTAAAGAATGCTCGAAGATATCGACCGCAATCTAGGAACCTAATTCCTACCTTCCGAAAATTGGCCAATCCTAATTGTCCACTGTGACCACTTGTGGCTTTTTTCATCAGTATTCAGAAAGCAGTTAGCCCACCAAATTACAACCACCTTACATATCTCTACCATTGGGCCACGGAGCCGTACAGGAAGAATTAAAATTGACAAGCCAACTCTACTTATGGCTTTTTCATTATTTAGAGTGATATTAGCTAGCACACAGAATTACAGCCAGCTTACAAATCTTCTTGGCAACTTTAAGAGATGCGTCGAAAACATCTATTAAAACGATTTTTCGGATTTAAAAGATTTTATCGATGCACAAATTTTCAGCAGCTGTAATAAAAACCATGCTCATTCAAAATAGAAAAAAGATGATAGCCATCGATAGTATAAAACAATGACAAACAAAAAAATTACATTTGACCCCGACGTGATTCGAACACGCAGCCTTCTGATCTGGAGTCAGACGCGCTACCATTGCGCCACGGAGTCGTGGTGTTTGAATTATAACGAATGACATGGTTACTTTAGGTTACATAATACAGTTTCATTTCCCATTTGCGGTAACGTGGACGTTTTGGTTTGTGGCTAATTACCTAAATCTCGTTAAGACTTTTCCTTACCCTTTTCAAATAGATCAACACATGATAAATCCTTTTCAACCAAATAAAGTTGACATAGTGCATGCCGGTTTCAAGCTACACACAATTTAACATGGGTACCGCCATTTTGACAGTTTTAGGCTTACTTATTCTAAGCCAAACTTTGGTAATTTCTAAATTGGGTGACCATTAAAAAAACACACACACAAATCTGTTATCAGGCATTGAGTGAAAGCCTAAAGTATCTACAGTAGACCTGCATTAGTTTCAATCCAATATTCATATAATCCAGATACCAAACTATCACTATGTAAGCCACCTCCTAGCTCTAGCATACCCGAAATCAATTTTCATTGGATGAGAAAACACAAACTGGATGTTGTGACCTTTACTCGACATCAATGGACAATTCATTTTCCATTTGCCGTAATGTTAACGTTTGGCTCTGTCACTCGGTAAGAAGCATTGGCCCAGTTAAAAGCCTTGGTGGAAACTCGGAACTACCCTTCACAAGTCTGAAGTTTCAATCTTGACAGAGAAATAAGCGAGAAATCTCACGATGTTCACTTCCAAAGGTGACCGGGGTGCAGACGACACATCGCTGTCATGGGTCAAATCACCCTCACGTCAGACAGCTCAATCCGCCGCCTTTATTCAATCTTCACCTTTCATATGTTTTTTTAGGCAAACTACTACTTCATTGAGTCACATCAATACTCTAAAAAATATCCTAGCTTATGAGAAGACCCACTAAAGAATGCTCAAAGATATCGACCGCAATCTAGGAACCTAATTCCTACCTTCCGAAAATTGGCCAATCCTAATTGTCCACTGTGACCACTTGTGGCTTTTTTCATCAGTATTCAGAAAGCAGTTAGCCCACCAAATTACAACCACCTTACATATCTCTACCAATGGGCCACGGAGCCGTACAGGAAGAATTAAAATTGACAAGCCAACTCTACTTATGGCTTTTTCATTATTTAGAGTGATATTAGCTAGCACACAGAATTACAGCCAGCTTACAAATCTTCTTGGCAACTTTAAGAGATGCGTCGAAAACATCTATTAAAACGATTTTTCGGATTTAAAAGATTTTAACGATGCACAAATTTTCAGCAGCTGTAATAAAAACCATGCTCATTCAAAATAGAAAAAAGATGATAGCCATCGATAGTATAAAACAATGACAAACAAAAAAATTACATTTGACCCCGACGTGATTCGAACACGCAGCCTTCTGATCTGGAGTCAGACGCGCTACCATTGCGCCACGGAGTCGTGGTGTTTGAATTATAACGAATGACATGGTTACTTTAGGTTACATAATACAGTTTCATTTCCCATTTGCGGTAATGTGGACGTTTTGGTTTGTGGCTAATTACCTAAATCTCGTTAAGACTTTTCCTTACCCTTTTCAAATAGATCAACACATGATAAATCCTTTTCAACCAAATAAAGTTGACATAGTGCATGCCGGTTTCAAGCTACACACAATTTAACATGGGTACCGCCATTTTGACAGTTTTAGGCTTACTTATTCTAAGCCAAACTTTGGTAATTTCTAAATTGGGTGACCATTAAAAAAACACACACACAAATCTGTTATCAGGCATTGATTGAAAGCCTAAAGTATCTACAGTAGACCTGCATTAGTTTCAATCCAATATTCATATAATCCAGATACCAAACTATCACTATGTAAGCCACCTCCTAGCTCTAGCATACCCGAAATCAATTTTCATTGGATGAGAAAACACAAACTGGATGTTGTGACCTTTACTCGACATCAATGGACAATTCATTTTCCATTTGCCGTAATGTTAACGTTTGGCTCTGTCACTCGGTAAGAAGCATTGGCCCAGTTAAAAGCCTTGGTGGAAACTCGGAACTACCCTTCACAAGTCTGAAGTTTCAATCTTGACAGAGAAATAAGCGAGAAATCTCACGATGTTCACTTCCAAAGGTGACCGGGGTGCAGACGACACATCGCTGTCATGGGTCAAATCACCCTCACGTCAGACAGCTCAATCCGCCGCCTTTATTCAATCTTCACCTTTCATATGTTTTTTTAGGCAAACTACTACTTCATTGAGTCACATCAATACTCTAAAAAATATCCTAGCTTATGAGAAGACCCACTAAAGAATGCTCAAAGATATCGACCGCAATCTAGGAACCTAATTCCTACCTTCCGAAAATTGGCCAATCCTAATTGTCCACTGTGACCACTTGTGGCTTTTTTCATCAGTATTCAGAAAGCAGTTAGCCCACCAAATTACAACCACCTTACATATCTCTACCATTGGGCCACGGAGCCGTACAGGAAGAATTAAAATTGACAAGCCAACTCTACTTATGGCTTTTTCATTATTTAGAGTGATATTAGCTAGCACACAGAATTACAGCCAGCTTACAAATCTTCTTGGCAACTTTAAGAGATGCGTCGAAAACATCTATTAAAACGATTTTTCGGATTTAAAAGATTTTAACGATGCACACATTTTCAGCAGCTGTAATAAAAACCATGCTCATTCAAAATAGAAAAAAGATGATAGCCATCGATAGTATAAAACAATGACAAACAAAAAAATTACATTTGACCCCGACGTGATTCGAACACGCAGCCTTCTGATCTGGAGTCAGACGCGCTACCATTGCGCCACGGAGTCGTGGTGTTTGAATTATAACGAATGACATGGTTACTTTAGGTTAAATAATACAGTTTCATTTCCCATTTGCGGTAATGTGGACGTTTTGGTTTGTGGCTAATTACCTAAATCTCGTTAAGACTTTTCCTTACCCTTTTCAAATAGATCAACACATGATAAATCCTTTTCAACCAAATAAAGTTGACATAGTGCATGCCGGTTTCAAGCTACACACAATTTAACATGGGTACCGCCATTTTGACAGTTTTAGGCTTACTTATTCTAAGCCAAACTTTGGTAATTTCTAAATTGGGTGACCATTAAAAAAACACACACACAAATCTGTTATCAGGCATTGAGTGAAAGCCTAAAGTATCTACAGTAGACCTGCATTAGTTTCAATCCAATATTCATATAATCCAGATACCAAACTATCACTATGTAAGCCACCTCCTAGCTCTAGCATACCCGAAATCAATTTTCATTGGATGAGAAAACACAAACTGGATGTTGTGACCTTTACTCGACATCAATGGACAATTCATTTTCCATTTGCCGTAATGTTAACGTTTGGCTCTGTCACTCGGTAAGAAGCATTGGCCCAGTTAAAAGCCTTGGTGGAAACTCGGAACTACCCTTCACAAGTCTGAAGTTTCAATCTTGACAGAGAAATAAGCGAGAAATCTCACGATGTTCACTTCCAAAGGTGACCGGGGTGCAGACGACACATCGCTGTCATGGGTCAAATCACCCTCACGTCAGACAGCTCAATCCGCCGCCTTTATTCAATCTTCACCTTTCATATGTTTTTTTAGGCAAACTACTACTTCATTGAGTCACATCAATACTCTAAAAAATATCCTAGCTTATGAGAAGACCCACTAAAGAATGCTCGAAGATATCGACCGCAATCTAGGAACCTAATTCCTACCTTCCGAAAATTGGCCAATCCTAATTGTCCACTGTGACCACTTGTGGCTTTTTTCATCAGTATTCAGAAAGCAGTTAGCCCACCAAATTACAACCACCTTACATATCTCTACCATTGGGCCACGGAGCCGTACAGGAAGAATTAAAATTGACAAGCCAACTCTACTTATGGCTTTTTCATTATTTAGAGTGATATTAGCTAGCACACAGAATTACAGCCAGCTTACAAATCTTCTTGGCAACTTTAAGAGATGCGTCGAAAACATCTATTAAAACGATTTTTCGGATTTAAAAGATTTTAACGATGCACAAATTTTCAGCAGCTGTAATAAAAACCATGCTCATTCAAAATAGAAAAAAGATGATAGCCATCGATAGTATAAAACAATGACAAACAAAAAAATTACATTTGACCCCGACGTGATTCGAACACGCAGCCTTCTGATCTGGAGTCAGACGCGCTACCATTGCGCCACGGAGTCGTGGTGTTTGAATTATAACGAATGACATGGTTACTTTAGGTTACATAATACAGTTTCATTTCCCATTTGCGGTAATGTGGACGTTTTGGTTTGTGGCTAATTACCTAAATCTCGTTAAGACTTTTCCTTACCCTTTTCAAATAGATCAACACATGATAAATCCTTTTCAACCAAATAAAGTTGACATAGTGCATGCCGGTTTCAAGCTACACACAATTTAACATGGGTACCGCCATTTTGACAGTTTTAGGCTTACTTATTCTAAGCCAAACTTTGGTAATTTCTAAATTGGGTGACCATTAAAAAAACACACACACAAATCTGTTATCAGGCATTGATTGAAAGCCTAAAGTATCTACAGTAGACCTGCATTAGTTTCAATCCAATATTCATATAATCCAGATACCAAACTATCACTATGTAAGCCACCTCCTAGCTCTAGCATACCCGAAATCAATTTTCATTGGATGAGAAAACACAAACTGGATGTTGTGACCTTTACTCGACATCAATGGACAATTCATTTTCCATTTGCCGTAATGTTAACGTTTGGCTCTGTCACTCGGTAAGAAGCATTGGCCCAGTTAAAAGCCTTGGTGGAAACTCGGAACTACCCTTCACAAGTCTGAAGTTTCAATCTTGACAGAGAAATAAGCGAGAAATCTCACGATGTTCACTTCCAAAGGTGACCGGGGTGCAGACGACACATCGCTGTCATGGGTCAAATCACCCTCACGTCAGACAGCTCAATCCGCCGCCTTTATTCAATCTTCACCTTTCATATGTTTTTTTAGGCAAACTACTACTTCATTGAGTCACATCAATACTCTAAAAAATATCCTAGCTTATGAGAAGACCCACTAAAGAATGCTCGAAGATATCGACCGCAATCTAGGAACCTAATTCCTACCTTCCGAAAATTGGCCAATCCTAATTGTCCACTGTGACCACTTGTGGCTTTTTTCATCAGTATTCAGAAAGCAGTTAGCCCACCAAATTACAACCACCTTACATATCTCTACCATTGGGCCACGGAGCCGTACAGGAAGAATTAAAATTGACAAGCCAACTCTACTTATGGCTTTTTCATTATTTAGAGTGATATTAGCTAGCACACATAATTACAGCCAGCTTACAAATCTTCTTGGCAACTTTAAGAGATGCGTCGAAAACATCTATTAAAACGATTTTTCGGATTTAAAAGATTTTAACGATGCACAAATTTTCAGCAGCTGTAATAAAAACCATGCTCATTCAAAATAGAAAAAAGATGATAGCCATCGATAGTATAAAACAATGACAAACAAAAAAATTACATTTGACCCCGACGTGATTCGAACACGCAGCCCTCTGATCTGGAGTCAGACGCGCTACCATTGCGCCACGGAGTCGTGGTGTTTGAATTATAACGAATGACATGGTTACTTTAGGTTACATAATACAGTTTCATTTCCCATTTGCGGTAATGTGGACGTTTTGGTTTGTGGCTAATTACCTAAATCTCGTTAAGACTTTTCCTTACCCTTTTCAAATAGATCAACACATGATAAATCCTTTTCAACCAAATAAAGTTGACATAGTGCATGCTGGTTTCAAGCTACACACAATTTAACATGGGTACCGCCATTTTGACAGTTTTAGGCTTACTTATTCTAAGCCAAACTTTGGTAATTTCTAAATTGGGTGACCATTAAAAAAACACACACACAAATCTGTTATCAGGCATTGATTGAAAGCCTAAAGTATCTACAGTAGACCTGCATTAGTTTCAATCCAATATTCATATAATCCAGATACCAAACTATCACTATGTAAGCCACCTCCTAGCTCTAGCATACCCGAAATCAATTTTCATTGGATGAGAAAACACAAACTGGATGTTGTGACCTTTACTCGACATCAATGGACAATTCATTTTCCATTTGCCGTAATGTTAACGTTTGGCTCTGTCACTCGGTAAGAAGCATTGGCCCAGTTAAAAGCCTTGGTGGAAACTCGGAACTACCCTTCACAAGTCTGAAGTTTCAATCTTGACAGAGAAATAAGCGAGAAATCTCACGATGTTCACTTCCAAAGGTGACCGGGGTGCAGACGACACATCGCTGTCATGGGTCAAATCACCCTCACGTCAGACAGCTCAATCCGCCGCCTTTATTCAATCTTCACCTTTCATATGTTTTTTTAGGCAAACTACTACTTCATTGAGTCACATCAATACTCTAAAAAATATCCTAGCTTATGAGAAGACCCACTAAAGAATGCTCAAAGATATCGACCGCAATCTAGGAACCTAATGCCTACCTTCCGAAAATTGGCCAATCCTAATTGTCCACTGTGACCACTTGTGGCTTTTTTCATCAGTATTCAGAAAGCAGTTAGCCCACCAAATTACAACCACCTTACATATCTCTACCATTGGGCCACGGAGCCGTACAGGAAGAATTAAAATTGACAAGCCAACTCTACTTATGGCTTTTTCATTATTTAGAGTGATATTAGCTAGCACACAGAATTACAGCCAGCTTACAAATCTTCTTGGCAACTTTAAGAGATGCGTCGAAAACATCTATTAAAACGATTTTTCGGATTTAAAAGATTTTAACGATGCACAAATTTTCAGCAGCTGTAATAAAAACCATGCTCATTCAAAATAGAAAAAAGATGATAGCCATCGATAGTATAAAACAATGACAAACAAAAAAATTACATTTGACCCCGACGTGATTCGAACACGCAGCCTTCTGATCTGGAGTCAGACGCGCTACCATTGCGCCACGGAGTCGTGGTGTTTGAATTATAACGAATGACATGGTTACTTTAGGTTACATAATACAGTTTCATTTCCCATTTGCGGTAATGTGGACGTTTTGGTTTGTGGCTAATTACCTAAATCTCGTTAAGACTTTTCCTTACCCTTTTCAAATAGATCAACACATGATAAATCCTTTTCAACCAAATAAAGTTGACATAGTGCATGCCGGTTTCAAGCTACACACAATTTAACATGGGTACCGCCATTTTGACAGTTTTAGGCTTACTTATTCTAAGCCAAACTTTGGTAATTTCTAAATTGGGTGACCATTAAAAAAACACACACACAAATCTGTTATCAGGCATTGATTGAAAGCCTAAAGTATCTACAGTAGACCTGCATTAGTTTCAATCCAATATTCATATAATCCAGATACCAAACTATCACTATGTAAGCCACCTCCTAGCTCTAGCATACCCGAAATCAATTTTCATTGGATGAGAAAACACAAACTGGATGTTGTGACCTTTACTCGACATCAATGGACAATTCATTTTCCATTTGCCGTAATGTTAACGTTTGGCTCTGTCACTCGGTAAGAAGCATTGGCCCAGTTAAAAGCCTTGGTGGAAACTCGGAACTACCCTTCACAAGTCTGAAGTTTCAATCTTGACAGAGAAATAAGCGAGAAATCTCACGATGTTCACTTCCAAAGGTGACCGGGGTGCAGACGACACATCGCTGTCATGGGTCAAATCACCCTCACGTCAGACAGCTCAATCCGCCGCCTTTATTCAATCTTCACCTTTCATATGTTTTTTTAGGCAAACTACTACTTCATTGAGTCACATCAATACTCTAAAAAATATCCTAGCTTATGAGAAGACCCACTAAAGAATGCTCGAAGATATCGACCGCAATCTAGGAACCTAATTCCTACCTTCCGAAAATTGGCCAATCCTAATTGTCCACTGTGACCACTTGTGGCTTTTTTCATCAGTATTCAGAAAGCAGTTAGCCCACCAAATTACAACCACCTTACATATCTCTACCATTGGGCCACGGAGCCGTACAGGAAGAATTAAAATTGACAAGCCAACTCTACTTATGGCTTTTTCATTATTTAGAGTGATATTAGCTAGCACACATAATTACAGCCAGCTTACAAATCTTCTTGGCAACTTTAAGAGATGCGTCGAAAACATCTATTAAAACGATTTTTCGGATTTAAAAGATTTTAACGATGCACAAATTTTCAGCAGCTGTAATAAAAACCATGCTCATTCAAAATAGAAAAAAGATGATAGCCATCGATAGTATAAAACAATGACAAACAAAAAAATTACATTTGACCCCGACGTGATTCGAACACGCAGCCCTCTGATCTGGAGTCAGACGCGCTACCATTGCGCCACGGAGTCGTGGTGTTTGAATTATAACGAATGACATGGTTACTTTAGGTTACATAATACAGTTTCATTTCCCATTTGCGGTAATGTGGACGTTTTGGTTTGTGGCTAATTACCTAAATCTCGTTAAGACTTTTCCTTACCCTTTTCAAATAGATCAACACATGATAAATCCTTTTCAACCAAATAAAGTTGACATAGTGCATGCTGGTTTCAAGCTACACACAATTTAACATGGGTACCGCCATTTTGACAGTTTTAGGCTTACTTATTCTAAGCCAAACTTTGGTAATTTCTAAATTGGGTGACCATTAAAAAAACACACACACAAATCTGTTATCAGGCATTGATTGAAAGCCTAAAGTATCTACAGTAGACCTGCATTAGTTTCAATCCAATATTCATATAATCCAGATACCAAACTATCACTATGTAAGCCACCTCCTAGCTCTAGCATACCCGAAATCAATTTTCATTGGATGAGAAAACACAAACTGGATGTTGTGACCTTTACTCGACATCAATGGACAATTCATTTTCCATTTGCCGTAATGTTAACGTTTGGCTCTGTCACTCGGTAAGAAGCATTGGCCCAGTTAAAAGCCTTGGTGGAAACTCGGAACTACCCTTCACAAGTCTGAAGTTTCAATCTTGACAGAGAAATAAGCGAGAAATCTCACGATGTTCACTTCCAAAGGTGACCGGGGTGCAGACGACACATCGCTGTCATGGGTCAAATCACCCTCACGCCAGACAGCTCAATCCGCCGCCTTTATTCAATCTTCACCTTTCATATGTTTTTTAGGCAAACTACTACTTCATTGAGTCACATCAATACTCTAAAAAATATCCTAGCTTATGAGAAGACCCACTAAAGAATGCTCAAAGATATCGACCGCAATCTAGGAACCTAATTCCTACCTTCCGAAAATTGGCCAATCCTAATTGTCCACTGTGACCACTTGTGGCTTTTTTCATCAGTATTCAGAAAGCAGTTAGCCCACCAAATTACAACCACCTTACATATCTCTACCATTGGGCCACGGAGCCGTACAGGAAGAATTAAAATTGACAAGCCAACTCTACTTATGGCTTTTTCATTATTTAGAGTGATATTAGCTAGCACACAGAATTACAGCCAGCTTACAAATCTTCTTGGCAACTTTAAGAGATGCGTCGAAAACATCTATTAAAACGATTTTTCGGATTTAAAAGATTTTAACGATGCACAAATTTTCAGCAGCTGTAATAAAAACCATGCTCATTCAAAATAGAAAAAAGATGATAGCCATCGATAGTATAAAACAATGACAAACAAAAAAAATACATTTGACCCCGACGTGATTCGAACACGCAGCCTTCTGATCTGGAGTCAGACGCGCTACCATTGCGCCACGGAGTCGTGGTGTTTGAATTATAACGAATGACATGGTTACTTTAGGTTACATAATACAGTTTCATTTCCCATTTGCGGTAATGTGGACGTTTTGGTTTGTGGCTAATTACCTAAATCTCGTTAAGACTTTTCCTTACCCTTTTCAAATAGATCAACACATGATAAATCCTTTTCAACCAAATAAAGTTGACATAGTGCATGCCGGTTTCAAGCTACACACAATTTAACATGGGTACCGCCATTTTGACAGTTTTAGGCTTACTTATTCTAAGCCAAACTTTGGTAATTTCTAAATTGGGTGACCATTAAAAAAACACACACACAAATCTGTTATCAGGCATTGATTGAAAGCCTAAAGTATCTACAGTAGACCTGCATTAGTTTCAATCCAATATTCATATAATCCAGATACCAAACTATCACTATGTAAGCCACCTCCTAGCTCTAGCATACCCGAAATCAATTTTCATTGGATGAGAAAACACAAACTGGATGTTGTGACCTTTACTCGACATCAATGGACAATTCATTTTCCATTTGCCGTAATGTTAACGTTTGGCTCTGTCACTCGGTAAGAAGCATTGGCCCAGTTAAAAGCCTTGGTGGAAACTCGGAACTACCCTTCACAAGTCTGAAGTTTCAATCTTGACAGAGAAATAAGCGAGAAATCTCACGATGTTCACTTCCAAAGGTGACCGGGGTGCAGACGACACATCGCTGTCATGGGTCAAATCACCCTCACGTCAGACAGCTCAATCCGCCGCCTTTATTCAATCTTCACCTTTCATATGTTTTTTTAGGCAAACTACTACTTCATTGAGTCACATCAATACTCTAAAAAATATCCTAGCTTATGAGAAGACCCACTAAAGAATGCTCAAAGATATCGACCGCAATCTAGGAACCTAATTCCTACCTTCCGAAAATTGGCCAATCCTAATTGTCCACTGTGACCACTTGTGGCTTTTTTCATCAGTATTCAGAAAGCAGTTAGCCCACCAAATTACAACCACCTTACATATCTCTACCATTGGGCCACGGAGCCGTACAGGAAGAATTAAAATTGACAAGCCAACTCTACTTATGGCTTTTTCATTATTTAGAGTGATATTAGCTAGCACACAGAATTACAGCCAGCTTACAAATCTTCTTGGCAACTTTAAGAGATGCGTCGAAAACATCTATTAAAACGATTTTTCGGATTTAAAAGATTTTAACGATGCACAAATTTTCAGCAGCTGTAATAAAAACCATGCTCATTCAAAATAGAAAAAAGATGATAGCCATCGATAGTATAAAACAATGACAAACAAAAAAATTACATTTGACCCCGACGTGATTCGAACACGCAGCCTTCTGATCTGGAGTCAGACGCGCTACCATTGCGCCACGGAGTCGTGGTGTTTGAATTATAACGAATGACATGGTTACTTTAGGTTACATAATACAGTTTCATTTCCCATTTGCGGTAATGTGGACGTTTTGGTTTGTGGCTAATTACCTAAATCTCGTTAAGACTTTTCCTTACCCTTTTCAAATAGATCAACACATGATAAATCCTTTTCAACCAAATAAAGTTGACATAGTGCATGCCGGTTTCAAGCTACACACAATTTAACATGGGTACCGCCATTTTGACAGTTTTAGGCTTACTTATTCTAAGCCAAACTTTGGTAATTTCTAAATTGGGTGACCATTAAAAAAACACACACACAAATCTGTTATCAGGCATTGATTGAAAGCCTAAAGTATCTACAGTAGACCTGCATTAGTTTCAATCCAATATTCATATAATCCAGATACCAAACTATCACTATGTAAGCCACCTCCTAGCTCTAGCATACCCGAAATCAATTTTCATTGGATGAGAAAACACAAACTGGATGTTGTGACCTTTACTCGACATCAATGGACAATTCATTTTCCATTTGCCGTAATGTTAACGTTTGGCTCTGTCACTCGGTAAGAAGCATTGGCCCAGTTAAAAGCCTTGGTGGAAACTCGGAACTACCCTTCACAAGTCTGAAGTTTCAATCTTGACAGAGAAATAAGCGAGAAATCTCACGATGTTCACTTCCAAAGGTGACCGGGGTGCAGACGACACATCGCTGTCATGGGTCAAATCACCCTCACGTCAGACAGCTCAATCCGCCGCCTTTATTCAATCTTCACCTTTCATATGTTTTTTTAGGCAAACTACTACTTCATTGAGTCACATCAATACTCTAAAAAATATCCTAGCTTATGAGAAGACCCACTAAAGAATGCTCGAAGATATCGACCGCAATCTAGGAACCTAATTCCTACCTTCCGAAAATTGGCCAATCCTAATTGTCCACTGTGACCACTTGTGGCTTTTTTCATCAGTATTCAGAAAGCAGTTAGCCCACCAAATTACAACCACCTTACATATCTCTACCATTGGGCCACGGAGCCGTACAGGAAGAATTAAAATTGACAAGCCAACTCTACTTATGGCTTTTTCATTATTTAGAGTGATATTAGCTAGCACACATAATTACAGCCAGCTTACAAATCTTCTTGGCAACTTTAAGAGATGCGTCGAAAACATCTATTAAAACGATTTTTCGGATTTAAAAGATTTTAACGATGCACAAATTTTCAGCAGCTGTAATAAAAACCATGCTCATTCAAAATAGAAAAAAGATGATAGCCATCGATAGTATAAAACAATGACAAACAAAAAAATTACATTTGACCCCGACGTGATTCGAACACGCAGCCCTCTGATCTGGAGTCAGACGCGCTACCATTGCGCCACGGAGTCGTGGTGTTTGAATTATAACGAATGACATGGTTACTTTAGGTTACATAATACAGTTTCATTTCCCATTTGCGGTAATGTGGACGTTTTGGTTTGTGGCTAATTACCTAAATCTCGTTAAGACTTTTCCTTACCCTTTTCAAATAGATCAACACATGATAAATCCTTTTCAACCAAATAAAGTTGACATAGTGCATGCTGGTTTCAAGCTACACACAATTTAACATGGGTACCGCCATTTTGACAGTTTTAGGCTTACTTATTCTAAGCCAAACTTTGGTAATTTCTAAATTGGGTGACCATTAAAAAAACACACACACAAATCTGTTATCAGGCATTGATTGAAAGCCTAAAGTATCTACAGTAGACCTGCATTAGTTTCAATCCAATATTCATATAATCCAGATACCAAACTATCACTATGTAAGCCACCTCCTAGCTCTAGCATACCCGAAATCAATTTTCATTGGATGAGAAAACACAAACTGGATGTTGTGACCTTTACTCGACATCAATGGACAATTCATTTTCCATTTGCCGTAATGTTAACGTTTGGCTCTGTCACTCGGTAAGAAGCATTGGCCCAGTTAAAAGCCTTGGTGGAAACTCGGAACTACCCTTCACAAGTCTGAAGTTTCAATCTTGACAGAGAAATAAGCGAGAAATCTCACGATGTTCACTTCCAAAGGTGACCGGGGTGCAGACGACACATCGCTGTCATGGGTCAAATCACCCTCACGTCAGACAGCTCAATCCGCCGCCTTTATTCAATCTTCACCTTTCATATGTTTTTTAGGCAAACTACTACTTCATTGAGTCACATCAATACTCTAAAAAATATCCTAGCTTATGAGAAGACCCACTAAAGAATGCTCAAAGATATCGACCGCAATCTAGGAACCTAATTCCTACCTTCCGAAAATTGGCCAATCCTAATTGTCCACTGTGACCACTTGTGGCTTTTTTCATCAGTATTCAGAAAGCAGTTAGCCCACCAAATTACAACCACCTTACATATCTCTACCATTGGGCCACGGAGCCGTACAGGAAGAATTAAAATTGACAAGCCAACTCTACTTATGGCTTTTTCATTATTTAGAGTGATATTAGCTAGCACACAGAATTACAGCCAGCTTACAAATCTTCTTGGCAACTTTAAGAGATGCGTCGAAAACATCTATTAAAACGATTTTTCGGATTTAAAAGATTTTAACGATGCACAAATTTTCAGCAGCTGTAATAAAAACCATGCTCATTCAAAATAGAAAAAAGATGATAGCCATCGATAGTATAAAACAATGACAAACAAAAAAATTACATTTGACCCCGACGTGATTCGAACACGCAGCCTTCTGATCTGGAGTCAGACGCGCTACCATTGCGCCACGGAGTCGTGGTGTTTGAATTATAACGAATGACATGGTTACTTTAGGTTACATAATACAGTTTCATTTCCCATTTGCGGTAATGTGGACGTTTTGGTTTGTGGCTAATTACCTAAATCTCGTTAAGACTTTTCCTTACCCTTTTCAAATAGATCAACACATGATAAATCCTTTTCAACCAAATAAAGTTGACATAGTGCATGCCGGTTTCAAGCTACACACAATTTAACATGGGTACCGCCATTTTGACAGTTTTAGGCTTACTTATTCTAAGCCAAACTTTGGTAATTTCTAAATTGGGTGACCATTAAAAAAACACACACACAAATCTGTTATCAGGCATTGATTGAAAGCCTAAAGTATCTACAGTAGACCTGCATTAGTTTCAATCCAATATTCATATAATCCAGATACCAAACTATCACTATGTAAGCCACCTCCTAGCTCTAGCATACCCGAAATCAATTTTCATTGGATGAGAAAACACAAACTGGATGTTGTGACCTTTACTCGACATCAATGGACAATTCATTTTCCATTTGCCGTAATGTTAACGTTTGGCTCTGTCACTCGGTAAGAAGCATTGGCCCAGTTAAAAGCCTTGGTGGAAACTCGGAACTACCCTTCACAAGTCTGAAGTTTCAATCTTGACAGAGAAATAAGCGAGAAATCTCACGATGTTCACTTCCAAAGGTGACCGGGGTGCAGACGACACATCGCTGTCATGGGTCAAATCACCCTCACGTCAGACAGCTCAATCCGCCGCCTTTATTCAATCTTCACCTTTCATATGTTTTTTTAGGCAAACTACTACTTCATTGAGTCACATCAATACTCTAAAAAATATCCTAGCTTATGAGAAGACCCACTAAAGAATGCTCGAAGATATCGACCGCAATCTAGGAACCTAATTCCTACCTTCCGAAAATTGGCCAATCCTAATTGTCCACTGTGACCACTTGTGGCTTTTTTCATCAGTATTCAGAAAGCAGTTAGCCCACCAAATTACAACCACCTTACATATCTCTACCATTGGGCCACGGAGCCGTACAGGAAGAATTAAAATTGACAAGCCAACTCTACTTATGGCTTTTTCATTATTTAGAGTGATATTAGCTAGCACACAGAATTACAGCCAGCTTACAAATCTTCTTGGCAACTTTAAGAGATGCGTCGAAAACATCTATTAAAACGATTTTTCGGATTTAAAAGATTTTATCGATGCACAAATTTTCAGCAGCTGTAATAAAAACCATGCTCATTCAAAATAGAAGAAAGATGATAGCCATCGATAGTATAAAACAATGACAAACAAAAAAATTACATTTGACCCCGACGTGATTCGAACACGGAGCCTTCTGATCTGGAGTCAGACGCGCTACCATTGCGCCACGGAGTCGTGGTGTTTGAATTATAACGAATGACATGGTTACTTTAGGTTACATAATACAGTTTCATTTCCCATTTGCGGTAATGTGGACGTTTTGGTTTGTGGCTAATTACCTAAATCTCGTTAAGACTTTTCCTTACCCTTTTCAAATAGATCAACACATGATAAATCCTTTTCAACCAAATAAAGTTGACATAGTGCATGCCGGTTTCAAGCTACACACAATTTAACATGGGTACCGCCATTTTGACAGTTTTAGGCTTACTTATTCTAAGCCAAACTTTGGTAATTTCTAAATTGGGTGACCATTAAAAAAACACACACACAAATCTGTTATCAGGCATTGATTGAAAGCCTAAAGTATCTACAGTAGACCTGCATTAGTTTCAATCCAATATTCATATAATCCAGATACCAAACTATCACTATGTAAGCCACCTCCTAGCTCTAGCATACCCGAAATCAATTTTCATTGGATGAGAAAACACAAACTGGATGTTGTGACCTTTACTCGACATCAATGGACAATTCATTTTCCATTTGCCGTAATGTTAACGTTTGGCTCTGTCACTCGGTAAGAAGCATTGGCCCAGTTAAAAGCCTTGGTGGAAACTCGGAACTACCCTTCACAAGTCTGAAGTTTCAATCTTGACAGAGAAATAAGCGAGAAATCTCACGATGTTCACTTCCAAAGGTGACCGGGGTGCAGACGACACATCGCTGTCATGGGTCAAATCACCCTCACGTCAGACAGCTCAATCCGCCGCCTTTATTCAATCTTCACCTTTCATATGTTTTTTTAGGCAAACTACTACTTCATTGAGTCACATCAATACTCTAAAAAATATCCTAGCTTATGAGAAGACCCACTAAAGAATGCTCGAAGATATCGACCGCAATCTAGGAACCTAATTCCTACCTTCCGAAAATTGGCCAATCCTAATTGTCCACTGTGACCACTTGTGGCTTTTTTCATCAGTATTCAGAAAGCAGTTAGCCCACCAAATTACAACCACCTTACATATCTCTACCATTGGGCCACGAAGCCGTACAGGAAGAATTAAAATTGACAAGCCAACTCTACTTATGGCTTTTTCATTATTTAGAGTGATATTAGCTAGCACACAGAATTACAGCCAGCTTACAAATCTTCTTGGCAACTTTAAGAGATGCGTCGAAAACATCTATTAAAACGATTTTTCGGATTTAAAAGATTTTATCGATGCACAAATTTTCAGCAGCTGTAATAAAAACCATGCTCATTCAAAATAGAAGAAAGATGATAGCCATCGATAGTATAAAACAATGACAAACAAAAAAATTACATTTGACCCCGACGTGATTCGAACACGGAGCCTTCTTTTTTTTTTCTTTTGAAGAAATTATGTTTATTCCCATATATTGATAATTACATCATACAATTATAGACAGAAATACAAGTCACACGTCCACATGCAGCACATTAAAAATAAGTAATCACAGACAAGGTAGACTGCATGTGAAATCATTACTCTTAACGGTTTCTATTATTTAAGCAAAATAACAAGCTTATCGTTCACAACTTTGCATAATGTTTGTGATTTACACCACATTTTTACAAATTTCTTTCTTTCTAGTCTAAAAAAGTCAACATGTAACCTGGTCTTTATTGTGCCTTTCACACCGCTAACAATACTTTCTTTGGTTACTTTCTTGTTGTTAAACAGAACGTCGTTTCGTGAACACCACAGTTTAAAAAGAATGACATTTAATAAATATAGAGATATACTCTTTGTTTCGCTAGACAATCCAGCATTTAGCCTTTTAAAAATCAAAACATTTTGCGTAAGTGCTGGTATAAAACCACAATGTAAAAGGAAAATCCTATCAAATGCACAAAATACATTTTTTACCATTGTGCACTCGACAAATAAATGTACTTGTGTTTCACAATTTGAACAAAATACACAATGATCATCGGTGACAATGTTTCTCCTTAGTAATCTTTCTTTTACAGGTAAAATGTCATTCACCAATTTAAACGAAAAATTTACCAAGTTGTGGTCTAAAAACGAGTGAAAAACTGAACCCCATATCGACTGCCATTGTAATGTTGGGAACTTTAACATTATACGCGGAGCTTGTACAACTTTATCTAGTAAACATGTATATATAAATTTGGTGGTATATATTACACTGGGAAGAGGTTGCCCATTATAAAACTCCTTCCAGGAACACAGTACAAAATTGTAAAACGATGGTAATTTCTGACAGTGGGGTGTATTGATGCTGGCTAAATCAGGTCTTACATTTCTCAAAAACAAACCCAGCCAGTACTTGGCAAAGTAAGTCCAATCAGCTTTTGACCCATAAACTAGCTTTAGCACATGCTTTATAGCAAATGCTTTGCATTTACATTCTATGTGTTGTATATTCAAACCTCCGTTTACATTTGTATTGTATAAAACATCTCGTTTGATGGACTCTGGTTTGCCATCCCATAAAAATCTGAAAACGGTTTGAGTACTTTGAGTGACACATTTTTTGGGAAGGAAACAACACTGGGCAACAAACCACAAAGAACAAAGCGCAACGGTGTTAATCAATACTGATTTCCCCCTCAACGTCAAGTATCTACCTTTCCAGGCAGTTACATGCTTTGCTACATTGTTAAATACCTTGTTCGCATTCAACTCAGTCTGTTTTTTCCCAAAAAATATGCCACAAATCTTTACATTATCGCTAACAGTTATGCCACAATTATCATTCACATCCCATTTACCTATGGGGAGAATGGTGCTCTTATCGATGTTAAGTTTGGAACCTGAGGCCTGTCCATAACTTTCGGCTAAAGCAACAGCGTGTTTTACAGAAGATTCATTTGACAGAATGATAGTGGTGTCGTCAGCATATGCTGATACTTTAGCCTCCTTTGATGTTCCAGGCATTCGGACCCCAACAATGTCATTATGGTTTCTAACGGCTTGAATAAATGGCTCTATGGTCAAAATATACAAAAGAGGCGATAAAGAGCAGCCTTGCCGGGCACCTCGCGACAACTGAAAGCTATCAGTGAGGTGTCCGTTTACAATAATTCTACTGGAGATATCGTTATATAAAAGTCCTACCCATTTACAAAACTGGGGACCAAAATTGTACCGTTTTAAAGACGTAAACAAGAATGACCAATCGACCCTATCGAATGCCTTCTCTTGATCTAGGCTTAGAAAACATGCTTTTAAATCTTTTTGGTCGACATAATCGTATACGTTACGAAATAGATGAAGATTATCAAGTATACTTCGTCCTGGTACCCCGCATGTTTGACTTTGACCAACAATCGTATCAATTACATTTTTTAATCTGTTACACAGGGCTTTTGAGATTATTTTAAAATCTACATTGAGTAGGCTTATTGGACGCCAATTTTTAATGTCCGTAGCGTTAGCTTGATCCTTGCATAACAAAGTGATTAAACCAGATCTTTGTGAAGAGCTTAAAATGCCACAATCAAAACAGGTGTTTACAACTTGTGTGAAAACATGTCCAATTATGGACCAGTACTTCATATAGAATTCAGCCGGTAGGCCGTCATTACCAGGAGATTTATGGTGGTTCATATTTTTAACAGCAAAAAATAATTCGTCTTCGGTAACCATACCTTCACAAGATTGTTTAAAATCGTCACTTAATTGTGGCAAATCAGACAGAAATTCTTCTCTGATATTTACATCTACATCACATTTAGTATACAATTCTTCGAAATATGTCTTAATGCAGCTAGCAATATCTGTTTGACATTCATGAACAACATTTATTTTTTGTGGACATTTTATAGTTTTTATCAATTTTTTTTTACCTCTGTTAACTTCTTTTTTAATAAAAAAATTGGTGGGCTTTTCTCCCTGATCTAGTTGAACAGCCTTAGCCCTAATAACAGCACCCTGTCGGGATTCCCTTTGTAGGGCAAGTATAGTTGTTTTAACGTTCTCAATAGCCTCTGAGTTGTGTACAGGGTTAGCTTTTAGGTCATTTAACTGCTGTTCAAGCCCGGACAATTGAGATCGTTTTACAGTAGCTAATTGTTTGGACTTTTCCCTAATTGTTTTTTTGCATTCAGCCTTAAATTGGTCCCATGCTTCAATTAATTGAAGTCCGACTTTTCCTTCAAAAAAACAATTTTCAAACACTCTCTGAATTTCATTAAATAGGTCAGAATTACTTAAGACAGAAACATTACACTTCCAGTAAAAGGGCCTAGAGTGACAATATTCTCGAAGTTAAAGTCAAAATAAACAGAAGAATGATCTGAAAATGCTACATGGATAACACCACATGAGACAACATTGGAAGAAACATTAGTAGGTAGATAAAATCGGTCGATGCGACTTGCAGCTTTGCTGCGAGACCAGGTGAAAGATCGTTTATTAGGATATTTGGTCCTATAAATATCACAGATATTGAATTCATTTTTTAATTTTTTTGTTTCATCAGACCCATCGCTTCTAGTTGATACACTGTTATCTCTATCTAAATCAACATTTTCCACACAATTGAAATCCCCTCCCATGATTAACAGCTCACTCCCCTTCATTAACCCATCCAGAGAGGTAATGAATTCTTTTCTATCTTTAGACAAATTAGGTGCGTAAATGCATAGAAGATTTACTGCTGTATTGTTAATGATAGCCTTGACGGACACATAACGGCCATAGGGGCATCGAACAACTTTATTAATTGTGCAATCAACAGAGTATCTAATGATTACTCCAACTCCACAACTTTTGTGAGTTCCATAAGCATATCTTGCATCTCCGGGTATAGTTAAGGCTTTAGTATCATTAAAACATTCAAAATGCGTCTCTTGTAAAAATACGATGTCAATTTCGTTGTCAAATACAAATTGTTTGACAAAATCTTGCTTTTCGGGATTGCGTAAACCATTAACATTTAAAGTTGCAATTCGAACTGATGACATTACAAAAATGAGAGAAAAAAATCTGAACATACCCATTGGATTAGCGAAAGGAATAGCTCTGACATAACACTAGTCTCTGCTTAGACGCCGCCTACCAAGGGTAGACAGAGATTTCTTCTTTCTGTATTCCAGCATATTTGTTGTGCACTCATCAGACGGAATAGGAGTCATCTGTGGACAATGGTCCGTAATCATGGATCTAGGGTTCTCAAAATCATCTAACGGTAAAATTTCCTCCTGGCTGTCGGGGGTACGATCCTCAAGTTTGGCCTTTTTCTGCTTTACCGGTTCTGGTGAGTGCTCGAAATGAACTTCGGCACGGACAATTAATTCATTTTCCTCATGTTCCTCTTCCTCATCATGTATTTCCATCCCGATTTCACCGTCCACTGGTGCGGTTTCCGGGCTAACTTCTGTTTGGGAGTCGGTTTCGTCGCTGTGATCCATATCACTGGAGTTGTCACACACATCAATACACTGGTCTTCATCAGATAGTTCCGGTTCGGTAGTGTGAACTTGGACATTGGGACGAGGAGCCCGGCCTTTAACTCGCTCAGCGTATGAAGATGTGCGCGTACAACAATCTCGCACAGTGTGCTGGTCAGATTTACACACATGGCAAGGTTCAGTACATTCAGATACGATATGAGGATTTTCATGTTTTGAAAATCCCGCGCAATTCTCGCACCATGTTGATCTACACTCATGGGCTTTATGATTGGCTTGCCCGCATTTCCTACACTCGTACCTTTGCCCGGGATACGTGAACATGATGACGTCACCGCCAAAATTGCAAAAGTTCGGCACATACCGAACCTTGTGACACCGAAATCGATACACTCGTATCCCGGTCTGTACATGAGCTAATTTGGGGTCAGAAAATTTTGGCTTTATCACAGATACACAGTCTCCATTAGGCTTTAAAGCTTGAGCCATTACGTCATCCGATACATCACTGGGGACCCAGTGAGCTGTTACATTCATAAAAATAGCTGATGCAGGTGAAAAATTCCAAGTTGTTTCGTCAATTTCTAATTTTCCAACATTAACGAGGGAATCATATGCTGTTTGACTTTTCAATGTGAGACAAAAGTTTTTTTTGAAATAATTTTTTTGGAAACAAAAAAGATCCTTTTTTACATCAATAATATTTTCCAGTGCGGAAACAAGGTCCCTCTGGACCACCGTAGAAAATCGAGCTGAGTCATTGGTTGACATTACAACAGTCAGAGCCTTTGATGGCCGGTTAAGCGGGTGGTACACAAATGGCCTAGACATTATACTCCAAACTGGGCAAAGCCCGACAACAGTTCACTTCTTAACTTATGTTAAAAGGTAGCATACACAGTTAACAAGATAAATGTCACCAAAATTGGAATGAAAAACTGACCATGAACGGCGATGTCAACGGATTGCTGAGACCTCTGTCAAACACGTCTTTCCTGCACGACAGCCAACATGGCGATCTACACGGAGCCTTCTGATCTGGAGTCAGACGCGCTACCATTGCGCCACGGAGTCGTGGTGTTTGAATTATAACGAATGACATGGTTACTTTAGGTTACATAATACAGTTTCATTTCCCATTTGCGGTAATGTGGACGTTTTGGTTTGTGGCTAATTACCTAAATCTCGTTAAGACTTTTCCTTACCCTTTTCAAATAGATCAACACATGATAAATCCTTTTCAACCAAATAAAGTTGACATAGTGCATGCCGGTTTCAAGCTACACACAATTTAACATGGGTACCGCCATTTTGACAGTTTTAGGCTTACTTATTCTAAGCCAAACTTTGGTAATTTCTAAATTGGGTGACCATTAAAAAAACACACACACAAATCTGTTATCAGGCATTGATTGAAAGCCTAAAGTATCTACAGTAGACCTGCATTAGTTTCAATCCAATATTCATATAATCCAGATACCAAACTATCACTATGTAAGCCACCTCCTAGCTCTAGCATACCCGAAATCAATTTTCATTGGATGAGAAAACACAAACTGGATGTTGTGACCTTTACTCGACATCAATGGACAATTCATTTTCCATTTGCCGTAATGTTAACGTTTGGCTTTGTCACTCGGTAAGAAGCATTGGCCCAGTTAAAAGCCTTGGTGGAAACTCGGAACTACCCTTCACAAGTCTGAAGTTTCAATCTTGACAGAGAAATAAGCGAGAAATCTCACGATGTTCACTTCCAAAGGTGACCGGGGTGCAGACGACACATCGCTGTCATGGGTCAAATCACCCTCACGTCAGACAGCTCAATCCGCCGCCTTTATTCAATCTTCACCTTTCATATGTTTTTTTAGGCAAACTACTACTTCATTGAGTCACATCAATACTCTAAAAAATATCCTAGCTTATGAGAAGACCCACTAAAGAATGCTCAAAGATATCGACCGCAATCTAGGAACCTAATTCCTACCTTCCGAAAATTGGCCAATCCTAATTGTCCACTGTGACCACTTGTGGCTTTTTTCATCAGTATTCAGAAAGCAGTTAGCCCACCAAATTACAACCACCTTACATATCTCTACCATTGGGCCACGGAGCCGTACAGGAAGAATTAAAATTGACAAGCCAACTCTACTTATGGCTTTTTCATTATTTAGAGTGATATTAGCTAGCACACAGAATTACAGCCAGCTTACAAATCTTCTTGGCAACTTTAAGAGATGCGTCGAAAACATCTATTAAAACGATTTTTCGGATTTAAAAGATTTTAACGATGCACAAATTTTCAGCAGCTGTAATAAAAACCATGCTCATTCAAAATAGAAAAAAGATGATAGCCATCGATAGTATAAAACAATGACAAACAAAAAAATTACATTTGACCCCGACGTGATTCGAACACGCAGCCTTCTGATCTGGAGTCAGACGCGCTACCATTGCGCCACGGAGTCGTGGTGTTTGAATTATAACGAATGACATGGTTACTTTAGGTTACATAATACAGTTTCATTTCCCATTTGCGGTAATGTGGACGTTTTGGTTTGTGGCTAATTACCTAAATCTCGTTAAGACTTTTCCTTACCCTTTTCAAATAGATCAACACATGATAAATCCTTTTCAACCAAATAAAGTTGACATAGTGCATGCCGGTTTCAAGCTACACACAATTTAACATGGGTACCGCCATTTTGACAGTTTTAGGCTTACTTATTCTAAGCCAAACTTTGGTAATTTCTAAATTGGGTGACCATTAAAAAAACACACACACAAATCTGTTATCAGGCATTGATTGAAAGCCTAAAGTATCTACAGTAGACCTGCATTAGTTTCAATCCAATATTCATATAATCCAGATACCAAACTATCACTATGTAAGCCACCTCCTAGCTCTAGCATACCCGAAATCAATTTTCATTGGATGAGAAAACACAAACTGGATGTTGTGACCTTTACTCGACATCAATGGACAATTCATTTTCCATTTGCCGTAATGTTAACGTTTGGCTCTGTCACTCGGTAAGAAGCATTGGCCCAGTTAAAAGCCTTGGTGGAAACTCGGAACTACCCTTCACAAGTCTGAAGTTTCAATCTTGACAGAGAAATAAGCGAGAAATCTCACGATGTTCACTTCCAAAGGTGACCGGGGTGCAGACGACACATCGCTGTCATGGGTCAAATCACCCTCACGTCAGACAGCTCAATCCGCCGCCTTTATTCAATCTTCACCTTTCATATGTTTTTTTAGGCAAACTACTACTTCATTGAGTCACATCAATACTCTAAAAAATATCCTAGCTTATGAGAAGACCCACTAAAGAATGCTCAAAGATATCGACCGCAATCTAGGAACCTAATTCCTACCTTCCGAAAATTGGCCAATCCTAATTGTCCACTGTGACCACTTGTGGCTTTTTTCATCAGTATTCAGAAAGCAGTTAGCCCACCAAATTACAACCACCTTACATATCTCTACCATTGGGCCACGGAGCCGTACAGGAAGAATTAAAATTGACAAGCCAACTCTACTTATGGCTTTTTCATTATTTAGAGTGATATTAGCTAGCACACAGAATTACAGCCAGCTTACAAATCTTCTTGGCAACTTTAAGAGATGCGTCGAAAACATCTATTAAAACGATTTTTCGGATTTAAAAGATTTTAACGATGCACAAATTTTCAGCAGCTGTAATAAAAACCATGCTCATTCAAAATAGAAAAAAGATGATAGCCATCGATAGTATAAAACAATGACAAACAAAAAAATTACATTTGACCCCGACGTGATTCGAACACGCAGCCTTCTGATCTGGAGTCAGACGCGCTACCATTGCGCCACGGAGTCGTGGTGTTTGAATTATAACGAATGACATGGTTACTTTAGGTTACATAATACAGTTTCATTTCCCATTTGCGGTAATGTGGACGTTTTGGTTTGTGGCTAATTACCTAAATCTCGTTAAGACTTTTCCTTACCCTTTTCAAATAGATCAACACATGATAAATCCTTTTCAACCAAATAAAGTTGACATAGTGCATGCCGGTTTCAAGCTACACACAATTTAACATGGGTACCGCCATTTTGACAGTTTTAGGCTTACTTATTCTAAGCCAAACTTTGGTAATTTCTAAATTGGGTGACCATTAAAAAAACACACACACAAATCTGTTATCAGGCATTGATTGAAAGCCTAAAGTATCTACAGTAGACCTGCATTAGTTTCAATCCAATATTCATATAATCCAGATACCAAACTATCACTATGTAAGCCACCTCCTAGCTCTAGCATACCCGAAATCAATTTTCATTGGATGAGAAAACACAAACTGGATGTTGTGACCTTTACTCGACATCAATGGACAATTCATTTTCCATTTGCCGTAATGTTAACGTTTGGCTCTGTCACTCGGTAAGAAGCATTGGCCCAGTTAAAAGCCTTGGTGGAAACTCGGAACTACCCTTCACAAGTCTGAAGTTTCAATCTTGACAGAGAAATAAGCGAGAAATCTCACGATGTTCACTTCCAAAGGTGACCGGGGTGCAGACGACACATCGCTGTCATGGGTCAAATCACCCTCACGTCAGACAGCTCAATCCGCCGCCTTTATTCAATCTTCACCTTTCATATGTTTTATTAGGCAAACTACTACTTCATTGAGTCACATCAATACTCTAAAAAATATCCTAGCTTATGAGAAGACCCACTAAAGAATGCTCAAAGATATCGACCGCAATCTAGGAACCTAATTCCTACCTTCCGAAAATTGGCCAATCCTAATTGTCCACTGTGACCACTTGTGGCTTTTTTCTTCAGTATTCAGAAAGCAGTTAGCCCACCAAATTACAACCACCTTACATATCTCTACCATTGGGCCACGGAGCCGTACAGGAAGAATTAAAATTGACAAGCCAACTCTACTTATGGCTTTTTCATTATTTAGAGTGATATTAGCTAGCACACAGAATTACAGCCAGCTTACAAATCTTCTTGGCAACTTTAAGAGATGCGTCGAAAACATCTATTAAAACGATTTTTCGGATTTAAAAGATTTTAACGATGCACAAATTTTCAGCAGCTGTAATAAAAACCATGCTCATTCAAAATAGAAAAAAGATGATAGCCATCGATAGTATAAAGCAATGACAAACAAAAAAATTACATTTGACCCCGACGTGATTCGAACACGCAGCCTTCTGATCTGGAGTCAGACGCGCTACCATTGCGCCACGGAGTCGTGATGATTGAATTATAACGAATGACATGGTTACTTTAGGTTACATAATACAGTTTCATTTCCCATTTGCGGTAATGTGGACGTTTTGGTTTGTGGCTAATTACCTAAATCTCGTTAAGACTTTTCCTTACCCTTTTCAAATAGATCAACACATGATAAATCCTTTTCAACCAAATAAAGTTGACATAGTGCATGCCGGTTTCAAGCTACACACAATTTAACATGGGTACCGCCATTTTGACAGTTTTAGGCTTACTTATTCTAAGCCAAACTTTGGTAATTTATAAATTGGGTGACCATTAAAAAAACACACACACAAATCTGTTATCAGGCATTGATTGAAAGCCTAAAGTATCTACAGTAGACCTGCATTAGTTTCAATCCAATATTCATATAATCCAGATACCAAACTATCACTATGTAAGCCACCTCCTAGCTCTAGCATACCCGAAATCAATTTTCATTGGATGAGAAAACACAAACTGGATGTTGTGACCTTTACTCGACGTCAATGGACAATTCATTTTCCATTTGCCGTAATGTTAACGTTTGGCTCTGTCACTCGGTAAGAAGCATTGGCCCAGTTAAAAGCCTTGGTGGAAACTCGGAACTACCCTTCACAAGTCTGAAGTTTCAATCTTGACAGAGAAATAAGCGAGAAATCTCACGATGTTCACTTCCAAAGGTGACCGGGGTGCAGACGACACATCGCTGTCATGGGTCAAATCACCCTCACGTCAGACAGCTCAATCCGCCGCCTTTATTCAATCTTCACCTTTCATATGTTTTTTAGGCAAACTACTACTTCATTGAGTCACATCAATACTCTAAAAAATATCCTAGCTTATGAGAAGACCCACTAAAGAATGCTCAAAGATATCGACCGCAATCTAGGAACCTAATTCCTACCTTCCGAAAATTGGCCAATCCTAATTGTCCACTGTGACCACTTGTGGCTTTTTTCATCAGTATTCAGAAAGCAGTTAGCCCACCAAATTACAACCACCTTACATATCTCTACCATTGGGCCACGGAGCCGTACAGGAAGAATTAAAATTGACAAGCCAACTCTACTTATGGCTTTTTCATTATTTAGAGTGATATTAGCTAGCACACAGAATTACAGCCAGCTTACAAATCTTCTTGGCAACTTTAAGAGATGCGTCGAAAACATCTATTAAAACGATTTTTCGGATTTAAAAGATTTTAACGATGCACAAATTTTCAGCAGCTGTAATAAAAACCATGCTCATTCAAAATAGAAAAAAGATGATAGCCATCGATAGTATAAAACAATGACAAACAAAAAAATTACATTTGACCCCGACGTGATTCGAACACGCAGCCTTCTGATCTGGAGTCAGACGCGCTACCATTGCGCCACGGAGTCGTGGTGTTTGAATTATAACGAATGACATGGTTACTTTAGGTTACATAATACAGTTTCATTTCCCATTTGCGGTAATGTGGACGTTTTGGTTTGTGGCTAATTACCTAAATCTCGTTAAGACTTTTCCTTACCCTTTTCAAATAGATCAACACATGATAAATCCTTTTCAACCAAATAAAGTTGACATAGTGCATGCCGGTTTCAAGCTACACACAATTTAACATGGGTACCGCCATTTTGACAGTTTTAGGCTTACTTATTCTAAGCCAAACTTTGGTAATTTCTAAATTGGGTGACCATTAAAAAAACACACACACAAATCTGTTATCAGGCATTGATTGAAAGCCTAAAGTATCTACAGTAGACCTGCATTAGTTTCAATCCAATATTCATATAATCCAGATACCAAACTATCACTATGTAAGCCACCTCCTAGCTCTAGCATACCCGAAATCAATTTTCATTGGATGAGAAAACACAAACTGGATGTTGTGACCTTTACTCGACATCAATGGACAATTCATTTTCCATTTGCCGTAATGTTAACGTTTGGCTCTGTCACTCGGTAAGAAGCATTGGCCCAGTTAAAAGCCTTGGTGGAAACTCGGAACTACCCTTCACAAGTCTGAAGTTTCAATCTTGACAGAGAAATAAGCGAGAAATCTCACGATGTTCACTTCCAAAGGTGACCGGGGTGCAGACGACACATCGCTGTCATGGGTCAAATCACCCTCACGTCAGACAGCTCAATCCGCCGCCTTTATTCAATCTTCACCTTTCATATGTTTTTTTAGGCAAACTACTACTTCATTGAGTCACATCAATACTCTAAAAAATATCCTAGCTTATGAGAAGACCCACTAAAGAATGCTCAAAGATATCGACCGCAATCTAGGAACCTAATTCCTACCTTCCGAAAATTGGCCAATCCTAATTGTCCACTGTGACCACTTGTGGCTTTTTTCATCAGTATTCAGAAAGCAGTTAGCCCACCAAATTACAACCACCTTACATATCTCTACCATTGGGCCACGGAGCCGTACAGGAAGAATTAAAATTGACAAGCCAACTCTACTTATGGCTTTTTCATTATTTAGAGTGATATTAGCTAGCACACAGAATTACAACCAGCTTACAAATCTTCTTGGCAACTTTAAGAGATGCGTCGAAAACATCTATTAAAACGATTTTTTGGATTTAAAAGATTTTAACGATGCACAAATTTTCAGCAGCTGTAATAAAAACCATGCTCATTCAAAATAGAAAAAAGATGATAGCCATCGATAGTATAAAACAATGACAAACAAAAAAATTACATTTGACCCCGACGTGATTCGAACACGCAGCCTTCTGATCTGGAGTCAGACGCGCTACCATTGCGCCACGGAGTCGTGGTGTTTGAATTATAACGAATGACATGGTTACTTTAGGTTACATAATACAGTTTCATATCCCATTTGCGGTAATGTGGACGTTTTGGTTTGTGGCTAATTACCTAAATCTCGTTAAGACTTTTCCTTACCCTTTTCAAATAGATCAACACATGATAAATCCTTTTCAACCAAATAAAGTTGACATAGTGCATGCCGGTTTCAAGCTACACACAATTTAACATGGGTACCGCCATTTTGACAGTTTTAGGCTTACTTATTCTAAGCCAAACTTTGGTAATTTCTAAATTGGGTGACCATTAAAAAAACACACACACAAATCTGTTATCAGGCATTGATTGAAAGCCTAAAGTATCTACAGTAGACCTGCATTAGTTTCAATCCAATATTCATATAATCCAGATACCAAACTATCACTATGTAAGCCACCTCCTAGTTCTAGCATACCCGAAATCAATTTTCATTGGATGAGAAAACACAAACTGGATGTTGTGACCTTTACTCGACATCAATGGACAATTCATTTTCCATTTGCCGTAATGTTAACGTTTGGCTCTGTCACTCGGTAAGAAGCATTGGCCCAGTTAAAAGCCTTGGTGGAAACTCGGAACTACCCTTCACAAGTCTGAAGTTTCAATCTTGACAGAGAAATAAGCGAGAAATCTCACGATGTTCACTTCCAAAGGTGACCGGGGTGCAGACGACACATCGCTGTCATGGGTCAAATCACCCTCACGTCAGACAGCTCAATCCGCCGCCTTTATTCAATCTTCACCTTTCATATGTTTTTTTAGGCAAACTACTACTTCATTGAGTCACATCAATACTCTAAAAAATATCCTAGCTTATGAGAAGACCCACTAAAGAATGCTCAAAGATATCGACCGCAATCTAGGAACCTAATTCCTACCTTCCGAAAATTGGCCAATCCTAATTGTCCACTGTGACCACTTGTGGCTTTTTTCATCAGTATTCAGAAAGCAGTTAGCCCACCAAATTACAACCACCTTACATATCTCTACCATTGGGCCACGAAGCCGTACAGGAAGAATTAAAATTGACAAGCCAACTCTACTTATGGCTTTTTCATTATTTAGAGTGATATTAGCTAGCACACAGAATTACAGCCAGCTTACAAATCTTCTTGGCAACTTTAAGAGATGCGTCGAAAACATCTATTAAAACGATTTTTCGGATTTAAAAGATTTTAACGATGCACAAATTTTCAGCAGCTGTAATAAAAACCATGCTCATTCAAAATAGAAAAAAGATGATAGCCATCGATAGTAAAAAACAATGACAAACAAAAAAATTACATTTGACCCCGACGTGATTCGAACACGCAGCCTTCTGATCTGGAGTCAGACGCGCTACCATTGCGCCACGGAGTCGTGGTGTTTGAATTATAACGAATGACATGGTTACTTTAGGTTACATAATACAGTTTCATTTCCCATTTGCGGTAATGTGGACGTTTTGGTTTGTGGCTAATTACCTAAATCTCGTTAAGACTTTTCCTTACCCTTTTCAAATAGATCAACACATGATAAATCCTTTTCAACCAAATAAAGTTGACATAGTGCATGCCGGTTTCAAGCTACACACAATTTAACATGGGTACCGCCATTTTGACAGTTTTAGGCTTACTTATTCTAAGCCAAACTTTGGTAATTTCTAAATTGGGTGACCATTAAAAAAACACACACACAAATCTGTTATCAGGCATTGATTGAAAGCCTAAAGTATCTACAGTAGACCTGCATTAGTTTCAATCCAATATTCATATAATCCAGATACCAAACTATCACTATGTAAGCCACCTCCTAGCTCTAGCATACCCGAAATCAATTTTCATTGGATGAGAAAACACAAACTGGATGTTGTGACCTTTACTCGACATCAATGGACAATTCATTTTCCATTTGCCGTAATGTTAACGTTTGGCTCTGTCACTCGGTAAGAAGCATTGGCCCAGTTAAAAGCCTTGGTGGAAACTCGGAACTACCCTTCACAAGTCTGAAGTTTCAATCTTGACAGAGAAATAAGCGAGAAATCTCACGATGTTCACTTCCAAAGGTGACCGGGGTGCAGACGACACATCGCTGTCATGGGTCAAATCACCCTCACGTCAGACAGCTCAATCCGCCGCCTTTATTCAATCTTCACCTTTCATATGTTTTTTTAGGCAAACTACTACTTCATTGAGTCACATCAATACTCTAAAAAATATCCTAGCTTATGAGAAGACCCACTAAAGAATGCTCAAAGATATCGACCGCAATCTAGGAACCTAATTCCTACCTTCCGAAAATTGGCCAATCCTAATTGTCCACTGTGACCACTTGTGGCTTTTTTCATCAGTATTCAGAAAGCAGTTAGCCCACCAAATTACAACCACCTTACATATCTCTACCATTGGGCCACGGAGCCGTACAGGAAGAATTAAAATTGACAAGCCAACTCTACTTATGGCTTTTTCATTATTTAGAGTGATATTAGCTAGCACACAGAATTACAGCCAGCTTACAAATCTTCTTGGCAACTTTAAGAGATGCGTCGAAAACATCTATTAAAACGATTTTTCGGATTTAAAAGATTTTAACGATGCACAAATTTTCAGCAGCTGTAATAAAAACCATGCTCATTCAAAATAGAAAAAAGATGATAGCCATCGATAGTATAAAACAATGACAAACAAAAAAATTACATTTGACCCCGACGTGATTCGAACACGCAGCCTTCTGATCTGGAGTCAGACGCGCTACCATTGCGCCACGGAGTCGTGGTGTTTGAATTATAACGAATGACATGGTTACTTTAGGTTACATAATACAGTTTCATTTCCCATTTGCGGTAATGTGGACGTTTTGGTTTGTGGCTAATTACCTAAATCTCGTTAAGACTTTTCCTTACCCTTTTCAAATAGATCAACACATGATAAATCCTTTTCAACCAAATAAAGTTGACATAGTGCATGCCGGTTTCAAGCTACACACAATTTAACATGGGTACCGCCATTTTGACAGTTTTAGGCTTACTTATTCTAAGCCAAACTTTGGTAATTTCTAAATTGGGTGACCATTAAAAAAACACACACACAAATCTGTTATCAGGCATTGATTGAAAGCCTAAAGTATCTACAGTAGACCTGCATTAGTTTCAATCCAATATTCATATAATCCAGATACCAAACTATCACTATGTAAGCCACCTCCTAGCTCTAGCATACCCGAAATCAATTTTCATTGGATGAGAAAACACAAACTGGATGTTGTGACCTTTACTCGACATCAATGGACAATTCATTTTCCATTTGCCGTAATGTTAACGTTTGGCTCTGTCACTCGGTAAGAAGCATTGGCCCAGTTAAAAGCCTTGGTGGAAACTCGGAACTACCCTTCACAAGTCTGAAGTTTCAATCTTGACAGAGAAATAAGCGAGAAATCTCACGATGTTCACTTCCAAAGGTGACCGGGGTGCAGACGACACATCGCTGTCATGGGTCAAATCACCCTCACGTCAGACAGCTCAATCCGCCGCCTTTATTCAATCTTCACCTTTCATATGTTTTTTTAGGCAAACTACTACTTCATTGAGTCACATCAATACTCTAAAAAATATCCTAGCTTATGAGAAGACCCACTAAAGAATGCACTAAGATATCGACCGCAATCTAGGAACCTAATTCCTACCTTCCGAAAATTGGCCAATCCTAATTGTCCACTGTGACCACTTGTGGCTTTTTTCATCAGTATTCAGAAAGCAGTTAGCCCACCAAATTACAACCACCTTACATATCTCTACCATTGGGCCACGGAGCCGTACAGGAAGAATTAAAATTGACAAGCCAACTCTACTTATGGCTTTTTCATTATTTAGAGTGATATTAGCTAGCACACAGAATTACAGCCAGCTTACAAATCTTCTTGGCAACTTTAAGAGATGCGTCGAAAACATCTATTAAAACGATTTTTCGGATTTAAAAGATTTTAACGATGCACAAATTTTCAGCAGCTGTAATAAAAACCATGCTCATTCAAAATAGAAAAAAGATGATAGCCATCGATAGTATAAAACAATGACAAACAAAAAAATTACATTTGACCCCGACGTGATTCGAACACGCAGCCTTCTGATCTGGAGTCAGACGCGCTACCATTGCGCCACGGAGTCGTGGTGTTTGAATTATAACGAATGACATGGTTACTTTAGGTTACATAAAACAGTTTCATTTCCCATTTGCGGTAATGTGGACGTTTTGGTTTGTGGCTAATTACCTAAATCTCGTTAAGACTTTTCCTTACCCTTTTCAAATAGATCAACACATGATAAATCCTTTTCAACCAAATAAAGTTGACATAGTGCATGCCGGTTTCAAGCTACACACAATTTAACATGGGTACCGCCATTTTGACAGTTTTAGGCTTACTTATTCTAAGCCAAACTTTGGTTATTTCTAAATTGGGTGACCATTAAAAAAACACACACACAAATCTGTTATCAGGCATTGATTGAAAGCCTAAAGTATCTACAGTAGACCTGCATTAGTTTCAATCCAATATTCATATAATCCAGATACCAAACTATCACTATGTAAGCCACCTCCTAGCTCTAGCATACCCGAAATCAATTTTCATTGGATGAGAAAACACAAACTGGATGTTGTGACCTTTACTCGACATCAATGGACAATTCATTTTCCATTTGCCGTAATGTTAACGTTTGGCTCTGTCACTCGGTAAGAAGCATTGGCCCAGTTAAAAGCCTTGGTGGAAACTCGGAACTACCCTTCACAAGTCTGAAGTTTCAATCTTGACAGAGAAATAAGCGAGAAATCTCACGATGTTCACTTCCAAAGGTGACCGGGGTGCAGACGACACATCGCTGTCATGGGTCAAATCACCCTCACGTCAGACAGCTCAATCCGCCGCCTTTATTCAATCTTCACCTTTCATATGTTTTTTTAGGCAAACTACTACTTCATTGAGTCACATCAATACTCTAAAAAATATCCTAGCTTATGAGAAGACCCACTAAAGAATGCTCAAAGATATCGACCGCAATCTAGGAACCTAATTCCTACCTTCCGAAAATTGGCCAATCCTAATTGTCCACTGTGACCACTTGTGGCTTTTTTCATCAGTATTCAGAAAGCAGTTAGCCCACCAAATTACAACCACCTTACATATCTCTACCATTGGGCCACGGAGCCGTACAGGAAGAATTAAAATTGACAAGCCAACTCTACTTATGGCTTTTTCATTATTTAGAGTGATATTAGCTAGCACACAGAATTACAGCCAGCTTACAAATCTTCTTGGCAACTTTAAGAGATGCGTCGAAAACATCTATTAAAACGATTTTTCGGATTTAAAAGATTTTAACGATGCACAAATTTTCAGCAGCTGTAATAAAAACCATGCTCATTCAAAATAGAAAAAAGATGATAGCCATCGATAGTATAAAACAATGACAAACAAAAAAATTACATTTGACCCCGACGTGATTCGAACACGCAGCCTTCTGATCTGGAGTCAGACGCGCTACCATTGCGCCACGGAGTCGTGGTGTTTGAATTATAACGAATGACATGGTTACTTTAGGTTACATAAAACAGTTTCATTTCCCATTTGCGGTAATGTGGACGTTTTGGTTTGTGGCTAATTACCTAAATCTCGTTAAGACTTTTCCTTACCCTTTTCAAATAGATCAACACATGATAAATCCTTTTCAACCAAATAAAGTTGACATAGTGCATGCCGGTTTCAAGCTACACACAATTTAACATGGGTACCGCCATTTTGACAGTTTTAGGCTTACTTATTCTAAGCCAAACTTTGGTTATTTCTAAATTGGGTGACCATTAAAAAACACACACACAAATCTGTTATCAGGCATTGATTGAAAGCCTAAAGTATCTACAGTAGACCTGCATTAGTTTCAATCCAATATTCATATAATCCAGATACCAAACTATCACTATGTAAGCCACCTCCTAGCTCTAGCATACCCGAAATCAATTTTCATTGGATGAGAAAACACAAACTGGATGTTGTGACCTTTACTCGACATCAATGGACAATTCATTTTCCATTTGCCGTAATGTTAACGTTTGGCTCTGTCACTCGGTAAGAAGCATTGGCCCAGTTAAAAGCCTTGGTGGAAACTCGGAACTACCCTTCACAAGTCTGAAGTTTCAATCTTGACAGAGAAATAAGCGAGAAATCTCACGATGTTCACTTCCAAAGGTGACCGGGGTGCAGACGACACATCGCTGTCATGGGTCAAATCACCCTCACGTCAGACAGCTCAATCCGCCGCCTTTATTCAATCTTCACCTTTCATATGTTTTTTTAGGCAAACTACTACTTCATTGAGTCACATCAATACTCTAAAAAATATCCTAGCTTATGAGAAGACCCACTAAAGAATGCTCAAAGATATCGACCGCAATCTAGGAACCTAATTCCTACCTTCCGAAAATTGGCCAATCCTAATTGTCCACTGTGACCACTTGTGGCTTTTTTCATCAGTATTCAGAAAGCAGTTAGCCCACCAAATTACAACCACCTTACATATCTCTACCATTGGGCCACGGAGCCGTACAGGAAGAATTAAAATTGACAAGCCAACTCTACTTATGGCTTTTTCATTATTTAGAGTGATATTAGCTAGCACACAGAATTACAACCAGCTTACAAATCTTCTTGGCAACTTTAAGAGATGCGTCGAAAACATCTATTAAAACGATTTTTCGGATTTAAAAGATTTTAACGATGCACAAATTTTCAGCAGCTGTAATAAAAACCATGCTCATTCAAAATAGAAAAAAGATGATAGCCATCGATAGTATAAAACAATGACAAACAAAAAAATTACATTTGATCCCGACGTGATTCGAACACGCAGCCTTCTGATCTGGAGTCACACGCGCTACCATTGCGCCACGGAGTCGTGGTGTTTGAATTATAACGAATGACATGGTTACTTTAGGTTACATAATACAGTTTCATTTCCCATTTGCGGTAATGTGGACGTTTTGGTTTGTGGCTAATTACCTAAATCTCGTTAAGACTTTTCCTTACCCTTTTCAAATAGATCAACACATGATAAATCCTTTTCAACCAAATAAAGTTGACATAGTGCATGCCGGTTTCAAGCTACACACAATTTAACATGGGTACCGCCATTTTGACAGTTTTAGGCTTACTTATTCTAAGCCAAACTTTGGTAATTTCTAAATTGGGTGACCATTAAAAAAACACACACACAAATCTGTTATCAGGCATTGATTGAAAGCCTAAAGTATCTACAGTAGACCTGCATTAGTTTCAATCCAATATTCATATAATCCAGATACCAAACTATCACTATGTAAGCCACCTCCTAGCTCTAGCATACCCGAAATCAATTTTCATTGGATGAGAAAACACAAACTGGATGTTGTGACCTTTACTCGACATCAATGGACAATTCATTTTCCATTTGCCGTAATGTTAACGTTTGGCTCTGTCACTCGGTAAGAAGCATTGGCCCAGTTAAAAACCTTGGTGGAAACTCGGAACTACCCTTCACAAGTCTGAAGTTTCAATCTTGACAGAGAAATAAGCGAGAAATCTCACGATGTTCACTTCCAAAGGTGACCGGGGTGCAGACGACACATCGCTGTCATGGGTCAAATCACCCTCACGTCAGACAGCTCAATCCGCCGCCTTTATTCAATCTTCACCTTTCATATGTTTTTTTAGGCAAACTACTACTTCATTGAGTCACATCAATACTCTAAAAAATATCCTAGCTTATGAGAAGACCCACTAAAGAATGCTCAAAGATATCGACCGCAATCTAGGAACCTAATTCCTACCTTCCGAAAATTGGCCAATCCTAATTGTCCACTGTGACCACTTGTGGCTTTTTTCATCAGTATTCAGAAAGCAGTTAGCCCACCAAATTACAACCACCTTACATATCTCTACCATTGGGCCACGGAGCCGTACAGGAAGAATTAAAATTGACAAGCCAACTCTACTTATGGCTTTTTCATTATTTAGAGTGATATTAGCTAGCACACAGAATTACAGCCAGCTTACAAATCTTCTTGGCAACTTTAAGAGATGCGTCGAAAACATCTATTAAAACGATTTTTCGGATTTAAAAGATTTTATCGATGCACAAATTTTCAGCAGCTGTAATAAAAACCATGCTCATTCAAAATAGAAGAAAGATGATAGCCATCGATAGTATAAAACAATGACAAACAAAAAAATTACATTTGACCCCGACGTGATTCGAACACGGAGCCTTCTGATCTGGAGTCAGACGCGCTATAATTGCGCCACGGAGTCGTGGTGTTTGAATTATAACGAATGACATGGTTACTTTAGGTTACATAATACAGTTTCATTTCCCATTTGCGGTAATGTGGACGTTTTGGTTTGTGGCTAATTACCTAAATCTCGTTAAGACTTTTCCTTACCCTTTTCAAATAGATCAACACATGATAAATCCTTTTCAACCAAATAAAGTTGACATAGTGCATGCCGGTTTCAAGCTACACACAATTTAACATGGGTACCGCCATTTTGACAGTTTTAGGCTTACTTATTCTAAGCCAAACTTTGGTAATTTCTAAATTGGGTGACCATTAAAAAAACACACACACAAATCTGTTATCAGGCATTGATTGAAAGCCTAAAGTATCTACAGTAGACCTGCATTAGTTTCAATCCAATATTCATATAATCCAGATACCAAACTATCACTATGTAAGCCACCTCCTAGCTCTAGCATACCTGAAATCAATTTTCATTGGATGAGAAAACACAAACTGGATGTTGTGACCTTTACTCGACATCAATGGACAATTCATTTTCCATTTGCCGTAATGTTAACGTTTGGCTCTGTCACTCGGTAAGAAGCATTGGCCCAGTTAAAAGCCTTGGTGGAAACTCGGAACTACCCTTCACAAGTCTGAAGTTTCAATCTTGACAGAGAAATAAGCGAGAAATCTCACGATGTTCACTTCCAAAGGTGACCGGGGTGCAGACGACACATCGCTGTCATGGGTCAAATCACCCTCACGTCAGACAGCTCAATCCGCCGCCTTTATTCAATCTTCACCTTTCATATGTTTTTTTAGGCAAACTACTACTTCATTGAGTCACATCAATACTCTAAAAAATATCCTAGCTTATGAGAAGACCCACTAAAGAATGCTCAAAGATATCGACCGCAATCTAGGAACCTAATTCCTACCTTCCGAAAATTGGCCAATCCTAATTGTCCACTGTGACCACTTGTGGCTTTTTTCATCAGTATTCAGAAAGCAGTTAGCCCACCAAATTACAACCACCTTACATATCTCTACCATTGGGCCACGGAGCCGTACAGGAAGAATTAAAATTGACAAGCCAACTCTACTTATGGCTTTTTCATTATTTAGAGTGATATTAGCTAGCACACAGAATTACAGCCAGCTTACAAATCTTCTTGGCAACTTTAAGAGATGCGTCGAAAACATCTATTAAAACGATTTTTCGGATTTAAAAGATTTTAACGATGCACAAATTTTCAGCAGCTGTAATAAAAACCATGCTCATTCAAAATAGAAAAAAGATGATAGCCATCGATAGTATATATTTTTTTTTTTTTGTGAAAAAGATCTTTATTAACACATTGAATCATTCAGTACATAGCCATTTGCAGTCAGATTTAAAAAATAGTATCACAGGAGGTTGACTGCCCTCAATTTTACAATCATATCACTTATACACAAACGTCATTTTGTTATTTATCACCTTACAGAAAATATTGTGTTTACACCAGACTCGTTTAAATTCTGAAGTATTTAATCTATAGTTGTCGACATGAGCTCTGATTTTAATCATTGACTTCACTTTTTCTACCATGCTTTGCGTGTTGTGTTTTCCGTCATTAAATACAATGTCGTTTCTTGAACACCAAACACAAAACTGTATTACAGACAATACATATAAAAACATTGGCCTGTCATTGGCATTACAGTTATCAAAAATTTTGTATATCAAACATTTTTCATTGTAATGTAGCAAAAATCTACCGTATAACATGAACGCCCTACAAAAATAGTCATAAACATTTCTTACAACCTGACATTCAATGAATAGATGTTTCTGCGTTTCAGAATGTGTACAAAATGGGCATTTATCGTCAGTTACTACATTCCTTCTTAGCAGCCTTTCTTTTACTGGAAGAATGTCATTGACTAATTTGAAGTTAAAGTTTACAATGTTATGGTCAAGAAAAGGATGGAACACATTTTGCCATATTGATTTCCATGGAAGATCTTTGTGCCTAAGAACAACTCTTGGGACTTCAATGACTTTATCTACAAAAAGGTTGTACAGGTATTTAGTCGAATACATTATTGGAGGTAAGTTTTGGCCATCAAAAACCTCTTTCCAAGCTTCTATTACAAAATTGTAGAAAGGCGGTCTTTGTAAACAATGTGGAATAGATGCCTTAGAAAAATCTGGTCGCACTTGTCTTAAGGACAGCCCCAACCAGTAGATGGTGAAATATTTCCAGTCTGCGTTTGTCCCATAAACTAGTTTCAAAAGATGTCTAACTGCAAGGGCTTTCATTTTACAATGGATATTGGTGATGTTTAGACCACCTTTGTCATGAGGATTATACAAAACATTTCGTTTGATGCCCTCCGGTTTGTTACACCACAAAAATTGGAAAACAGTTTGACTGGTTTTTAAAACACATGATTTAGATACAAAAGTACATTGAGCCGCAAACCAAACGACAGCAAGAGCAACAGTGTTAATTAGAACAGATTTTCCTCTCAAGGAAAGGTATCGACCAGACCATGCTGTTACATTCTTTTTAACCTTATTCAAAATTCTTTCTGAGTTTTTTTCGATGGCGTTTTGACCAAAATAAATGCCACAAATTTTGACGTTTTCCACCAATTTAAGTTTTGAATTTGTAAACGCATGGTCTGGCCAATTGCCTATGGACAAAGCAACAGTTTTAGACAAATTTAACTTAGATCCTGATGCCCTTCCATACAATTCACACAGAGTTAAAACAGGTTCAATTGAGTTTTCATCTGACACAATCACCGTTGTGTCATCTGCATAGGCACTGATTTTGACCTCTTTGTTGGTCCCTGGCATTTTTATACCTTTTATGTCTGTACATTTTCTGACAGCGTCAATGAAAGGCTCTAAAGTCAAGATGTAGATTAATGGTGAAATTGAACAGCCCTGTCTTACACCGCGCAAGAGCTTAAACTCTTCGCCGATATGTCCATTAATTATAACACTGCTCTTGATATCAGTATACAACAGCTTTATCCAGTTACAAAAACTGGGCCCAAAATTATATTGTTCTAAACAAAGCATCATAAAATTCCAATCAACACGATCAAAGGCCTTTTCTTGATCAAGATTTATAAAACAGCATTTTAGTTCTTTTTGCTCTACATAATCAAATGTGTTCCTTAACAAGTGCAAATTATCAAAAATACTGCGACCTGGTATTCCATATGATTGGTTCTGTTCAATGATACAATCGATTACTCTCTTCAGGCGGTTACATAATGCTTTTGACAAGATCTTGTAGTCAACATTTAACAAACTAATCGGCCTCCAATTCCCTATGTTATCCGGCTCTTCTGAATTTTTACATAATAATGTGATGAGGCCATACCTTTGACTTTCGGTTAAAGAACCTATCTGTAAACACGTGTTTATTACTTTAGTTAAAATGTTACCTAAAATATTCCAGAATTGTAAGTAAAATTCACAAGGTAAACCATCTGACCCTGGGGTTTTGTTCCTGCTCATAGAGCTAACGGATGTGAACAATTCATCAACCGTTAGTTCACCCTCGCACAAATCTTTTACCTTATCACTTAGTTTCGGTAGGCCTTTAACAATTTTTTGTTGTACGTTTACATCCGTTTCTTGCTCAGAATATAAATCTCGGAAATACTTTCCAATACATGAGGATATGTCTTTTTGGGAGTTGTGAAGCCAATTTTCATTTTTGAAACATTTGATCTCTCTAATCATTTTCTTTTTGCTTCTACTGACTTCTCGCCTTATGAAATATTTTGTGGGTTTTTCTCCCGATTCAAAATCAGTACATTTCGATCGAATTACTGAACCCTGTTTGGACTGCTTGGCTAACGCATTTAAAGTATCCTTAACAGTTTCAATTTCTGACTTATGCTTAGTAGGGTCTTTTTTCAAGTCATACAATTTGGATTCTAGCTCTTTAGTTACTTTTTTCTTTTGTTGTGAAGCATTTTTACAATGAGAGGAAATTACGCGTTTACATTCTTCTTTGAAACTGTCCCATCTTCCAACTAACTCACTACCTTCCAATTGATCAGCAAAGAAAATTTCAAAAGTTTCGGTAATTTCTGAGGACAAGTTTGGATCATTTAAAACGGATGTATTACATTTCCAGTAAAAAGGTCCCCAAGATATAATTCCCTCAAAACAAACATCAAAATAAACACAAGAATGGTCAGAAAAAGAAGCAGGTTGACAATCAGAAAAGAAAACAACTTTTTTTACATTATTTGATATATAAAAACGGTCTAAGCGACAAGCAATGTTGTTTCTGTGCCATGAATACATTTTTTTGTCTGGATAAAGTGATCTAAATATATCACATAGTTGAAAATCAGACTTAAGGGCAATGATTTCGTCTTTTCCGTCAACTCTGGAATTTACATTGCCTCCACATTTATCTAATACATTGTTTTCAACAAAGTTAAAATCCCCACCTAAGATCACAGTTTCTTTCCCAAGCAGTACATTGTCAAGATTCTGTATGAATTCTTTTCTTTTTGTTGGGTTATTTGGGGCATAGATACATATCAAATTCACAGATGTATTATTAATGTCAGCTTTAATGGATATATATCTACCTTCTGGGCATCTTTTAACACTGCGTATAACACAGTCCACGGTGTATCTAATAACCACCCCCACCCCACAACTCTTATTAGTACCAAAGGCCCACAGACAATCTGCGGGGATATTTAACAACCGTGTGTCTTTTAAACTAGAAAAATGTGTTTCTTGAAGAAAAATGATATCTAGGTTATTATCAAAGATAAAACTGTGTAATTGCGACTGTTTAACAGTATCTCGTAATCCATTACATTTTAACGAGCCAATACGAATTGAACTAGATGTAGACATTAAAATACAGATTAATAAAAGAAACTGTAACATACCCATTGCGAATCGTATGAATCTGAAAAAACATTGGTAAAAGTTCAAGTCCGTTTGTTCAGGCGCTTTCTTCCACGTTTTGCTAAAGAGCTCTTCTTTCGATATTCCAACAAAACGTTGGAACATTCTTCGTGAGAGGCTGGGGTCATCTCCTGGCACACTTGTGACGAACAGTTGGCGATCAGGCTGTCTTCGCTAAAACAATTTTGGCTGTTTACGTCCTGTCTCTCAAGATGAATATGTTGGTCAATTTGGTCCACCGTAGATATAGCTTCTTCGTGAACTTCTGCCTGAACTTCAACTTGCACAACATCGTTGGAAATTGATTCTATCGGTGTGGAGTCTTCTCTGGTGTTTTTTGTCTCCAACACGGGTTTCTTTGCTACAGGAGAGCTGGTATCGGAATTCTCCTTTTCATCAACATCACTTTGGTGGTTATCTTCTTCCATACAATCCGCAGATTCTTCAGAGGCTTCCATGATGTCTTCTGACTCTGAATCCGAGTCTTCAACATTTATCTCCCGGTCTTCTAGGCTTTCGGTGTTTTGAATTAGTGGGGTCGATTTTCTTGCATACCTGGCTGATACCCGAGCTGCGTAAGACCCAACTCGGGCACAGCAGTTTGATCTGGTGTGTTCAGTGGAATTACATGTGCGACAAGGTAGATCACATTCCTTTTCCTCGTGGGGATTGTCGTGAGGGGAAAACCCATCGCAATTGGCACACCAAACCGCCTTGCAGTCTCTGATTTTATGAAAATTTTGCGCGCAACGGCGACATTGAGGAGACTGGCCAGGAAAAGTAAACATAACGGTCTCCCCACCAAAATTGATAAAATTAGGGACGTAACGAGCCTTCATACATCGAAATCGGTAAAACCGAACTCCAGTATTAGCATTTTTCAGCCGACCGTCATTAAATTTAGGTCGGTTGATAGACATGATCTCCCCATATTGTTTGAGTGCAGCTCCAATGATTTTATCGTCAAGCTCCTCAGGGGCCCAATGCACAGTAACATTAATATACATTGAGGAGGCAGGAGAAATGTTACAAGTTATTCCGTTTAATACAAAACTCACTTCATTTATAAGGGTAGTATGAGCAGTCCGGTTTGAAACATAAACGTAAAAAGTTTTCTTCAAATAATTTTTCTGAAGACAAAGCAATTCAGAGTCCACTTCAATAACGCTATCCAAAAAAGGAACGAGGTCCCTCTGGCCCACCTTACTAAACGCCTCCCTGTTCAGTGAGCTAATGGCGACGCACAAGCCTCTGTCAGGCCTAGCAAAGTCATCAAACCTTACAGGTCTAGACATCCTGAAAGGACGGGCTTTCGCCCCAGATACACACGAATTTGAACAGTCAGATACACGTAGATTGTTATGTCACAAAAATTAAAAAGATATAACGAACCACAAGCCAAGATGACAGCGGATTTGTTGGAGCAAATATATACACGTCCTTCTTCTCCGACAAGCCATTCGACCTCTCTCTCTGTGACCACTTGTGGCTTTTTTCATCAGTATTCAGAAAGCAGTTAGCCCACCAAATTACAACCACCTTACATATCTCTACCATTGGGCCACGGAGCCGTACAGGAAGAATTAAAATTGACAAGCCAACTCTACTTATGGCTTTTTCATTATTTAGAGTGATATTAGCTAGCACACAGAATTACAGCCAGCTTACAAATCTTCTTGGCAACTTTAAGAGATGCGTCGAAAACATCTATTAAAACGATTTTTCGGATTTAAAAGATTTTAACGATGCACAAATTTTCAGCAGCTGTAATAAAAACCATGCTCATTTTTTTTTTTTTGAGAAGAAGTACTTTATTTCCTCATAAAATCAGTTACATATGTCATTGAGATACATTGTGATTTTGAGCAGTCCTTAAAAAAAGGTTAATTATCACAGGCTTTGGACTGCATCTTACAGTTACTTAGAATGTGTTACTTTAAAACAAATGTCAATTTATCATTTTCAATTTTACAAATAACATTCCTTTTACACCAAATATCTTGAAAGGCTCTAGTATTTAGGCGATAAAAATCCACATATGCCCTTGTCCTAATAGTGGATTTTGCTCTCTCAATTATAGTAGAAGCATCGTGTTTACAGCCATTGAAAATTATTTCGTTTCTCGAGCACCAAACTGTGAATTGTATGACAGATAAAAGGTATAAACACATTGGTTTGTCATGTTGTAGTAAATTCTCAAACTGTCTATAAATCATAGTTTTCTCGTCAAAATAGAAAACAAAATTAGCATATAACATAAGCGTTCTAGAAAAATAATTATACACATTTTGAACTAAAGTACATTGAACAAATAGATGCTTCTGTGTTTCACTACAATCGCAAAAAACACATCTGTCATCTGTTACAATAGACCTTCTTAGTAAGCGTTCTTTGACAGGTAGTACATCATGAATTAGCTTAAAAACAAAATTAACCAAGTTATGGTCCAGAAAGGAATTAAAAACAGTTTGCCAAATCTCTTGCCATGGTAGATTATCGTTTTTCAAAACAACTCGTGGCAGTTCAACAATTTGCTTCACAAAACAGTTGTACAAATATTTCGTCGAATACCCATTTGGAGAGAGATTTTGACCTGAATAAAATTCCTTCCATGAATCGAAGGCGAATTTATAATACGGTGGACAAGTTAAACAGTGAGGCATGGATTGTTTACAAAACTCAGGACTGATATGTCTTAGGGACAGCCCCATCCAGTAAACAGCAAAAAATTTCCAGTCAGCCTGAGTGTTGTAAATTAGTTTCAAAACATGTTTAACAGCAAATGCCTTAATTTTACATTGGATGTTATTTATATTTAGTCCTCCTTTATCGTGGTTATTATACAGAACATTGCGTTTTATACTTTCTGGCTTTTTGTCCCATAAAAACTGGAACACCCGTTGACAATTTCTTAAAACACATTTTTCAGGTATAAAAATACATTGAGCTATAAACCAAAGTACTGCCAGAGCTACAGTGTTGATTAACACTGATTTTCCTCTTAAAGTGAGGTATCTGCCAGCCCAAGCCGAAACATTCGTTTCGACTTTACTAGAGATCAGATCACAATTCATCTTCGTCGCATCTGACCCAAAATATACACCACAGATTTTAACATTTTCAACAACTTTGATATACAATTTTTCAAAAGTGTTGTCTGACCAGGTACCAATAGGGAGGGTTACAGTTTTATTCAAATTTAGTTTGGCCCCTGAGGCTCTTCCGTACTTTTCAGAGAGACTTAAAATTGGTTGGATGGAGCTTTCATCTGTTACAACAATGGTTGTATCGTCAGCATATGCGGTTATTTTAACTTGCTTTTGCGTGCCTGGCATTTTTACGCCCTTTATCAAATTACAATTTCTAACAGCATTAATAAATGGTTCTAATGTAAGTATATACAATAGTGGTGAAATTGAACAGCCTTGTCTCAATCCCCTTGACATAAAAAAATCTTCTGATAGATGGCCGTTAACAATGATTCGGCTGTTTATATTCGTATACAAAAGTTTTATCCAATTGCAAAAATCTGGCCCGAAATTATATTTCGATAAACATTTATTTAAAAAATTCCAATCTACTCTGTCGAAAGCCTTTTCTTGATCCAAGTTTATGAAACATGCCTTTAGGTCTTTTTGCTCTACATAGTCGTATGTATTTCTAAGGAGATGGATATGGTCAAAAATACTTCGACCCTCAATTCCACAAGTCTGGTTTTGCTGAACAATGGCATGGACCACAAGTTTTAAACGTTTGCATAAGGCTTTCGACAATATTTTATAATCAACGTTGAGGAGACTAATTGGTCTCCAATTATTGATATCGTCAGATTCATTTGGGTTTTTGCAAATAAGTGTTACTAGGCCAGACCTTTGACTTTTACATAGAGACCTTTTCTTAAAACAGCTATTGACCACTTCTGTAAAAGTCCTCCCCAAAATTTCCCAAAACTTTAAATAAAATTCGCACGGTAAGCCATCCGATCCTGGAGTTTTATTTTTACACATGCTGCTAACGGCGTCATACAATTCGTCAGTAGTTAGGAGGCCTTCACATAATGTACTAAAATCGTCGGACAATTGGGGTAAACTCTGAAGTAATTCTTCTTGTGACTTTACATCAGTTTCTTGTTCAAAATACAATGATTTATAGTATTCACGAATACAACTTGAAATATCTTTTTGGGAATAATGTACCTTTTCTTTGTTTTGGTGACATTTTATTTTCTTTATCAATTTTTTTTTACTTCTTCCCACTTCTCTGCGGATAAAGTATTTTGTTGGTTTTTCTCCCAACACAAAGTCTGTACATTTTGATCTAATTAAAGCTCCTTCGTGAGATTGTTTTGCCAAAGCGTTTAAGGTCTTCTTTGTATTTTCAATTTCTGTACTATTTGTAACCAGATCTTGTTTCAAATCATTTAGTTTTGTTTCTAAGTTTAACACAGTTCGCTTCCTTTGCTGCGAAACTGATTTACTGTGATCAAGGATAATATTTTTGCATTCTTCTTTAAATCTTTCCCAATTTTCAATTAAGTTAAACCCATCCAGTTCGTCGGTAAAGAAAATGTCATACGTTTGTTTAATTTTTTCAAAGAGTTCCGGGTCCTTCAAAACTGAAGTATTGCATTTCCAATAAAATGCCCCCCAAGAAATTACCCCATTAAAACAAACATCAAAGTAAACACAGGAATGGTCAGAAAACGGAACAGAAATATAGTCAGCTACTGATACAACATTTTTGAGAGAGTTGGACAAATAAAATCGGTCCAGCCGACATGCTACGTGGTTCCTACACCAAGAGTACATCTTTTTATCAGGCAAAATAGATCTGTAAATATCACACAGAGAAAAATCAGACTTAATTTGAACAATTTCTTCTTTACCATCACTCTTGCTATTTAAGTTTCCACCACTTTTATCCAAATTATTTTCCTCAACAAAATTAAAATCTCCCCCAAGAATGATAATCTCTCGCCCTAACAGTATATGTTCTAAATTGCAAATAAATTCTTTTCTTTCCTTTGCTTTATTTGGAGCGTATACACATACCATGTTAACAGAAGTTTCGTTAATTTCAGCTTTAATGGATATGAATCGACCCGATGGACAGCGTTTTACACTATGCACAACACAGTCAACCGTGTTTCTAATTATGATACCCACCCCACAACTCTTGTTACTCCCATAAGCCCAAAATGAATCCCCAGGAATATTTAACTTTTTTGAATCAGCGAAATTACAATAATGAGTTTCTTGAAGGAAGAGAATATCGATTTTATTATCGAAAACAAAATTGCGCACCTGTGATTGTTTGACAGGATCCCTCAAACCATTAGTGTTTAAAGAACCATAACGGATAGAATCTTGAGTAGCCATAATTAAACTAAAGAGAAGAAATAATATAAACGTACCCATTGTGAATGCATATGAAGGAGATTACAGACAAAACTCAAGTTGGTTTTCCCAGGCGTTTTCTAGCACGTTTAGACAGAGTTTTCTTTTTCCTGTAGTCCAGCAGAAGGTTTGTACATTCTGCACGAGTTGAAGGGGTCATCGCTTGACACTGAGAACTAACACAATTGTCAATCACACTGTCCTGGCTGAAGACGTCTTGAGCTTGTAGATCTCCCTCCTCGGGGTGACAGTCAATTTGGCTGTTTTCCTCCTCCATACAAGTACCTTCATTATGAGCTTCGGCTTGAACTATCATAGCAGTGGGTTCACTGGGTTTTGTTTTCTCGGGACTTTTCTCCTCTTCTGAGTTCTTTTTAACTACGTCAGAGTGTAGTTTCTTTGCCTCGGGGGCCTCAGGATCGGACTCGACTTCTTGGTCGTCCGGGTCGGTCAACTCTGCCTTCTCTCCTTCCATAGAATCATCACAAGACTCACATGATGACTCCATATCTTCGCCATGACTCTCGTCGACATTGATATCATGGTCGCTATTGCTCACCGAGACAGCCGCTGTTTCATTACGTTTTGTTATGTAATTAGAAGAAACTCTAGCTGCATAGGACCACATCCTGGCACAGCAGTCTGATTTCGTATGTTCATTAGAGTTACATGTGCGGCACGGCAAATTGCATCTTCTTTCTTCATGGGGATTTTCACTGGGCGTAAACCCGTCACAATTTTTACACCAGATTGCACGACAGTCTCGTATTCGATGACCGGTTTGTAAACAACGGCGACATTCTTGAACCTGACCAGGGTAGGTAAACATGACAGTCTCGCCACCAAATATAATAAAGTTTGGGACATACCTGGTCCTTGAACATCGAAATTTGTAAAAACGTATTCCAGTGTACACATTTTTTAACTCCTCCTCTCGAAACTTAGGCCGATTCACTGACAAAACGTCACCGTATTGTTTTAAGCCCATAGCAATAACTCTATCGTCCAACTCTTCTGGTGCCCAGTGTACAGTAAGGTTTATAAATAGCGGCGAGGCTTGGGATATGTTCCATACAACTCCATTTACCATAAAACTCTCCTTGCTTAAAAGTGCGTTGTGCGCTGCCTGGTTAGACACATACGCATAAAAAGTTCTTTTTAAATAATGCTTTTGTAGTCCTTTTAACTCTGTGTCTGTACGGATAGCCCCTCTGAGAGCGGGGACAAGGTCCTGCTGTACCGTCTTGCTGAAGGCCTCGCTGTCCTGTGTAGTAATGGCTACTGACAAACCTCTGTTCGGCCTAACAAAGTCATCGAACTTCACCGGCTTCGACATGCTAAACCTTAGGGCTTACGCCCTGTCCACAGTAATATATACACTGTCCAGATATTGATGGTTGTAATGTCACACAAAATGTACACTTACACGTTCGATAAATCCAGATTGCAACCGATATATGAGAGGAAATTCCAAACACGTCTTTCTTCTCGGACATTCAATAGTCGACCCCATGCTCATTCAAAATAGAAAAAAGATGATAGCCATCGATAGTATAAAACAATGACAAACAAAAAAATTACATTTGACCCCGACGTGATTCGAACACGCAGCCTTCTGATCTGGAGTCAGACGCGCTACCATTGCGCCACGGAGTCGTGGTGTTTGAATTATAACGAATGACATGGTTACTTTAGGTTACATAATACAGTTTCATTTCCCATTTGCGGTAATGTGGACGTTTTGGTTTGTGGCTAATTACCTAAATCTCGTTAAGACTTTTCCTTACCCTTTTCAAATAGATCAACACATGATAAATCCTTTTCAACCAAATAAAGTTGACATAGTGCATGCCGGTTTCAAGCTACACACAATTTAACATGGGTACCGCCATTTTGACAGTTTTAGGCTTACTTATTCTAAGCCAAACTTTGGTAATTTCTAAATTGGGTGACCATTAAAAAAACACACACACAAATCTGTTATCAGGCATTGATTGAAAGCCTAAAGTATCTACAGTAGACCTGCATTAGTTTCAATCCAATATTCATATAATCCAGATACCAAACTATCACTATGTAAGCCACCTCCTAGCTCTAGCATACCCGAAATCAATTTTCATTGGATGAGAAAACACAAACTGGATGTTGTGACCTTTACTCGACATCAATGGACAATTCATTTTCCATTTGCCGTAATGTTAACGTTTGGCTCTGTCACTCGGTAAGAAGCATTGGCCCAGTTAAAAGCCTTGGTGGAAACTCGGAACTACCCTTCACAAGTCTGAAGTTTCAATCTTGACAGAGAAATAAGCGAGAAATCTCACGATGTTCACTTCCAAAGGTGACCGGGGTGCAGACGACACATCGCTGTCATGGGTCAAATCACCCTCACGTCAGACAGCTCAATCCGCCGCCTTTATTCAATCTTCACCTTTCATATGTTTTTTTAGGCAAACTACTACTTCATTGAGTCACATCAATACTCTAAAAAATATCCTAGCTTATGAGAAGACCCACTAAAGAATGCTCGAAGATATCGACCGCAATCTAGGAACCTAATTCCTACCTTCCGAAAATTGGCCAATCCTAATTGTCCACTGTGACCACTTGTGGCTTTTTTCATCAGTATTCAGAAAGCAGTTAGCCCACCAAATTACAACCACCTTACATATCTCTACCATTGGGCCACGGAGCCGTACAGGAAGAATTAAAATTGACAAGCCAACTCTACTTATGGCTTTTTCATTATTTAGAGTGATATTAGCTAGCACACAGAATTACAGCCAGCTTACAAATCTTCTTGGCAACTTTAAGAGATGCGTCGAAAACATCTATTAAAACGATTTTTCGGATTTAAAAGATTTTAACGATGCACAAATTTTCAGCAGCTGTAATAAAAACCATGCTCATTCAAAATAGAAAAAAGATGATTTTTTTTTTTTTTTTTTTTTTTTTGAAAAAATCTTTATTAACACATTGAATCATTCAGTACATAGCCATTTGCAGTCAGATTAAAAAATTAGTATCACAGGAGGTTGACTGCCTTCAATTTTACAATCATATCACTTATACACAAACGTCATTTTGTTATTTATCAGCTTACAGAAAATATTGTTTTTACACCAGATTCGTTTAAACTCTGAATTGTTTAATCTATAGTTGTCGACATGAGCTCTTATTTTAATCATTGACTTCACTTTTTCTACCATGCTTTGCGTGTTGTGTTTTCCGTCATTAAATACAATGTCGTTTCTTGAACACCAAACACAAAACTGTATTACAGACAATACATATAAAAACATTGGCCTGTCATTGGCATTACAGTTATCAAAAATTTTGTATATCAAACATTTTTCATTGTAATGTAACAAAAATCTACCGTATAACATGAACGCCCTACAAAAATAGTCATAAACATTTCTTACAACCTGACATTCAATGAATAGATGTTTCTGCGTTTCAGAATGTGTACAAAATGGGCATTTATCGTCAGTTACTACATTCCTTCTTAGCAGCCTTTCTTTTACTGGAAGAATATCATTAACTAATTTGAAGTTAAAGTTCACAATGTTATGGTCAAGAAAAGGATGGAACACATTTTGCCATATTGATTTCCATGGAAGATCTTTGTGCCTAAGAACAACTCTTGGGACTTCAATAACTTTATCTACAAAAAGGTTGTATAGGTATTTTGTCGAATACATTATTGGAGGTAAGTTTTGGCCATCAAAAACCTCTTTCCAAGCTTCTATTACAAAATTGTAAAAAGGCGGTCTTTGCAAACAATGTGGAATAGATGCCTTAGAAAAATTTGGGCGCACTTGTCTTAAGGACAGCCCCAACCAGTAGATGGTGAAATATTTCCAGTCTGCGTTTGTCCCATAAACTAGTTTCAAAAGATGTCTAACTGCAAGGGCTTTCATTTTACAATGGATATTGGTGATGTTTAGACCACCTTTGTCATGAGGATTATACAAAACATTTCTTTTTATGCCCTCCGGTTTGTTACACCATAAAAATTGGAAAACAGTTTGACTGGTTTTTAAAACACATGATTTAGATACAAAAGTACATTGAGCCGCAAACCAAACGACAGCAAGAGCAACAGTGTTAATTAGAACAGATTTTCCTCTCAAGGAAAGGTATCGACCAGACTATGCTGTTACATTCTTTTTAACCTTATTCAAAATTCTTTCTGAATTTTTTTCGATGGCGTTTCGACCAAAATAAATGCCACAAATTTTGACGTTTTCCACCAATTTAAGTTTTGAATTTGTAAACGCATGGTCTGGCCAATTGCCTATGGACAAAGCAACAGTTTTAGATAAATTTAACTTAGATCCTGATGCCCTTCCATACAATTCACACAGAGTTAAAACAGGTTCAACTGAGTTTTCATCTGACACAATCACCGTTGTGTCATCTGCATAGGCACTGATTTTGACCTCTTTGTTGGTACCTGGCATTTTTATACCTTTTATGTCAGTACATTTTCTGACAGCCTCAATGAAAGGCTCTAAAGTCAAGATGTAGATTAAAGGTGAAATTGAACAGCCCTGTCTTACACCGCGCAAGAGCTTAAACTCTTCGCCGATATGTCCATTAATTATTACACTGCTCTTGATATCAGTATACAACAGCTTTATCCAGTTACAAAAATTGGGCCCAAAATTTTATTGTTCTAAACAAAGCATCATAAAATTCCAATCAACACGATCAAAGGCCTTTTCTTGATCAAGATTTATAAAACAGCATTTTAGTTCTTTTTGCTCTACGTAATCAAATGTGTTCCTTAACAAGTGCAAATTATCAAAAATACTGCGACCTGGTATTCCATATGATTGGTTCTGTTCAATGATACAATCGATTACTCTCTTCAGGCGGTTACATAATTCTTTTGACAAGATCTTGTAGTCAACATTTAACAAACTAATCGGCCTCCAATTTCCTATGTTATCCGTCTCTTCTGAATTTTTACATAATAATGTGATGATGCCATACCTTTGACTTTCGGTTAAAGAACCTATCTGTAAACACGTGTTTATTACTTTAGTTAAAATGTTACCTAAAATATTCCAGAATTGTAAGTAAAATTCACAAGGTAAACCATCTGACCCTGGGGTTTTGTTCCTGCTCATAGAACTAACGGATGTGAACAATTCATCAACCGTTAGTTCACCCTCGCACAAATCTTTTACCTTATCACTTAGTTTCGGTAGGCCTTTAACAAATTTTTGTTGTACGTTTACATCCGTTTCTTGCTCAGAATATAAATCTCGGAAGTACTTTCCTATACATGAGGATATGTCTTTTTGGGAGTTGTGAAGACAATTTTCATTTTTGAAACATTTGATCTCTCTAATCATTTTCTTTTTGCTTCTACTGACTTCTCGCCTTATGAAATATTTTGTGGGTTTTTCTCCCGATTCAAAATCAGTACATTTCGATCGAATTACTGAACCCTGTTTGGACTGCTTGGCTAACGCATTTAAAGTATCCTTAACAGTTTCAATTTCCGACTTATGCTTAGTAGGGTCTTTTTTCAAGTCATACAATTTCGATTCTAGCTCTTTAGTTACTTTTTTCTTTTGTTTATTTTACAATGAGAAGAAATTACGCGTTTACATTCTTCTTTGAAACTGTCCCATCTTCCAACTAACTCCCTACCTTCCAATTGATCAGCAAAGAACATTTCAAAAGTTTCGTTAATTTCGGAAGACAACTTTGGATCATTTAAAACGGATGTATTACATTTCCAGTAAAAAGGTCCCCAAGATATAATTCCCTCAAAACAAACATCAAAATAAACACAAGAATGGTCAGAAAAAGAAGCAGGTTGACAATCAGAAAAGAAAACAACTTTTTTTACATTATTTGATATATAAAAACGGTCTAAGCGACAAGCAATGTTGTTTCTGTGCCACGAATACATTTTTTTTGTCTGGATAAAGTGATCTAAATATATCACATAGTTGAAAATCAGACTTAAGGGCAATAATTTCGTCTTTTCCGTCAACTCTGGAATTTACATTGCCTCCACATTTATCTAGCACATTGTTTTCAACAAAGTTAAAATCCCCACCTAAGATCACAATTTCTTTCCCAAGCAGTACATTGTCGAGATTCTGTATGAATTCTTTTCTTTTTGTTGGGTTATTTGGAGCATAGATACATATCAAATTCACAGATGTATTATTAATTTCAGCTTTAATAGATATATATCTACCTTCTGGGCATCTTTTAACACTGCGTATAACACAGTCCACGGTGTATCTAATAACCACCCCCACCCCACAACTCTTATTAGTGCCAAAGGCCCACAGACAGTCTCCGGGAATATTTAACAACCGTGTGTCTTTTAAACTAGAAAAATGTGTTTCTTGAAGAAAAATGATATCTAGGTTATTATCAAAGATAAAACCATGTAATTGCGACATTTTAACAGTATCTCGTAATCCATTACAGTTTAACGAGCCAATACGAATTGAATTAGATGTAGACATTAAAATACAGATTAATAAAAGAAACTGTAACATACCCATTGCGTATCGTATGAATCTGAAAAATATTTGTAAAAGTTCAAGTCCGTTTGTTCAGGCGCTTTCTTCCACGTTTTGCCAAAGAGCTCTTCTTTCGATATTCTAGTAAGACGTTGGAACAATCTTGATGAGAGGCTGGGGTCATCTCTTGACACACTTGTGATGAACATTTGGCGATCAGACTGTCTTCACTAAAACAATTTTGACTATTTACGTCCTGTTTCTCAAGATGAATAATTGGATCACTTTGGTCCACCGTAGGTATATCTTCTTCGTGAACGTCTGCCTGAACTACAACGTGCACAGCAACGTTGGAAGTTGACTCTATCGGTATGGGGTCTTCTCTGGTGTCTTTTGTCTCTAATACGGGTTTCTTTGCCACAGGAGAGTTGGTGTCGGAAATCTCCTTATCATCGACATCGCTTTGGTGGTTCTCGTGTTCCATACAGTCTGCAGATTCTTCTGAGGCTTCCATGATGTCCTCAGACTCAGAAGTCGAGTCTTCGATATCTACATCCCGGTCTTCTAGGCTTTCAGCGTTTTGAAGTAGAGGAGTCGATTTTCTTGCATACCTGGCGGATACCCGAGCTGCGTAAGACCCAACTCGGGCACAGCAGTTTGATCTGGTGTGTTCAGTGGAATTACATGAGCGACAAGGTAGATCACATTCCTTTTCCTCGTGGGGATTGTCGTGAGGGGAGAACCCATCGCAATTGGCACACCAAACCGCCTTGCAGTCTCTGATTTTATGGAAATTTTGCGCACAACGGCGACATTGAGGCGACTGGCCAGGAAAAGTAAACATAACGGTCTCCCCTCCAAAATTGATAAAATTAGGGACGTAACGAGCCTTCATACATCGAAATCGGTAAAACCAAACTCCAGTATTAGCATTTTTCAGCCGACCGTCATTAAATTTTGGTCGGTTGATAGACATGATCTCCCCATATTGTTTGAGTGCAGCTCCAATGATTTTATCGTCAAGCTCCTCAGGGGCCCAATGCACAGTAACATTAATGTACATTGAGGAGGCAGGAGAAATGTTCCAAGTCACTCCGTTTAATACAAAACTCACTTCATTTATTAGGATAGTATGAGCAGTCCGGTTTGAAACATAAACGTAAAAAGTTTTCTTCAAATAATTTTTCTGAAGACAGAGCAATTCAGAGTCCACTTCAATAACGCTATCCAAAAAAGGAACGAGGTCCCTCTGGCCCACCTTACTAAACGCCTCTCTGTTCAGTGAGCTAATGGCGACGCACAAGCCTCTGTCAGGCCTAGCAAAGTCATCAAACCTTACAGGTCTAGACATCCTGAAAGGACGGGCTTTCGCCCCAGATACACACGAATTTGAACAGTCAGATACACGTAGATTGTTATGTCACAAAAATTAAAAAGATATAACGAACCACAAGCCAAGATGACAGCGGATTTGTTGGAGCAAATATAAACACGTCCTTCTTCTTCGACATGAAATCGACCCCCAAATAGAAAAAAGATGATAGCCATCGATAGTATAAAACAATGACAAACAAAAAAATTACATTTGACCCCGACGTGATTCGAACACGCAGCCTTCTGATCTGGAGTCAGACGCGCTACCATTGCGCCACGGAGTCGTGGTGTTTGAATTATAACGAATGACATGGTTACTTTAGGTTACATAATACAGTTTCATTTCCCATTTGCGGTAATGTGGACGTTTTGGTTTGTGGCTAATTACCTAAATCTCGTTAAGACTTTTCCTTATCCTTTTCAAATAGATCAACACATGATAAATCCTTTTCAACCAAATAAAGTTGACATAGTGCATGCCGGTTTCAAGCTACACACAATTTAACATGGGTACCGCCATTTTGACAGTTTTAGGCTTACTTATTCTAAGCCAAACTTTGGTAATTTCTAAATTGGGTGACCATTAAAAAAACACACACACAAATCTGTTATCAGGAATTGATTGAAAGCCTAAAGTATCTACAGTAGACCTGCATTAGTTTCAATCCAATATTCATATAATCCAGATACCAAACTATCACTATGTAAGCCACCTCCTAGCTCTAGCATACCCGAAATCAATTTTCATTGGATGAGAACGCACAAACTGGATGTTGTGACCTTTACTCGACATCAATGGACAATTCATTTTCCATTTGCCGTAATGTTAACGTTTGGCTCTGTCACTCGGTAAGAAGCATTGGCCCAGTTAAAAGCCTTGGTGGAAACTCGGAACTACCCTTCACAAGTCTGAAGTTTCAATCTTGACAGAGAAATAAGCGAGAAATCTCACGATGTTCACTTCCAAAGGTGACCGGGGTGCAGACGACACATCGCTGTCATGGGTCAAATCACCCTCACGTCAGACAGCTCAATCCGCCGCCTTTATTCAATCTTCACCTTTCATATGTTTTTTTAGGCAAACTACTACTTCATTGAGTCACATCAATACTCTAAAAAATATCCTAGCTTATGAGAAGACCCACTAAAGAATGCTCAAAGATATCGACCGCAATCTAGGAACCTAATTCCTACCTTCCGAAAATTGGCCAATCCTAATTGTCCACTGTGACCACTTGTGGCTTTTTTCATCAGTATTCAGAAAGCAGTTAGCCCACCAAATTACAACCACCTTACATATCTCTACCATTGGGCCACGGAGCCGTACAGGAAGAATTAAAATTGACAAGCCAACTCTACTTATGGCTTTTTCATTATTTAGAGTGATATTAGCTAGCACACAGAATTACAGCCAGCTTACAAATCTTCTTGGCAACTTTAAGAGATGCGTCGAAAACATCTATTAAAACGATTTTTCGGATTTAAAAGATTTTAACGATGCACAAATTTTCAGCAGCTGTAATAAAAACCATGCTCATTCAAAATAGAAAAAAGATGATAGCCATCGATAGTATAAAACAATGACAAACAAAAAAATTACATTTGACCCCGACGTGATTCGAACACGCAGCCTTCTGATCTGGAGTCAGACGCGCTACCATTGTGCCACGGAGTCGTGATGTTTGAATTATAACGAATGACATGGTTACTTTAGGTTACATAATACAGTTTCATTTCCCATTTGCGGTAATGTGGACGTTTTGGTTTGTGGCTAATTACCTAAATCTCGTTAAGACTTTTCCTTACCCTTTTCAAATAGATCAACACATGATAAATCCTTTTCAACCAAATAAAGTTGACATAGTGCATGCCGGTTTCAAGCTACACACAATTTAACATGGGTACCGCCATTTTGACAGTTTTAGGCTTACTTATTCTAAGCCAAACTTTGGTAATTTCTAAATTGGGTGACCATTAAAAAAACACACACACAAATCTGTTATCAGGCATTGATTGAAAGCCTAAAGTATCTACAGTAGACCTGCATTAGTTTCAATCCAATATTCATATAATCCAGATACCAAACTATCACTATGTAAGCCACCTCCTAGCTCTAGCATACCCGAAATCAATTTTCATTGGATGAGAAAACACAAACTGGATGTTGTGACCTTTACTCGACATCAATGGACAATTCATTTTCCATTTGCCGTAATGTTAACGTTTGGCTCTGTCACTCGGTAAGAAGCATTGGCCCAGTTAAAAGCCTTGGTGGAAACTCGGAACTACCCTTCACAAGTCTGAAGTTTCAATCTTGACAGAGAAATAAGCGAGAAATCTCACGATGTTCACTTCCAAAGGTGACCGGGGTGCAGACGACACATCGCTGTCATGGGTCAAATCACCCTCACGTCAGACAGCTCAATCCGCCGCCTTTATTCAATCTTCACCTTTCATATGTTTTTTTAGGCAAACTACTACTTCATTGAGTCACATCAATACTCTAAAAAATATCCTAGCTTATGAGAAGACCCACTAAAGAATGCTCAAAGATATCGACCGCAATCTAGGAACCTAATTCCTACCTTCCGAAAATTGGCCAATCCTAATTGTCCACTGTGACCACTTGTGGCTTTTTTCATCAGTATTCAGAAAGCAGTTAGCCCACCAAATTACAACCACCTTACATATCTCTACCATTGGGCCACGGAGCCGTACAGGAAGAATTAAAATTGACAAGCCAACTCTACTTATGGCTTTTTCATTATTTAGAGTGATATTAGCTAGCACACAGAATTACAGCCAGCTTACAAATCTTCTTGGCAACTTTAAGAGATGCGTCGAAAACATCTATTAAAACGATTTTTCGGATTTAAAAGATTTTAACGATGCACAAATTTTCAGCAGCTGTAATAAAAACCATGCTCATTCAAAATAGAAAAAAGATGATAGCCATCGATAGTATAAAACAATGACAAACAAAAAAATTACATTTGACCCCGACGTGATTCGAACACGCAGCCTTCTGATCTGGAGTCAGACGCGCTACCATTGCGCCACGGAGTCGTGGTGTTTGAATTATAACGAATGACATGGTTACTTTAGGTTACATAATACAGTTTCATTTCCCATTTGCGGTAACGTGGACGTTTTGGTTTGTGGCTAATTACCTAAATCTCGTTAAGACTTTTCCTTACCCTTTTCAAATAGATCAACACATGATAAATCCTTTTCAACCAAATAAAGTTGACATAGTGCATGCCGGTTTCAAGCTACACACAATTTAACATGGGTACCGCCATTTTGACAGTTTTAGGCTTACTTATTCTAAGCCAAACTTTGGTAATTTCTAAATTGGGTGACCATTAAAAAAACACACACAAAAATCTGTTATCAGGCATTGATTGAAAGCCTAAAGTATCTACAGTAGACCTGCATTAGTTTCAATCCAATATTCATATAATCCAGATACCAAACTATCACTATGTAAGCCACCTCCTAGCTCTAGCATACCCGAAATCAATTTTCATTGGATGAGAAAACACAAACTGGATGTTGTGACCTTTACTCGACATCAATGGACAATTCATTTTCCATTTGCCGTAATGTTAACGTTTGGCTCTGTCACTCGGTAAGAAGCATTGGCCCAGTTAAAAGCCTTGGTGGAAACTCGGAACTACCCTTCACAAGTCTGAAGTTTCAATCTTGACAGAGAAATAAGCGAGAAATCTCACGATGTTCACTTCCAAAGGTGACCGGGGTGCAGACGACACATCGCTGTCATGGGTCAAATCACCCTCACGTCAGACAGCTCAATCCGCCGCCTTTATTCAATCTTCACCTTTCATATGTTTTTTTAGGCAAACTACTACTTCATTGAGTCACATCAATACTCTAAAAAATATCCTAGCTTATGAGAAGACCCACTAAAGAATGCTCAAAGATATCGACCGCAATCTAGGAACCTAATTCCTACATTCCGAAAATTGGCCAATCCTAATTGTCCACTGTGACCACTTGTGGCTTTTTTCATCAGTATTCAGAAAGCAGTTAGCCCACCAAATTACAACCACCTTACATATCTCTACCATTGGGCCACGGAGCCGTACAGGAAGAATTAAAATTGACAAGCCAACTCTACTTATGGCTTATTCATTATTTAGAGTGATATTAGCTAGCACACAGAATTACAGCCAGCTTACAAATCTTCTTGGCAACTTTAAGAGATGCGTCGAAAACATCTATTAAAACGATTTTTCGGATTTAAAAGATTTTAACGATGCACAAATTTTCAGCAGCTGTAATAAAAACCATGCTCATTCAAAATAGAAAAAGATGATAGCCATCGATAGTATAAAACAATGACAAACAAAACAATTACATTTGACCCCGACGTGATTCGAACACGCAGCCTTCTGATCTGGAGTCAGACGCGCTACCATTGCGCCACGGAGTCGTGGTGTTTGAATTATAACGAATGACATGGTTACTTTAGGTTACATAATACAGTTTCATTTCCCATTTGCGGTAATGTGGACGTTTTGGTTTGTGGCTAATTACCTAAATCTCGTTAAGACTTTTCCTTACCCTTTTCAAATAGATCAACACATGATAAATCCTTTTCAACCAAATAAAGTTGACATAGTGCATGCCGGTTTCAAGCTACACACAATTTAACATGGGTACCGCCATTTTGACAGTTTTAGGCTTACTTATTCTAAGCCAAACTTTGGTAATTTCTAAATTGGGTGACCATTAAAAAAACACACACACAAATCTGTTATCAGGCATTGATTGAAAGCCTAAAGTATCTACAGTAGACCTGCATTAGTTTCAATCCAATATTCATATAATCCAGATACCAAACTATCACTATGTAAGCCACCTCCTAGCTCTAGCATACCTGAAATCAATTTTCATTGGATGAGAAAACACAAACTGGATGTTGTGACCTTTACTCGACATCAATGGACAATTCATTTTCCATTTGCCGTAATGTTAACGTTTGGCTCTGTCACTCGGTAAGAAGCATTGGCCCAGTTAAAAGCCTTGGTGGAAACTCGGAACTACCCTTCACAAGTCTGAAGTTTCAATCTTGACAGAGAAATAAGCGAGAAATCTCACGATGTTCACTTCCAAAGGTGACCGGGGTGCAGACGACACATCGCTGTCATGGGTCAAATCACCCTCACGTCAGACAGCTCAATCCGCCGCCTTTATTCAATCTTCACCTTTCATATGTTTTTTTAGGCAAACTACTACTTCATTGAGTCACATCAATACTCTAAAAAATATCCTAGCTTATGAGAAGACCCACTAAAGAATGCTCAAAGATATCGACCGCAATCTAGGAACCTAATTCCTACCTTCCGAAAATTGGCCAATCCTAATTGTCCACTGTGACCACTTGTGGCTTTTTTCATCAGTATTCAGAAAGCAGTTAGCCCACCAAATTACAACCACCTTACATATCTCTACCATTGGGCCACGGAGCCGTACAGGAAGAATTAAAATTGACAAGCCAACTCTACTTATGGCTTTTTCATTATTTAGAGTGATATTAGCTAGCACACAGAATTACAGCCAGCTTACAAATCTTCTTGGCAACTTTAAGAGATGCGTCGAAAACATCTATTAAAACGATTTTTCGGATTTAAAAGATTTTAACGATGCACAAATTTTCAGCAGCTGTAATAAAAACCATGCTCATTCAAAATAGAAAAAAGATGATAGCCATCGATAGTATAAAACAATGACAAACAAAAAAATTACATTTGACCCCGACGTGATTCGAACACGCAGCCTTCTGATCTGGAGTCAGACGCGCTACCATTGCGCCACGGAGTCGTGGTGTTTGAATTATAACGAATGACATGGTTACTTTAGGTTACATAATACAGTTTCATTTCCCATTTGCGGTAACGTGGACGTTTTGGTTTGTGGCTAATTACCTAAATCTCGTTAAGACTTTTCCTTACCCTTTTCAAATAGATCAACACATGATAAATCCTTTTCAACCAAATAAAGTTGACATAGTGCATGCCGGTTTCAAGCTACACACAATTTAACATGGGTACCGCCATTTTGACAGTTTTAGGCTTACTTATTCTAAGCCAAACTTTGGTAATTTCTAAATTGGGTGACCATTAAAAAAACACACACAAAAATCTGTTATCAGGCATTGATTGAAAGCCTAAAGTATCTACAGTAGACCTGCATTAGTTTCAATCCAATATTCATATAATCCAGATACCAAACTATCACTATGTAAGCCACCTCCTAGCTCTAGCATACCCGAAATCAATTTTCATTGGATGAGAAAACACAAACTGGATGTTGTGACCTTTACTCGACATCAATGGACAATTCATTTTCCATTTGCCGTAATGTTAACGTTTGGCTCTGTCACTCGGTAAGAAGCATTGGCCCAGTTAAAAGCCTTGGTGGAAACTCGGAACTACCCTTCACAAGTCTGAAGTTTCAATCTTGACAGAGAAATAAGCGAGAAATCTCACGATGTTCACTTCCAAAGGTGACCGGGGTGCAGACGACACATCGCTGTCATGGGTCAAATCACCCTCACGTCAGACAGCTCAATCCGCCGCCTTTATTCAATCTTCACCTTTCATATGTTTTTTTTAGGCAAACTACTACTTCATTGAGTCACATCAATACTCTAAAAAATATCCTAGCTTATGAGAAGACCCACTAAAGAATGCTCGAAGATATCGACCGCAATCTAGGAACCTAATTCCTACCTTCCGAAAATTGGCCAATCCTAATTGTCCACTGTGACCACTTGTGGCTTTTTTCATCAGTATTCAGAAAGCAGTTAGCCCACCAAATTACAACCACCTTACATATCTCTACCATTGGGCCACGGAGCCGTACAGGAAGAATTAAAATTGACAAGCCAACTCTACTTATGGCTTTTTCATTATTTAGAGTGATATTAGCTAGCACACAGAATTACAGCCAGCTTACAAATCTTCTTGGCAACTTTAAGAGATGCGTCGAAAACATCTATTAAAACGATTTTTCGGATTTGAAAGATTTTAACGATGCACAAATTTTCAGCAGCTGTAATAAAAACCATGCTCATTCAAAATAGAAAAAAGATGATAGCCATCGATAGTATAAAACAATGACAAACAAAAAAATTACATTTGACCCCGACGTGATTCGAACACGCAGCCTTCTTTTTTTTTTTTTTTGGATAAAATAGTTTATTCCCATAGCACAGAAGTTACAATAGTCTTTTGTTTAGTATTTCAATTATCACAGCTTGTGTTAGTAATTAAGATCATTTGAAACATAAAAAATATTCGATCATTTGCAATGGTACATATTGCGTTGTTTTTACACCAGGTTGTTTTGAACATATCATGATTCATACGATGATTATCTACATAAATTCTAGATCTCAAAGCAGACTTAACAGTTCTAATAACTGTATCTTGATTTACCTGTTTATTTTCAAAAACACTACTATTGCGGTTACACCATGTGCTAAACTGTATTAATGTTATTAAGTAGATGTACATATCAATATCGGCTTTAAGTATGTCATTGGATTGAAAATGTTTAAAAATTAAAGTCTGTTTTGTGAAAGTAAGGAAAAAACAGCCATATAACATAAATATCGGGTAGAAATATTTAAAAACGTTTTTCAACGTATAACACTCAACAAAAAGATGAAGCTGTGTTTCGCTCTGACCACAAAACACACATGCATCATCTGTACAAATGTTTCGTCGTAAAAGTCTTTCCTTGACTGGTAAAACATCATGGGTTAGTTTAAAAGAAAAATTTACAAGATTGTTGTCTAAAAATCGGCAAAAAACTTTTGACCAAATGTAATTCCAAGGAGCTGTACTATCTGACAACATAACTCTAGGTAATTCTAAAATAGGGTTTAAAAATAATCTATACACATCTTTAGGCTTCATTGTGTTTTGTCTTGTAGTTAAAGTACAAAATTCTCTCCAAGAGGATAAAACAAATTGATAAAATTTTGGACGATTGAGAGAGTGAGGGACGCTGGTTCTACCAAATTCTGGTCTTAAATCTTTTAAAAACAAACCTATCCAGTAAATTGTAAAATATTTCCATTTAACATTTCTGCCATCAATCAAATTGAAAATGTGTTTAACAGCAAATGATTTTAATTTACAGATTATATTCTGCACATTTAGACCTCCCTCCAGGAAGGGTCTGTAAGCAACATTTCTTTTAATGCATTCTGGTTTTGAATTCCAAATAAATTGGAAAACTGTACATGTGCATTGCTTAACAAATCTAGGAGAAACAAATGAGCATTGAGTTATAAACCATAACATGGGTAAGACTGAACAATTTACTAGGGTGCTCTTCCCCCTTAGGGTTAATGACCGACTCGTCCATGACGTAAGAGATTTTTTCAGTTTGTTCATAACACGGGAACAGTTCAAATTTTCGTGGTTCTCGCCAAGATAGCTGCCACATATCTTAGCAGAACTAACTACTCGGAAGCCAGTATCAGACATGGCTTCTCGGTCAAAGGAACCTAAGGGGAGAGCAGTGGTCTTGTCTAAATTCAATTTGGAACCAGTAGCTTTGCAAAATTCCGAACTTACTTTAATTACACCGTCAACCGATTTTCTGTCGCTAACAATCACTGTTACATCATCGGCATATGCGCTAACGGTTACTTCTGCGGCAGCACCGGGTATTTTCAACCCGTTAATCTGGTTACATTTGCGTAGCGCAGACATAAAAGGTTCTAGTGTTAGAATATACAATATTGGCGAAATACCGCACCCTTGCCTCAAGCCTCTTGATAAACTTATGCTCTCAGTTACATGCCCATTTACAAGTATGCTGCTTGAAATTTCATTAAAAAGTAGTTTGACCTAGTTACAAAAGGATGGGCCAAAATTATATCGAATTAAACATTTATGTAAAAATGACCATTCAACATGGTCGAAAGCCTTCTCTTGGTCAAGATTTATAAAACAAACGTTCAGATCCTTTTGATCAACGTAGTCGTAAACATTTCTTAGCAAGTGTAAATTATCAAAAATTGACCGATCTGGTACACCACATGTTTGATCAACATTCACAATTTCACAAACAACTTGTTTTAATCTATTACACAATGCTTTTGAAATAAGTTTGTAATCGACATTAAGTAGGCTGATCGGGCGCCAGTTATTAATTGAATGAGAATCAGGAGAGTTTTTACATAAAAGTGTAATTAAACCATGTCTTTGACTATCAGATAAAGAGCCATTATTGTAGCATGTATTAACAACACGTACATATGTATCTCCAATAACGGACCAATAACATTTATAAAACTCAGCTGGAAGGCCATCACTGCCAGGCGACTTGTAATTTGGCATATTAGACAAGGCATAATATAATTCTTCCTTTGTTAATTTACCTTCACATGTAGAACTTAATGAATCATTTAAACATGGTAAGTCTGACAAAAAAATATCCTGAAGCTCTGAGTCACAGCTCTGTGATGAATATAAACCTTCAAAATGATTCTTAACACACGAAGAAATTTCGCTTTGTTTTGAATGGACGACATCTTCATTATGTTGACAATTTAGCTTACATATGAGCTTTTTCTTTGCTCGGTTGCTTTCTCTTTTGAGGAAGTATCTGGTAGGTTTTTCAGAGAGCTCAAAATGGGTAGCTTTAGCTCGAATGACCGATCCAAATGTTTTGTCACGTTCATAAGTGCAAATACAATCTTTAACAATTTTGATCTGATCTGAGTTTTAAATTGGATCGACATATAACTGATTCAGTTCGTTTTGGAGAGCCCTAAGCTTACTTCTAGCTTCTTTGGCCTTAAGCTTAGAGTACAGTTTGATTTCATTTTTCACTTGCTTTTTAAATATTTCCCAACTTTCAATTATGCATCTGTTACTTTCAGAAAAAATGTCTGTGTGTAGTTTTACAATTTTATCAGTTAAAATATCATCAGACAAAAGTGACACATTACACTTCCAGTAACTTGGGCCCCAAGATATTACATTATCTAAATTTAACTCCAATTTAACAGCACAGTGGTCTGAAAATGCGATTGGAACTATAGCTATATCATTAACACAATCTAAAAAACGTTTTGAGGTATAAAAGCGATCTAGGCGACATGCGATATTGCAGCGGCTCCATGTATATTGCTTAGAATCGGGGTAAATATGTCGAAATGCATCAGTAATGTTAAAATCAGTTTTTAAGGTGTCAATTTCTCGTTTCCCCTCTGTGCCCTTATTGGCGTTCCCGCCCAATTTATCTAATAATACGTTTTCCACAAAATTGAAATCGCCGCCTACTACCATTAACTCACTTCCAACTAACAACTTATCTAAATTAGCTAAAAACACTTTCCTTTCAGCTATATTATTGGGGGCATAAACGCAGACCAATTTTACTGTGATGTTGTCAATGACAGCTGTGACAGCAACAAATCTACCAAAAGGACAGCGAGACACATTTAATATTTTACATTCGTGTGAATACCTAACAAGAATACCCACGCCACAGCTTTTTGAAGTGCCATGTGCCCAGAAACAATCTGCTGGGATATTAAGATACCTGGTGTCTAAATTACTTTCAAAATGCGTTTCCTGTAAGTACAGAACATCAATAGCATTATCTAAAACAAAATCTTTAAGTTGAGCCAATTTATCGGGGTTTCTTAAACCATTGCAGTTTAAAGAAGCGATCTTCAAAGAACACATTAGAAAAAATATTAAAGTACTTATACCTGCGAAAGTCATTGTTTTGAGTGGCAAGCCTGCTTTTTCCATGCTTTCTTTGTTTTCCTGACATCTGAAGCTTTGTGGCGGTAAACAGAAAGCGGGCTATCCAATTTGTCAGATGGAATTGGAGTCATTTGTTGACTATTCCATACACTTTCAATTTCATCGATATCAGGGTTTTCTATACAGACATTACTTAAATCAACTGTCGTTACTTTGGCTTTCTTGGAAATATCTGTGTTTGGTGACAGGGAATTTTCATCTGGGTGAATTTCAACCTGGACTCGTTTCAAATTGATTGAGGAATCCATTTCCTCGTCCGGAGCTTCATTTGGTTCGAGAGGCTTAGGACATGTGACTTCATGATTTGGCACACCACTGCGAACATTCGAATTTGTAGGTGTTTCAACCATTTCTTCTTCACACTCTGGATTGTTGGTTTCTTCTTGACATTCCCTCTCTATTTCTACCTCACAATTCTCATCAGTGTCGCTGTCGTAAACAACAGGTTTTTCAGTAATGAGATGATCCTCGTTCACTAATTGTTTATTTGGCTTTGGCATTTGCTTTACTCTGGCAGCATAAGAAGATATGCGGGCACAGCATCCACTTACAGTATGCTCTTTAGACATACATATCCTACAGGGTTCCATACATTCCTCTGAATAGTGAGGATCTGAGTGAGGAGAGAAACCATCACAGTTCTCGCAAAATATCGCTCTGCAAAATGGGGATTTGTGCCCGATTTGCCCGCACCTTTTACATTCTGGCGACTGACCGGGGTAGGTAAACATAAGTAGTTCGCTTCCAAACTTGATAAAGTTCGGCACATATCTAGCTTGAGCACATTTAAATCTGTATATACGGATTCCCGTTCTTACATTGCCAAATGCTGGATTTGATAAGTGTGGTTTCTGAATTGATAAGCACTCACCATACGGCTTCAATCCCTCCAAGATCTCATCGTCACTCATTTCATCAGGTGCCCAGTGCACCGTAACATTCATTACTGCCGAGCTAGCTGGTGTAACACTCCAAGTTCCATAGTCAGCCGTCTGTAATGCACCCTTAGTTAGAAGCTCATTATGGGCTCGTTCACTGTTCAGTCTGATATAGAAACACTTCTTGTAATAGTTCTTTTGAAAGCACGACATTGTTTGGGTCGATTATCTCTGTTATTGCATTCTCGAAATTCTTCTGAATAGCAGATGAGAAAAAATCTGGATTTTTCGTAGTCAAACATACTGATAACGTCCTGTTCAGTTTCTTGCCTGGTGCATGGACGGGTCGAGACATGGCTGAAAGACACGGGCTTCGCCCGGCCAGCTCGCCCAAACTCCCCTCACAAGACTATAACTAGTTACCGTACTCAAGGACGGGACACTTTCTATACACTATCTATGTACACAACAACTACAACACTGTTTGAAACTCAAGCTAATACAGACACGTCTGTTCACTCTGAAGGTTCAAACCAAACTGACACGCAGCCTTCTGATCTGGAGTCAGACGCGCTACCATTGCGCCACGGAGTCGTGGTGTTTGAATTATAACGAATGGCATGGTTACTTTAGGTTACATAATACAGTTTCATTTCCCATTTGCGGTAATGTGGACGTTTTGGTTTGTGGCTAATTACCTAAATCTCGTTAAGACTTTTCCTTACCCTTTTCAAATAGATCAACACATGATAAATCCTTTTCAACCAAATAAAGTTGACATAGTGCATGCCGGTTTCAAGCTACACACAATTTAACATGGGTACCGCCATTTTGACAGTTTTAGGCTTACTTATTCTAAGCCAAACTTTGGTAATTTCTAAATTGGGTGACCATTAAAAAAAAACACACACAAATCTGTTATCAGGAATTGATTGAAAGCCTAAAGTATCTACAGTAGACCTGCATTAGTTTCAATCCAATATTCATATAATCCAGATACCAAACTATCACTATGTAAGCCACCTCCTAGCTCTAGCATACCCGAAATCAATTTTCATTGGATGAGAAAACACAAACTGGATGTTGTGACCTTTACTCGACATGAATGGACAATTCATTTTCCATTTGCCGTAATGTTAACGTTTGGCTCTGTCACTCGGTAAGAAGCATTGGCCCAGTTAAAAGCCTTGGTGGAAACTCGGAACTACCCTTCACAAGTCTGAAGTTTCAATCTTGACAGAGAAATAAGCGAGAAATCTCACGATGTTCACTTCCAAAGGTGACCGGGGTGCAGACGACACATCGCTGTCATGGGTCAAATCACCCTCACGTCAGACAGCTCAATCCGCCGCCTTTATTCAATCTTCACCTTTCATATGTTTTTTTTAGGCAAACTACTACTTCATTGAGTCACATCAATACTCTAAAAAATATCCTAGCTTATGAGAAGACCCACTAAAGAATGCTCAAAGATATCGACCGCAATCTAGGAACCTAATTCCTACCTTCCGAAAATTGGCCAATCCTAATTGTCCACTGTGACCACTTGTGGCTTTTTTCATCAGTATTCAGAAAGCAGTTAGCCCACCAAATTACAACCACCTTACATATCTCTACCATTGGGCCACGGAGCCGTACAGGAAGAATTAAAATTGACAAGCCAACTCTACTTATGGCTTTTTCATTATTTAGAGTGATATTAGCTAGCACACAGAATTACAGCCAGCTTACAAATCATCTTGGCAACTTTAAGAGATGCGTCGAAAACATCTATTAAAACGATTTTTCGGATTTAAAAGATTTTAACGATGCACAAATTTTCAGCAGCTGTAATAAAAACCATGCTCATTCAAAATAGAAAAAAGATGATAGCCATCGATAGTATAAAACAATGACAAACAAAAAAATTACATTTGACCCCGACGTGATTCGAACACGCAGCCTTCTGATCTGGAGTCAGACGCGCTTTTTTTTCTTTTGAAGTAAATTTATTCATCCAATAATGATATGTTTTACAGTTTGGGCTGAGATTAAAAGTTAAATATCACAGAAAAGTAGCCCATAGGTTATCATATAGACAAATTAGTTATACACACAATGTTTCATGAAATGTTTTGCATTATTAAACATCAGTGACAGGTATCTATATTTTCTATAATCCATATAGCATAGTGATGTTATAGATGCTGTAATAATACATGGTATTTCATATATCTGAACATTACATACCAATTACCATATTTTATTAGTACTTTAACAATGTCGTTTGGAATATAGCACTACTGCATAACAGTTTGAGGGATTTTTTGGATGTTATAAACACAGAGATAAATTCCCTTCATAATCTTGTTTGATAACAGGGTTGTTTTTTAAATACTTTTGTTTAAATTGTTCTTCTGATAACTTATTTACATAGAACCATTTGGTGATTTTAAGACGTTCAATTAAATGTATCTTAAATATCCTATTGACATCAAAAATAACATTTTCATAGAGGGCCTTATTCCTCCTTTTCCAAATAGACATTCTTGCACAGCTTAACATGAGATTTAAGAAATCTACATTGACATTTTTAATTGGTTTTGTGCATCCAAACAACATAAGATAATTAAATGGCCATTTGTTTAATACACTTGGATGAGTAAGTGAAAACAATAATTCAATAATTTCCCCAACATATTTTAAACAACTGTTCAGTCTTGCACAATTAACAAATAAATGGGGTAAGTCTTCAATATCAGAATTGCAAACTTTACACAAGTCAGATGTAGAATATCCAATTCTTTTAAGTTTTACCATGTTAAAAATTATATTGTGACATATCTTAAAGTCTAACTGAATGAGATCAGGTGGTTTGTCTGGTTTACATACTGTTTTCCATGTGTCATTCAATTCAAAATTTGTGAGTACAGTAGACCAGAAATTAAGAGCAGCTGGTTTGCAGATTATTTTATTCAAGAGTATCCAATAAAAAGACCCAGTTGTGAGATTAAATATAGGAACAGTTTTGTTATTAAAAACAACATTTGGTGTTATAGATTGTTCAGTGTCAACTTTAATATTTTTAAGATTTACTATATTAACCCAATGTGTAGGTAAGGCAGACTTAATCAGCCCATACAAGAGTCTGATTTTCTGAGGGTCAGTTTCTGGAAAACTATTAAGCACAATTTCTACAATAGCTGTTTCAGGCAAAAATCCAGGTATGACTTCATACATAAAATCCTTAACACAAAAAAGTTTTGATTGAACAAATAATTCTGCATATAGAGTTTTGCCATTAACAGTAACAGAAGGGTGATAGAATACTGGCTGACACAACACATCTTTCCTTGTTACAATGGGTACATCAATATATTTCTTAAATTCAGCCCAGGCAATTAGCATCTCTTTATAAAAATCAGGTAAGATTGAAATCAGAGACTTTTCACATGACATATAAAACAAAGACACTGTTTCAGAAACACTTTTCCATTCCATTAAAAAATAATTCAATACATTTTTCCACATAGCTTTGTGAGAGTTGTCAAAATATCTGCTCAAAAATTTCAATCTAAAGGATTTTACCTTACTGACTATATCAGGGATATTTAACCCACCAAATTTACATTTCTGTACAGCCACACCATAGGATACAAGTGGTGTTCCTCTAAGCCATATAAATTTCATACAAATGCTTTTAATTTCTTTTATATACTTTTCTGGTACTGGTAAAACTCTCACAATATACCAAAGTTTAGACAATAATAGAGATAAAACAATAGTGGATCTACCATGCAAAGTCAGTTTTCTCTGTTTCCAAATGTTAACAATGGCATTTATTTTTTTTATTTTGGTTTCCCAGTTTTTCTCATTACATATGGTCTTATTTTTACCCAAGTACACTCCCAAAATGCAAATACAGTCTTTAGCAATTTTCAGTCCTTCAATTTTGGACTCAGTTATATCAAAATTAAATGGCATCACTTCACATTTTGCTATGTTTATTTTTGCATTTGATGCTCTTCCATATTGATTAACACAATCCAATACTGTATGTATACTAGATTGATTACTTACAGTCAGTGTGGTATCATCAGCATGTTGATACAACAAACTAGTATCCTCACTACCAGGTATCTTAATGCCACTTATATTTAAATTTGCCCTAAGAAGGCCACCCAATGGTTCCGCACTAAGAACATACAACAAAGCAGAAATTGGACAGCCTTGCCTTATTGATTTACTTACATTAAAATACTTAGTCACATGGCCATTGCATTTCACTGCACTTCTCAGATCACCATAAAAAAGTTTAATCCACCTAACAAAATTGTTACCAAACCCAAACTTAGACAAGACATTAAATAAATACTGATGAGACACTCTATCAAATGCCTTCTCCTGGTCAAGTTTAACCAAGAACCCTTGGACCTCCTCACCTTCCATATATTCAATAATATCTCTGATGCTACAAATGCTATCAGCTATATCTCTGCCAGGGATACAACAAGTTTGACTGATATCAACAATGGATCCAATGACATCCCTTAACCTAAGGGCCATACAACGAGATATAATCTTGTAGTCTACGTTTAATAGTGAAATGGGCCTCCAATTTTTTAAATAGGACCTGTCACCTTTATCCTTATACACAAGGGAGATAACTCCACTCCTCATACATCTAGTCAATTCACCTTTCTGAAAGCTCTCATTATAAATATCCAATAACACTGGACCAAGTTCAGTCCAGAAATACCTGTAAAACTCTACAGTTAATCCATCATTTCCTGGACTCTTATTATGGGACATACCATCTAGTGCCTTTTTTATTTCATTAAGTGTAATTGGCACATCACAACTTTCTGATTGGTCACCAGTTAGTTTGGTTTGGATATTATTCAAAACCTCCTGCTCAGCTATATTATCAATGGCATCAAACTTATACAAATCAGAAAAAAAATCATACACAGTCTGAAGCATATCCTTAGAGTCTACTACAGAAACACCCTCTTCAGTGGTTATCCTTGTGATCAATTTGTTTTCTTGTTTTTTCTTTTCTAAATTAAGAAAATATTTGGTGTTTCTATCACTTTCGTGAGTCCAAATGGCTTTTGATCTTATAATAGCACCATTACATTTATCATTCTCATAGCCAGCCAACTCATTTTCCAATTCAAATATCTTTTGTTTATCATAATTGTTCATCTCAGCAGCTCTTCTATACTCATTTTCTAGACACCTTTGAATGCAATTAATTTTTTTGTATTTTTCTTTTTTCTTTCTTTCACCCCAACTTTGAGCCAACTTCTTAAGTCTATACTTGAGGTTATCCCACCATGTCAATTTGTCTGTTAAAAACAAAGGACATTTAAACTGTTCTACAATGATCAACCTCACTCTATCACAAAATTCCAAATCGGAAAGTAGGAGATTGTTAAAACAATAGAGACCTGGTCCCCTTTCTACTGAAGAAAAATTACATTTTAAGTTCAAAATGTCATGATCACTTGTTGTTGTCTGGTTTACATAAACACACTGACATTGGGGTAAAAGATTTGTTGATACAAGAAAATAGTCTATTCTACTTTGTTGCATGGTATGATTAACATGTCTATGCCAAGTAAACGCTCTCCTATCAGGGTTTCTTAATCTCCATACATCAACAAGATTAAATTTGTCTATGATACCTAATAATACCTTTCGAGAGACATCGCTGTCTAATTTACCAGTAGACCTATCAAAAGATGTAAAAACAGTGTTAAAATCACCCACAAGGATTGTTGGTTGATCTGTAACATAGCTATCTAATTCTTTGAAAAACTCCCTTCTTTCTGAAGGTGAATTAGGGGCATATATGTTTATAATGTCCACATAATAATCATCAATTTTTAAATTCACCTTAATTAATCTGCCAGTATCACCAGTCTGTACAGAATCGACAATACATTTAAAATCATTGCTGATAATAATAGCTACACCTTGTTTATAAGTGATACCATTACAAGTGTAAACTTTACCCTCAACTTGGTTTTCAAATAATTTTAAAGTACTGTCACAAAAATGAGTTTCCTGTAAACAAAGTATGTCAAAATGAGAATTTGAAAAAATTCCACTCACGTTTTTAATTTTCTCTGCGCTACGTAGCCCATTGCAGTTAAATGACCCGACTAAAACCATAAGACAGAGGTAATAAAAAGAGAAATCGAAAATTACGAATGTCAGTTTAATTTTACCGTTAATCAGTCCAAATCTTCTCGAGCACTGTGCTTCTTAAATGTTGTTTTCCTTTTTGCTTTAGAAATATTCGGCTGAGGGGTTAAGCGTTTTCGGCGACGGTTCCGTACAACAGAGAATTGTGATGACTGAGACATCATCTCACTATCCTCCTCACTAGTGACCGGTTCCGTAGACATGGTAATATCTACACTAGTAGTTTCCCCAGTATTTACTTCATCTGTATTAGTATCATCATTTAAGTCTTGGTTATTTTCACCAGGGGTCTGAGGGTTCGAATCTGTCTTGGGTAGGCAGTCAGAGTCACAATCATTAGTCACACAATGTGTGGTATGCTGGACAGTTGTATTAGTCGGCATTATTGTGTCCGACTTGTCACATTGACCTACAACTATGTTGGTTGCCAGGCACCCACATTCAAACAAACCACAGGTGGTACACAGATCCTCTATAGCACTCATACAGTTATCTTCAGGTACTTGTTCACATTTACAATTAGCCTCAAATTCCCCACATTCATCACACATCACAGCCCGACAATTGCGCGCCAAATGGCCGTTAAAATGGCAACGATGGCACTTCAGATCGGGACAATTTTTGAAAATATGTGTATCCGATAAACACGACGAACAGACTTTTAGTTGATTGTCATGGATCACTTTAAAATGTTCAGTGCCGTACTCTGTCACAAAGCGCATAGCATAGGGTAAGGATTTCAGTGTCGGGGGGAATTTAACTCTAACGTAGCGTGTCCCATCTACTACATTACTTCCCTTATAAAAGCGACGCCTAATTCCGGATATCAACTCAATATTTAAAGCTTGCAATTTGAAAGCGATATCGTCATCTTCAATATAACTTGGTAGATGAAGAAAACTCACCACAATGGTTTTATTAGTCACCTCACTCACAGCATACACATGGCCGTTTATTTCCAGTCCAATCAATAACAGTTCGCACGAATCCTTATCTTCAACAGTAACTTCATAGCAATCCGATCCTCTAGGTACACAAGCCAAAATTGAATTTAATCCACACGTTTCTTCCACTGCACTAATCACCATTCCTGCCGTAACTTTCCTAGTATCTTCGACTTGAACATACAGCGATAGGTCTTTCGAATAGCGTGTATGGCCCGCCCCAGATGAAGCTCCAAGCCCCGCAGGACCGGCCATCGCAGCAATTAGCCCTCCTTACAAACAGTGCCGAAGAAATTACACCAACTATACACTGTAAACAGCAAGCTGTGCAGACACGTCTACACAGCTCAACGGTCACCAGGCGAGTCTCTGGAGTCAGACGCGCTACCATTGCGCCACGGTGTCGTGGTGTTTGAATTATAACGAATGACATGGTTACTTTAGGTTACATAATACAGTTTCATTTCCCATTTGCGGTAATGTGGACGTTTTGGTTTGTGGCTAATTACCTAAATCTCGTTAAGACTTTTCCTTACCCTTTTCAAATAGATCAACACATGATAAATCCTTTTCAACCAAATAAAGTTGACATAGTGCATGCCGGTTTCAAGCTACACACAATTTAACATGGGTACCGCCATTTTGACAGTTTTAGGCTTACTTATTCTAAGCCAAACTTTGGTAATTTCTAAATTGGGTGACCATTAAAAAAACACACACACAAATCTGTTATCAGGCATTGATTGAAAGCCTAAAGTATCTACAGTAGACCTGCATTAGTTTCAATCCAATATTCATATAATCCAGATACCAAACTATCACTATGTAAGCCACCTCCTAGCTCTAGCATACCCGAAATCAATTTTCATTGGATGAGAAAACACAAACTGGATGTTGTGACCTTTACTCGACATCAATGGACAATTCATTTTCCATTTGCCGTAATGTTAACGTTTGGCTCTGTCAGTCGGTAAGAAGCATTGGCCCAGTTAAAAGCCTTGGTGGAAACTCGGAACTACCCTTCACAAGTCTGAAGTTTCAATCTTGACAGAGAAATAAGCGAGAAATCTCACAATGTTCACTTCCAAAGGTGACCGGGGTGCAGACGACACATCGCTGTCATGGGTCAAATCACCCTCACGTCAGACAGCTCAATCCGCCGCCTTTATTCAATCTTCACCTTTCATATGTTTTTTTAGGCAAACTACTACTTCATTGAGTCACATCAATACTCTAAAAAATATCCTAGCTTATGAGAAGACCCACTAAAGAATGCTCGAAGATATCGACCGCAATCTAGGAACCTAATTCCTACCTTCCGAAAATTGGCCAATCCTAATTGTCCACTGTGACCACTTGTGGCTTTTTTCATCAGTATTCAGAAAGCAGTTAGCCCACCAAATTACAACCACCTTACATATCTCTACCATTGGGCCACGGAGCCGTACAGGAAGAATTAAAATTGACAAGCCAACTCTACTGATGGCTTTTTCATTATTTAGAGTGATATTAGCTAGCACACAGAATTACAGCCAGCTTACAAATCTTCTTGGCAACTTTAAGAGATGCGTCGAAAACATCTATTAAAACGATTTTTCGGATTTAAAAGATTTTAACGATGCACAAATTTTCAGCAGCTGTAATAAAAACCATGCTCATTCAAAATAGAAAAAAGATGATAGCCATCGATAGTATAAAACAATGACAAACAAAAAAATTACATTTGACCCCGACGTGATTCGAACACGCAGCCTTCTGATCTGGAGTCAGACGCGCTACCATTGCGCCACGGAGTCGTGGTGTTTGAATTATAACGAATGACATGGTTACTTTAGGTTACATAATACAGTTTCATTTCCCATTTGCGGTAACGTGGACGTTTTGGTTTGTGGCTAATTACCTAAATCTCGTTAAGACTTTTCCTTACCCTTTTCAAATAGATCAACACATGATAAATCCTTTTCAACCAAATAAAGTTGACATAGTGCATGCCGGTTTCAAGCTACACACAATTTAACATGGGTACCGCCATTTTGACAGTTTTAGGCTTACTTATTCTAAGCCAAACTTTGGTAATTTATAAATTGGGTGACCATTAAAAAAACACACACACAAATCTGTTATCAGGCATTGATTGAAAGCCTAAAGTATCTACAGTAGACCTGCATTAGTTTCAATCCAATATTCATATAATCCAGATACCAAACTATCACTATGTAAGCCACCTCCTAGCTCTAGCATAACCGAAATCAATTTTCATTGGATGAGAAAACACAAACTGGATGTTGTGACCTTTACTCGACATCAATGGACAATTCATTTTCCATTTGCCGTAATGTTAACGTTTGGCTCTGTCACTCGGTAAGAAGCATTGGCCCAGTTAAAAGCCTTGGTGGAAACTCGGAACTACCCTTCACAAGTCTGAAGTTTCAATCTTGACAGAGAAATAAGCGAGAAATCTCACGATGTTCACTTCCAAAGGTGACCGGGGTGCAGACGACACATCGCTGTCATGGGTCAAATCACCCTCACGTCAGACAGCTCAATCCGCCGCCTTTATTCAATCTTCACCTTTCATATGTTTTTTTAGGCAAACTACTACTTCATTGAGTCACATCAATACTCTAAAAAATATCCTAGCTTATGAGAAGACCCACTAAAGAATGCTCAAAGATATCGACCGCAATCTAGGAACCTAATTCCTACCTTCCGAAAATTGGCCAATCCTAATTGTCCACTGTGACCACTTGTGGCTTTTTTCATCAGTATTCAGAAAGCAGTTAGCCCACCAAATTACAACCACCTTACATATCTCTACCATTGGGCCACGGAGCCGTACAGGAAGAATTAAAATTGACAAGCCAACTCTACTTATGGCTTTTTCATTATTTAGAGTGATATTAGCTAGCACACAGAATTACAGCCAGCTTACAAATCTTCTTGGCAACTTTAAGAGATGCGTCGAAAACATCTATTAAAACGATTTTTCGGATTTAAAAGATTTTAACGATGCACAAATTTTCAGCAGCTGTAATAAAAACCATGCTCATTCAAAATAGAAAAAAGATGATAGCCATCGATAGTATAAAACAATGACAAACAAAAAAATTACATTTGACCCCGACGTGATTCGAACACGCAGCCTTCTGATCTGGAGTCAGACGCGCTACCATTGCGCCACGGAGTCGTGGTGTTTGAATTATAACGAATGACATGGTTACTTTAGGTTACATAATACAGTTTCATTTCCCATTTGCGGTAATGTGGACGTTTTGGTTTGTGGCTAACTACCTAAATCTCGTTAAGACTTTTCCTTACCCTTTTCAAATAGATCAACACATGATAAATCCTTTTCAACCAAATAAGGATTTATCACCTTTCACCTTTCATATGTTTTTTTAGGCAAACTACTACTTCATTGAGTCACATCAATACTCTAAAAAATATCCTAGCTTATGAGAAGACCCACTAAAGAATGCTCGAAGATATCGACCGCAATCTAGGAACCTAATTCCTACCTTCCGAAAATTGGCCAATCCTAATTGTCCACTGTGACCACTTGTGGCTTTTTTCATCAGTATTCAGAAAGCAGTTAGCCCACCAAATTACAACCACCTTACATATCTCTACCATTGGGCCACGGAGCCGTACAGGAAGAATTAAAATTGACAAGCCAACTCTACTGATGGCTTTTTCATTATTTAGAGTGATATTAGCTAGCACACAGAATTACAGCCAGCTTACAAATCTTCTTGGCAACTTTAAGAGATGCGTCGAAAACATCTATTAAAACGATTTTTCGGATTTAAAAGATTTTAACGATGCACAAATTTTCAGCAGCTGTAATAAAAACCATGCTCATTCAAAATAGAAAAAAGATGATAGCCATCGATAGTATAAAACAATGACAAACAAAAAAATTACATTTGACCCCGACGTGATTCGAACACGCAGCCTTCTGATCTGGAGTCAGACGCGCTACCATTGCGCCACGGAGTCGTGGTGTTTGAATTATAACGAATGAAATGGTTACTTTAGGTTACATAATACAGTTTCATTTCCCATTTGCGGTAACGTGGACGTTTTGGTTTGTGGCTAATTACCTAAATCTCGTTAAGACTTTTCCTTACCCTTTTCAAATAGATCAACACATGGTAAATCCTTTTCAACCAAATAAAGTTGACATAGTGCATGCCGGTTTCAAGCTACACACAATTTAACATGGGTACCGCCATTTTGACAGTTTTAGGCTTACTTATTCTAAGCCAAACTTTGGTAATTTCTAAATTGGGTGACCATTAAAAAAACACACACACAAATCTGTTATCAGGCATTGATTGAAAGCCTAAAGTATCTACAGTAGACCTGCATTAGTTTCAATCCAATATTCATATAATCCAGATACCAAACTATCACTATGTAAGCCACCTCCTAGCTCTAGCATACCCGAAATCAATTTTCATTGGATGAGAAAACACAAACTGGATGTTGTGACCTTTACTCGACATCAATGGACAATTCATTTTCCATTTGCCGTAATGTTAACGTTTGGCTCTGTCACTCGGTAAGAAGCATTGGCCCAGTTAAAAGCCTTGGTGGAAACTCGGAACTACCCTTCACAAGTCTGAAGTTTCAATCTTGACAGAGAAATAAGCGAGAAATCTCACGATGTTCACTTCCAAAGGTGACCGGGGTGCAGACGACACATCGCTGTCATGGGTCAAATCACCCTCACGTCAGACAGCTCAATCCGCCGCCTTTATTCAATCTTCACCTTTCATATGTTTTTTTAGGCAAACTACTACTTCATTGAGTCACATCAATACTCTAAAAAATATCCTAGCTTATGAGAAGACCCACTAAAGAATGCTCGAAGATATCGACCGCAATCTAGGAACCTAATTCCTACCTTCCGAAAATTGGCCAATCCTAATTGTCCACTGTGACCACTTGTGGCTTTTTTCATCAGTATTCAGAAAGCAGTTAGCCCACCAAATTACAACCACCTTACATATCTCTACCATTGGGCCACGGAGCCGTACAGGAAGAATTAAAATTGACAAGCCAACTCTACTTATGGCTTTTTCATTATTTAGAGTGATATTAGCTAGCACACAGAATTACAGCCAGCTTACAAATCTTCTTGGCAACTTTAAGAGATGCGTCGAAAACATCTATTAAAACAATTTTTCGGATTTAAAAGATTTTAACGATGCACAAATTTTCAGCAGCTGTAATAAAAACCATGCTCTTTCAAAATAGAAAAAAGATGATAGCCATCGATAGTATAAAACAATGACAAACAAAAAAATTACATTTGACCCCGACGTGATTCGAACACGCAGCCTTCTGATCTGGAGTCAGACGCGCTACCATTGCGCCACGGAGTCGTGGTGTTTGAATTATAACGAATGACATGGTTACTTTAGGTTACATAATACAGTTTCATTTCCCATTTGCGGTAATGTGGACGTTTTGGTTTGTGGCTAATTACCTAAATCTCGTTAAGACTTTTCCTTACCCTTTTCAAATAGATCAACACATGATAAATCCTTTTCAACCAAATAAAGTTGACATAGTGCATGCCGGTTTCAAGCTACACACAATTTAACATGGGTACCGCCATTTTGACAGTTTTAGGCTTACTTATTCTAAGCCAAACTTTGGTAATTTCTAAATTGGGTGACCATTAAAAAAACACACACACAAATCTGTTATCAGGCATTGATTGAAAGCCTAAAGTATCTACAGTAGACCTGCATTAGTTTCAATCCAATATTCATATAATCCAGATACCAAACTATCACTATGTAAGCCACCTCTTAGCTCTAGCATACCCGAAATCAATTTTCATTGGATGAGAAAACACAAACTGGATGTTGTGACCTTTACTCGACATCAATGGACAATTCATTTTCCATTTGCCGTAATGTTAACGTTTGGCTCTGTCACTCGGTAAGAAGCATTGGCCCAGTTAAAAGCCTTGGTGGAAACTCGGAACTACCCTTCACAAGTCTGAAGTTTCAATCTTGACAGAGAAATAAGCGAGAAATCTCACGATGTTCACTTCCAAAGGTGACCGGGGTGCAGACGACACATCGCTGTCATGGGTCGAATCACCCTCACGTCAGACAGCTCAATCCGCCGCCTTTATTCAATCTTCACCTTTCATATGTTTTTTTAGGCAAACTACTACTTCATTGAGTCACATCAATACTCTAAAAAATATCCTAGCTTATGAGAAGACCCACTAAAGAATGCTCGAAGATATCGACCGCAATCTAGGAACCTAATTCCTACCTTCCGAAAATTGGCCAATCCTAATTGTCCACTGTGACCACTTGTGGCTTTTTTCATCAGTATTCAGAAAGCAGTTAGCCCACCAAATTACAACCACCTTACATATCTCTACCATTGGGCCACGGAGCCGTACAGGAAGAATTAAAATTGACAAGCCAACTCTACTTATGGCTTTTTCATTATTTAGAGTGATATTAGCTAGCACACAGAATTACAGCCAGCTTACAAATCTTCTTGGCAACTTTAAGAGATGCGTCGAAAACATCTATTAAAACGATTTTTCGGATTTTTTTTTTTTTTTGTAGAAAATAGGTTTATTCCCATAGAATGCAATACAGGTTACATTTCAAACATAGATATTGACAAATACATAGAGCACTAGGCAGCATGTTAAAATAAACTATCACAGACATTTAGGCTGCCTCTAGATTCAGTTGTACAATTTTCTTAGATCATTTCAGTAATATTTGGAGTTTTTTATCCTTAACTTGGCAAATTACATTATTTTTACACCATATTCTTTTAAATTCGTTGTCTGAATATCTGTAAAAATCGACAGTTACCCTCATCTTGATTAAACATTTCGCAGCTCTGACAATGTTTGCTAGAGATGGAGTCTTTCCATCAAAAATATGCTCATTCCTAACACACCATATGCAAAATTGAAGGACGTTTATGAAGTACAAACACTTATCATAGTCAGACTCAGAAAATCCGCTATTGAACTCCTTGAATAACAACGTTTTTTCATTTATGGGTGGCAAAAACCCAACACACAATACAAATAATCTGTTGAAGGCACGAAAAACATCATTTACAATTTTACATTGAACAAATAAATGCGTGGTGGTTTCAGGGAGGGAACAAAAAACACAAAGGTCGTCAGTAACTACATTTCGACGGAGAAGTCTTTCCTTAACAGGCAAGATATCATGGGTTAGCTTGAAACTAAAATTGACTAGGTTATGATCCAAAAACGAGTTGAAAACTGATTTCCATATTGTTGGCCAGTCAAGGAGAGGTTGTTTCAACATAATGCGAGGTGTCTCCAGTTTACTTCTTATCAATTGGTCATAAATAAATTTGTTTGTGTAACCAGAGACAGGCAAAGGCTGTCCAGAATAAAACTCTCTCCATGACTCTAAAACGAACTTATAGTACGATGGAACATTTTGACTATGAGGTATGTTTCTTCTGCCAAAGTCTGGACAAATATTCCTTAACGATATACCAAGCCAATATATTACAAAATAAGTCCAATCGGCGGTAGAGCCATACATTAACTTTAACAGATGTCTAATGGCGAAAGCCTTACATTTTATTTCTATGTTTTGGATATTTAACCCTCCGTCGGCATATTTGTTGTACAGTACATTTCTTTTGATGCCTTCAGGCTTATCATCCCATAAAAACTTAAAAACGGTCTGTGTGCACTTGTTAATACATTTTGGGGGTATCAGAAAACATTGCATTGTGAACCAGAGAGAACATAGTGCTACAGAATTAATGAGTACAGATTTACCTCGTAAAGACAGGTGTCTACTTTTCCAGGCAGTAATATTTTTTGATATCTTATTACATACACGATCACAATTTAGTTTAATTTGATCCCTACCAAAGTGAATGCCACAAATCTTTGCGTTTTCTGAAACAGATAGCCCATGCAAAGGTGTTGTAAATTGTTTACGGTTGCCAATTTCTAAAAAGGTGCTTTTCGATAAATTAACTTTGGAGCCGGAGGCTTTACAATACATTTCTGATAAGGACACTACTTCTTCGATCGATTTTTGGTCAATGGCTATAACCGTTGTATCGTCGGCGTAAGCGGTCACTTTTGCTTCTTTCTTAGTTCCGGGCATACGTACTCCTTTGATGTTTTCACTTAGTCGTACTGCTTGTATAAAAGGCTCTAGACAAAGAATGTACAAAAGAGGTGAAAGTCCGCAGCCTTGACGGACACCACGTGATAACGTGAATTCGTCAGAGATGTGGCCGTTTACTATAACACGGCTGGAAATACCATTATACAATATTTGTACCCACTGGGAGAATTCAGGACCAAAATTATACATTTTTAAACAATCAAACAAAAATGACCAGTCGACTCTGTCGAACGCCTTTTCTTGGTCAAGATTAATGAAACATGCGCTAAGGTCTTTTTGTTCGACATAATCGTAAACGTTTCTTAGTAGGTGCAGGTTGTCAAATATGCTCCTCCCGGGGACGCCGCAGGTCTGACTGGGACTAACAATAGAGTCAATCACTAACTTTAGTCGATTACAAAGAGCCTTGGATATGATTTTATAATCCGTATTTAATAGACTAATTGGTCGCCAACTCCTTATGTCATCTGCATTATTTTCATCTTTACACATAATAGTAATCAGACCGGACCTCTGTGAAGAACATAACTGACCAGTTTTAAAACAACTATTTACAATTTTGGTAAAAACCTTTCCCAGAACATTCCAATATTCGATATAAAATTCAGCCGGTAGACCGTCGCTACCGGGAGAGCGATATTTGTTCATATCTTTAAGTGCAGTGAAAAGCTCTGCTTCAGTAAAAAGACCTTCACAAGAATTTCTTAAATTATCACTTAAGCTTGGTATCTGATCTAAAAATATTTGCTTGGCCGTACAATCGGTGGAACATTTTGAGTACAATTGCTCATAATAATCTTTAATGCATTTTGTGATACCAGATTGACATGAGTGACTGACAGAGGAATCCTTATGGCATTTTATGGATCTTATCATTTTTTTCCGGCCCCTCCCAGCTTCTCTTCTTATAAAATATTTGGTCGGTTTTTCACCCTTATCGAAATTTACAGCTTTCGCTCTAATAATAGCTCCAGCGTGAGATTGGTTTTGTAAAGCAATTATAGCCTTCTTTATATCTTCAATTTGACCACTGTTACCGACCGGGTCTGTCTTCAAACCAATTAACTCGCACTCCAGCTGTGAGAGACGAGACCGTCTAGACTGGGCAATTACCTTACAATGTTCTCTTATATGTTGTTTACAATCTGCCTTAAATGATTCCCACAGTTCACTCAGATCTCTGTCTTCACTAAGGCTATCAAAATATTTACAAAATAAAAGATTAATATTATCCGATAAGCATTTATCACCCAAAACAGACACATTGCACTTCCAATAGAAACTGCCCCAGGTTATGACATTTTCAAATTTTATATCAAAATAAATACAATCATGATCAGAGAAAACAGTGGGAATTATATCACAATCAAAAACTGAAGAGAAAGCCGTGGTTGGTAGATAAAATCGGTCTATTCGACTTGCGCTTTGGCCACGAGACCATGTAAAACTTATTTTATTGGGATGAGTTTTCCGAAAAATATCACAAATGCCAAATTCCGTTTTTAAAAGGCTCAATTCTTCTTTGCCATCATTCTTTTCGATACAAGTTCCGTATCTGTCTAGCTTACAATTTTCAACGCAATTGAAATCTCCACCCAATATAACCAGTTGGCTGCCTAGCATTAACTTATCAAGTGAAGTGATGAATTCCTTTCGATCGGCTACATTATTGGGGGCATATACACATACAAGATTTAAAGCAGTATTATTTATGTTTACCTTCATAGATATATATCTACCCTGAGGGCATCGGGAAACACTATTTATCGTACAATCAACCGTATAGCGCACAATGATTCCAACTCCACAGCTTTTATTAGTGCCGTAGGCCCACCGCGATTGCCCAGGTATATCTAACTTTTTGGTATCATTAAAAGATTGAAAATGTGTTTCTTGAAGGAACAAAATATCAACATTGTTATCTAACATAAATTGTTTAACAAAACATTTCTTGTCGTTACTTCGTAAACCATTTACATTAACAGAACCAAATCGAATGGCATCAGAAAGAGACATTACTAATAGTAAAACAAAGATATCGTACATACCCATTGCGAAAGCGAACGGCTGGGTTAGTCCCTATTCAGTCGCCGTCTACCAAGAGCGGTAGTCGACTTCTTTTTCCTGTATTCGAGTAACATTGTGGATGTGTCTTGAGAAGGTATAGGAGTCATATCACTTAAGCACTGTCCCAACAACTTGTCACTTTCACTGTCCATTTCCACGCACATGTCAGCCGGAGCATCTTCAAGGCCGGGGGTTCGATTCTCCAGTTTGGCTTTCTTTTGTTGTACCGGGTCTGGGGATCTGGTGTGATGGATCTCGGCTGCCACCACCGTATGCACGACATCATCTGTTTGGTTTTCCGTTACATTATCTTCGGCGCCAAGCCTTGGTTTTTCCCCAACGGTCGGGGGTTCGATTTGAGGCAATTTCTCGTTTGGGTTTTGATCGCTCTCGCAGGACATTTCGTCAGCGCTGTCTTCACAGACGGACGACTCATCGGTTTCACATACGTCAATTTCGCTCTCATTGTCCACTTCTGTTGGGGTCTTGGGGTTCCTGGACCCTCTGCTAGGGCCACTTTTAACACGAGCAGCGTATGAGGTAGCTCTAGCACAACAGTTGTCAATAGTGTGCAATATTGATTTACAGGAGTAGCAGGGGGCATCACAATTTGCTTGTGTATGCGGTCTCTCATGCTTTGTATAACCAGCACAATTTTCACACCAGGTGGCCTTACAGTTCTGAGACTTATGGGAAGGCTGCCCGCATTTACGACACTCAAATTTTTGAGCTGGGTATGTAAACATGACAACATCTCCAGCGAAATCAATAAAGTTTGGCACATATCGAGTTTTATGACACCTAAACCGGTAAATCCTAATTCCTGTTCGGACATGGGCTAATTCAGGGTTAGAGCACTTTGGTTTGATAACCGATGTACAGTCACCATATTCTTTCAAGGCCTTAGCGATAGTGTCATCAGACAAGGACTCGGGAGCCCAGTGCGCTGTGACATTGACAAATATAGCCGTAGCCGGGGCTAGATTCCACTTGCAGCCTAACACTTCGATAGATTTCTTCTCAGCTAAAAGGTCGTGGCTGGCTTGAGTTTTAAGGGTGAGACTGAATGATTTCTTATAATAGTTCTTTTGAAACACTGAAAGTTCATTTAGATCAATTACTGCTTTCAAGGCAGAGACAAAGTCATTTTGAAGAGCTTCGGAAAATTTCAGGAAGCTCTTCAAAATGACTTTGTCTCTCGGATTTAAAAGATTTTATCGATGCACAAATTTTCAGCAGCTGTAATAAAAACCATGCTCATTCAAAATAGAAAAAAGATGATAGCCATCGATAGTATAAAACAATGACAAACAAAAAAATTACATTTGACCCCGACGTGATTCGAACACGCAGCCTTCTGATCTGGAATCAGACGCGCTACCATTGCGCCACGGAGTCGTGGTGTTTGAATTATAACGAATGACATGGTTACTTTAGGTTACATAATACAGTTTCATTTCCCATTTGCGGTAATGTGGACGTTTTGGTTTGTGGCTAATTACCTAAATCTCGTTAAGACTTTTCCTTACCCTTTTCAAATAGATCAACACATGATAAATCCTTTTCAACCAAATAAAGTTGACATAGTGCATGCCGGTTTCAAGCTACACACAATTTAACATGGGTACCGCCATTTTGACAGTTTTAGGCTTACTTATTCTAAGCCAAACTTTGGTAATTTCTAAATTGGGTGACCATTAAAAAAACACACACACAAATCTGTTATCAGGCATTGATTGAAAGCCTAAAGTATCTACAGTAGACCTGCATTAGTTTCAATCCAATATTCATATAATCCAGATACCAAACTATCACTATGTAAGCCACCTCCTAGCTCTAGCATACCCGAAATCAATTTTCATTGGATGAGAAAACACAAACTGGATGTTGTGACCTTTACTCGACATCAATGGACAATTCATTTTCCATTTGCCGTAATGTTAACGTTTGGCTCTGTCACTCGGTAAGAAGCATTGGCCCAGTTAAAAGCCTTGGTGGAAACTCGGAACTACCCTTCACAAGTCTGAAGTTTCAATCTTGACAGAGAAATAAGCGAGAAATCTCACGATGTTCACTTCCAAAGGTGACCGGGGTGCAGACGACACATCGCTGTCATGGGTCAAATCACCCTCACGTCAGACAGCTCAATCCGCCGCCTTTATTCAATCTTCACCTTTCATATGTTTTTTTAGGCAAACTACTACTTCATTGAGTCACATCAATACTCTAAAAAATATCCTAGCTTATGAGAAGACCCACTAAAGAATGCTCAAAGATATCGACCGCAATCTAGGAACCTAATTCCTACCTTCCGAAAATTGGCCAATCCTAATTGTCCACTGTGACCACTTGTGGTTTTTTTCATCAGTATTCAGAAAGCAGTTAGCCCACCAAATTACAACCACCTTACATATCTCTACCATTGGGCCACGGAGCCGTACAGGAAGAATTAAAATTGACAAGCCAACTCTACTTATGGCTTTTTCATTATTTAGAGTGATATTAGCTAGCACACAGAATTACAGCCAGCTTACAAATCTTCTTGGCAACTTTAAGAGATGCGTCGAAAACATCTATTAAAACGATTTTTCGGATTTAAAAGATTTTAACGATGCACAAATTTTCAGCAGCTGTAATAAAAACCATGCTCATTCAAAATAGAAAAAAGATGATAGCCATCGATAGTATAAAACAATGACAAACAAAAAAATTACATTTGACCCCGACGTGATTCGAACACGCAGCCTTCTGATCTGGAGTCAGACGCGCTACCATTGCGCCACGGAGTCGTGGTGTTTGAATTATAACGAATGACATGGTTACTTTAGGTTACATAATACAGTTTCATTTCCCATTTGCGGTAATGTGGACGTTTTGGTTTGTGGCTAATTACCTAAATCTCGTTAAGACTTTTCCTTACCCTTTTCAAATAGATCAACACATGATAAATCCTTTTCAACCAAATAAAGTTGACATAGTGCATGCCGGTTTCAAGCTACACACAATTTAACATGGGTACCGCCATTTTGACAGTTTTAGGCTTACTTATTCTAAGCCAAACTTTGGTAATTTCTAAATTGGGTGACCATTAAAAAAACACACACACAAATCTGTTATCAGGCATTGATTGAAAGCCTAAAGTATCTACAGTAGACCTGCATTAGTTTCAATCCAATATTCATGTAATCCAGATACCAAACTATCACTATGTAAGCCACCTTCCTAGCTCTAGCATACCCGAAATCAATTTTCATTGGATGAGAAAACACAAACTGGATGTTGTGACCTTTACTCGACATCAATGGACAATTCATTTTCCATTTGCCGTAATGTTAACGTTTGGCTCTGTCACTCGGTAAGAAGCATTGGCCCAGTTAAAAGCCTTGGTGGAAACTCGGAACTACCCTTCACAAGTCTGAAGTTTCAATCTTGACAGAGAAATAAGCGAGAAATCTCACGATGTTCACTTCCAAAGGTGACCGGGGTGCAGACGACACATCACTGTCATGGGTCAAATCACCCTCACGTCAGACAGCTCAATCCGCCGCCTTTATTCAATCTTCACCTTTCATATGTTTTTTTAGGCAAACTACTACTTCATTGAGTCACATCAATACTCTAAAAAATATCCTAGCTTATGAGAAGACCCACTAAAGAATGCTCGAAGATATCGACCGCAATCTAGGAACCTAATTCCTACCTTCCGAAAATTGGCCAATCCTAATTGTCCACTGTGACCACTTGTGGCTTTTTTCATCAGTATTCAGAAAGCAGTTAGCCCACCAAATTACAACCACCTTACATATCTCTACCATTGGGCCACGGAGCCGTACAGGAAGAATTAAAATTGACAAGCCAACTCTACTTATGGCTTTTTCATTATTTAGAGTGATATTAGCTAGCACACAGAATTACAGCCAGCTTACAAATCTTCTTGGCAACTTTAAGAGATGCGTCGAAAACATCTATTAAAACGATTTTTCGGATTTAAAAGATTTTATCGATGCACAAATTTTCAGCAGCTGTAATAAAAACCATGCTCATTCAAAATAGAAAAAAGATGATAGCCATCGATAGTATAAAACAATGACAAACAAAAAAATTACATTTGACCCCGACGTGATTCGAACACGCAGCCTTCTGATCTGGAGTCAGACGCGCTACCATTGCGCCACGGAGTCGTGGTGTTTGAATTATAACGAATGACATGGTTACTTTAGGTTACATAATACAGTTTCATTTCCCATTTGCGGTAATGTGGACGTTTTGGTTTGTGGCTAATTACCTAAATCTCGTTAAGACTTTTCCTTACCCTTTTCAAATAGATCAACACATGATAAATCCTTTTCAACCAAATAAAGTTGACATAGTGCATGCCGGTTTCAAGCTACACACAATTTAACATGGGTACCGCCATTTTGACAGTTTTAGGCTTACTTATTCTAAGCCAAACTTTGGTAATTTCTAAATTGGGTGACCATTAAAAAAACACACACACAAATCTGTTATCAGGCATTGATTGAAAGCCTAAAGTATCTACAGTAGACCTGCATTAGTTTCAATCCAATATTCATATAATCCAGATACCAAACTATCACTATGTAAGCCACCTCCTAGCTCTAGCATACCCGAAATCAATTTTCATTGGATGAGAAAACACAAACTGGATGTTGTGACCTTTACTCGACATCAATGGACAATTCATTTTCCATTTGCCGTAATGTTAACGTTTGGCTCTGTCACTCGGTAAGAAGCATTGGCCCAGTTAAAAGCCTTGGTGGAAACTCGGAACTACCCTTCACAAGTCTGAAGTTTCAATCTTGACAGAGAAATAAGCGAGAAATCTCACGATGTTCACTTCCAAAGGTGACCGGGGTGCAGACGACACATCGCTGTCATGGGTCAAATCACCCTCACGTCAGACAGCTCAATCCGCCGCCTTTATTCAATCTTCACCTTTCATATGTTTTTTTAGGCAAACTACTACTTCATTGAGTCACATCAATACTCTAAAAAATATCCTAGCTTATGAGAAGACCCACTAAAGAATGCTCGAAGATACGACCGCAATCTAGGAACCTAATTCCTACCTTCCGAAAATTGGCCAATCCTAATTGTCCACTGTGGCCACTTGTGGCTTTTTTCATCAGTATTCAGAAAGCAGTTAGCCCACCAAATTACAACCACCTTACATATCTCTACCATTGGGCCACGGAGCCGTACAGGAAGAATTAAAATTGACAAGCCAACTCTACTTATGGCTTTTTCATTATTTAGAGTGATATTAGCTAGCACACAGAATTACAGCCAGCTTACAAATCTTCTTGGCAACTTTAAGAGATGCGTCGAAAACATCTATTAAAACGATTTTTCGGATTTAAAAGATTTTAACGATGCACAAATTTTCAGCAGCTGTAATAAAAACCATGCTCATTCAAAATAGAAAAAAGATGATAGCCATCGATAGTATAAAACAATGACAAACAAAAAAATTACATTTGACCCCGACGTGATTCGAACACGCAGCCTTCTGATCTGGAGTCAGACGCGCTACCATTGCGCCACGGAGTCGTGGTGTTTGAATTATAACGAATGACATGGTTACTTTAGGTTACATAATACAGTTTCATTTCCCATTTGCGGTAATGTGGACGTTTTGGTTTGTGGCTAATTACCTAAATCTCGTTAAGACTTTTCCTTACCCTTTTCAAATAGATCAACACATGATAAATCCTTTTCAACCAAATAAAGTTGACATAGTGCATGCCGGTTTCAAGCTACACACAATTTAACATGGGTACCGCCATTTTGACAGTTTTAGGCTTACTTATTCTAAGCCAAACTTTGGTAATTTCTAAATTGGGTGACCATTAAAAAAACACACACACAAATCTGTTATCAGGCATTGATTGAAAGCCTAAAGTATCTACAGTAGACCTGCATTAGTTTCAATCCAATATTCATATAATCCAGATACCAAACTATCACTATGTAAGCCACCTCCTAGCTCTAGCATACCCGAAATCAATTTTCATTGGATGAGAAAACACAAACTGGATGTTGTGACCTTTACTCGACATCAATGGACAATTCATTTTCCATTTGCCGTAATGTTAACGTTTGGCTCTGTCACTCGGTAAGAAGCATTGGCCCAGTTAAAAGCCTTGGTGGAAACTCGGAACTACCCTTCACAAGTCTGAAGTTTCAATCTTGACAGAGAAATAAGCGAGAAATCTCACGATGTTCACTTCCAAAGGTGACCGGGGTGCAGACGACACATCGCTGTCATGGGTCAAATCACCCTCACGTCAGACAGCTCAATCCGCCGCCTTTATTCAATCTTCACCTTTCATATGTTTTTTTAGGCAAACTACTACTTCATTGAGTCACATCAATACTCTAAAAAATATCCTAGCTTATGAGAAGACCCACTAAAGAATGCTCAAAGATATCGACCGCAATCTAGGAACCTAATTCCTACCTTCCGAAAATTGGCCAATCCTAATTGTCCACTGTGACCACTTGTGGCTTTTTTCATCAGTATTCAGAAAGCAGTTAGCCCACCAAATTACAACCACCTTACATATCTCTACCATTGGGCCACGGAGCCGTACAGGAAGAATTAAAATTGACAAGCCAACTCTACTTATGGCTTTTTCATTATTTAGAGTGATATTAGCTAGCACACAGAATTACAGCCAGCTTACAAATCTTCTTGGCAACTTTAAGAGATGCGTCGAAAACATCTATTAAAACGATTTTTCGGATTTAAAAGATTTTAACGATGCACACATTTTCAGCAGCTGTAATAAAAACCATGCTCATTCAAAATAGAAAAAAGATGATAGCCATCGATAGTATAAAACAATGACAAACAAAAAAAATTACATTTGACCCCGACGTGATTCGAACACGCAGCCTTCTGATCTGGAGTCAGACGCGCAACCATTGCGCCACGGAGTCGTGGTGTTTGAATTATAACGAATGACATGGTTACTTTAGGTTACATAATACAGTTTCATTTCCCATTTGCGGTAATGTGGACGTTTTGGTTTGTGGCTAATTACCTAAATCTCGTTAAGACTTTTCCTTACCCTTTTCAAATAGATCAACACATGATAAATCCTTTTCAACCAAATAAAGTTGACATAGTGCATGCCGGTTTCAAGCTACACACAATTTAACATGGGTACCGCCATTTTGACAGTTTTAGGCTTACTTATTCTAAGCCAAACTTTGGTAATTTCTAAATTGGGTGACCATTAAAAAAACACACACAAAAAATCTGTTATCAGGCATTGATTGAAAGCCTAAAGTATCTACAGTAGACCTGCATTAGTTTCAATCCAATATTCATATAATCCAGATACCAAACTATCACTATGTAAGCCACCTCCTAGCTCTAGCATACCCGAAATCAATTTTCATTGGATGAGAAAACACAAACTGGATGTTGTGACCTTTACTCGACATCAATGGACAATTCATTTTCCATTTGCCGTAATGTTAACGTTTGGCTCTGTCACTCGGTAAGAAGCATTGGCCCAGTTAAAAGCCTTGGTGGAAACTCGGAACTACCCTTCACAAGTCTGAAGTTTCAATCTTGACAGAGAAATAAGCGAGAAATCTCACGATGTTCACTTCCAAAGGTGACCGGGGTGCAGACGACACATCGCTGTCATGGGTCAAATCACCCTCACGTCAGACAGCTCAATCCGCCGCCTTTATTCAATCTTCACCTTTCATATGTTTTTTTAGGCAAACTACTACTTCATTGAGTCACATCAATACTCTAAAAAATATCCTAGCTTATGAGAAGACCCACTAAAGAATGCTCGAAGATATCGACCGCAATCTAGGAACCTAATTCCTACCTTCCGAAAATTGGCCAATCCTAATTGTCCACTGTGACCACTTGTGGCTTTTTTCATCAGTATTCAGAAAGCAGTTAGCCCACCAAATTACAACCACCTTACATATCTCTACCATTGGGCCACGGAGCCGTACAGGAAGAATTAAAATTGACAAGCCAACTCTACTTATGGCTTTTTCATTATTTAGAGTGATATTAGCTAGCACACAGAATTACAGCCAGCTTACAAATCTTCTTGGCAACTTTAAGAGATGCGTCGAAAACATCTATTAAAACGATTTTTCGGATTTAAAAGATTTTAACGATGCACAAATTTTCAGCAGCTGTAATAAAAACCATGCTCATTCAAAATAGAAAAAAGATGATAGCCATCGATAGTATAAAACAATGACAAACAAAAAAATTACATTTGACCCCGACGTGATTCGAACACGCAGCCTTCTGATCTGGAGTCAGACGCGCTACCATTGCGCCACGGAGTCGTGGTGTTTGAATTATAACGAATGACATGGTTACTTTAGGTTACATAATACAGTTTCATTTCCCATTTGCGGTAATGTGGACGTTTTGGTTTGTGGCTAATTACCTAAATCTCGTTAAGACTTTTCCTTACCCTTTTCAAATAGATCAACACATGATAAATCCTTTTCAACCAAATAAAGTTGACATAGTGCATGCCGGTTTCAAGCTACACACAATTTAACATGGGTACCGCCATTTTGACAGTTTTAGGCTTACTTATTCTAAGCCAAACTTTGGTAATTTCTAAATTGGGTGACCATTAAAAAAACACACACACAAATCTGTTATCAGGCATTGATTGAAAGCCTAAAGTATCTACAGTAGACCTGCATTAGTTTCAATCCAATATTCATATAATCCAGATACCAAACTATCACTATGTAAGCCACCTCCTAGCTCTAGCATACCCGAAATCAATTTTCATTGGATGAGAAAACACAAACTGGATGTTGTGACCTTTACTCGACATCAATGGACAATTCATTTTCCATTTGCCGTAATGTTAACGTTTGGCTCTGTCACTCGGTAAGAAGCATTGGCCCAGTTAAAAGCCTTGGTGGAAACTCGGAACTACCCTTCACAAGTCTGAAGTTTCAATCTTGACAGAGAAATAAGCGAGAAATCTCACGATGTTCACTTCCAAAGGTGACCGGGGTGCAGACGACACATCGCTGTCATGGGTCAAATCACCCTCACGTCAGACAGCTCAATCCGCCGCCTTTATTCAATCTTCACCTTTCATATGTTTTTTTAGGCAAACTACTACTTCATTGAGTCACATCAATACTCTAAAAAATATCCTAGCTTATGAGAAGACCCACTAAAGAATGCTCAAAGATATCGACCGCAATCTAGGAACCTAATTCCTACCTTCCGAAAATTGGCCAATCCTAATTGTCCACTGTGACCACTTGTGGCTTTTTTCATCAGTATTCAGAAAGCAGTTAGCCCACCAAATTACAACCACCTTACATATCTCTACCATTGGGCCACGGAGCCGTACAGGAAGAATTAAAATTGACAAGCCAACTCTACTTATGGCTTTTTCATTATTTAGAGTGATATTAGCTAGCACACAGAATTACAGCCAGCTTACAAATCTTCTTGGCAACTTTAAGAGATGCGTCGAAAACATCTATTAAAACGATTTTTCGGATTTAAAAGATTTTAACGATGCACAAATTTTCAGCAGCTGTAATAAAAACCATGCTCATTCAAAATAGAAAAAAGATGATAGCCATCGATAGTATAAAACAATGACAAACAAAAAAATTACATTTGACCCCGACGTGATTCGAACACGCAGCCTTCTGATCTGGAGTCAGACGCGCTACCATTGCGCCACGGAGTCGTGGTGTTTGAATTATAACGAATGACATGGTTACTTTAGGTTACATAATACAGTTTCATTTCCCATTTGCGGTAATGTGGACGTTTTGGTTTGTGGCTAATTACCTAAATCTCGTTAAGACTTTTCCTTACCCTTTTCAAATAGATCAACACATGATAAATCCTTTTCAACCAAATAAAGTTGACATAGTGCATGCCGGTTTCAAGCTACACACAATTTAACATGGGTACCGCCATTTTGACAGTTTTAGGCTTACTTATTCTAAGCCAAACTTTGGTAATTTCTAAATTGGGTGACCATTAAAAAAACACACACACAAATCTGTTATCAGGCATTGATTGAAAGCCTAAAGTATCTACAGTAGACCTGCATTAGTTTCAATCCAATATTCATATAATCCAGATACCAAACTATCACTATGTAAGCCACCTCCTAGCTCTAGCATACCCGAAATCAATTTTCATTGGATGAGAAAACACAAACTGGATGTTGTGACCTTTACTCGACATCAATGGACAATTCATTTTCCATTTGCCGTAATGTTAACGTTTGGCTCTGTCACTCGGTAAGAAGCATTGGCCCAGTTAAAAGCCTTGGTGGAAACTCGGAACTACCCTTCACAAGTCTGAAGTTTCAATCTTGACAGAGAAATAAGCGAGAAATCTCACGATGTTCACTTCCAAAGGTGACCGGGGTGCAGACGACACATCGCTGTCATGGGTCAAATCACCCTCACGTCAGACAGCTCAATCCGCCGCCTTTATTCAATCTTCACCTTTCATATGTTTTTTTAGGCAAACTACTACTTCATTGAGTCACATCAATACTCTAAAAAATATCCTAGCTTATGAGAAGACCCACTAAAGAATGCTCAAAGATATCGACCGCAATCTAGGAACCTAATTCCTACCTTCCGAAAATTGGCCAATCCTAATTGTCCACTGTGACCACTTGTGGCTTTTTTCATCAGTATTCAGAAAGCAGTTAGCCCACCAAATTACAACCACCTTACATATCTCTACCATTGGGCCACGGAGCCGTACAGGAAGAATTAAAATTGACAAGCCAACTCTACTTATGGCTTTTTCATTATTTAGAGTGATATTAGCTAGCACACAGAATTACAGCCAGCTTACAAATCTTCTTGGCAACTTTAAGAGATGCGTCGAAAACATCTATTAAAACGATTTTTCGGATTTAAAAGATTTTAACGATGCACACATTTTCAGCAGCTGTAATAAAAACCATGCTCATTCAAAATAGAAAAAAGATGATAGCCATCGATAGTATAAAACAATGACAAACAAAAAAAATTACATTTGACCCCGACGTGATTCGAACACGCAGCCTTCTGATCTGGAGTCAGACGCGCTACCATTGCGCCACGGAGTCGTGGTGTTTGAATTATAACGAATGACATGGTTACTTTAGGTTACATAATACAGTTTCATTTCCCATTTGCGGTAATGTGGACGTTTTGGTTTGTGGCTAATTACCTAAATCTCGTTAAGACTTTTCCTTACCCTTTTCAAATAGATCAACACATGATAAATCCTTTTCAACCAAATAAAGTTGACATAGTGCATGCCGGTTTCAAGCTACACACAATTTAACATGGGTACCGCCATTTTGACAGTTTTAGGCTTACTTATTCTAAGCCAAACTTTGGTAATTTCTAAATTGGGTGACCATTAAAAAAACACACACAAAAAATCTGTTATCAGGCATTGATTGAAAGCCTAAAGTATCTACAGTAGACCTGCATTAGTTTCAATCCAATATTCATATAATCCAGATACCAAACTATCACTATGTAAGCCACCTCCTAGCTCTAGCATACCCGAAATCAATTTTCATTGGATGAGAAAACACAAACTGGATGTTGTGACCTTTACTCGACATCAATGGACAATTCATTTTCCATTTGCCGTAATGTTAACGTTTGGCTCTGTCACTCGGTAAGAAGCATTGGCCCAGTTAAAAGCCTTGGTGGAAACTCGGAACTACCCTTCACAAGTCTGAAGTTTCAATCTTGACAGAGAAATAAGCGAGAAATCTCACGATGTTCACTTCCAAAGGTGACCGGGGTGCAGACGACACATCGCTGTCATGGGTCAAATCACCCTCACGTCAGACAGCTCAATCCGCCGCCTTTATTCAATCTTCACCTTTCATATGTTTTTTTAGGCAAACTACTACTTCATTGAGTCACATCAATACTCTAAAAAATATCCTAGCTTATGAGAAGACCCACTAAAGAATGCTCGAAGATATCGACCGCAATCTAGGAACCTAATTCCTACCTTCCGAAAATTGGCCAATCCTAATTGTCCACTGTGACCACTTGTGGCTTTTTTCATCAGTATTCAGAAAGCAGTTAGCCCACCAAATTACAACCACCTTACATATCTCTACCATTGGGCCACGGAGCCGTACAGGAAGAATTAAAATTGACAAGCCAACTCTACTTATGGCTTTTTCATTATTTAGAGTGATATTAGCTAGCACACAGAATTACAGCCAGCTTACAAATCTTCTTGGCAACTTTAAGAGATGCGTCGAAAACATCTATTAAAACGATTTTTCGGATTTAAAAGATTTTAACGATGCACAAATTTTCAGCAGCTGTAATAAAAACCATGCTCATTCAAAATAGAAAAAAGATGATAGCCATCGATAGTATAAAACAATGACAAACAAAAAAATTACATTTGACCCCGACGTGATTCGAACACGCAGCCTTCTGATCTGGAGTCAGACGCGCTACCATTGCGCCACGGAGTCGTGGTGTTTGAATTATAACGAATGACATGGTTACTTTAGGTTACATAATACAGTTTCATTTCCCATTTGCGGTAATGTGGACGTTTTGGTTTGTGGCTAATTACCTAAATCTCGTTAAGACTTTTCCTTACCCTTTTCAAATAGATCAACACATGATAAATCCTTTTCAACCAAATAAAGTTGACATAGTGCATGCCGGTTTCAAGCTACACACAATTTAACATGGGTACCGCCATTTTGACAGTTTTAGGCTTACTTATTCTAAGCCAAACTTTGGTAATTTCTAAATTGGGTGACCATTAAAAAAACACACACACAAATCTGTTATCAGGCATTGATTGAAAGCCTAAAGTATCTACAGTAGACCTGCATTAGTTTCAATCCAATATTCATATAATCCAGATACCAAACTATCACTATGTAAGCCACCTCCTAGCTCTAGCATACCCGAAATCAATTTTCATTGGATGAGAAAACACAAACTGGATGTTGTGACCTTTACTCGACATCAATGGACAATTCATTTTCCATTTGCCGTAATGTTAACGTTTGGCTCTGTCACTCGGTAAGAAGCATTGGCCCAGTTAAAAGCCTTGGTGGAAACTCGGAACTACCCTTCACAAGTCTGAAGTTTCAATCTTGACAGAGAAATAAGCGAGAAATCTCACGATGTTCACTTCCAAAGGTGACCGGGGTGCAGACGACACATCGCTGTCATGGGTCAAATCACCCTCACGTCAGACAGCTCAATCCGCCGCCTTTATTCAATCTTCACCTTTCATATGTTTTTTTAGGCAAACTACTACTTCATTGAGTCACATCAATACTCTAAAAAATATCCTAGCTTATGAGAAGACCCACTAAAGAATGCTCAAAGATATCGACCGCAATCTAGGAACCTAATTCCTACCTTCCGAAAATTGGCCAATCCTAATTGTCCACTGTGACCACTTGTGGCTTTTTTCATCAGTATTCAGAAAGCAGTTAGCCCACCAAATTACAACCACCTTACATATCTCTACCATTGGGCCACGGAGCCGTACAGGAAGAATTAAAATTGACAAGCCAACTCTACTTATGGCTTTTTCATTATTTAGAGTGATATTAGCTAGCACACAGAATTACAGCCAGCTTACAAATCTTCTTGGCAACTTTAAGAGATGCGTCGAAAACATCTATTAAAACGATTTTTCGGATTTAAAAGATTTTAACGATGCACAAATTTTCAGCAGCTGTAATAAAAACCATGCTCATTCAAAATAGAAAAAAGATGATAGCCATCGATAGTATAAAACAATGACAAACAAAAAAATTACATTTGACCCCGACGTGATTCGAACACGCAGCCTTCTGATCTGGAGTCAGACGCGCTACCATTGCGCCACGGAGTCGTGGTGTTTGAATTATAACGAATGACATGGTTACTTTAGGTTACATAATACAGTTTCATTTCCCATTTGCGGTAATGTGGACGTTTTGGTTTGTGGCTAATTACCTAAATCTCGTTAAGACTTTTCCTTACCCTTTTCAAATAGATCAACACATGATAAATCCTTTTCAACCAAATAAAGTTGACATAGTGCATGCCGGTTTCAAGCTACACACAATTTAACATGGGTACCGCCATTTTGACAGTTTTAGGCTTACTTATTCTAAGCCAAACTTTGGTAATTTCTAAATTGGGTGACCATTAAAAAAACACACACACAAATCTGTTATCAGGCATTGATTGAAAGCCTAAAGTATCTACAGTAGACCTGCATTAGTTTCAATCCAATATTCATATAATCCAGATACCAAACTATCACTATGTAAGCCACCTCCTAGCTCTAGCATACCCGAAATCAATTTTCATTGGATGAGAAAACACAAACTGGATGTTGTGACCTTTACTCGACATCAATGGACAATTCATTTTCCATTTGCCGTAATGTTAACGTTTGGCTCTGTCACTCGGTAAGAAGCATTGGCCCAGTTAAAAGCCTTGGTGGAAACTCGGAACTACCCTTCACAAGTCTGAAGTTTCAATCTTGACAGAGAAATAAGCGAGAAATCTCACGATGTTCACTTCCAAAGGTGACCGGGGTGCAGACGACACATCGCTGTCATGGGTCAAATCACCCTCACGTCAGACAGCTCAATCCGCCGCCTTTATTCAATCTTCACCTTTCATATGTTTTTTTAGGCAAACTACTACTTCATTGAGTCACATCAATACTCTAAAAAATATCCTAGCTTATGAGAAGACCCACTAAAGAATGCTCAAAGATATCGACCGCAATCTAGGAACCTAATTCCTACCTTCCGAAAATTGGCCAATCCTAATTGTCCACTGTGACCACTTGTGGCTTTTTTCATCAGTATTCAGAAAGCAGTTAGCCCACCAAATTACAACCACCTTACATATCTCTACCATTGGGCCACGGAGCCGTACAGGAAGAATTAAAATTGACAAGCCAACTCTACTTATGGCTTTTTCATTATTTAGAGTGATATTAGCTAGCACACAGAATTACAGCCAGCTTACAAATCTTCTTGGCAACTTTAAGAGATGCGTCGAAAACATCTATTAAAACGATTTTTCGGATTTAAAAGATTTTAACGATGCACAAATTTTCAGCAGCTGTAATAAAAACCATGCTCATTCAAAATAGAAAAAAGATGATAGCCATCGATAGTATAAAACAATGACAAACAAAAAAATTACATTTGACCCCGACGTGATTCGAACACGCAGCCTTCTGATCTGGAGTCAGACGCGCTACCATTGCGCCACGGAGTCGTGGTGTTTGAATTATAACGAATGACATGGTTACTTTAGGTTACATAATACAGTTTCATTTCCCATTTGCGGTAATGTGGACGTTTTGGTTTGTGGCTAATTACCTAAATCTCGTTAAGACTTTTCCTTACCCTTTTCAAATAGATCAACACATGATAAATCCTTTTCAACCAAATAAAGTTGACATAGTGCATGCCGGTTTCAAGCTACACACAATTTAACATGGGTACCGCCATTTTGACAGTTTTAGGCTTACTTATTCTAAGCCAAACTTTGGTAATTTCTAAATTGGGTGACCATTAAAAAAACACACACACAAATCTGTTATCAGGCATTGATTGAAAGCCTAAAGTATCTACAGTAGACCTGCATTAGTTTCAATCCAATATTCATATAATCCAGATACCAAACTATCACTATGTAAGCCACCTCCTAGCTCTAGCATACCCGAAATCAATTTTCATTGGATGAGAAAACACAAACTGGATGTTGTGACCTTTACTCGACATCAATGGACAATTCATTTTCCATTTGCCGTAATGTTAACGTTTGGCTCTGTCACTCGGTAAGAAGCATTGGCCCAGTTAAAAGCCTTGGTGGAAACTCGGAACTACCCTTCACAAGTCTGAAGTTTCAATCTTGACAGAGAAATAAGCGAGAAATCTCACGATGTTCACTTCCAAAGGTGACCGGGGTGCAGACGACACATCGCTGTCATGGGTCAAATCACCCTCACGTCAGACAGCTCAATCCGCCGCCTTTATTCAATCTTCACCTTTCATATGTTTTTTAGGCAAACTACTACTTCATTGAGTCACATCAATACTCTAAAAAATATCCTAGCTTATGAGAAGACCCACTAAAGAATGCTCAAAGATATCGACCACAATCTAGGAACCTAATTCCTACCTTCCGAAAATTGGCCAATCCTAATTGTCCACTGTGACCACTTGTGACTTTTTTCATCAGTATTCAGAAAGCAGTTAGCCCACCAAATTACAACCACCTTACATATCTCTACCATTGGGCCACGGAGCCGTACAGGAAGAATTAAAATTGACAAGCCAACTCTACTTATGGCTTTTTCATTATTTAGAGTGATATTAGCTAGCACACAGAATTACAGCCAGCTTACAAATCTTCTTGGCAACTTTAAGAGATGCGTCGAAAACATCTATTAAAACGATTTTTCGGATTTAAAAGATTTTAACGATGCACAAATTTTCAGCAGCTGTAATAAAAACCATGCTCATTCAAAATAGAAAAAAGATGATAGCCATCGATAGTATAAAACAATGACAAACAAAAAAATTACATTTGACCCCGACGTGATTCGAACACGCAGCCTTCTGATCTGGAGTCAGACGCGCTACCATTGCGCCACGGAGTCGTGGTGTTTGAATTATAACGAATGACATGGTTACTTTAGGTTACATAATACAGTTTCATTTCCAATTTGCCGTAATGTGGACGTTTTGGTTTGTGGCTAATTACCTAAATCTCGTTAAGACTTTTCCTTACCCTTTTCAAATAGATCAACACATGATAAATCCTTTTCAACCAAATAAAGTTGACATAGTGCATGCCGGTTTCAAGCTACACACAATTTAACATGGGTACCGCCATTTTGACAGTTTTAGGCTTACTTATTCTAAGCCAAACTTTGGTAATTTCTAAATTGGGTGACCATTAAAAAAACACACACACAAATCTGTTATCAGGCATTGATTGAAAGCCTAAAGTATCTACAGTAGACCTGCATTAGTTTCAATCCAATATTCATATAATCCAGATACCAAACTATCACTATGTAAGCCACCTCCTAGCTCTAGCATACCCGAAATCAATTTTCATTGGATGAGAAAACACAAACTGGATGTTGTGACCTTTACTCGACATCAATGGACAATTCATTTTCCATTTGCCGTAATGTTAACGTTTGGCTCTGTCACTCGGTAAGAAGCATTGGCCCAGTTAAAAGCCTTGGTGGAAACTCGGAACTACCCTTCACAAGTCTGAAGTTTCAATCTTGACAGAGAAATAAGCGAGAAATCTCACGATGTTCACTTCCAAAGGTGACCGGGGTGCAGACGACACATCGCTGTCATGGGTCAAATCACCCTCACGTCAGACAGCTCAATCCGCCGCCTTTATTCAATCTTCACCTTTCATATGTTTTTTTAGGCAAACTACTACTTCATTGAGTCACATCAATACTCTAAAAAATATCCTAGCTTATGAGAAGACCCACTAAAGAATGCTCGAAGATATCGACCGCAATCTAGGAACCTAATTCCTACCTTCCGAAAATTGGCCAATCCTAATTGTCCACTGTGACCACTTGTGGCTTTTTTCATCAGTATTCAGAAAGCAGTTAGCCCACCAAATTACAACCACCTTACATATCTCTACCATTGGGCCACGGAGCCGTACAGGAAGAATTAAAATTGACAAGCCAACTCTACTTATGGCTTTTTCATTATTTAGAGTGATATTAGCTAGCACACAGAATTACAGCCAGCTTACAAATCTTCTTGGCAACTTTAAGAGATGCGTCGAAAACATCTATTAAAACGATTTTTCGGATTTAAAAGATTTTAACGATGCACAAATTTTCAGCAGCTGTAATAAAAACCATGCTCATTCAAAATAGAAAAAAGATGATAGCCATCGATAGTATAAAACAATGACAAACAAAAAAATTACATTTGACCCCGACGTGATTCGAACACGCAGCCTTCTGATCTGGAGTCAGACGCGCTACCATTGCGCCACGGAGTCGTGGTGTTTGAATTATAACGAATGACATGGTTACTTTAGGTTACATAATACAGTTTCATTTCCCATTTGCGGTAATGTGGACGTTTTGGTTTGTGGCTAATTACCTAAATCTCGTTAAGACTTTTCCTTACCCTTTTCAAATAGATCAACACATGATAAATCCTTTTCAACCAAATAAAGTTGACATAGTGCATGCCGGTTTCAAGCTACACACAATTTAACATGGGTACCGTCATTTTGACAGTTTTAGGCTTACTTATTCTAAGCCAAACTTTGGTAATTTCTAAATTGGGTGACCATTAAAAACACACACACACAAATCTGTTATCAGGCATTGATTGAAAGCCTAAAGTATCTACAGTAGACCTGCATTAGTTTCAATCCAATATTCATATAATCCAGATACCAAACTATCACTATGTAAGCCACCTCCTAGCTCTAGCATACCCGAAATCAATTTTCATTGGATGAGAAAACACAAACTGGATGTTGTGACCTTTACTCGACATCAATGGACAATTCATTTTCCATTTGCCGTAATGTTAACGTTTGGCTCTGTCACTCGGTAAGAAGCATTGGCCCAGTTAAAAGCCTTGGTGGAAACTCGGAACTACCCTTCACAAGTCTGAAGTTTCAATCTTGACAGAGAAATAAGCGAGAAATCTCACGATGTTCACTTCCAAAGGTGACCGGGGTGCAGACGACACATCGCTGTCATGGGTCAAATCACCCTCACGTCAGACAGCTCAATCCGCCGCCTTTATTCAATCTTCACCTTTCATATGTTTTTTTAGGCAAACTACTACTTCATTGAGTCACATCAATACTCTAAAAAATATCCTAGCTTATGAGAAGACCCACTAAAGAATGCTCAAAGATATCGACCGCAATCTAGGAACCTAATTCCTACCTTCCGAAAATTGGCCAATCCTAATTGTCCACTGTGACCACTTGTGGCTTTTTTCATCAGTATTCAGAAAGCAGTTAGCCCACCAAATTACAACCACCTTACATATCTCTACCATTGGGCCACGGAGCCGTACAGGAAGAATTAAAATTGACAAGCCAACTCTACTTATGGCTTTTTCATTATTTAGAGTGATATTAGCTAGCACACAGAATTACAGCCAGCTTACAAATCTTCTTGGCAACTTTAAGAGATGCGTCGAAAACATCTATTAAAACGATTTTTCGGATTTAAAAGATTTTAACGATGCACAAATTTTCAGCAGCTGTAATAAAAACCATGCTCATTCAAAATAGAAAAAAGATGATAGCCATCGATAGTATAAAACAATGACAAACAAAAAAATTACATTTGACCCCGACGTGATTCGAACACGCAGCCTTCTGATCTGGAGTCAGACGCGCTACCATTGCGCCACGGAGTCGTGGTGTTTGAATTATAACGAATGACATGGTTACTTTAGGTTACATAATACAGTTTCATTTCCCATTTGCGGTAATGTGGACGTTTTGGTTTGTGGCTAATTACCTAAATCTCGTTAAGACTTTTCCTTACCCTTTTCAAATAGATCAACACATGATAAATCCTTTTCAACCAAATAAAGTTGACATAGTGCATGCCGGTTTCAAGCTACACACAATTTAACATGGGTACCGCCATTTTGACAGTTTTAGGCTTACTTATTCTAAGCCAAACTTTGGTAATTTCTAAATTGGGTGACCATTAAAAAAACACACACACAAATCTGTTATCAGGCATTGATTGAAAGCCTAAAGTATCTACAGTAGACCTGCATTAGTTTCAATCCAATATTCATATAATCCAGATACCAAACTATCACTATGTAAGCCACCTCCTAGCTCTAGCATACCCGAAATCAATTTTCATTGGATGAGAAAACACAAACTGGATGTTGTGACCTTTACTCGACATCAATGGACAATTCATTTTCCATTTGCCGTAATGTTAACGTTTGGCTCTGTCACTCGGTAAGAAGCATTGGCCCAGTTAAAAGCCTTGGTGGAAACTCGGAACTACCCTTCACAAGTCTGAAGTTTCAATCTTGACAGAGAAATAAGCGAGAAATCTCACGATGTTCACTTCCAAAGGTGACCGGGGTGCAGACGACACATCGCTGTCATGGGTCAAATCACCCTCACGTCAGACAGCTCAATCCGCCGCCTTTATTCAATCTTCACCTTTCATATGTTTTTTTAGGCAAACTACTACTTCATTGAGTCACATCAATACTCTAAAAAATATCCTAGCTTATGAGAAGACCCACTAAAGAATGCTCAAAGATATCGACCGCAATCTAGGAACCTAATTCCTACATTCCGAAAATTGGCCAATCCTAATTGTCCACTGTGACCACTTGTGGCTTTTTTCATCAGTATTCAGAAAGCAGTTAGCCCACCAAATTACAACCACCTTACATATCTCTACCATTGGGCCACGGAGCCGTACAGGAAGAATTAAAATTGACAAGCCAACTCTACTTATGGCTTATTCATTATTTAGAGTGATATTAGCTAGCACACAGAATTACAGCCAGCTTACAAATCTTCTTGGCAACTTTAAGAGATGCGTCGAAAACATCTATTAAAACGATTTTTCGGATTTAAAAGATTTTAACGATGCACAAATTTTCAGCAGCTGTAATAAAAACCATGCTCATTCAAAATAGAAAAAGATGATAGCCATCGATAGTATAAAACAATGACAAACAAAACAATTACATTTGACCCCGACGTGATTCGAACACGCAGCCTTCTGATCTGGAGTCAGACGCGCTACCATTGCGCCACGGAGTCGTGGTGTTTGAATTATAACGAATGACATGGTTACTTTAGGTTACATAATACAGTTTCATTTCCCATTTGCGGTAATGTGGACGTTTTGGTTTGTGGCTAATTACCTAAATCTCGTTAAGACTTTTCCTTATCCTTTTCAAATAGATCAACACATGATAAATCCTTTTCAACCAAATAAAGTTGACATAGTGCATGCCGGTTTCAAGCTACACACAATTTAACATGGGTACCGCCATTTTGACAGTTTTAGGCTTACTTATTCTAAGCCAAACTTTGGTAATTTCTAAATTGGGTGACCATTAAAAAAACACACACACAAATCTGTTATCAGGAATTGATTGAAAGCCTAAAGTATCTACAGTAGACCTGCATTAGTTTCAATCCAATATTCATATAATCCAGATACCAAACTATCACTATGTAAGCCACCTCCTAGCTCTAGCATACCCGAAATCAATTTTCATTGGATGAGAAAACACAAACTGGATGTTGTGACCTTTACTCGACATCAATGGACAATTCATTTTCCATTTGCCGTAATGTTAACGTTTGGCTCTGTCACTCGGTAAGAAGCATTGGCCCAGTTAAAAGCCTTGGTGGAAACTCGGAACTACCCTTCACAAGTCTGAAGTTTCAATCTTGACAGAGAAATAAGCGAGAAATCTCACGATGTTCACTTCCAAAGGTGACCGGGGTGCAGACGACACATCGCTGTCATGGGTCAAATCACCCTCACGTCAGACAGCTCAATCCGCCGCCTTTATTCAATCTTCACCTTTCATATGTTTTTTTAGGCAAACTACTACTTCATTGAGTCACATCAATACTCTAAAAAATATCCTAGCTTATGAGAAGACCCACTAAAGAATGCTCAAAGATATCGACCGCAATCTAGGAACCTAATTCCTACCTTCCGAAAATTGGCCAATCCTAATTGTCCACTGTGACCACTTGTGGCTTTTTTCATCAGTATTCAGAAAGCAGTTAGCCCACCAAATTACAACCACCTTACATATCTCTACCATTGGGCCACGGAGCCGTACAGGAAGAATTAAAATTGACAAGCCAACTCTACTTATGGCTTTTTCATTATTTAGAGTGATATTAGCTAGCACACAGAATTACAGCCAGCTTACAAATCTTCTTGGCAACTTTAAGAGATGCGTCGAAAACATCTATTAAAACGATTTTTCGGATTTAAAAGATTTTAACGATGCACAAATTTTCAGCAGCTGTAATAAAAACCATGCTCATTCAAAATAGAAAAAAGATGATAGCCATCGATAGTATAAAACAATGACAAACAAAAAAATTACATTTGACCCCGACGTGATTCGAACACGCAGCCTTCTGATCTGGAGTCAGACGCGCTACCATTGCGCCACGGAGTCGTGGTGTTTGAATTATAACGAATGACATGGTTACTTTAGGTTACATAATACAGTTTCATTTCCCATTTGCGGTAATGTGGACGTTTTGGTTTGTGGCTAATTACCTAAATCTCGTTAAGACTTTTCCTTACCCTTTTCAAATAGATCAACACATGATAAATCCTTTTCAACCAAATAAAGTTGACATAGTGCATGCCGGTTTCAAGCTACACACAATTTAACATGGGTACCGCCATTTTGACAGTTTTAGGCTTACTTATTCTAAGCCAAACTTTGGTAATTTCTAAATTGGGTGACCATTAAAAAAACACACACACAAATCTGTTATCAGGCATTGATTGAAAGCCTAAAGTATCTACAGTAGACCTGCATTAGTTTCAATCCAATATTCATATAATCCAGATACCAAACTATCACTATGTAAGCCACCTCCTAGCTCTAGCATACCCGAAATCAATTTTCATTGGATGAGAAAACACAAACTGGATGTTGTGACCTTTACTCGACATCAATGGACAATTCATTTTCCATTTGCCGTAATGTTAACGTTTGGCTCTGTCACTCGGTAAGAAGCATTGGCCCAGTTAAAAGCCTTGGTGGAAACTCGGAACTACCCTTCACAAGTCTGAAGTTTCAATCTTGACAGAGAAATAAGCGAGAAATCTCACGATGTTCACTTCCAAAGGTGACCGGGGTGCAGACGACACATCGCTGTCATGGGTCAAATCACCCTCACGTCAGACAGCTCAATCCGCCGCCTTTATTCAATCTTCACCTTTCATATGTTTTTTAGGCAAACTACTACTTCATTGAGTCACATCAATACTCTAAAAAATATCCTAGCTTATGAGAAGACCCACTAAAGAATGCTCAAAGATATCGACCACAATCTAGGAACCTAATTCCTACCTTCCGAAAATTGGCCAATCCTAATTGTCCACTGTGACCACTTGTGACTTTTTTCATCAGTATTCAGAAAGCAGTTAGCCCACCAAATTACAACCACCTTACATATCTCTACCATTGGGCCACGGAGCCGTACAGGAAGAATTAAAATTGACAAGCCAACTCTACTTATGGCTTTTTCATTATTTAGAGTGATATTAGCTAGCACACAGAATTACAGCCAGCTTACAAATCTTCTTGGCAACTTTAAGAGATGCGTCGAAAACATCTATTAAAACGATTTTTCGGATTTAAAAGATTTTAACGATGCACAAATTTTCAGCAGCTGTAATAAAAACCATGCTCATTCAAAATAGAAAAAAGATGATAGCCATCGATAGTATAAAACAATGACAAACAAAAAAATTACATTTGACCCCGACGTGATTCGAACACGCAGCCTTCTGATCTGGAGTCAGACGCGCTACCATTGCGCCACGGAGTCGTGGTGTTTGAATTATAACGAATGACATGGTTACTTTAGGTTACATAATACAGTTTCATTTCCAATTTGCCGTAATGTGGACGTTTTGGTTTGTGGCTAATTACCTAAATCTCGTTAAGACTTTTCCTTACCCTTTTCAAATAGATCAACACATGATAAATCCTTTTCAACCAAATAAAGTTGACATAGTGCATGCCGGTTTCAAGCTACACACAATTTAACATGGGTACCGCCATTTTGACAGTTTTAGGCTTACTTATTCTAAGCCAAACTTTGGTAATTTCTAAATTGGGTGACCATTAAAAAAACACACACACAAATCTGTTATCAGGCATTGATTGAAAGCCTAAAGTATCTACAGTAGACCTGCATTAGTTTCAATCCAATATTCATATAATCCAGATACCAAACTATCACTATGTAAGCCACCTCCTAGCTCTAGCATACCCGAAATCAATTTTCATTGGATGAGAAAACACAAACTGGATGTTGTGACCTTTACTCGACATCAATGGACAATTCATTTTCCATTTGCCGTAATGTTAACGTTTGGCTCTGTCACTCGGTAAGAAGCATTGGCCCAGTTAAAAGCCTTGGTGGAAACTCGGAACTACCCTTCACAAGTCTGAAGTTTCAATCTTGACAGAGAAATAAGCGAGAAATCTCACGATGTTCACTTCCAAAGGTGACCGGGGTGCAGACGACACATCGCTGTCATGGGTCAAATCACCCTCACGTCAGACAGCTCAATCCGCCGCCTTTATTCAATCTTCACCTTTCATATGTTTTTTTAGGCAAACTACTACTTCATTGAGTCACATCAATACTCTAAAAAATATCCTAGCTTATGAGAAGACCCACTAAAGAATGCTCAAAGATATCGACCGCAATCTAGGAACCTAATTCCTACCTTCCGAAAATTGGCCAATCCTAATTGTCCACTGTGACCACTTGTGGCTTTTTTCATCAGTATTCAGAAAGCAGTTAGCCCACCAAATTACAACCACCTTACATATCTCTACCATTGGGCCACGGAGCCGTACAGGAAGAATTAAAATTGACAAGCCAACTCTACTTATGGCTTTTTCATTATTTAGAGTGATATTAGCTAGCACACAGAATTACAGCCAGCTTACAAATCTTCTTGGCAACTTTAAGAGATGCGTCGAAAACATCTATTAAAACGATTTTTCGGATTTAAAAGATTTTAACGATGCACAAATTTTCAGCAGCTGTAATAAAAACCATGCTCATTCAAAATATAAAAAAGATGATAGCCATCGATAGTATAAAACAATGACAAACAAAAAAAAATTACATTTGACCCCGACGTGATTCGAACACGCAGCCTTCTGATCTGGAGTCAGACGCGCTACCATTGCGCCACGGAGTCGTGGTGTTTGAATTATAACGAATGACATGGTTACTTTAGGTTACATAATACAGTTTCATTTCCCATTTGCGGTAATGTGGACGTTTTGGTTTGTGGCTAATTACCTAAATCTCGTTAAGACTTTTCCTTACCCTTTTCAAATAGATCAACACATGATAAATCCTTTTCAACCAAATAAAGTTGACATAGTGCATGCCGGTTTCAAGCTACACACAATTTAACATGGGTACCGCCATTTTGACAGTTTTAGGCTTACTTATTCTAAGCCAAACTTTGGTAATTTCTAAATTGGGTGACCATTAAAAAAACACACACACAAATCTGTTATCAGGCATTGATTGAAAGCCTAAAGTATCTACAGTAGACCTGCATTAGTTTCAATCCAATATTCATATAATCCAGATACCAAACTATCACTATGTAAGCCACCTCCTAGCTCTAGCATACCCGAAATCAATTTTCATTGGATGAGAAAACACAAACTGGATGTTGTGACCTTTACTCGACATCAATGGACAATTCATTTTCCATTTGCCGTAATGTTAACGTTTGGCTCTGTCACTCGGTAAGAAGCATTGGCCCAGTTAAAAGCCTTGGTGGAAACTCGGAACTACCCTTCACAAGTCTGAAGTTTCAATCTTGACAGAGAAATAAGCGAGAAATCTCACGATGTTCACTTCCAAAGGTGACCGGGGTGCAGACGACACATCGCTGTCATGGGTCAAATCACCCTCACGTCAGACAGCTCAATCCGCCGCCTTTATTCAATCTTCACCTTTCATATGTTTTTTTAGGCAAACTACTACTTCATTGAGTCACATCAATACTCTAAAAAATATCCTAGCTTATGAGAAGACCCACTAAAGAATGCTCAAAGATATCGACCGCAATCTAGGAACCTAATTCCTACCTTCCGAAAATTGGCCAATCCTAATTGTCCACTGTGACCACTTGTGGCTTTTTTCATCAGTATTCAGAAAGCAGTTAGCCCACCAAATTACAACCACCTTACATATCTCTACCATTGGGCCACGGAGCCGTACAGGAAGAATTAAAATTGACAAGCCAACTCTACTTATGGCTTTTTCATTATTTAGAGTGATATTAGCTAGCACACAGAATTACAGCCAGCTTACAAATCTTCTTGGCAACTTTAAGAGATGCGTCTAAAACATCTATTAAAACGATTTTTCGGATTTAAAAGATTTTAACGATGCACAAATTTTCAGCAGCTGTAATAAAAACCATGCTCATTCAAAATAGAAAAAAGATGATAGCCATCGATAGTATAAAACAATGACAAACAAAAAAATTACATTTGACCCCGACGTGATTCGAACACGCAGCCTTCTGATCTGGAGTCAGACGCGCTACCATTGCGCCACGGAGTCGTGGTGTTTGAATTTATAACGAATGACATGGTTACTTTAGGTTACATAATACAGTTTCATTTCCCATTTGCGGTAATGTGGACGTTTTGGTTTGTGGCTAATTACCTAAATCTCGTTAAGACTTTTCCTTACCCTTTTCAAATAGATCAACACATGATAAATCCTTTTCAACCAAATAAAGTTGACATAGTGCATGCCGGTTTCAAGCTACACACAATTTAACATGGGTACCGCCATTTTGACAGTTTTAGGCTTACTTATTCTAAGCCAAACTTTGGTAATTTCTAAATTGGGTGACCATTAAAAAAACACACACACAAATCTGTTATCAGGCATTGATTGAAAGCCTAAAGTATCTACAGTAGACCTGCATTAGTTTCAATCCAATATTCATATAATCCAGATACCAAACTATCACTATGTAAGCCACCTCCTAGCTCTAGCATACCCGAAATCAATTTTCATTGGATGAGAAAACACAAACTGGATGTTGTGACCTTTACTCGACATCAATGGACAATTCATTTTCCATTTGCCGTAATGTTAACGTTTGGCTCTGTCACTCGGTAAGAAACATTGGCCCAGTTAAAAGCCTTGGTGGAAACTCGGAACTACCCTTCACAAGTCTGAAGTTTCAATCTTAACAGAGAAATAAGCGAGAAATCTCACGATGTTCACTTCCAAAGGTGACCGGGGTGCAGACGACACATCGCTGTCATGGGTCAAATCACCCTCACGTCAGACAGCTAAATCCGCCGCCTTTATTCAATCTTCACCTTTCATATGTTTTTTTAGGCAAACTACTACTTCATTGAGTCACATCAATACTCTAAAAAATATCCTAGCTTATGAGAAGACCCACTAAAGAATGCTCAAAGATATCGACCGCAATCTAGGAACCTAATTCCTACCTTCCGAAAATTGGCCAATCCTAATTGTCCACTGTGACCACTTGTGGCTTTTTTCATCAGTATTCAGAAAGCAGTTAGCCCACCAAATTACAACCACCTTACATATCTCTACCATTGGGCCACGGAGCCGTACAGGAAGAATTAAAATTGACAAGCCAACTCTACTTATGGCTTTTTCATTATTTAGAGTGATATTAGCTAGCACACAGAATTACAGCCAGCTTACAAATCTTCTTGGCAACTTTAAGAGATGCGTCGAAAACATCTATTAAAACGATTTTTCGGATTTAAAAGATTTTAACGATGCACAAATTTTCAGCAGCTGTAATAAAAACCATGCTCATTCAAAATAGAAAAAAGATGATAGCCATCGATAGTATAAAACAATGACAAACAAAAAAATTACATTTGACCCCGACGTGATTCGAACACGCAGCCTTCTGATCTGGAGTCAGACGCGCTACCATTGCGCCACGGAGTCGTGGTGTTTGAATTATAACGAATGACATGGTTACTTTAGGTTACATAATACAGTTTCATTTCCAATTTGCCGTAATGTGGACGTTTTGGTTTGTGGCTAATTACCTAAATCTCGTTAAGACTTTTCCTTACCCTTTTCAAATAGATCAACACATGATAAATCCTTTTCAACCAAATAAAGTTGACATAGTGCATGCCGGTTTCAAGCTACACACAATTTAACATGGGTACCGCCATTTTGACAGTTTTAGGCTTACTTATTCTAAGCCAAACTTTGGTAATTTCTAAATTGGGTGACCATTAAAAAAACACACACACAAATCTGTTATCAGGCATTGATTGAAAGCCTAAAGTATCTACAGTAGACCTGCATTAGTTTCAATCCAATATTCATATAATCCAGATACCAAACTATCACTATGTAAGCCACCTCCTAGCTCTAGCATACCTGAAATCAATTTTCATTGGATGAGAAAACACAAACTGGATGTTGTGACCTTTACTCGACATCAATGGACAATTCATTTTCCATTTGCCGTAATGTTAACGTTTGGCTCTGTCACTCGGTAAGAAGCATTGGCCCAGTTAAAAGCCTTGGTGGAAACTCGGAACTACCCTTCACAAGTCTGAAGTTTCAATCTTGACAGAGAAATAAGCGAGAAATCTCACGATGTTCACTTCCAAAGGTGACCGGGGTGCAGACGACACATCGCTGTCATGGGTCAAATCACCCTCACGTCAGACAGCTCAATCCGCCGCCTTTATTCAATCTTCACCTTTCATATGTTTTTTTAGGCAAACTACTACTTCATTGAGTCACATCAATACTCTAAAAAATATCCTAGCTTATGAGAAGACCCACTAAAGAATGCTCAAAGATATCGACCGCAATCTAGGAACCTAATTCCTACCTTCCGAAAATTGGCCAATCCTAATTGTCCACTGTGACCACTTGTGGCTTTTTTCATCAGTATTCAGAAAGCAGTTAGCCCACCAAATTACAACCACCTTACATATCTCTACCATTGGGCCACGGAGCCGTACAGGAAGAATTAAAATTGACAAGCCAACTCTACTTATGGCTTTTTCATTATTTAGAGTGATATTAGCTAGCACACAGAATTACAGCCAGCTTACAAATCTTCTTGGCAACTTTAAGAGATGCGTCGAAAACATCTATTAAAACGATTTTTCGGATTTAAAAGATTTTAACGATGCACAAATTTTCAGCAGCTGTAATAAAAACCATGCTCATTCAAAATAGAAAAAAGATGATAGCCATCGATAGTATAAAACAATGACAAACAAAAAAATTACATTTGACCCCGACGTGATTCGAACACGCAGCCTTCTGATCTGGAGTCAGACGCGCTACCATTGCGCCACGGAGTCGTGGTGTTTGAATTATAACGAATGACATGGTTACTTTAGGTTACATAATACAGTTTCATTTCCCATTTGCGGTAATGTGGACGTTTTGGTTTGTGGCTAATTACCTAAATCTCGTTAAGACTTTTCCTTACCCTTTTCAAATAGATCAACACATGATAAATCCTTTTCAACCAAATAAAGTTGACATAGTGCATGCCGGTTTCAAGCTACACACAATTTAACATGGGTACCGCCATTTTGACAGTTTTAGGCTTACTTATTCTAAGCCAAACTTTGGTAATTTCTAAATTGGGTGACCATTAAAAAAACACACACACAAATCTGTTATCAGGCATTGATTGAAAGCCTAAAGTATCTACAGTAGACCTGCATTAGTTTCAATCCAATATTCATATAATCCAGATACCAAACTATCACTATGTAAGCCACCTCCTAGCTCTAGCATACCTGAAATCAATTTTCATTGGATGAGAAAACACAAACTGGATGTTGTGACCTTTACTCGACATCAATGGACAATTCATTTTCCATTTGCCGTAATGTTAACGTTTGGCTCTGTCACTCGGTAAGAAGCATTGGCCCAGTTAAAAGCCTTGGTGGAAACTCGGAACTACCCTTCACAAGTCTGAAGTTTCAATCTTGACAGAGAAATAAGCGAGAAATCTCACGATGTTCACTTCCAAAGGTGACCGGGGTGCAGACGACACATCGCTGTCATGGGTCAAATCACCCTCACGTCAGACAGCTCAATCCGCCGCCTTTATTCAATCTTCACCTTTCATATGTTTTTTTAGGCAAACTACTACTTCATTGAGTCACATCAATACTCTAAAAAATATCCTAGCTTATGAGAAGACCCACTAAAGAATGCTCAAAGATATCGACCGCAATCTAGGAACCTAATTCCTACCTTCCGAAAATTGGCCAATCCTAATTGTCCACTGTGACCACTTGTGGCTTTTTTCATCAGTATTCAGAAAGCAGTTAGCCCACCAAATTACAACCACCTTACATATCTCTACCATTGGGCCACGGAGCCGTACAGGAAGAATTAAAATTGACAAGCCAACTCTACTTATGGCTTTTTCATTATTTAGAGTGATATTAGCTAGCACACAGAATTACAGCCAGCTTACAAATCTTCTTGGCAACTTTAAGAGATGCGTCGAAAACATCTATTAAAACGATTTTTCGGATTTAAAAGATTTTAACGATGCACAAATTTTCAGCAGCTGTAATAAAAACCATGCTCATTCAAAATAGAAAAAAGATGATAGCCATCGATAGTATAAAACAATGACAAACAAAAAAATTACATTTGACCCCGACGTGATTCGAACACGCAGCCTTCTGATCTGGAGTCAGACGCGCTACCATTGCGCCACGGAGTCGTGGTGTTTGAATTATAACGAATGACATGGTTACTTTAGGTTACATAATACAGTTTCATTTCCCATTTGCGGTAATGTGGACGTTTTGGTTTGTGGCTAATTACCTAAATCTCGTTAAGACTTTTCCTTACCCTTTTCAAATAGATCAACACATGATAAATCCTTTTCAACCAAATAAAGTTGACATAGTGCATGCCGGTTTCAAGCTACACACAATTTAACATGGGTACCGCCATTTTGACAGTTTTAGGCTTACTTATTCTAAGCCAAACTTTGGTAATTTCTAAATTGGGTGACCATTAAAAAAACACACACACAAATCTGTTATCAGGCATTGATTGAAAGCCTAAAGTATCTACAGTAGACCTGCATTAGTTTCAATCCAATATTCATATAATCCAGATACCAAACTATCACTATGTAAGCCACCTCCTAGCTCTAGCATACCTGAAATCAATTTTCATTGGATGAGAAAACACAAACTGGATGTTGTGACCTTTACTCGACATCAATGGACAATTCATTTTCCATTTGCCGTAATGTTAACGTTTGGCTCTGTCACTCGGTAAGAAGCATTGGCCCAGTTAAAAGCCTTGGTGGAAACTCGGAACTACCCTTCACAAGTCTGAAGTTTCAATCTTGACAGAGAAATAAGCGAGAAATCTCACGATGTTCACTTCCAAAGGTGACCGGGGTGCAGACGACACATCGCTGTCATGGGTCAAATCACCCTCACGTCAGACAGCTCAATCCGCCGCCTTTATTCAATCTTCACCTTTCATATGTTTTTTTAGGCAAACTACTACTTCATTGAGTCACATCAATACTCTAAAAAATATCCTAGCTTATGAGAAGACCCACTAAAGAATGCTCAAAGATATCGACCGCAATCTAGGAACCTAATTCCTACCTTCCGAAAATTGGCCAATCCTAATTGTCCACTGTGACCACTTGTGGCTTTTTTCATCAGTATTCAGAAAGCAGTTAGCCCACCAAATTACAACCACCTTACATATCTCTACCATTGGGCCACGGAGCCGTACAGGAAGAATTAAAATTGACAAGCCAACTCTACTTATGGCTTTTTCATTATTTAGAGTGATATTAGCTAGCACACAGAATTACAGCCAGCTTACAAATCTTCTTGGCAACTTTAAGAGATGCGTCGAAAACATCTATTAAAACGATTTTTCGGATTTAAAAGATTTTAACGATGCACAAATTTTCAGCAGCTGTAATAAAAACCATGCTCATTCAAAATAGAAAAAAGATGATAGCCATCGATAGTATAAAACAATGACAAACAAAAAAATTACATTTGACCCCGACGTGATTCGAACACGCAGCCTTCTGATCTGGAGTCAGACGCGCTACCATTGCGCCACGGAGTCGTGGTGTTTGAATTATAACGAATGACATGGTTACTTTAGGTTACATAATACAGTTTCATTTCCCATTTGCGGTAATGTGGACGTTTTGGTTTGTGGCTAATTACCTAAATCTCGTTAAGACTTTTCCTTACCCTTTTCAAATAGATCAACACATGATAAATCCTTTTCAACCAAATAAAGTTGACATAGTGCATGCCGGTTTCAAGCTACACACAATTTAACATGGGTACCGCCATTTTGACAGTTTTAGGCTTACTTATTCTAAGCCAAACTTTGGTAATTTCTAAATTGGGTGACCATTAAAAAAACACACACACAAATCTGTTATCAGGCATTGATTGAAAGCCTAAAGTATCTACAGTAGACCTGCATTAGTTTCAATCCAATATTCATATAATCCAGATACCAAACTATCACTATGTAAGCCACCTCCTAGCTCTAGCATACCTGAAATCAATTTTCATTGGATGAGAAAACACAAACTGGATGTTGTGACCTTTACTCGACATCAATGGACAATTCATTTTCCATTTGCCGTAATGTTAACGTTTGGCTCTGTCACTCGGTAAGAAGCATTGGCCCAGTTAAAAGCCTTGGTGGAAACTCGGAACTACCCTTCACAAGTCTGAAGTTTCAATCTTGACAGAGAAATAAGCGAGAAATCTCACGATGTTCACTTCCAAAGGTGACCGGGGTGCAGACGACACATCGCTGTCATGGGTCAAATCACCCTCACGTCAGACAGCTCAATCCGCCGCCTTTATTCAATCTTCACCTTTCATATGTTTTTTTAGGCAAACTACTACTTCATTGAGTCACATCAATACTCTAAAAAATATCCTAGCTTATGAGAAGACCCACTAAAGAATGCTCAAAGATATCGACCGCAATCTAGGAACCTAATTCCTACCTTCCGAAAATTGGCCAATCCTAATTGTCCACTGTGACCACTTGTGGCTTTTTTCATCAGTATTCAGAAAGCAGTTAGCCCACCAAATTACAACCACCTTACATATCTCTACCATTGGGCCACGGAGCCGTACAGGAAGAATTAAAATTGACAAGCCAACTCTACTTATGGCTTTTTCATTATTTAGAGTGATATTAGCTAGCACACAGAATTACAGCCAGCTTACAAATCTTCTTGGCAACTTTAAGAGATGCGTCGAAAACATCTATTAAAACGATTTTTCGGATTTAAAAGATTTTAACGATGCACAAATTTTCAGCAGCTGTAATAAAAACCATGCTCATTCAAAATAGAAAAAAGATGATAGCCATCGATAGTATAAAACAATGACAAACAAAAAAATTACATTTGACCCCGACGTGATTCGAACACGCAGCCTTCTGATCTGGAGTCAGACGCGCTACCATTGCGCCACGGAGTCGTGGTGTTTGAATTATAACGAATGACATGGTTACTTTAGGTTACATAATACAGTTTCATTTCCCATTTGCGGTAATGTGGACGTTTTGGTTTGTGGCTAATTACCTAAATCTCGTTAAGACTTTTCCTTACCCTTTTCAAATAGATCAACACATGATAAATCCTTTTCAACCAAATAAAGTTGACATAGTGCATGCCGGTTTCAAGCTACACACAATTTAACATGGGTACCGCCATTTTGACAGTTTTAGGCTTACTTATTCTAAGCCAAACTTTGGTAATTTCTAAATTGGGTGACCATTAAAAAAACACACACACAAATCTGTTATCAGGCATTGATTGAAAGCCTAAAGTATCTACAGTAGACCTGCATTAGTTTCAATCCAATATTCATATAATCCAGATACCAAACTATCACTATGTAAGCCACCTCCTAGCTCTAGCATACCTGAAATCAATTTTCATTGGATGAGAAAACACAAACTGGATGTTGTGACCTTTACTCGACATCAATGGACAATTCATTTTCCATTTGCCGTAATGTTAACGTTTGGCTCTGTCACTCGGTAAGAAGCATTGGCCCAGTTAAAAGCCTTGGTGGAAACTCGGAACTACCCTTCACAAGTCTGAAGTTTCAATCTTGACAGAGAAATAAGCGAGATATCTCACGATGTTCACTTCCAAAGGTGACCGGGGTGCAGACGACACATCGCTGTCATGGGTCAAATCACCCTCACGTCAGACAGCTCAATCCGCCGCCTTTATTCAATCTTCACCTTTCATATGTTTTTTTAGGCAAACTACTACTTCATTGAGTCACATCAATACTCTAAAAAATATCCTAGCTTATGAGAAGACCCACTAAAGAATGCTCAAAGATATCGACCGCAATCTAGGAACCTAATTCCTACCTTCCGAAAATTGGCCAATCCTAATTGTCCACTGTGACCACTTGTGGCTTTTTTCATCAGTATTCAGAAAGCAGTTAGCCCACCAAATTACAACCACCTTACATATCTCTACCATTGGGCCACGGAGCCGTACAGGAAGAATTAAAATTGACAAGCCAACTCTACTTATGGCTTTTTCATTATTTAGAGTGATATTAGCTAGCACACAGAATTACAGCCAGCTTACAAATCTTCTTGGCAACTTTAAGAGATGCGTCGAAAACATCTATTAAAACGATTTTTCGGATTTAAAAGATTTTAACGATGCACAAATTTTCAGCAGCTGTAATAAAAACCATGCTCATTCAAAATAGAAAAAAGATGATAGCCATCGATAGTATAAAACAATGACAAACAAAAAAATTACATTTGACCCCGACGTGATTCGAACACGCAGCCTTCTGATCTGGAGTCAGACGCGCTACCATTGCGCCACGGAGTCGTGGTGTTTGAATTATAACGAATGACATGGTTACTTTAGGTTACATAATACAGTTTCATTTCCCATTTGCGGTAATGTGGACGTTTTGGTTTGTGGCTAATTACCTAAATCTCGTTAAGACTTTTCCTTACCCTTTTCAAATAGATCAACACATGATAAATCCTTTTCAACCAAATAAAGTTGACATAGTGCATGCCGGTTTCAAGCTACACACAATTTAACATGGGTACCGCCATTTTGACAGTTTTAGGCTTACTTATTCTAAGCCAAACTTTGGTAATTTCTAAATTGGGTGACCATTAAAAAAACACACACACAAATCTGTTATCAGGCATTGATTGAAAGCCTAAAGTATCTACAGTAGACCTGCATTAGTTTCAATCCAATATTCATATAATCCAGATACCAAACTATCACTATGTAAGCCACCTCCTAGCTCTAGCATACCCGAAATCAATTTTCATTGGATGAGAAAACACAAACTGGATGTTGTGACCTTTACTCGACATCAATGGACAATTCATTTTCCATTTGCCGTAATGTTAACGTTTGGCTCTGTCACTCGGTAAGAAGCATTGGCCCAGTTAAAAGCCTTGGTGGAAACTCGGAACTACCCTTCACAAGTCTGAAGTTTCAATCTTGACAGAGAAATAAGCGAGAAATCTCACGATGTTCACTTCCAAAGGTGACCGGGGTGCAGACGACACATCGCTGTCATGGGTCAAATCACCCTCACGTCAGACAGCTCAATCCGCCGCCTTTATTCAATCTTCACCTTTCATATGTTTTTTTAGGCAAACTACTACTTCATTGAGTCACATCAATACTCTAAAAAATATCCTAGCTTATGAGAAGACCCACTAAAGAATGCTCAAAGATATCGACCGCAATCTAGGAACCTAATTCCTACCTTCCGAAAATTGGCCAATCCTAATTGTCCACTGTGACCACTTGTGGCTTTTTTCATCAGTATTCAGAAAGCAGTTAGCCCACCAAATTACAACCACCTTACATATCTCTACCATTGGGCCACGGAGCCGTACAGGAAGAATTAAAATTGACAAGCCAACTCTACTTATGGCTTTTTCATTATTTAGAGTGATATTAGCTAGCACACAGAATTACAGCCAGCTTACAAATCTTCTTGGCAACTTTAAGAGATGCGTCGAAAACATCTATTAAAACGATTTTTCGGATTTAAAAGATTTTAACGATGCACAAATTTTCAGCAGCTGTAATAAAAACCATGCTCATTCAAAATAGAAAAAAGATGATAGCCATCGATAGTATAAAACAATGACAAACAAAAAAATTACATTTGACCCCGACGTGATTCGAACACGCAGCCTTCTGATCTGGAGTCAGACGCGCTACCATTGCGCCACGGAGTCGTGGTGTTTGAATTATAACGAATGACATGGTTACTTTAGGTTACATAATACAGTTTCATTTCCCATTTGCGGTAATGTGGACGTTTTGGTTTGTGGCTAATTACCTAAATCTCGTTAAGACTTTTCCTTACCCTTTTCAAATAGATCAACACATGATAAATCCTTTTCAACCAAATAAAGTTGACATAGTGCATGCCGGTTTCAAGCTACACACAATTTAACATGGGTACCGCCATTTTGACAGTTTTAGGCTTACTTATTCTAAGCCAAACTTTGGTAATTTCTAAATTGGGTGACCATTAAAAAAACACACACACAAATCTGTTATCAGGCATTGATTGAAAGCCTAAAGTATCTACAGTAGACCTGCATTAGTTTCAATCCAATATTCATATAATCCAGATACCAAACTATCACTATGTAAGCCACCTCCTAGCTCTAGCATACCCGAAATCAATTTTCATTGGATGAGAAAACACAAACTGGATGTTGTGACCTTTACTCGACATCAATGGACAATTCATTTTCCATTTGCCGTAATGTTAACGTTTGGCTCTGTCACTCGGTAAGAAGCATTGGCCCAGTTAAAAGCCTTGGTGGAAACTCGGAACTACCCTTCACAAGTCTGAAGTTTCAATCTTGACAGAGAAATAAGCGAGAAATCTCACGATGTTCACTTCCAAAGGTGACCGGGGTGCAGACGACACATCGCTGTCATGGGTCAAATCACCCTCACGTCAGACAGCTCAATCCGCCGCCTTTATTCAATCTTCACCTTTCATATGTTTTTTTAGGCAAACTACTACTTCATTGAGTCACATCAATACTCTAAAAAATATCCTAGCTTATGAGAAGACCCACTAAAGAATGCTCAAAGATATCGACCGCAATCTAGGAACCTAATTCCTACCTTCCGAAAATTGGCCAATCCTAATTGTCCACTGTGACCACTTGTGGCTTTTTTCATCAGTATTCAGAAAGCAGTTAGCCCACCAAATTACAACCACCTTACATATCTCTACCATTGGGCCACGGAGCCGTACAGGAAGAATTAAAATTGACAAGCCAACTCTACTTATGGCTTTTTCATTATTTAGAGTGATATTAGCTAGCACACAGAATTACAGCCAGCTTACAAATCTTCTTGGCAACTTTAAGAGATGCGTCGAAAACATCTATTAAAACGATTTTTCGGATTTAAAAGATTTTAACGATGCACAAATTTTCAGCAGCTGTAATAAAAACCATGCTCATTCAAAATAGAAAAAAGATGATAGCCATCGATAGTATAAAACAATGACAAACAAAAAAATTACATTTGACCCCGACGTGATTCGAACACGCAGCCTTCTGATCTGGAGTCAGACGCGCTACCATTGCGCCACGGAGTCGTGGTGTTTGAATTATAACGAATGACATGGTTACTTTAGGTTACATAATACAGTTTCATTTCCCATTTGCGGTAATGTGGACGTTTTGGTTTGTGGCTAATTACCTAAATCTCGTTAAGACTTTTCCTTACCCTTTTCAAATAGATCAACACATGATAAATCCTTTTCAACCAAATAAAGTTGACATAGTGCATGCCGGTTTCAAGCTACACACAATTTAACATGGGTACCGCCATTTTGACAGTTTTAGGCTTACTTATTCTAAGCCAAACTTTGGTAATTTCTAAATTGGGTGACCATTAAAAAAACACACACACAAATCTGTTATCAGGCATTGATTGAAAGCCTAAAGTATCTACAGTAGACCTGCATTAGTTTCAATCCAATATTCATATAATCCAGATACCAAACTATCACTATGTAAGCCACCTCCTAGCTCTAGCATACCTGAAATCAATTTTCATTGGATGAGAAAACACAAACTGGATGTTGTGACCTTTACTCGACATCAATGGACAATTCATTTTCCATTTGCCGTAATGTTAACGTTTGGCTCTGTCACTCGGTAAGAAGCATTGGCCCAGTTAAAAGCCTTGGTGGAAACTCGGAACTACCCTTCACAAGTCTGAAGTTTCAATCTTGACAGAGAAATAAGCGAGAAATCTCACGATGTTCACTTCCAAAGGTGACCGGGGTGCAGACGACACATCGCTGTCATGGGTCAAATCACCCTCACGTCAGACAGCTCAATCCGCCGCCTTTATTCAATCTTCACCTTTCATATGTTTTTTAGGCAAACTACTACTTCATTGAGTCACATCAATACTCTAAAAAATATCCTAGCTTATGAGAAGACCCACTAAAGAATGCTCAAAGATATCGACCGCAATCTAGGAACCTAATTCCTACCTTCCGAAAATTGGCCAATCCTAATTGTCCACTGTGACCACTTGTGGCTTTTTTCATCAGTATTCAGAAAGCAGTTAGCCCACCAAATTACAACCACCTTACATATCTCTACCATTGGGCCACGGAGCCGTACAGGAAGAATTAAAATTGACAAGCCAACTCTACTTATGGCTTTTTCATTATTTAGAGTGATATTAGCTAGCACACAGAATTACAGCCAGCTTACAAATCTTCTTGGCAACTTTAAGAGATGCGTCGAAAACATCTATTAAAACGATTTTTCGGATTTAAAAGATTTTAACGATGCACAAATTTTCAGCAGCTGTAATAAAAACCATGCTCATTCAAAATAGAAAAAAGATGATAGCCATCGATAGTATAAAACAATGACAAACAAAAAAATTACATTTGACCCCGACGTGATTCGAACACGCAGCCTTCTGATCTGGAGTCAGACGCGCTACCATTGCGCCACGGAGTCGTGGTGTTTGAATTATAACGAATGACATGGTTACTTTAGGTTACATAATACAGTTTCATTTCCCATTTGCGGTAATGTGGACGTTTTGGTTTGTGGCTAATTACCTAAATCTCGTTAAGACTTTTCCTTACCCTTTTCAAATAGATCAACACATGATAAATCCTTTTCAACCAAATAAAGTTGACATAGTGCATGCCGGTTTCAAGCTACACACAATTTAACATGGGTACCGCCATTTTGACAGTTTTAGGCTTACTTATTCTAAGCCAAACTTTGGTAATTTCTAAATTGGGTGACCATTAAAAAAACACACACACAAATCTGTTATCAGGCATTGATTGAAAGCCTAAAGTATCTACAGTAGACCTGCATTAGTTTCAATCCAATATTCATATAATCCAGATACCAAACTATCACTATGTAAGCCACCTCCTAGCTCTAGCATACCCGAAATCAATTTTCATTGGATGAGAAAACACAAACTGGATGTTGTGACCTTTACTCGACATCAATGGACAATTCATTTTCCATTTGCCGTAATGTTAACGTTTGGCTCTGTCACTCGGTAAGAAGCATTGGCCCAGTTAAAAGCCTTGGTGGAAACTCGGAACTACCCTTCACAAGTCTGAAGTTTCAATCTTGACAGAGAAATAAGCGAGAAATCTCACGATGTTCACTTCCAAAGGTGACCGGGGTGCAGACGACACATCGCTGTCATGGGTCAAATCACCCTCACGTCAGACAGCTCAATCCGCCGCCTTTATTCAATCTTCACCTTTCATATGTTTTTTTAGGCAAACTACTACTTCATTGAGTCACATCAATACTCTAAAAAATATCCTAGCTTATGAGAAGACCCACTAAAGAATGCTCGAAGATATCGACCGCAATCTAGGAACCTAATTCCTACCTTCCGAAAATTGGCCAATCCTAATTGTCCACTGTGACCACTTGTGGCTTTTTTCATCAGTATTCAGAAAGCAGTTAGCCCACCAAATTACAACCACCTTACATATCTCTACCATTGGGCCACGGAGCCGTACAGGAAGAATTAAAATTGACAAGCCAACTCTACTTATGGCTTTTTCATTATTTAGAGTGATATTAGCTAGCACACAGAATTACAGCCAGCTTACAAATCTTCTTGGCAACTTTAAGAGATGCGTCGAAAACATCTATTAAAACGATTTTTCGGATTTAAAAGATTTTAACGATGCACAAATTTTCAGCAGCTGTAATAAAAACCATGCTCATTCAAAATAGAAAAAAGATGATAGCCATCGATAGTATAAAACAATGACAAACAAAAAAATTACATTTGACCCCGACGTGATTCGAACACGCAGCCTTCTGATCTGGAGTCAGACGCGCTACCATTGCGCCACGGAGTCGTGGTGTTTGAATTATAACGAATGACATGGTTACTTTAGGTTACATAATACAGTTTCATTTCCCATTTGCGGTAATGTGGACGTTTTGGTTTGTGGCTAATTACCTAAATCTCGTTAAGACTTTTCCTTACCCTTTTCAAATAGATCAACACATGATAAATCCTTTTCAACCAAATAAAGTTGACATAGTGCATGCCGGTTTCAAGCTACACACAATTTAACATGGGTACCGCCATTTTGACAGTTTTAGGCTTACTTATTCTAAGCCAAACTTTGGTAATTTCTAAATTGGGTGACCATTAAAAAAACACACACACAAATCTGTTATCAGGCATTGATTGAAAGCCTAAAGTATCTACAGTAGACCTGCATTAGTTTCAATCCAATATTCATATAATCCAGATACCAAACTATCACTATGTAAGCCACCTCCTAGCTCTAGCATACCCGAAATCAATTTTCATTGGATGAGAAAACACAAACTGGATGTTGTGACCTTTACTCGACATCAATGGACAATTCATTTTCCATTTGCCGTAATGTTAACGTTTGGCTCTGTCACTCGGTAAGAAGCATTGGCCCAGTTAAAAGCCTTGGTGGAAACTCGGAACTACCCTTCACAAGTCTGAAGTTTCAATCTTGACAGAGAAATAAGCGAGAAATCTCACGATGTTCACTTCCAAAGGTGACCGGGGTGCAGACGACACATCGCTGTCATGGGTCAAATCACCCTCACGTCAGACAGCTCAATCCGCCGCCTTTATTCAATCTTCACCTTTCATATGTTTTTTTAGGCAAACTACTACTTCATTGAGTCACATCAATACTCTAAAAAATATCCTAGCTTATGAGAAGACCCACTAAAGAATGCTCAAAGATATCGACCGCAATCTAGGAACCTAATTCCTACCTTCCGAAAATTGGCCAATCCTAATTGTCCACTGTGACCACTTGTGGCTTTTTTCATCAGTATTCAGAAAGCAGTTAGCCCACCAAATTACAACCACCTTACATATCTCTACCATTGGGCCACGGAGCCGTACAGGAAGAATTAAAATTGACAAGCCAACTCTACTTATGGCTTTTTCATTATTTAGAGTGATATTAGCTAGCACACAGAATTACAGCCAGCTTACAAATCTTCTTGGCAACTTTAAGAGATGCGTCGAAAACATCTATTAAAACGATTTTTCGGATTTAAAAGATTTTAACGATGCACAAATTTTCAGCAGCTGTAATAAAAACCATGCTCATTCAAAATAGAAAAAAGATGATAGCCATCGATAGTATAAAACAATGACAAACAAAAAAATTACATTTGACCCCGACGTGATTCGAACACGCAGCCTTCTGATCTGGAGTCAGACGCGCTACCATTGCGCCACGGAGTCGTGGTGTTTGAATTATAACGAATGACATGGTTACTTTAGGTTACATAATACAGTTTCATTTCCCATTTGCGGTAATGTGGACGTTTTGGTTTGTGGCTAATTACCTAAATCTCGTTAAGACTTTTCCTTACCCTTTTCAAATAGATCAACACATGATAAATCCTTTTCAACCAAATAAAGTTGACATAGTGCATGCCGGTTTCAAGCTACACACAATTTAACATGGGTACCGCCATTTTGACAGTTTTAGGCTTACTTATTCTAAGCCAAACTTTGGTAATTTCTAAATTGGGTGACCATTAAAAAAACACACACACAAATCTGTTATCAGGCATTGATTGAAAGCCTAAAGTATCTACAGTAGACCTGCATTAGTTTCAATCCAATATTCATATAATCCAGATACCAAACTATCACTATGTAAGCCACCTCCTAGCTCTAGCATACCCGAAATCAATTTTCATTGGATGAGAAAACACAAACTGGATGTTGTGACCTTTACTCGACATCAATGGACAATTCATTTTCCATTTGCCGTAATGTTAACGTTTGGCTCTGTCACTCGGTAAGAAGCATTGGCCCAGTTAAAAGCCTTGGTGGAAACTCGGAACTACCCTTCACAAGTCTGAAGTTTCAATCTTGACAGAGAAATAAGCGAGAAATCTCACGATGTTCACTTCCAAAGGTGACCGGGGTGCAGACGACACATCGCTGTCATGGGTCAAATCACCCTCACGTCAGACAGCTCAATCCGCCGCCTTTATTCAATCTTCACCTTTCATATGTTTTTTAGGCAAACTACTACTTCATTGAGTCACATCAATACTCTAAAAAATATCCTAGCTTATGAGAAGACCCACTAAAGAATGCTCAAAGATATCGACCACAATCTAGGAACCTAATTCCTACCTTCCGAAAATTGGCCAATCCTAATTGTCCACTGTGACCACTTGTGACTTTTTTCATCAGTATTCAGAAAGCAGTTAGCCCACCAAATTACAACCACCTTACATATCTCTACCATTGGGCCACGGAGCCGTACAGGAAGAATTAAAATTGACAAGCCAACTCTACTTATGGCTTTTTCATTATTTAGAGTGATATTAGCTAGCACACAGAATTACAGCCAGCTTACAAATCTTCTTGGCAACTTTAAGAGATGCGTCGAAAACATCTATTAAAACGATTTTTCGGATTTAAAAGATTTTAACGATGCACAAATTTTCAGCAGCTGTAATAAAAACCATGCTCATTCAAAATAGAAAAAAGATGATAGCCATCGATAGTATAAAACAATGACAAACAAAAAAATTACATTTGACCCCGACGTGATTCGAACACGCAGCCTTCTGATCTGGAGTCAGACGCGCTACCATTGCGCCACGGAGTCGTGGTGTTTGAATTATAACGAATGACATGGTTACTTTAGGTTACATAATACAGTTTCATTTCCAATTTGCCGTAATGTGGACGTTTTGGTTTGTGGCTAATTACCTAAATCTCGTTAAGACTTTTCCTTACCCTTTTCAAATAGATCAACACATGATAAATCCTTTTCAACCAAATAAAGTTGACATAGTGCATGCCGGTTTCAAGCTACACACAATTTAACATGGGTACCGCCATTTTGACAGTTTTAGGCTTACTTATTCTAAGCCAAACTTTGGTAATTTCTAAATTGGGTGACCATTAAAAAAACACACACACAAATCTGTTATCAGGCATTGATTGAAAGCCTAAAGTATCTACAGTAGACCTGCATTAGTTTCAATCCAATATTCATATAATCCAGATACCAAACTATCACTATGTAAGCCACCTCCTAGCTCTAGCATACCCGAAATCAATTTTCATTGGATGAGAAAACACAAACTGGATGTTGTGACCTTTACTCGACATCAATGGACAATTCATTTTCCATTTGCCGTAATGTTAACGTTTGGCTCTGTCACTCGGTAAGAAGCATTGGCCCAGTTAAAAGCCTTGGTGGAAACTCGGAACTACCCTTCACAAGTCTGAAGTTTCAATCTTGACAGAGAAATAAGCGAGAAATCTCACGATGTTCACTTCCAAAGGTGACCGGGGTGCAGACGACACATCGCTGTCATGGGTCAAATCACCCTCACGTCAGACAGCTCAATCCGCCGCCTTTATTCAATCTTCACCTTTCATATGTTTTTTTAGGCAAACTACTACTTCATTGAGTCACATCAATACTCTAAAAAATATCCTAGCTTATGAGAAGACCCACTAAAGAATGCTCAAAGATATCGACCGCAATCTAGGAACCTAATTCCTACCTTCCGAAAATTGGCCAATCCTAATTGTCCACTGTGACCACTTGTGGCTTTTTTCATCAGTATTCAGAAAGCAGTTAGCCCACCAAATTACAACCACCTTACATATCTCTACCATTGGGCCACGGAGCCGTACAGGAAGAATTAAAATTGACAAGCCAACTCTACTTATGGCTTTTTCATTATTTAGAGTGATATTAGCTAGCACACAGAATTACAGCCAGCTTACAAATCTTCTTGGCAACTTTAAGAGATGCGTCGAAAACATCTATTAAAACGATTTTTCGGATTTAAAAGATTTTAACGATGCACAAATTTTCAGCAGCTGTAATAAAAACCATGCTCATTCAAAATATAAAAAAGATGATAGCCATCGATAGTATAAAACAATGACAAACAAAAAAAAATTACATTTGACCCCGACGTGATTCGAACACGCAGCCTTCTGATCTGGAGTCAGACGCGCTACCATTGCGCCACGGAGTCGTGGTGTTTGAATTATAACGAATGACATGGTTACTTTAGGTTACATAATACAGTTTCATTTCCCATTTGCGGTAATGTGGACGTTTTGGTTTGTGGCTAATTACCTAAATCTCGTTAAGACTTTTCCTTACCCTTTTCAAATAGATCAACACATGATAAATCCTTTTCAACCAAATAAAGTTGACATAGTGCATGCCGGTTTCAAGCTACACACAATTTAACATGGGTACCGCCATTTTGACAGTTTTAGGCTTACTTATTCTAAGCCAAACTTTGGTAATTTCTAAATTGGGTGACCATTAAAAAAACACACACACAAATCTGTTATCAGGCATTGATTGAAAGCCTAAAGTATCTACAGTAGACCTGCATTAGTTTCAATCCAATATTCATATAATCCAGATACCAAACTATCACTATGTAAGCCACCTCCTAGCTCTAGCATACCCGAAATCAATTTTCATTGGATGAGAAAACACAAACTGGATGTTGTGACCTTTACTCGACATCAATGGACAATTCATTTTCCATTTGCCGTAATGTTAACGTTTGGCTCTGTCACTCGGTAAGAAGCATTGGCCCAGTTAAAAGCCTTGGTGGAAACTCGGAACTACCCTTCACAAGTCTGAAGTTTCAATCTTGACAGAGAAATAAGCGAGAAATCTCACGATGTTCACTTCCAAAGGTGACCGGGGTGCAGACGACACATCGCTGTCATGGGTCAAATCACCCTCACGTCAGACAGCTCAATCCGCCGCCTTTATTCAATCTTCACCTTTCATATGTTTTTTTAGGCAAACTACTACTTCATTGAGTCACATCAATACTCTAAAAAATATCCTAGCTTATGAGAAGACCCACTAAAGAATGCTCAAAGATATCGACCGCAATCTAGGAACCTAATTCCTACCTTCCGAAAATTGGCCAATCCTAATTGTCCACTGTGACCACTTGTGGCTTTTTTCATCAGTATTCAGAAAGCAGTTAGCCCACCAAATTACAACCACCTTACATATCTCTACCATTGGGCCACGGAGCCGTACAGGAAGAATTAAAATTGACAAGCCAACTCTACTTATGGCTTTTTCATTATTTAGAGTGATATTAGCTAGCACACAGAATTACAGCCAGCTTACAAATCTTCTTGGCAACTTTAAGAGATGCGTCTAAAACATCTATTAAAACGATTTTTCGGATTTAAAAGATTTTAACGATGCACAAATTTTCAGCAGCTGTAATAAAAACCATGCTCATTCAAAATAGAAAAAAGATGATAGCCATCGATAGTATAAAACAATGACAAACAAAAAAATTACATTTGACCCCGACGTGATTCGAACACGCAGCCTTCTGATCTGGAGTCAGACGCGCTACCATTGCGCCACGGAGTCGTGGTGTTTGAATTATAACGAATGACATGGTTACTTTAGGTTACATAATACAGTTTCATTTCCCATTTGCGGTAATGTGGACGTTTTGGTTTGTGGCTAATTACCTAAATCTCGTTAAGACTTTTCCTTACCCTTTTCAAATAGATCAACACATGATAAATCCTTTTCAACCAAATAAAGTTGACATAGTGCATGCCGGTTTCAAGCTACACACAATTTAACATGGGTACCGCCATTTTGACAGTTTTAGGCTTACTTATTCTAAGCCAAACTTTGGTAATTTCTAAATTGGGTGACCATTAAAAAAACACACACACAAATCTGTTATCAGGCATTGATTGAAAGCCTAAAGTATCTACAGTAGACCTGCATTAGTTTCAATCCAATATTCATATAATCCAGATACCAAACTATCACTATGTAAGCCACCTCCTAGCTCTAGCATACCTGAAATCAATTTTCATTGGATGAGAAAACACAAACTGGATGTTGTGACCTTTACTCGACATCAATGGACAATTCATTTTCCATTTGCCGTAATGTTAACGTTTGGCTCTGTCACTCGGTAAGAAGCATTGGCCCAGTTAAAAGCCTTGGTGGAAACTCGGAACTACCCTTCACAAGTCTGAAGTTTCAATCTTGACAGAGAAATAAGCGAGAAATCTCACGATGTTCACTTCCAAAGGTGACCGGGGTGCAGACGACACATCGCTGTCATGGGTCAAATCACCCTCACGTCAGACAGCTCAATCCGCCGCCTTTATTCAATCTTCACCTTTCATATGTTTTTTTAGGCAAACTACTACTTCATTGAGTCACATCAATACTCTAAAAAATATCCTAGCTTATGAGAAGACCCACTAAAGAATGCTCAAAGATATCGACCGCAATCTAGGAACCTAATTCCTACCTTCCGAAAATTGGCCAATCCTAATTGTCCACTGTGACCACTTGTGGCTTTTTTCATCAGTATTCAGAAAGCAGTTAGCCCACCAAATTACAACCACCTTACATATCTCTACCATTGGGCCACGGAGCCGTACAGGAAGAATTAAAATTGACAAGCCAACTCTACTTATGGCTTTTTCATTATTTAGAGTGATATTAGCTAGCACACAGAATTACAGCCAGCTTACAAATCTTCTTGGCAACTTTAAGAGATGCGTCGAAAACATCTATTAAAACGATTTTTCGGATTTAAAAGATTTTAACGATGCACAAATTTTCAGCAGCTGTAATAAAAACCATGCTCATTCAAAATAGAAAAAAGATGATAGCCATCGATAGTATAAAACAATGACAAACAAAAAAATTACATTTGACCCCGACGTGATTCGAACACGCAGCCTTCTGATCTGGAGTCAGACGCGCTACCATTGCGCCACGGAGTCGTGGTGTTTGAATTATAACGAATGACATGGTTACTTTAGGTTACATAATACAGTTTCATTTCCCATTTGCGGTAATGTGGACGTTTTGGTTTGTGGCTAATTACCTAAATCTCGTTAAGACTTTTCCTTACCCTTTTCAAATAGATCAACACATGATAAATCCTTTTCAACCAAATAAAGTTGACATAGTGCATGCCGGTTTCAAGCTACACACAATTTAACATGGGTACCGCCATTTTGACAGTTTTAGGCTTACTTATTCTAAGCCAAACTTTGGTAATTTCTAAATTGGGTGACCATTAAAAAAACACACACACAAATCTGTTATCAGGCATTGATTGAAAGCCTAAAGTATCTACAGTAGACCTGCATTAGTTTCAATCCAATATTCATATAATCCAGATACCAAACTATCACTATGTAAGCCACCTCCTAGCTCTAGCATACCTGAAATCAATTTTCATTGGATGAGAAAACACAAACTGGATGTTGTGACCTTTACTCGACATCAATGGACAATTCATTTTCCATTTGCCGTAATGTTAACGTTTGGCTCTGTCACTCGGTAAGAAGCATTGGCCCAGTTAAAAGCCTTGGTGGAAACTCGGAACTACCCTTCACAAGTCTGAAGTTTCAATCTTGACAGAGAAATAAGCGAGAAATCTCACGATGTTCACTTCCAAAGGTGACCGGGGTGCAGACGACACATCGCTGTCATGGGTCAAATCACCCTCACGTCAGACAGCTCAATCCGCCGCCTTTATTCAATCTTCACCTTTCATATGTTTTTTTAGGCAAACTACTACTTCATTGAGTCACATCAATACTCTAAAAAATATCCTAGCTTATGAGAAGACCCACTAAAGAATGCTCAAAGATATCGACCGCAATCTAGGAACCTAATTCCTACCTTCCGAAAATTGGCCAATCCTAATTGTCCACTGTGACCACTTGTGGCTTTTTTCATCAGTATTCAGAAAGCAGTTAGCCCACCAAATTACAACCACCTTACATATCTCTACCATTGGGCCACGGAGCCGTACAGGAAGAATTAAAATTGACAAGCCAACTCTACTTATGGCTTTTTCATTATTTAGAGTGATATTAGCTAGCACACAGAATTACAGCCAGCTTACAAATCTTCTTGGCAACTTTAAGAGATGCGTCGAAAACATCTATTAAAACGATTTTTCGGATTTAAAAGATTTTAACGATGCACAAATTTTCAGCAGCTGTAATAAAAACCATGCTCATTCAAAATAGAAAAAAGATGATAGCCATCGATAGTATAAAACAATGACAAACAAAAAAATTACATTTGACCCCGACGTGATTCGAACACGCAGCCTTCTGATCTGGAGTCAGACGCGCTACCATTGCGCCACGGAGTCGTGGTGTTTGAATTATAACGAATGACATGGTTACTTTAGGTTACATAATACAGTTTCATTTCCCATTTGCGGTAATGTGGACGTTTTGGTTTGTGGCTAATTACCTAAATCTCGTTAAGACTTTTCCTTACCCTTTTCAAATAGATCAACACATGATAAATCCTTTTCAACCAAATAAAGTTGACATAGTGCATGCCGGTTTCAAGCTACACACAATTTAACATGGGTACCGCCATTTTGACAGTTTTAGGCTTACTTATTCTAAGCCAAACTTTGGTAATTTCTAAATTGGGTGACCATTAAAAAAACACACACACAAATCTGTTATCAGGCATTGATTGAAAGCCTAAAGTATCTACAGTAGACCTGCATTAGTTTCAATCCAATATTCATATAATCCAGATACCAAACTATCACTATGTAAGCCACCTCCTAGCTCTAGCATACCTGAAATCAATTTTCATTGGATGAGAAAACACAAACTGGATGTTGTGACCTTTACTCGACATCAATGGACAATTCATTTTCCATTTGCCGTAATGTTAACGTTTGGCTCTGTCACTCGGTAAGAAGCATTGGCCCAGTTAAAAGCCTTGGTGGAAACTCGGAACTACCCTTCACAAGTCTGAAGTTTCAATCTTGACAGAGAAATAAGCGAGAAATCTCACGATGTTCACTTCCAAAGGTGACCGGGGTGCAGACGACACATCGCTGTCATGGGTCAAATCACCCTCACGTCAGACAGCTCAATCCGCCGCCTTTATTCAATCTTCACCTTTCATATGTTTTTTTAGGCAAACTACTACTTCATTGAGTCACATCAATACTCTAAAAAATATCCTAGCTTATGAGAAGACCCACTAAAGAATGCTCAAAGATATCGACCGCAATCTAGGAACCTAATTCCTACCTTCCGAAAATTGGCCAATCCTAATTGTCCACTGTGACCACTTGTGGCTTTTTTCATCAGTATTCAGAAAGCAGTTAGCCCACCAAATTACAACCACCTTACATATCTCTACCATTGGGCCACGGAGCCGTACAGGAAGAATTAAAATTGACAAGCCAACTCTACTTATGGCTTTTTCATTATTTAGAGTGATATTAGCTAGCACACAGAATTACAGCCAGCTTACAAATCTTCTTGGCAACTTTAAGAGATGCGTCGAAAACATCTATTAAAACGATTTTTCGGATTTAAAAGATTTTAACGATGCACAAATTTTCAGCAGCTGTAATAAAAACCATGCTCATTCAAAATAGAAAAAAGATGATAGCCATCGATAGTATAAAACAATGACAAACAAAAAAATTACATTTGACCCCGACGTGATTCGAACACGCAGCCTTCTGATCTGGAGTCAGACGCGCTACCATTGCGCCACGGAGTCGTGGTGTTTGAATTATAACGAATGACATGGTTACTTTAGGTTACATAATACAGTTTCATTTCCCATTTGCGGTAATGTGGACGTTTTGGTTTGTGGCTAATTACCTAAATCTCGTTAAGACTTTTCCTTACCCTTTTCAAATAGATCAACACATGATAAATCCTTTTCAACCAAATAAAGTTGACATAGTGCATGCCGGTTTCAAGCTACACACAATTTAACATGGGTACCGCCATTTTGACAGTTTTAGGCTTACTTATTCTAAGCCAAACTTTGGTAATTTCTAAATTGGGTGACCATTAAAAAAACACACACACAAATCTGTTATCAGGCATTGATTGAAAGCCTAAAGTATCTACAGTAGACCTGCATTAGTTTCAATCCAATATTCATATAATCCAGATACCAAACTATCACTATGTAAGCCACCTCCTAGCTCTAGCATACCTGAAATCAATTTTCATTGGATGAGAAAACACAAACTGGATGTTGTGACCTTTACTCGACATCAATGGACAATTCATTTTCCATTTGCCGTAATGTTAACGTTTGGCTCTGTCACTCGGTAAGAAGCATTGGCCCAGTTAAAAGCCTTGGTGGAAACTCGGAACTACCCTTCACAAGTCTGAAGTTTCAATCTTGACAGAGAAATAAGCGAGAAATCTCACGATGTTCACTTCCAAAGGTGACCGGGGTGCAGACGACACATCGCTGTCATGGGTCAAATCACCCTCACGTCAGACAGCTCAATCCGCCGCCTTTATTCAATCTTCACCTTTCATATGTTTTTTTAGGCAAACTACTACTTCATTGAGTCACATCAATACTCTAAAAAATATCCTAGCTTATGAGAAGACCCACTAAAGAATGCTCAAAGATATCGACCGCAATCTAGGAACCTAATTCCTACCTTCCGAAAATTGGCCAATCCTAATTGTCCACTGTGACCACTTGTGGCTTTTTTCATCAGTATTCAGAAAGCAGTTAGCCCACCAAATTACAACCACCTTACATATCTCTACCATTGGGCCACGGAGCCGTACAGGAAGAATTAAAATTGACAAGCCAACTCTACTTATGGCTTTTTCATTATTTAGAGTGATATTAGCTAGCACACAGAATTACAGCCAGCTTACAAATCTTCTTGGCAACTTTAAGAGATGCGTCGAAAACATCTATTAAAACGATTTTTCGGATTTAAAAGATTTTAACGATGCACAAATTTTCAGCAGCTGTAATAAAAACCATGCTCATTCAAAATAGAAAAAAGATGATAGCCATCGATAGTATAAAACAATGACAAACAAAAAAATTACATTTGACCCCGACGTGATTCGAACACGCAGCCTTCTGATCTGGAGTCAGACGCGCTACCATTGCGCCACGGAGTCGTGGTGTTTGAATTATAACGAATGACATGGTTACTTTAGGTTACATAATACAGTTTCATTTCCCATTTGCGGTAATGTGGACGTTTTGGTTTGTGGCTAATTACCTAAATCTCGTTAAGACTTTTCCTTACCCTTTTCAAATAGATCAACACATGATAAATCCTTTTCAACCAAATAAAGTTGACATAGTGCATGCCGGTTTCAAGCTACACACAATTTAACATGGGTACCGCCATTTTGACAGTTTTAGGCTTACTTATTCTAAGCCAAACTTTGGTAATTTCTAAATTGGGTGACCATTAAAAAAACACACACACAAATCTGTTATCAGGCATTGATTGAAAGCCTAAAGTATCTACAGTAGACCTGCATTAGTTTCAATCCAATATTCATATAATCCAGATACCAAACTATCACTATGTAAGCCACCTCCTAGCTCTAGCATACCCGAAATCAATTTTCATTGGATGAGAAAACACAAACTGGATGTTGTGACCTTTACTCGACATCAATGGACAATTCATTTTCCATTTGCCGTAATGTTAACGTTTGGCTCTGTCACTCGGTAAGAAGCATTGGCCCAGTTAAAAGCCTTGGTGGAAACTCGGAACTACCCTTCACAAGTCTGAAGTTTCAATCTTGACAGAGAAATAAGCGAGAAATCTCACGATGTTCACTTCCAAAGGTGACCGGGGTGCAGACGACACATCGCTGTCATGGGTCAAATCACCCTCACGTCAGACAGCTCAATCCGCCGCCTTTATTCAATCTTCACCTTTCATATGTTTTTTTAGGCAAACTACTACTTCATTGAGTCACATCAATACTCTAAAAAATATCCTAGCTTATGAGAAGACCCACTAAAGAATGCTCAAAGATATCGACCGCAATCTAGGAACCTAATTCCTACCTTCCGAAAATTGGCCAATCCTAATTGTCCACTGTGACCACTTGTGGCTTTTTTCATCAGTATTCAGAAAGCAGTTAGCCCACCAAATTACAACCACCTTACATATCTCTACCATTGGGCCACGGAGCCGTACAGGAAGAATTAAAATTGACAAGCCAACTCTACTTATGGCTTTTTCATTATTTAGAGTGATATTAGCTAGCACACAGAATTACAGCCAGCTTACAAATCTTCTTGGCAACTTTAAGAGATGCGTCGAAAACATCTATTAAAACGATTTTTCGGATTTAAAAGATTTTAACGATGCACAAATTTTCAGCAGCTGTAATAAAAACCATGCTCATTCAAAATAGAAAAAAGATGATAGCCATCGATAGTATAAAACAATGACAAACAAAAAAATTACATTTGACCCCGACGTGATTCGAACACGCAGCCTTCTGATCTGGAGTCAGACGCGCTACCATTGCGCCACGGAGTCGTGGTGTTTGAATTATAACGAATGACATGGTTACTTTAGGTTACATAATACAGTTTCATTTCCCATTTGCGGTAATGTGGACGTTTTGGTTTGTGGCTAATTACCTAAATCTCGTTAAGACTTTTCCTTACCCTTTTCAAATAGATCAACACATGATAAATCCTTTTCAACCAAATAAAGTTGACATAGTGCATGCCGGTTTCAAGCTACACACAATTTAACATGGGTACCGCCATTTTGACAGTTTTAGGCTTACTTATTCTAAGCCAAACTTTGGTAATTTCTAAATTGGGTGACCATTAAAAAAACACACACACAAATCTGTTATCAGGCATTGATTGAAAGCCTAAAGTATCTACAGTAGACCTGCATTAGTTTCAATCCAATATTCATATAATCCAGATACCAAACTATCACTATGTAAGCCACCTCCTAGCTCTAGCATACCTGAAATCAATTTTCATTGGATGAGAAAACACAAACTGGATGTTGTGACCTTTACTCGACATCAATGGACAATTCATTTTCCATTTGCCGTAATGTTAACGTTTGGCTCTGTCACTCGGTAAGAAGCATTGGCCCAGTTAAAAGCCTTGGTGGAAACTCGGAACTACCCTTCACAAGTCTGAAGTTTCAATCTTGACAGAGAAATAAGCGAGAAATCTCACGATGTTCACTTCCAAAGGTGACCGGGGTGCAGACGACACATCGCTGTCATGGGTCAAATCACCCTCACGTCAGACAGCTCAATCCGCCGCCTTTATTCAATCTTCACCTTTCATATGTTTTTTTAGGCAAACTACTACTTCATTGAGTCACATCAATACTCTAAAAAATATCCTAGCTTATGAGAAGACCCACTAAAGAATGCTCAAAGATATCGACCGCAATCTAGGAACCTAATTCCTACCTTCCGAAAATTGGCCAATCCTAATTGTCCACTGTGACCACTTGTGGCTTTTTTCATCAGTATTCAGAAAGCAGTTAGCCCACCAAATTACAACCACCTTACATATCTCTACCATTGGGCCACGGAGCCGTACAGGAAGAATTAAAATTGACAAGCCAACTCTACTTATGGCTTTTTCATTATTTAGAGTGATATTAGCTAGCACACAGAATTACAGCCAGCTTACAAATCTTCTTGGCAACTTTAAGAGATGCGTCGAAAACATCTATTAAAACGATTTTTCGGATTTAAAAGATTTTAACGATGCACAAATTTTCAGCAGCTGTAATAAAAACCATGCTCATTCAAAATAGAAAAAAGATGATAGCCATCGATAGTATAAAACAATGACAAACAAAAAAATTACATTTGACCCCGACGTGATTCGAACACGCAGCCTTCTGATCTGGAGTCAGACGCGCTACCATTGCGCCACGGAGTCGTGGTGTTTGAATTATAACGAATGACATGGTTACTTTAGGTTACATAATACAGTTTCATTTCCCATTTGCGGTAATGTGGACGTTTTGGTTTGTGGCTAATTACCTAAATCTCGTTAAGACTTTTCCTTACCCTTTTCAAATAGATCAACACATGATAAATCCTTTTCAACCAAATAAAGTTGACATAGTGCATGCCGGTTTCAAGCTACACACAATTTAACATGGGTACCGCCATTTTGACAGTTTTAGGCTTACTTATTCTAAGCCAAACTTTGGTAATTTCTAAATTGGGTGACCATTAAAAAAACACACACACAAATCTGTTATCAGGCATTGATTGAAAGCCTAAAGTATCTACAGTAGACCTGCATTAGTTTCAATCCAATATTCATATAATCCAGATACCAAACTATCACTATGTAAGCCACCTCCTAGCTCTAGCATACCCGAAATCAATTTTCATTGGATGAGAAAACACAAACTGGATGTTGTGACCTTTACTCGACATCAATGGACAATTCATTTTCCATTTGCCGTAATGTTAACGTTTGGCTCTGTCACTCGGTAAGAAGCATTGGCCCAGTTAAAAGCCTTGGTGGAAACTCGGAACTACCCTTCACAAGTCTGAAGTTTCAATCTTGACAGAGAAATAAGCGAGAAATCTCACGATGTTCACTTCCAAAGGTGACCGGGGTGCAGACGACACATCGCTGTCATGGGTCAAATCACCCTCACGTCAGACAGCTCAATCCGCCGCCTTTATTCAATCTTCACCTTTCATATGTTTTTTAGGCAAACTACTACTTCATTGAGTCACATCAATACTCTAAAAAATATCCTAGCTTATGAGAAGACCCACTAAAGAATGCTCAAAGATATCGACCGCAATCTAGGAACCTAATTCCTACCTTCCGAAAATTGGCCAATCCTAATTGTCCACTGTGACCACTTGTGGCTTTTTTCATCAGTATTCAGAAAGCAGTTAGCCCACCAAATTACAACCACCTTACATATCTCTACCATTGGGCCACGGAGCCGTACAGGAAGAATTAAAATTGACAAGCCAACTCTACTTATGGCTTTTTCATTATTTAGAGTGATATTAGCTAGCACACAGAATTACAGCCAGCTTACAAATCTTCTTGGCAACTTTAAGAGATGCGTCGAAAACATCTATTAAAACGATTTTTCGGATTTAAAAGATTTTAACGATGCACAAATTTTCAGCAGCTGTAATAAAAACCATGCTCATTCAAAATAGAAAAAAGATGATAGCCATCGATAGTATAAAACAATGACAAACAAAAAAATTACATTTGACCCCGACGTGATTCGAACACGCAGCCTTCTGATCTGGAGTCAGACGCGCTACCATTGCGCCACGGAGTCGTGGTGTTTGAATTATAACGAATGACATGGTTACTTTAGGTTACATAATACAGTTTCATTTCCCATTTGCGGTAATGTGGACGTTTTGGTTTGTGGCTAATTACCTAAATCTCGTTAAGACTTTTCCTTACCCTTTTCAAATAGATCAACACATGATAAATCATTTTCAACCAAATAAAGTTGACATAGTGCATGCCGGTTTCAAGCTACACACAATTTAACATGGGTACCGCCATTTTGACAGTTTTAGGCTTACTTATTCTAAGCCAAACTTTGGTAATTTCTAAATTGGGTGACCATTAAAAAAACACACACACAAATCTGTTATCAGGCATTGATTGAAAGCCTAAAGTATCTACAGTAGACCTGCATTAGTTTCAATCCAATATTCATATAATCCAGATACCAAACTATCACTATGTAAGCCACCTCCTAGCTCTAGCATACCCGAAATCAATTTTCATTGGATGAGAAAACACAAACTGGATGTTGTGACCTTTACTCGACATCAATGGACAATTCATTTTCCATTTGCCGTAATGTTAACGTTTGGCTCTGTCACTCGGTAAGAAGCATTGGCCCAGTTAAAAGCCTTGGTGGAAACTCGGAACTACCCTTCACAAGTCTGAAGTTTCAATCTTGACAGAGAAATAAGCGAGAAATCTCACGATGTTCACTTCCAAAGGTGACCGGGGTGCAGACGACACATCGCTGTCATGGGTCAAATCACCCTCACGTCAGACAGCTCAATCCGCCGCCTTTATTCAATCTTCACCTTTCATATGTTTTTTTAGGCAAACTACTACTTCATTGAGTCACATCAATACTCTAAAAAATATCCTAGCTTATGAGAAGACCCACTAAAGAATGCTCAAAGATATCGACCGCAATCTAGGAACCTAATTCCTACCTTCCGAAAATTGGCCAATCCTAATTGTCCACTGTGACCACTTGTGGCTTTTTTCATCAGTATTCAGAAAGCAGTTAGCCCACCAAATTACAACCACCTTACATATCTCTACCATTGGGCCACGGAGCCGTACAGGAAGAATTAAAATTGACAAGCCAACTCTACTTATGGCTTTTTCATTATTTAGAGTGATATTAGCTAGCACACAGAATTACAGCCAGCTTACAAATCTTCTTGGCAACTTTAAGAGATGCGTCGAAAACATCTATTAAAACGATTTTTCGGATTTAAAAGATTTTAACGATGCACAAATTTTCAGCAGCTGTAATAAAAACCATGCTCATTCAAAATAGAAAAAAGATGATAGCCATCGATAGTATAAAACAATGACAAACAAAAAAAATTACATTTGACCCCGACGTGATTCGAACACGCAGCCTTCTGATCTGGAGTCAGACGCGCTACCATTGCGCCACGGAGTCGTGGTGTTTGAATTATAACGAATGACATGGTTACTTTAGGTTACATAATACAGTTTCATTTCCCATTTGCGGTAATGTGGACGTTTTGGTTTGTGGCTAATTACCTAAATCTCGTTAAGACTTTTCCTTACCCTTTTCAAATAGATCAACACATGATAAATCCTTTTCAACCAAATAAAGTTGACATAGTGCATGCCGGTTTCAAGCTACACACAATTTAACATGGGTACCGCCATTTTGACAGTTTTAGGCTTACTTATTCTAAGCCAAACTTTGGTAATTTCTAAATTGGGTGACCATTAAAAAAACACACACACAAATCTGTTATCAGGCATTGATTGAAAGCCTAAAGTATCTACAGTAGACCTGCATTAGTTTCAATCCAATATTCATATAATCCAGATACCAAACTATCACTATGTAAGCCACCTCCTAGCTCTAGCATACCCGAAATCAATTTTCATTGGATGAGAAAACACAAACTGGATGTTGTGACCTTTACTCGACATCAATGGACAATTCATTTTCCATTTGCCGTAATGTTAACGTTTGGCTCTGTCACTCGGTAAGAAGCATTGGCCCAGTTAAAAGCCTTGGTGGAAACTCGGAACTACCCTTCACAAGTCTGAAGTTTCAATCTTGACAGAGAAATAAGCGAGAAATCTCACGATGTTCACTTCCAAAGGTGACCGGGGTGCAGACGACACATCGCTGTCATGGGTCAAATCACCCTCACGTCAGACAGCTCAATCCGCCGCCTTTATTCAATCTTCACCTTTCATATGTTTTTTAGGCAAACTACTACTTCATTGAGTCACATCAATACTCTAAAAAATATCCTAGCTTATGAGAAGACCCACTAAAGAATGCTCAAAGATATCGACCGCAATCTAGGAACCTAATTCCTACCTTCCGAAAATTGGCCAATCCTAATTGTCCACTGTGACCACTTGTGGCTTTTTTCATCAGTATTCAGAAAGCAGTTAGCCCACCAAATTACAACCACCTTACATATCTCTACCATTGGGCCACGGAGCCGTACAGGAAGAATTAAAATTGACAAGCCAACTCTACTTATGGCTTTTTCATTATTTAGAGTGATATTAGCTAGCACACAGAATTACAGCCAGCTTACAAATCTTCTTGGCAACTTTAAGAGATGCGTCGAAAACATCTATTAAAACGATTTTTCGGATTTAAAAGATTTTAACGATGCACAAATTTTCAGCAGCTGTAATAAAAACCATGCTCATTCAAAATAGAAAAAAGATGATAGCCATCGATAGTATAAAACAATGACAAACAAAAAAATTACATTTGACCCCGACGTGATTCGAACACGCAGCCTTCTGATCTGGAGTCAGACGCGCTACCATTGCGCCACGGAGTCGTGGTGTTTGAATTATAACGAATGACATGGTTACTTTAGGTTACATAATACAGTTTCATTTCCCATTTGCGGTAATGTGGACGTTTTGGTTTGTGGCTAATTACCTAAATCTCGTTAAGACTTTTCCTTACCCTTTTCAAATAGATCAACACATGATAAATCCTTTTCAACCAAATAAAGTTGACATAGTGCATGCCGGTTTCAAGCTACACACAATTTAACATGGGTACCGCCATTTTGACAGTTTTAGGCTTACTTATTCTAAGCCAAACTTTGGTAATTTCTAAATTGGGTGACCATTAAAAAAACACACACACAAATCTGTTATCAGGCATTGATTGAAAGCCTAAAGTATCTACAGTAGACCTGCATTAGTTTCAATCCAATATTCACATAATCCAGATACCAAACTATCACTATGTAAGCCACCTCCTAGCTCTAGCATACCCGAAATCAATTTTCATTGGATGAGAAAACACAAACTGGATGTTGTGACCTTTACTCGACATCAATGGACAATTCATTTTCCATTTGCCGTAATGTTAACGTTTGGCTCTGTCACTCGGTAAGAAGCATTGGCCCAGTTAAAAGCCTTGGTGGAAACTCGGAACTACCCTTCACAAGTCTGAAGTTTCAATCTTGACAGAGAAATAAGCGAGAAATCTCACGATGTTCACTTCCAAAGGTGACCGGGGTGCAGACGACACATCGCTGTCATGGGTCAAATCACCCTCACGTCAGACAGCTCAATCCGCCGCCTTTATTCAATCTTCACCTTTCATATGTTTTTTTAGGCAAACTACTACTTCATTGAGTCACATCAATACTCTAAAAAATATCCTAGCTTATGAGAAGACCCACTAAAGAATGCTCAAAGATATCGACCGCAATCTAGGAACCTAATTCCTACCTTCCGAAAATTGGCCAATCCTAATTGTCCACTGTGACCACTTGTGGCTTTTTTCATCAGTATTCAGAAAGCAGTTAGCCCACCAAATTACAACCACCTTACATATCTCTACCATTGGGCCACGGAGCCGTACAGGAAGAATTAAAATTGACAAGCCAACTCTACTTATGGCTTTTTCATTATTTAGAGTGATATTAGCTAGCACACAGAATTACAGCCAGCTTACAAATCTTCTTGGCAACTTTAAGAGATGCGTCGAAAACATCTATTAAAACGATTTTTCGGATTTAAAAGATTTTAACGATGCACAAATTTTCAGCAGCTGTAATAAAAACCATGCTCATTCAAAATAGAAAAAAGATGATAGCCATCGATAGTATAAAACAATGACAAACAAAAAAAATTACATTTGACCCCGACGTGATTCGAACACGCAGCCTTCTGATCTGGAGTCAGACGCGCTACCATTGCGCCACGGAGTCGTGGTGTTTGAATTATAACGAATGACATGGTTACTTTAGGTTACATAATACAGTTTCATTTCCCATTTGCGGTAATGTGGACGTTTTGGTTTGTGGCTAATTACCTAAATCTCGTTAAGACTTTTCCTTACCCTTTTCAAATAGATCAACACATGATAAATCCTTTTCAACCAAATAAAGTTGACATAGTGCATGCCGGTTTCAAGCTACACACAATTTAACATGGGTACCGCCATTTTGACAGTTTTAGGCTTACTTATTCTAAGCCAAACTTTGGTAATTTCTAAATTGGGTGACCATTAAAAAAACACACACACAAATCTGTTATCAGGCATTGATTGAAAGCCTAAAGTATCTACAGTAGACCTGCATTAGTTTCAATCCAATATTCATATAATCCAGATACCAAACTATCACTATGTAAGCCACCTCCTAGCTCTAGCATACCCGAAATCAATTTTCATTGGATGAGAAAACACAAACTGGATGTTGTGACCTTTACTCGACATCAATGGACAATTCATTTTCCATTTGCCGTAATGTTAACGTTTGGCTCTGTCACTCGGTAAGAAGCATTGGCCCAGTTAAAAGCCTTGGTGGAAACTCGGAACTACCCTTCACAAGTCTGAAGTTTCAATCTTGACAGAGAAATAAGCGAGAAATCTCACGATGTTCACTTCCAAAGGTGACCGGGGTGCAGACGACACATCGCTGTCATGGGTCAAATCACCCTCACGTCAGACAGCTCAATCCGCCGCCTTTATTCAATCTTCACCTTTCATATGTTTTTTAGGCAAACTACTACTTCATTGAGTCACATCAATACTCTAAAAAATATCCTAGCTTATGAGAAGACCCACTAAAGAATGCTCAAAGATATCGACCGCAATCTAGGAACCTAATTCCTACCTTCCGAAAATTGGCCAATCCTAATTGTCCACTGTGACCACTTGTGGCTTTTTTCATCAGTATTCAGAAAGCAGTTAGCCCACCAAATTACAACCACCTTACATATCTCTACCATTGGGCCACGGAGCCGTACAGGAAGAATTAAAATTGACAAGCCAACTCTACTTATGGCTTTTTCATTATTTAGAGTGATATTAGCTAGCACACAGAATTACAGCCAGCTTACAAATCTTCTTGGCAACTTTAAGAGATGCGTCGAAAACATCTATTAAAACGATTTTTCGGATTTAAAAGATTTTAACGATGCACAAATTTTCAGCAGCTGTAATAAAAACCATGCTCATTCAAAATAGAAAAAAGATGATAGCCATCGATAGTATAAAACAATGACAAACAAAAAAATTACATTTGACCCCGACGTGATTCGAACACGCAGCCTTCTGATCTGGAGTCAGACGCGCTACCATTGCGCCACGGAGTCGTGGTGTTTGAATTATAACGAATGACATGGTTACTTTAGGTTACATAATACAGTTTCATTTCCCATTTGCGGTAATGTGGACGTTTTGGTTTGTGGCTAATTACCTAAATCTCGTTAAGACTTTTCCTTACCCTTTTCAAATAGATCAACACATGATAAATCCTTTTCAACCAAATAAAGTTGACATAGTGCATGCCGGTTTCAAGCTACACACAATTTAACATGGGTACCGCCATTTTGACAGTTTTAGGCTTACTTATTCTAAGCCAAACTTTGGTAATTTCTAAATTGGGTGACCATTAAAAAAACACACACACAAATCTGTTATCAGGCATTGATTGAAAGCCTAAAGTATCTACAGTAGACCTGCATTAGTTTCAATCCAATATTCATATAATCCAGATACCAAACTATCACTATGTAAGCCACCTCCTAGCTCTAGCATACCCGAAATCAATTTTCATTGGATGAGAAAACACAAACTGGATGTTGTGACCTTTACTCGACATCAATGGACAATTCATTTTCCATTTGCCGTAATGTTAACGTTTGGCTCTGTCACTCGGTAAGAAGCATTGGCCCAGTTAAAAGCCTTGGTGGAAACTCGGAACTACCCTTCACAAGTCTGAAGTTTCAATCTTGACAGAGAAATAAGCGAGAAATCTCACGATGTTCACTTCCAAAGGTGACCGGGGTGCAGACGACACATCGCTGTCATGGGTCAAATCACCCTCACGTCAGACAGCTCAATCCGCCGCCTTTATTCAATCTTCACCTTTCATATGTTTTTTTAGGCAAACTACTACTTCATTGAGTCACATCAATACTCTAAAAAATATCCTAGCTTATGAGAAGACCCACTAAAGAATGCTCAAAGATATCGACCGCAATCTAGGAACCTAATTCCTACCTTCCGAAAATTGGCCAATCCTAATTGTCCACTGTGACCACTTGTGGCTTTTTTCATCAGTATTCAGAAAGCAGTTAGCCCACCAAATTACAACCACCTTACATATCTCTACCATTGGGCCACGGAGCCGTACAGGAAGAATTAAAATTGACAAGCCAACTCTACTTATGGCTTTTTCATTATTTAGAGTGATATTAGCTAGCACACAGAATTACAGCCAGCTTACAAATCTTCTTGGCAACTTTAAGAGATGCGTCGAAAACATCTATTAAAACGATTTTTCGGATTTAAAAGATTTTAACGATGCACAAATTTTCAGCAGCTGTAATAAAAACCATGCTCATTCAAAATAGAAAAAAGATGATAGCCATCGATAGTATAAAACAATGACAAACAAAAAAATTACATTTGACCCCGACGTGATTCGAACACGCAGCCTTCTGATCTGGAGTCAGACGCGCTACCATTGCGCCACGGAGTCGTGGTGTTTGAATTATAACGAATGACATGGTTACTTTAGGTTACATAATACAGTTTCATTTCCCATTTGCGGTAATGTGGACGTTTTGGTTTGTGGCTAATTACCTAAATCTCGTTAAGACTTTTCCTTACCCTTTTCAAATAGATCAACACATGATAAATCCTTTTCAACCAAATAAAGTTGACATAGTGCATGCCGGTTTCAAGCTACACACAATTTAACATGGGTACCGCCATTTTGACAGTTTTAGGCTTACTTATTCTAAGCCAAACTTTGGTAATTTCTAAATTGGGTGACCATTAAAAAAACACACACACAAATCTGTTATCAGGCATTGATTGAAAGCCTAAAGTATCTACAGTAGACCTGCATTAGTTTCAATCCAATATTCATATAATCCAGATACCAAACTATCACTATGTAAGCCACCTCCTAGCTCTAGCATACCTGAAATCAATTTTCATTGGATGAGAAAACACAAACTGGATGTTGTGACCTTTACTCGACATCAATGGACAATTCATTTTCCATTTGCCGTAATGTTAACGTTTGGCTCTGTCACTCGGTAAGAAGCATTGGCCCAGTTAAAAGCCTTGGTGGAAACTCGGAACTACCCTTCACAAGTCTGAAGTTTCAATCTTGACAGAGAAATAAGCGAGAAATCTCACGATGTTCACTTCCAAAGGTGACCGGGGTGCAGACGACACATCGCTGTCATGGGTCAAATCACCCTCACGTCAGACAGCTCAATCCGCCGCCTTTATTCAATCTTCACCTTTCATATGTTTTTTAGGCAAACTACTACTTCATTGAGTCACATCAATACTCTAAAAAATATCCTAGCTTATGAGAAGACCCACTAAAGAATGCTCAAAGATATCGACCGCAATCTAGGAACCTAATTCCTACCTTCCGAAAATTGGCCAATCCTAATTGTCCACTGTGACCACTTGTGGCTTTTTTCATCAGTATTCAGAAAGCAGTTAGCCCACCAAATTACAACCACCTTACATATCTCTACCATTGGGCCACGGAGCCGTACAGGAAGAATTAAAATTGACAAGCCAACTCTACTTATGGCTTTTTCATTATTTAGAGTGATATTAGCTAGCACACAGAATTACAGCCAGCTTACAAATCTTCTTGGCAACTTTAAGAGATGCGTCGAAAACATCTATTAAAACGATTTTTCGGATTTAAAAGATTTTAACGATGCACAAATTTTCAGCAGCTGTAATAAAAACCATGCTCATTCAAAATAGAAAAAAGATGATAGCCATCGATAGTATAAAACAATGACAAACAAAAAAATTACATTTGACCCCGACGTGATTCGAACACGCAGCCTTCTGATCTGGAGTCAGACGCGCTACCATTGCGCCACGGAGTCGTGGTGTTTGAATTATAACGAATGACATGGTTACTTTAGGTTACATAATACAGTTTCATTTCCCATTTGCGGTAATGTGGACGTTTTGGTTTGTGGCTAATTACCTAAATCTCGTTAAGACTTTTCCTTACCCTTTTCAAATAGATCAACACATGATAAATCCTTTTCAACCAAATAAAGTTGACATAGTGCATGCCGGTTTCAAGCTACACACAATTTAACATGGGTACCGCCATTTTGACAGTTTTAGGCTTACTTATTCTAAGCCAAACTTTGGTAATTTCTAAATTGGGTGACCATTAAAAAAACACACACACAAATCTGTTATCAGGCATTGGTTGAAAGCCTAAAGTATCTACAGTAGACCTGCATTAGTTTCAAACCAATATTCATATAATCCAGATACCAAACTATCACTATGTAAGCCACCTCCTAGCTCTAGCATACCTGAAATCAATTTTCATTGGATGAGAAAACACAAACTGGATGTTGTGACCTTTACTCGACATCAATGGACAATTCATTTTCCATTTGCCGTAATGTTAACGTTTGGCTCTGTCACTCGGTAAGAAGCATTGGCCCAGTTAAAAGCCTTGGTGGAAACTCGGAACTACCCTTCACAAGTCTGAAGTTTCAATCTTGACAGAGAAATAAGCGAGAAATCTCACGATGTTCACTTCCAAAGGTGACCGGGGTGCAGACGACACATCGCTGTCATGGGTCAAATCACCCTCACGTCAGACAGCTCAATCCGCCGCCTTTATTCAATCTTCACCTTTCATATGTTTTTTTAGGCAAACTACTACTTCATTGAGTCACATCAATACTCTAAAAAATATCCTAGCTTATGAGAAGACCCACTAAAGAATGCTCAAAGATATCGACCGCAATCTAGGAACCTAATTCCTACCTTCCGAAAATTGGCCAATCCTAATTGTCCACTGTGACCACTTGTGGCTTTTTTCATCAGTATTCAGAAAGCAGTTAGCCCACCAAATTACAACCACCTTACATATCTCTACCATTGGGCCACGGAGCCGTACAGGAAGAATTAAAATTGACAAGCCAACTCTACTTATGGCTTTTTCATTATTTAGAGTGATATTAGCTAGCACACAGAATTACAGCCAGCTTACAAATCTTCTTGGCAACTTTAAGAGATGCGTCGAAAACATCTATTAAAACGATTTTTCGGATTTAAAAGATTTTAACGATGCACAAATTTTCAGCAGCTGTAATAAAAACCATGCTCATTCAAAATAGAAAAAAGATGATAGCCATCGATAGTATAAAACAATGACAAACAAAAAAATTACATTTGACCCCGACGTGATTCGAACACGCAGCCTTCTGATCTGGAATCAGACGCGCTACCATTGCGCCACGGAGTCGTGGTGTTTGAATTATAACGAATGACATGGTTACTTTAGGTTACATAATACAGTTTCATTTCCCATTTGCGGTAATGTGGACGTTTTGGTTTGTGGCTAATTACCTAAATCTCGTTAAGACTTTTCCTTACCCTTTTCAAATAGATCAACACATGATAAATCCTTTTCAACCAAATAAAGTTGACATAGTGCATGCCGGTTTCAAGCTACACACAATTTAACATGGGTACCGCCATTTTGACAGTTTTAGGCTTACTTATTCTAAGCCAAACTTTGGTAATTTCTAAATTGGGTGACCATTAAAAAAACACACACACAAATCTGTTATCAGGCATTGATTGAAAGCCTAAAGTATCTACAGTAGACCTGCATTAGTTTCAATCCAATATTCATATAATCCAGATACCAAACTATCACTATGTAAGCCACCTCCTAGCTCTAGCATACCCGAAATCAATTTTCATTGGATGAGAAAACACAAACTGGATGTTGTGACCTTTACTCGACATCAATGGACAATTCATTTTCCATTTGCCGTAATGTTAACGTTTGGCTCTGTCACTCGGTAAGAAGCATTGGCCCAGTTAAAAGCCTTGGTGGAAACTCGGAACTACCCTTCACAAGTCTGAAGTTTCAATCTTGACAGAGAAATAAGCGAGAAATCTCACGATGTTCACTTCCAAAGGTGACCGGGGTGCAGACGACACATCGCTGTCATGGGTCAAATCACCCTCACGTCAGACAGCTCAATCCGCCGCCTTTATTCAATCTTCACCTTTCATATGTTTTTTTAGGCAAACTACTACTTCATTGAGTCACATCAATACTCTAAAAAATATCCTAGCTTATGAGAAGACCCACTAAAGAATGCTCAAAGATATCGACCGCAATCTAGGAACCTAATTCCTACCTTCCGAAAATTGGCCAATCCTAATTGTCCACTGTGACCACTTGTGGCTTTTTTCATCAGTATTCAGAAAGCAGTTAGCCCACCAAATTACAACCACCTTACATATCTCTACCATTGGGCCACGGAGCCGTACAGGAAGAATTAAAATTGACAAGCCAACTCTACTTATGGCTTTTTCATTATTTAGAGTGATATTAGCTAGCACACAGAATTACAGCCAGCTTACAAATCTTCTTGGCAACTTTAAGAGATGCGTCGAAAACATCTATTAAAACGATTTTTCGGATTTAAAAGATTTTAACGATGCACAAATTTTCAGCAGCTGTAATAAAAACCATGCTCATTCAAAATAGAAAAAAGATGATAGCCATCGATAGTATAAAACAATGACAAACAAAAAAATTACATTTGACCCCGACGTGATTCGAACACGCAGCCTTCTGATCTGGAGTCAGACGCGCTACCATTGCGCCACGGAGTCGTGGTGTTTGAATTAGAACGAATGACATGGTTACTTTAGGTTACATAATACAGTTTCATTTCCCATTTGCGGTAATGTGGACGTTTTGGTTTGTGGCTAATTACCTAAATCTCGTTAAGACTTTTCCTTACCCTTTTCAAATAGATCAACACATGATAAATCCTTTTCAACCAAATAAAGTTGACATAGTGCATGCCGGTTTCAAGCTACACACAATTTAACATGGGTACCGCCATTTTGACAGTTTTAGGCTTACTTATTCTAAGCCAAACTTTGGTAATTTCTAAATTGGGTGACCATTAAAAAAACACACACACAAATCTGTTATCAGGCATTGATTGAAAGCCTAAAGTATCTACAGTAGACCTGCATTAGTTTCAATCCAATATTCATATAATCCAGATACCAAACTATCACTATGTAAGCCACCTCCTAGCTCTAGCATACCTGAAATCAATTTTCATTGGATGAGAAAACACAAACTGGATGTTGTGACCTTTACTCGACATCAATGGACAATTCATTTTCCATTTGCCGTAATGTTAACGTTTGGCTCTGTCACTCGGTAAGAAGCATTGGCCCAGTTAAAAGCCTTGGTGGAAACTCGGAACTACCCTTCACAAGTCTGAAGTTTCAATCTTGACAGAGAAATAAGCGAGAAATCTCACGATGTTCACTTCCAAAGATGACCGGGGTGCAGACGACACATCGCTGTCATGGGTCAAATCACCCTCACGTCAGACAGCTCAATCCGCCGCCTTTATTCAATCTTCACCTTTCATATGTTTTTTTAGGCAAACTACTACTTCATTGAGTCACATCAATACTCTAAAAAATATCCTAGCTTATGAGAAGACCCACTAAAGAATGCTCAAAGATATCGACCGCAATCTAGGAACCTAATTCCTACCTTCCGAAAATTGGCCAATCCTAATTGTCCACTGTGACCACTTGTGGCTTTTTTCATCAGTATTCAGAAAGCAGTTATCCCACCAAATTACAACCACCTTACATATCTCTACCATTGGGCCACGGAGCCGTACAGGAAGAATTAAAATTGACAAGCCAACTCTACTTATGGCTTTTTCATTATTTAGAGTGATATTAGCTAGCACACAGAATTACAGCCAGCTTACAAATCTTCTTGGCAACTTTAAGAGATGCGTCGAAAACATCTATTAAAACGATTTTTCGGATTTAAAAGATTTTAACGATGCACAAATTTTCAGCAGCTGTAATAAAAACCATGCTCATTCAAAATAGAAAAAAGATGATAGCCATCGATAGTATAAAACAATGACAAACAAAAAAATTACATTTGACCCCGACGTGATTCGAACACGCAGCCTTCTGATCTGGAGTCAGACGCGCTACCATTGCGCCACGGAGTCGTGGTGTTTGAATTATAACGAATGACATGGTTACTTTAGGTTACATAATACAGTTTCATTTCCCATTTGCGGTAATGTGGACGTTTTGGTTTGTGGCTAATTACCTAAATCTCGTTAAGACTTTTCCTTACCCTTTTCAAATAGATCAACACATGATAAATCCTTTTCAACCAAATAAAGTTGACATAGTGCATGCCGGTTTCAAGCTACACACAATTTAACATGGGTACCGCCATTTTGACAGTTTTAGGCTTACTTATTCTAAGCCAAACTTTGGTAATTTCTAAATTGGGTGACCATTAAAAAAACACACACACAAATCTGTTATCAGGCATTGATTGAAAGCCTAAAGTATCTACAGTAGACCTGCATTAGTTTCAATCCAATATTCATATAATCCAGATACCAAACTATCACTATGTAAGCCACCTCCTAGCTCTAGCATACCTGAAATCAATTTTCATTGGATGAGAAAACACAAACTGGATGTTGTGACCTTTACTCGACATCAATGGACAATTCATTTTCCATTTGCCGTAATGTTAACGTTTGGCTCTGTCACTCGGTAAGAAGCATTGGCCCAGTTAAAAGCCTTGGTGGAAACTCGGAACTACCCTTCACAAGTCTGAAGTTTCAATCTTGACAGAGAAATAAGCGAGAAATCTCACGATGTTCACTTCCAAAGGTGACCGGGGTGCAGACGACACATCGCTGTCATGGGTCAAATCACCCTCACGTCAGACAGCTCAATCCGCCGCCTTTATTCAATCTTCACCTTTCATATGTTTTTTTAGGCAAACTACTACTTCATTGAGTCACATCAATACTCTAAAAAATATCCTAGCTTATGAGAAGACCCACTAAAGAATGCTCAAAGATATCGACCGCAATCTAGGAACCTAATTCCTACCTTCCGAAAATTGGCCAATCCTAATTGTCCACTGTGACCACTTGTGGCTTTTTTCATCAGTATTCAGAAAGCAGTTAGCCCACCAAATTACAACCACCTTACATATCTCTACCATTGGGCCACGGAGCCGTACAGGAAGAATTAAAATTGACAAGCCAACTCTACTTATGGCTTTTTCATTATTTAGAGTGATATTAGCTAGCACACAGAATTACAGCCAGCTTACAAATCTTCTTGGCAACTTTAAGAGATGCGTCGAAAACATCTATTAAAACGATTTTTCGGATTTAAAAGATTTTAACGATGCACAAATTTTCAGCAGCTGTAATAAAAACCATGCTCATTCAAAATAGAAAAAAGATGATAGCCATCGATAGTATAAAACAATGACAAACAAAAAAATTACATTTGACCCCGACGTGATTCGAACACGCAGCCTTCTGATCTGGAGTCAGACGCGCTACCATTGCGCCACGGAGTCGTGGTGTTTGAATTATAACGAATGACATGGTTACTTTAGGTTACATAATACAGTTTCATTTCCCATTTGCGGTAATGTGGACGTTTTGGTTTGTGGCTAATTACCTAAATCTCGTTAAGACTTTTCCTTACCCTTTTCAAATAGATCAACACATGATAAATCCTTTTCAACCAAATAAAGTTGACATAGTGCATGCCGGTTTCAAGCTACACACAATTTAACATGGGTACCGCCATTTTGACAGTTTTAGGCTTACTTATTCTAAGCCAAACTTTGGTAATTTCTAAATTGGGTGACCATTAAAAAAACACACACACAAATCTGTTATCAGGCATTGATTGAAAGCCTAAAGTATCTACAGTAGACCTGCATTAGTTTCAATCCAATATTCATATAATCCAGATACCAAACTATCACTATGTAAGCCACCTCCTAGCTCTAGCATACCTGAAATCAATTTTCATTGGATGAGAAAACACAAACTGGATGTTGTGACCTTTACTCGACATCAATGGACAATTCATTTTCCATTTGCCGTAATGTTAACGTTTGGCTCTGTCACTCGGTAAGAAGCATTGGCCCAGTTAAAAGCCTTGGTGGAAACTCGGAACTACCCTTCACAAGTCTGAAGTTTCAATCTTGACAGAGAAATAAGCGAGAAATCTCACGATGTTCACTTCCAAAGGTGACCGGGGTGCAGACGACACATCGCTGTCATGGGTCAAATCACCCTCACGTCAGACAGCTCAATCCGCCGCCTTTATTCAATCTTCACCTTTCATATGTTTTTTTAGGCAAACTACTACTTCATTGAGTCACATCAATACTCTAAAAAATATCCTAGCTTATGAGAAGACCCACTAAAGAATGCTCAAAGATATCGACCGCAATCTAGGAACCTAATTCCTACCTTCCGAAAATTGGCCAATCCTAATTGTCCACTGTGACCACTTGTGGCTTTTTTCATCAGTATTCAGAAAGCAGTTAGCCCACCAAATTACAACCACCTTACATATCTCTACCATTGGGCCACGGAGCCGTACAGGAAGAATTAAAATTGACAAGCCAACTCTACTTATGGCTTTTTCATTATTTAGAGTGATATTAGCTAGCACACAGAATTACAGCCAGCTTACAAATCTTCTTGGCAACTTTAAGAGATGCGTCGAAAACATCTATTAAAACGATTTTTTGGATTTAAAAGATTTTAACGATGCACAAATTTTCAGCAGCTGTAATAAAAACCATGCTCATTCAAAATAGAAAAAAGATGATAGCCATCGATAGTATAAAACAATGACAAACAAAAAAATTACATTTGACCCCGACGTTTTTTTTTTTTTTTTTGGCAAAAAATAATTTATTCCCAAAAGACATCATTCAAATACATAATCACAGTTTTTTGGCAGTTCAGTTAAAAACAGAATATATCACAGGGATTGCGAACTGCACAAGTGTAACATTGTTGTCAACAGTATTTACTTAAGAACAAATTTAAATCTGTCATTGTTCATTACACAAATTACATTTCCTTTACACCATATTTTTTTGAACTGATGATTACTTAATCTATAATGATCGACTGTTGCCCTTAGCTTAATTGTAGCTTTTACTATCTGTATTATACTCTTGCTGTCATGTTGTAGGTCATTAAAAACACACTCGTTCCTAGCGCACCAGACACAAAACTGGATAACTGACAGTAAGTATAAATACATAGGTTTTTCTAATTCGCCACAGTTAAACATTCTATTTATCAAAAAGTTTTCGTTATACATCAATATTGTTTGGGCATACAAGAAAAAAGTACGTTCAAAATAATCATACACTTGTTTTACCAATGCACATTCGACAAAAAGATGTGTTTGGGTCTCAGAACATGTACAGAAAACACATTTATCGTTAGTTGTTACATTTCTCCGAAGTAACCGTTCTTTAACGGGTAGCACGTCGTGAACTAGCTTATAGACAAAGTTTACCAAGTTATTATCTAGGAAAGAATGAAAAACATTTCTCCAAATATTCTGCCATGGAAGACGACCATTCCTTAAAACAACCCTTGGGTCTTCCACAATACGTTCACGAAAAAATATATACAGGTACTTTGTAGAAAAGCATACAGATGGAAGAGGCTGTCCACTGTAAAATTCGTTCCAGGCTTCTAGTGCAAACTTATAAAAAGGTGGTAAGTTTAACGAATGTGGAATACTAGTTTTTGCAAATTCGGGACGCACTTTTCTCAAAGACAATCCCAACCAATAAATAGAAAAATAGGACCAATCAGCTTTTGTACCATATATCAATTTGAAAATATGACGAAGGACTAACGCTTTCATCTTACAATTGATGTTGTTAATATTTAAGCCACCTTTGTCATGATGATTGTACAGTACATTACGTTTGATACACTCTGGTTTGTTGTTCCATAAAAACTGAAAAACAGCCCTTTGTCCTTCAACAACACATTTTGAGGGTAAAAACGTACATTGAGCAACAAACCAAAAAATTGCAAGGGCCACGGAATTAATTAATACAGATTTACCTCTGAGCGTTAGGTAACGGCCAGACCATGATGATATATTCTTTTTTAGTTTGTTCAAAGTTCGACTTGTATTAAGTTCCTCTGACTTTTTCCCAAAAAATACACCACATATTTTAGCATCATCGACAATCTGTATTCCAAAGTTTTTTAACTCATGGTCTGGCCATTTACCTATGGGCAGTGCTACACTTTTTGCTAAATTTAATTTTGCCCCAGACGCTCTTTCATAATTTTTAACCAAATCTAACACTGGTTGTACAGATTTTTTGTTTGTTACAATAATTGTTGTATCATCTGCATATGCAGTTATTTTTGCTTGCTTCACAGTACCAGGCATTTGAACACCGACAATCGTTGACTATACTTTTACAGCATTTATAAAGGGTTCCAAGGTCATGACGTACAAAAGAGGTGAAACAGCACAGCCTTGTCTAACACCACGTGACAATATGAATTTATCAGATATATGACCATTTACAATGATACTACTTTCAATTTCAGTATACAAAAGCCGTACCCACCTACAAAAATCAGGCCCAAAATTATACTGTTTTAAACATGAATTTAAAAATTGCCAGTCCACTCGATCGAATGCCTTTTCCTGATCGAGGTTAATGAAACATGCTTTTAAATCCTTTTGTTCTATGTAGTCATGGGTATTTCGTAACAAATGTAAATTATCAAAAATTGTGCGGCCTGGAATTCCACATGTCTGGTTCTGGCCAATAATACAATCAATTACTAGCTTAAGACGATTACAAAGGGCCTTTGAAATAATTTTATAATCGACGTTAAGCAAGCTTATCGGTCTCCAGTTTTCGATTTGTTCTGAAGCATCAGGACTCTTACACATTAAGGTAATTAACCCTAACCGTTGGCTCTCACAAAGTATACCTTCTTGGAAACACGTATTAGCAACTGCCGTAAAAGTTTCCCCCAAAATTTCCCAAAACTGTACATAAAATTCTGACGGCAATCCATCAGAGCCTGGGGTCTTATATTTACACATGCTTTTAACAGATGCATACAACTCTTCAATAGTTAACAACCCTTCACAAAGTTCTTTACATTCATTAGGCAAAGTTGGAAGATTAAGAACAAACTCTTCTTGCATGTTTTTATCAATATCTCCTTTAGAATACAAATCTTTGTAATAACACAAAATACAGTTTGATATACCTTCTTGGCTATTATGAACTTTAACATTGTTTTTATGACATTTAATTTCTTTTATCATTTTTTTTCTGTTTCTACCCACCTCCCGCCGAATAAAATATTTTGTAGGTCTTTCACCCAGAATGAATTCCGAACATTTAGCTCTGATCACCGCCCCTTCCCGGGAGTGCTGAGCTATATCGTTCAAGGTACTCTTTATAGTATCGATTTCGGCGCTATTCTCTAATGGATGTTGTTTCAGAGTATTTAACTCCTTCTCTAGCTAAAAAACTAGTTGTTTCTTCTTGTGAGACAAAGCTTTACAGTAACTCAAAATTGCAGTTTTACATTTACCCTTAAATTCCTCCCATTTGGAAATCAAATCGCAACCATACAGTTTTTCAGAAAAAAGGTCTTCAAAAATTATCTTTATCTGATCACCAAGGTCTTGATCACCCAAGACTGAAGTATTGCACTTCCAGTAGAAGGGTCCCCACGAAATAACCCCATCAAAGCAAGCGTCAAATATAATACACGAGTGATCAGATAAAGGAACATGTAAACAATCTGCTAATGAAACAAAATGTTTTACAGAATTGGGTATATAAAAACGATCTAATCGACATGCTATTTGATTTCTACACCACGAGTATAACTTTTTATTAGGATGAATTGACCTATATATATCACATAGGGAAAAATCAGATTTTATAGATGTAATTTCTTCTTTACCGTCTGACCTTGCATTGGGATTACCCCCACTTTTGTCCAGCAAGTTGTCTTCGACAAAATTGAAATCTCCACCTAGAATTATTATTTCCTTCCCTAATAGTACTCTGTCTAACTTAGCTACAAATTCTTTTCTGAGTTTTGCATTGTTTGGGGCATAGATACAGACTAAATTGACGGCTGTTTTATTAATTTCTGCTTTTACTGACAGATATCTTCCTTCCGGACATTTTTTAATACTATGAATGACACAGTCTACCGTATATCGTATAATGATTCCTACTCCACAACTCTTATGGCTTCCATAAGCCCAAAATGATTCCCCTGGTATATCTAGATATTTGGAATCAGCGTAATTACAAAAGTGTGTTTCTTGTAAAAATAAGATGTCTATCTTGTTGTCAAAAACAAATTGTTTAACTTGTGACTTTTTAACATTATCTCTTAAACCATTGGTGTTTAAGGAACCAAAACGAATAGGTTTTGTTACCGACATGATGGTAGAAAAAAAGATGAGAAAAAGTAACATACCCATTTTGACTTTGTTTTGATTAACACAATTGACGAACAGTTCAGTTTTGTTTGCTTGCACGTTTTCTGCCACGCTTAGCTGTTTTCTTGCGATATTCTAGCATTACAGTGTTGCACTCTTGACGACTTACTGGGGTCATTCTGTCAGCGTCAATTGGAGTGGCATCGTTTTCAATGAAACTATCTTGAGAAAAGTTTTCCTTATCAATGTTGTTAGCAAATTGTTCCGTTTGGTCTTCCGTAATTACTTCTTCTGGCAGATTATCATTCGCAGTTTCCGTGTTTTTTTTCGGTTACATTTTCAGCATGTACCTCAGCTTCGATCAAAGTTGCTGTTGACACAAAAGGCGTCGTATTCGACGGCTGTTGGGTATCCTCTCTGTCTAAACTTAGGACTTGCTTCTTGGCCACCGGAGAGTCGCTGTCGGAGATTTTTGGGTCCTCAGATTTGTTACAATCTGCTCCAGGCGCTTCCATACATTCCTCGGATGGTTCATCGGACTCTACCATACAATCATCGGATTTTTCAGGTTCATCTTCGTCGGAGGAAACATCTTTCCTCTCGGGTACAGTAGGACGGTTTCGAGAAGACACGCGGGATGCATAAGACTCATACCTTGCATAGCACCAAGTCTTAGTGTGCTCTGGTGAAAGACATGTTCGACACGGTTCCGGGCACCGGCGTTCGTCGTGGGGATCATCATGTTTGCTGAAGCCGTCACAATTGACGCACCATATTGATCGACATTCAAAGTTTCGATGCCCCTGCTGGCCACAACGTCTACATTCGAAATATTGGCCTGGATAGGTGAACATTATTGTCTCACCGCCAAAATTAATGAAATTCGGTACGTATCGGGCACGACTACAGCGAAAACGATAAATACGTATCCCTGTATTAACTTTCTTCAGTTTCTCATCCTTAAATTTTGGTTTGTTTACAGACAGAATTTCACCATAATCCTTTAGAGCCTCAGCTATTATTTTGTCGTCCAATTCGTCGGGAGCCCAATGTACTGTTAGATTTATAAACATAGAAGACGCCTGATTAATATTCCACTGAGTTCCATTTAAAATAAAATGTTCTTTTGTCATCAATTTATTAAACGCCGCTTGGTTGGAAACACGCACATAAATTATCTTTTTAAAATAATTTTTCTGAAGGCAAAAAAGTTCAGTGTCTAAATCTATAACGCTTTCCAAAAAATCAACAAAGTCCTTCTGGACCACCTTACTAAACGCCTCGCTGTCCTGGGTCGTAATGGCCAGTGACAGCACTCTGCTAGGCTTGATAAAGTTGTCATACCTTACCGGCCGAGACATGGCTAGGTAAGGGGCTTTCGCCCACGATAAGCACAAATACACAACTCTCTATAACTGTATATAGGTATGCCACAAGAAAATATCTTCAAAACGTACCAGAAAAACGGATGTCAGTCGATTACTGGAGAGGTATCAAAAGACGTCTTCCTTCTTCGGCGACATAGAAAAAAGATGATAGCCATCGATAGTATAAAACAATGACAAACAAAAAAATTACATTTGACCCCGACGTGATTCGAACACGCAGCCTTCTGATCTGGAGTCAGACGCGCTACCATTGCGCCACGGAGTCGTGGTGTTTGAATTATAACGAATGACATGGTTACTTTAGGTTACATAATACAGTTTCATTTCCCATTTGCGGTAATGTGGACGTTTTGGTTTGTGGCTAATTACCTAAATCTCGTTAAGACTTTTCCTTACCCTTTTCAAATAGATCAACACATGATAAATCCTTTTCAACCAAATAAAGTTGACATAGTGCATGCCGGTTTCAAGCTACACACAATTTAACATGGGTACCGCCATTTTGACAGTTTTAGGCTTACTTATTCTAAGCCAAACTTTGGTAATTTCTAAATTGGGTGACCATTAAAAAAACACACACACAAATCTGTTATCAGGCATTGATTGAAAGCCTAAAGTATCTACAGTAGACCTGCATTAGTTTCAATCCAATATTCATATAATCCAGATACCAAACTATCACTATGTAAGCCACCTCCTAGCGCTAGCATACCTGAAATCAATTTTCATTGGATGAGAAAACACAAACTGGATGTTGTGACCTTTACTCGACATCAATGGACAATTCATTTTCCATTTGCCGTAATGTTAACGTTTGGCTCTGTCACTCGGTAAGAAGCATTGGCCCAGTTAAAAGCCTTGGTGGAAACTCGGAACTACCTTTCACAAGTCTGAAGTTTCAATCTTGACAGAGAAATAAGCGAGAAATCTCACGATGTTCACTTCCAAAGGTGACCGGGGTGCAGACGACACATCGCTGTCATGGGTCAAATCACCCTCACGTCAGACAGCTCAATCCGCCGCCTTTATTCAATCTTCACCTTTCATATGTTTTTTTAGGCAAAATACTACTTCATTGAGTCACATCAATACTCTAAAAAATATCCTAGCTTATGAGAAGACCCACTAAAGAATGCTCAAAGATATCGACCGCAATCTAGGAACCTAATTCCTACCTTCCGAAAATTGGCCAATCCTAATTGTCCACTGTGACCACTTGTGGCTTTTTTCATCAGTATTCAGAAAGCAGTTAGCCCACCAAATTACAACCACCTTACATATCTCTACCATTGGGCCACGGAGCCGTACAGGAAGAATTAAAATTGACAAGCCAACTCTACTTATGGCTTTTTCATTATTTAGAGTGATATTAGCTAGCACACAGAATTACAGCCAGCTTACAAATCTTCTTGGCAACTTTAAGAGATGCGTCGAAAACATCTATTAAAACGATTTTTCGGATTTAAAAGATTTTAACGATGCACAAATTTTCAGCAGCTGTAATAAAAACCATGCTCATTCAAAATAGAAAAAAGATGATAGCCATCGATAGTATAAAACAATGACAAACAAAAAAATTACATTTGACCCCGACGTGATTCGAACACGCAGCCTTCTGATCTGGAGTCAGACGCGCTACCATTGCGCCACGGAGTCGTGGTGTTTGAATTATAACGAATGACATGGTTACTTTAGGTTACATAATACAGTTTCATTTCCCATTTGCGGTAATGTGGACGTTTTGGTTTGTGGCTAATTACCTAAATCTCGTTAAGACTTTTCCTTACCCTTTTCAAATAGATCAACACATGATAAATCCTTTTCAACCAAATAAAGTTGACATAGTGCATGCCGGTTTCAAGCTACACACAATTTAACATGGGTACCGCCATTTTGACAGTTTTAGGCTTACTTATTCTAAGCCAAACTTTGGTAATTTCTAAATTGGGTGACCATTAAAAAAACACACACACAAATCTGTTATCAGGCATTGATTGAAAGCCTAAAGTATCTACAGTAGACCTGCATTAGTTTCAATCCAATATTCATATAATCCAGATACCAAACTATCACTATGTAAGCCACCTCCTAGCTCTAGCATACCCGAAATCAATTTTCATTGGATGAGAAAACACAAACTGGATGTTGTGACCTTTACTCGACATCAATGGACAATTCATTTTCCATTTGCCGTAATGTTAACGTTTGGCTCTGTCACTCGGTAAGAAGCATTGGCCCAGTTAAAAACCTTGGTGGAAACTCGGAACTACCCTTCACAAGTCTGAAGTTTCAATCTTGACAGAGAAATAAGCGAGAAATCTCACGATGTTCACTTCCAAAGGTGACCGGGGTGCAGACGACACATCGCTGTCATGGGTCAAATCACCCTCACGTCAGACAGCTCAATCCGCCGCCTTTATTCAATCTTCACCTTTCATATGTTTTTTTAGGCAAACTACTACTTCATTGAGTCACATCAATACTCTAAAAAATATCCTAGCTTATGAGAAGACCCACTAAAGAATGCTCAAAGATATCGACCGCAATCTAGGAACCTAATTCCTACCTTCCGAAAATTGGCCAATCCTAATTGTCCACTGTGACCACTTGTGGCTTTTTTCATCAGTATTCAGAAAGCAGTTAGCCCACCAAATTACAACCACCTTACATATCTCTACCATTGGGCCACGGAGCCGTACAGGAAGAATTAAAATTGACAAGCCAACTCTACTTATGGCTTTTTCATTATTTAGAGTGATATTAGCTAGCACACAGAATTACAGCCAGCTTACAAATCTTCTTGGCAACTTTAAGAGATGCGTCGAAAACATCTATTAAAACGATTTTTCGGATTTAAAAGATTTTAACGATGCACAAATTTTCAGCAGCTGTAATAAAAACCATGCTCATTCAAAATAGAAAAAAGATGATAGCCATCGATAGTATAAAACAATGACAAACAAAAAAATTACATTTGACCCCGACGTGATTCGAACACGCAGCCTTCTGATCTGGAGTCAGACGCGCTACCATTGCGCCACGGAGTCGTGGTGTTTGAATTATAACGAATGACATGGTTACTTTAGGTTACATAAAACAGTTTCATTTCCCATTTGCGGTAATGTGGACGTTTTGGTTTGTGGCTAATTACCTAAATCTCGTTAAGACTTTTCCTTACCCTTTTCAAATAGATCAACACATGATAAATCCTTTTCAACCAAATAAAGTTGACATAGTGCATGCCGGTTTCAAGCTACACACAATTTAACATGGGTACCGCCATTTTGACAGTTTTAGGCTTACTTATTCTAAGCCAAACTTTGGTTATTTCTAAATTGGGTGACCATTAAAAAAACACACACACAAATCTGTTATCAGGCATTGATTGAAAGCCTAAAGTATCTACAGTAGACCTGCATTAGTTTCAATCCAATATTCATATAATCCAGATACCAAACTATCACTATGTAAGCCACCTCCTAGCTCTAGCATACCTGAAATCAATTTTCATTGGATGAGAAAACACAAACTGGATGTTGTGACCTTTACTCGACATCAATGGACAATTCATTTTCCATTTGCCGTAATGTTAACGTTTGGCTCTGTCACTCGGTAAGAAGCATTGGCCCAGTTAAAAGCCTTGGTGGAAACTCGGAACTACCCTTCACAAGTCTGAAGTTTCAATCTTGACAGAGAAATAAGCGAGAAATCTCACGATGTTCACTTCCAAAGGTGACCGGGGTGCAGACGACACATCGCTGTCATGGGTCAAATCACCCTCACGTCAGACAGCTCAATCCGCCGCCTTTATTCAATCTTCACCTTTCATATGTTTTTTTAGGCAAACTACTACTTCATTGAGTCACATCAATACTCTAAAAAATATCCTAGCTTATGAGAAGACCCACTAAAGAATGCTCAAAGATATCGACCGCAATCTAGGAACCTAATTCCTACCTTCCGAAAATTGGCCAATCCTAATTGTCCACTGTGACCACTTGTGGCTTTTTTCATCAGTATTCAGAAAGCAGTTAGCCCACCAAATTACAACCACCTTACATATCTCTACCATTGGGCCACGGAGCCGTACAGGAAGAATTAAAATTGACAAGCCAACTCTACTTATGGCTTTTTCATTATTTAGAGTGATATTAGCTAGCACACAGAATTACAGCCAGCTTACAAATCTTCTTGGCAACTTTAAGAGATGCGTCGAAAACATCTATTAAAACGATTTTTCGGATTTAAAAGATTTTAACGATGCACAAATTTTCAGCAGCTGTAATAAAAACCATGCTCATTCAAAATAGAAAAAAGATGATAGCCATCGATAGTATAAAACAATGACAAACAAAAAAATTACATTTGACCCCGACGTGATTCGAACACGCAGCCTTCTGATCTGGAGTCAGACGCGCTACCATTGCGCCACGGAGTCGTGGTGTTTGAATTATAACGAATGACATGGTTACTTTAGGTTACATAAAACAGTTTCATTTCCCATTTGCGGTAATGTGGACGTTTTGGTTTGTGGCTAATTACCTAAATCTCGTTAAGACTTTTCCTTACCCTTTTCAAATAGATCAACACATGATAAATCCTTTTCAACCAAATAAAGTTGACATAGTGCATGCCGGTTTCAAGCTACACACAATTTAACATGGGTACCGCCATTTTGACAGTTTTAGGCTTACTTATTCTAAGCCAAACTTTGGTTATTTCTAAATTGGGTGACCATTAAAAAAACACACACACAAATCTGTTATCAGGCATTGATTGAAAGCCTAAAGTATCTACAGTAGACCTGCATTAGTTTCAATCCAATATTCATATAATCCAGATACCAAACTATCACTATGTAAGCCACCTCCTAGCTCTAGCATACCTGAAATCAATTTTCATTGGATGAGAAAACACAAACTGGATGTTGTGACCTTTACTCGACATCAATGGACAATTCATTTTCCATTTGCCGTAATGTTAACGTTTGGCTCTGTCACTCGGTAAGAAGCATTGGCCCAGTTAAAAGCCTTGGTGGAAACTCGGAACTACCCTTCACAAGTCTGAAGTTTCAATCTTGACAGAGAAATAAGCGAGAAATCTCACGATGTTCACTTCCAAAGGTGACCGGGGTGCAGACGACACATCGCTGTCATGGGTCAAATCACCCTCACGTCAGACAGCTCAATCCGCCGCCTTTATTCAATCTTCACCTTTCATATGTTTTTTTAGGCAAACTACTACTTCATTGAGTCACATCAATACTCTAAAAAATATCCTAGCTTATGAGAAGACCCACTAAAGAATGCTCAAAGATATCGACCGCAATCTAGGAACCTAATTCCTACCTTCCGAAAATTGGCCAATCCTAATTGTCCACTGTGACCACTTGTGGCTTTTTTCATCAGTATTCAGAAAGCAGTTAGCCCACCAAATTACAACCACCTTACATATCTCTACCATTGGGCCACGGAGCCGTACAGGAAGAATTAAAATTGACAAGCCAACTCTACTTATGGCTTTTTCATTATTTAGAGTGATATTAGCTAGCACACAGAATTACAGCCAGCTTACAAATCTTCTTGGCAACTTTAAGAGATGCGTCGAAAACATCTATTAAAACGATTTTTCGGATTTAAAAGATTTTAACGATGCACAAATTTTCAGCAGCTGTAATAAAAACCATGCTCATTCAAAATAGAAAAAAGATGATAGCCATCGATAGTATAAAACAATGACAAACAAAAAAATTACATTTGACCCCGACGTGATTCGAACACGCAGCCTTCTGATCTGGAGTCAGACGCGCTACCATTGCGCCACGGAGTCGTGGTGTTTGAATTATAACGAATGACATGGTTACTTTAGGTTACATAATACAGTTTCATTTCCCATTTGCGGTAATGTGGACGTTTTGGTTTGTGGCTAATTACCTAAATCTCGTTAAGACTTTTCCTTACCCTTTTCAAATAGATCAACACATGATAAATCCTTTTCAACCAAATAAAGTTGACATAGTGCATGCCGGTTTCAAGCTACACACAATTTAACATGGGTACCGCCATTTTGACAGTTTTAGGCTTACTTATTCTAAGCCAAACTTTGGTAATTTCTAAATTGGGTGACCATTAAAAAAACACACACACAAATCTGTTATCAGGCATTGATTGAAAGCCTAAAGTATCTACAGTAGACCTGCATTAGTTTCAATCCAATATTCATATAATCCAGATACCAAACTATCACTATGTAAGCCACCTCCTAGCTCTAGCATACCTGAAATCAATTTTCATTGGATGAGAAAACACAAACTGGATGTTGTGACCTTTACTCGACATCAATGGACAATTCATTTTCCATTTGCCGTAATGTTAACGTTTGGCTCTGTCACTCGGTAAGAAGCATTGGCCCAGTTAAAAGCCTTGGTGGAAACTCGGAACTACCCTTCACAAGTCTGAAGTTTCAATCTTGACAGAGAAATAAGCGAGAAATCTCACGATGTTCATTTCCAAAGGTGACCGGGGTGCAGACGACACATCGCTGTCATGGGTCAAATCACCCTCACGTCAGACAGCTCAATCCGCCGCCTTTATTCAATCTTCACCTTTCATATGTTTTTTTAGGCAAACTACTACTTCATTGAGTCACATCAATACTCTAAAAAATATCCTAGCTTATGAGAAGACCCACTAAAGAATGCTCAAAGATATCGACCGCAATCTAGGAACCTAATTCCTACCTTCCGAAAATTGGCCAATCCTAATTGTCCACTGTGACCACTTGTGGCTTTTTTCATCAGTATTCAGAAAGCAGTTAGCCCACCAAATTACAACCACCTTACATATCTCTACCATTGGGCCACGGAGCCGTACAGGAAGAATTAAAATTGACAAGCCAACTCTACTTATGGCTTTTTCATTATTTAGAGTGATATTAGCTAGCACACAGAATTACAGCCAGCTTACAAATCTTCTTGGCAACTTTAAGAGATGCGTCGAAAACATCTATTAAAACGATTTTTCGGATTTAAAAGATTTTAACGATGCACAAATTTTCAGCAGCTGTAATAAAAACCATGCTCATTCAAAATAGAAAAAAGATGATAGCCATCGATAGTATAAAACAATGACAAACAAAAAAATTACATTTGACCCCGACGTGATTCGAACACGCAGCCTTCTGATCTGGAGTCAGACGCGCTACCATTGCGCCACGGAGTCGTGGTGTTTGAATTATAACGAATGACATGGTTACTTTAGGTTACATAATACAGTTTCATTTCCCATTTGCGGTAATGTGGACGTTTTGGTTTGTGGCTAATTACCTAAATCTCGTTAAGACTTTTCCTTACCCTTTTCAAATAGATCAACACATGATAAATCCTTTTCAACCAAATAAAGTTGACATAGTGCATGCCGGTTTCAAGCTACACACAATTTAACATGGGTACCGCCATTTTGACAGTTTTAGGCTTACTTATTCTAAGCCAAACTTTGGTAATTTCTAAATTGGGTGACCATTAAAAAAACACACACACAAATCTGTTATCAGGCATTGATTGAAAGCCTAAAGTATCTACAGTAGACCTGCATTAGTTTCAATCCAATATTCATATAATCCAGATACCAAACTATCACTATGTAAGCCACCTCCTAGCTCTAGCATACCTGAAATCAATTTTCATTGGATGAGAAAACACAAACTGGATGTTGTGACCTTTACTCGACATCAATGGACAATTCATTTTCCATTTGCCGTAATGTTAACGTTTGGCTCTGTCACTCGGTAAGAAGCATTGGCCCAGTTAAAAGCCTTGGTGGAAACTCGGAACTGCCCTTCACAAGTCTGAAGTTTCAATCTTGACAGAGAAATAAGCGAGAAATCTCACGATTTCACTTCCAAAGGTGACCGGGGTGCAGACGACACATCGCTGTCATGGGTCAAATCACCCTCACGTCAGACAGCTCAATCCGCCGCCTTTATTCAATCTTCACCTTTCATATGTTTTTTTAGGCAAACTACTACTTCATTGAGTCACATCAATACTCTAAAAAATATCCTAGCTTATGAGAAGACCCACTAAAGAATGCTCAAAGATATCGACCGCAATCTAGGAACCTAATTCCTACCTTCCGAAAATTGGCCAATCCTAATTGTCCACTGTGACCACTTGTGGCTTTTTTCATCAGTATTCAGAAAGCAGTTAGCCCACCAAATTACAACCACCTTACATATCTCTACCATTGGGCCACGGAGCCGTACAGGAAGAATTAAAATTGACAAGCCAACTCTACTTATGGCTTTTTCATTATTTAGAGTGATATTAGCTAGCACACAGAATTACAGCCAGCTTACAAATCTTCTTGGCAACTTTAAGAGATGCGTCGAAAACATCTATTAAAACGATTTTTCGGATTTAAAAGATTTGAACGATGCACAAATTTTCAGCAGCTGTAATAAAAACCATGCTCATTCAAAATAGAAAAAAGATGATAGCCATCGATAGTATAAAACAATGACAAACAAAAAAATTACATTTGACCCCGACGTGATTCGAACACGCAGCCTTCTGATCTGGAGTCAGACGCGCTACCATTGCGCCACGGAGTCGTGGTGTTTGAATTATAACGAATGACATGGTTACTTTAGGTTACATAATACAGTTTCATTTCCCATTTGCGGTAATGTGGACGTTTTGGTTTGTGGCTAATTACCTAAATCTCGTTAAGACTTTTCCTTACCCTTTTCAAATAGATCAACACATGATAAATCCTTTTCAACCAAATAAAGTTGACATAGTGCATGCCGGTTTCAAGCTACACACAATTTAACATGGGTACCGCCATTTTGACAGTTTTAGGCTTACTTATTCTAAGCCAAACTTTGGTAATTTCTAAATTGGGTGACCATTAAAAAAACACACACACAAATCTGTTATCAGGCATTGATTAAAAGCCTAAAGTATCTACAGTAGACCTGCATTAGTTTCAATCCAATATTCATATAATCCAGATACCAAACTATCACTATGTAAGCCACCTCCTAGCTCTAGCATACCTGAAATCAATTTTCATTGGATGAGAAAACACAAACTGGATGTTGTGACCTTTACTCGACATCAATGGACAATTCATTTTCCATTTGCCGTAATGTTAACGTTTGGCTCTGTCACTCGGTAAGAAGCATTGGCCCAGTTAAAAGCCTTGGTGGAAACTCGGAACTACCTTTCACAAGTCTGAAGTTTCAATCTTGACAGAGAAATAAGCGAGAAATCTCACGATGTTCACTTCCAAAGGTGACCGGGGTGCAGACGACACATCGCTGTCATGGGTCAAATCACCCTCACGTCAGACAGCTCAATCCGCCGCCTTTATTCAATCTTCACCTTTCATATGTTTTTTTAGGCAAACTACTACTTCATTGAGTCACATCAATACTCTAAAAAATATCCTAGCTTATGAGAAGACCCACTAAAGAATGCTCAAAGATATCGACCGCAATCTAGGAACCTAATTCCTACCTTCCGAAAATTGGCCAATCCTAATTGTCCACTGTGACCACTTGTGGCTTTTTTCATCAGTATTCAGAAAGCAGTTAGCCCACCAAATTACAACCACCTTACATATCTCTACCATTGCGCCACGGAGCCGTACAGGAAGAATTAAAATTGACAAGCCAACTCTACTTATGGCTTTTTCATTATTTAGAGTGATATTAGCTAGCACACAGAATTACAGCCAGCTTACAAATCTTCTTGGCAACTTTAAGAGATGCGTCGAAAACATCTATTAAAACGATTTTTCGGATTTAAAAGATTTTAACGATGCACAAATTTTCAGCAGCTGTAATAAAAACCATGCTCATTCAAAATAGAAAAAAGATGATAGCCATCGATAGTATAAAACAATGACAAACAAAAAAATTACATTTGACCCCGACGTGATTCGAACACGCAGCCTTCTGATCTGGAGTCAGACGCGCTACCATTGCGCCACGGAGTCGTGGTGTTTGAATTATAACGAATGACATGGTTACTTTAGGTTACATAATACAGTTTCATTTCCCATTTGCGGTAATGTGGACGTTTTGGTTTGTGGCTAATTACCTAAATCTCGTTAAGACTTTTCCTTACCCTTTTCAAATAGATCAACACATGATAAATCCTTTTCAACCAAATAAAGTTGACATAGTGCATGCCGGTTTCAAGCTACACACAATTTAACATGGGTACCGCCATTTTGACAGTTTTAGGCTTACTTATTCTAAGCCAAACTTTGGTAATTCCTAAATTGGGTGACCATTAAAAAAACACACACACAAATCTGTTATCAGGCATTGATTGAAAGCCTAAAGTATCTACAGTAGACCTGCATTAGTTTCAATCCAATATTCATATAATCCAGATACCAAACTATCACTATGTAAGCCACCTCCTAGCTCTAGCATACCTGAAATCAATTTTCATTGGATGAGAAAACACAAACTGGATGTTGTGACCTTTACTCGACATCAATGGACAATTCATTTTCCATTTGCCGTAATGTTAACGTTTGGCTCTGTCACTCGGTAAGAAGCATTGGCCCAGTTAAAAGCCTTGGTGGAAACTCGGAACTACCCTTCACAAGTCTGAAGTTTCAATCTTGACAGAGAAATAAGCGAGAAATCTCACGATGTTCACTTCCAAAGGTGACCGGGGTGCAGACGACACATCGCTGTCATGGGTCAAATCACCCTCACGTCAGACAGCTCAATCCGCCGCCTTTATTCAATCTTCACCTTTCATATGTTTTTTTAGGCAAACTACTACTTCATTGAGTCACATCAATACTCTAAAAAATATCCTAGCTTATGAGAAGACCCACTAAAGAATGCTCAAAGATATCGACCGCAATCTAGGAACCTAATTCCTACCTTCCGAAAATTGGCCAATCCTAATTGTCCACTGTGACCACTTGTGGCTTTTTTCATCAGTATTCAGAAAGCAGTTAGCCCACCAAATTACAACCACCTTACATATCTCTACCATTGGGCCACGGAGCCGTACAGGAAGAATTAAAATTGACAAGCCAACTCTACTTATGGCTTTTTCATTATTTAGAGTGATATTAGCTAGCACACAGAATTACAGCCAGCTTACAAATCTTCTTGGCAACTTTAAGAGATGCGTCGAAAACATCTATTAAAACGATTTTTCGGATTTAAAAGATTTTAACGATGCACAAATTTTCAGCAGCTGTAATAAAAACCATGCTCATTCAAAATAGAAAAAAGGTGATAGCCATCGATAGTATAAAACAATGACAAACAAAAAAATTACATTTGACCCCGACGTGATTCGAACACGCAGCCTTCTGATCTGGAGTCAGACGCGCTACCATTGCGCCACGGAGTCGTGGTGTTTGAATTATAACGAATGACATGGTTACTTTAGGTTACATAATACAGTTTCATTTCCCATTTGCGGTAATGTGGACGTTTTGGTTTGTGGCTAATTACCTAAATCTCGTTAAGACTTTTCCTTACCCTTTTCAAATAGATCAACACATGATAAATCCTTTTCAACCAAATAAAGTTGACATAGTGCATGCCGGTTTCAAGCTACACACAATTTAACATGGGTACCGCCATTTTGACAGTTTTAGGCTTACTTATTCTAAGCCAAACTTTGGTAATTTCTAAATTGGGTGACCATTAAAAAAACACACACACAAATCTGTTATCAGGCATTGATTGAAAGCCTAAAGTATCTACAGTAGACCTGCATTAGTTTCAATCCAATATTCATATAATCCAGATACCAAACTATCACTATGTAAGCCACCTCCTAGCTCTAGCATACCTGAAATCAATTTTCATTGGATGAGAAAACACAAACTGGATGTTGTGACCTTTACTCGACATCAATGGACAATTCATTTTCCATTTGCCGTAATGTTAACGTTTGGCTCTGTCACTCGGTAAGAAGCATTGGCCCAGTTAAAAGCCTTGGTGGAAACTCGGAACTACCCTTCACAAGTCTGAAGTTTCAATCTTGACAGAGAAATAAGCGAGAAATCTCACGATGTTCACTTCCAAAGGTGACCGGGGTGCAGACGACACATCGCTGTCATGGGTCAAATCACCCTCACGTCAGACAGCTCAATCCGCCGCCTTTATTCAATCTTTACCTTTCATATGTTTTTTTAGGCAAACTACTACTTCATTGAGTCACATCAATACTCTAAAAAATATCCTAGCTTATGAGAAGACCCACTAAAGAATGCTCAAAGATATCGACCGCAATCTAGGAACCTAATTCCTACCTTCCGAAAATTGGCCAATCCTAATTGTCCACTGTGACCACTTGTGGCTTTTTTCATCAGTATTCAGAAAGCAGTTAGCCCACCAAATTACAACCACCTTACATATCTCTACCATTGGGCCACGGAGCCGTACAGGAAGAATTAAAATTGACAAGCCAACTCTACTTATGGCTTTTTCATTATTTAGAGTGATATTAGCTAGCACACAGAATTACAGCCAGCTTACAAATCTTCTTGGCAACTTTAAGAGATGCGTCGAAAACATCTATTAAAACGATTTTTCGGATATAAAAGATTTTAACGATGCACAAATTTTCAGCAGCTGTAATAAAAACCATGCTCATTCAAAATAGAAAAAAGATGATAGCCATCGATAGTATAAAACAATGACAAACAAAAAAATTACATTTGACCCCGACGTGATTCGAACACGCAGCCTTCTGATCTGGAGTCAGACGCGCTACCATTGCGCCACGGAGTCGTGGTGTTTGAATTATAACGAATGACATGGTTACTTTAGGTTACATAATACAGTTTCATTTCCCATTTGCGGTAATGTGGACGTTTTGGTTTGTGGCTAATTACCTAAATCTCGTTAAGACTTTTCCTTACCCTTTTCAAATAGATCAACACATGATAAATCCTTTTCAACCAAATAAAGTTGACATAGTGCATGCCGGTTTCAAGCTACACACAATTTAACATGGGTACCGCCATTTTGACAGTTTTAGGCTTACTTATTCTAAGCCAAACTTTGGTAATTTCTAAATTGGGTGACCATTAAAAAAACACACACACAAATCTGTTATCAGGCATTGATTGAAAGCCTAAAGTATCTACAGTAGACCTGTATTAGTTTCAATCCAATATTCATATAATCCAGATACCAAACTATCACTATGTAAGCCACCTCCTAGCTCTAGCATACCTGAAATCAATTTTCATTGGATGAGAAAACACAAACTGGATGTTGTGACCTTTACTCGACATCAATGGACAATTCATTTTCCATTTGCCGTAATGTTAACGTTTGGCTCTGTCACTCGGTAAGAAGCATTGGCCCAGTTAAAAGCCTTGGTGGAAACTCGGAACTACCCTTCACAAGTCTGAAGTTTCAATCTTGACAGAGAAATAAGCGAGAAATCTCACGATGTTCACTTCCAAAGGTGACCGGGGTGCAGACGACACATCGCTGTCATGGGTCAAATCACCCTCACGTCAGACAGCTCAATCCGCCGCCTTTATTCAATCTTCACCTTTCATATGTTTTTTTAGGCAAACTACTACTTCATTGAGTCACATCAATACTCTAAAAAATATCCTAGCTTATGAGAAGACCCACTAAAGAATGCTCAAAGATATCGACCGCAATCTAGGAACCTAATTCCTACCTTCCGAAAATTGGCCAATCCTAATTGTCCACTGTGACCACTTGTGGCTTTTTTCATCAGTATTCAGAAAGCAGTTAGCCCACCAAATTACAACCACCTTACATATCTCTACCATTGGGCCACGGAGCCGTACAGGAATAATTAAAATTGACAAGCCAACTCTACTTATGGCTTTTTCATTATTTAGAGTGATATTAGCTAGCACACAGAATTACAGCCAGCTTACAAATCTTCTTGGCAACTTTAAGAGATGCGTCGAAAACATCTATTAAAACGATTTTTCGGATTTAAAAGATTTTAACGATGCACAAATTTTCAGCAGCTGTAATAAAAACCATGCTCATTCAAAATAGAAAAAAGATGATAGCCATCGATAGTATAAAACAATGACAAACAAAAAAATTACATTTGACCCCGACGTGATTCGAACACGCAGCCTTCTGATCTGGAGTCAGACGCGCTACCATTGCGCCACGGAGTCGTGGTGTTTGAATTATAACGAATGACATGGTTACTTTAGGTTACATAATACAGTTTCATTTCCCATTTGCGGTAATGTGGACGTTTTGGTTTGTGGCTAATTACCTAAATCTCGTTAAGACTTTTCCTTACCCTTTTCAAATAGATCAACACATGATAAATCCTTTTCAACCAAATAAAGTTGACATAGTGCATGCCGGTTTCAAGCTACACACAATTTAACATGGGTACCGCCATTTTGACAGTTTTAGGCTTACTTATTCTAAGCCAAACTTTGGTAATTTCTAAATTGGGTGACCATTAAAAAAACACACACACAAATCTGTTATCAGGCATTGATTGAAAGCCTAAAGTATCTACAGTAGACCTGCATTAGTTTCAATCCAATATTCATATAATCCAGATACCAAACTATCACTATGTAAGCCACCTCCTAGCTCTAGCATACCTGAAATCAATTTTCATTGGATGAGAAAACACAAACTGGATGTTGTGACCTTTACTCGACATCAATGGACAATTCATTTTCCATTTGCCGTAATGTTAACGTTTGGCTCTGTCACTCGGTAAGAAGCATTGGCCCAGTTAAAAGCCTTGGTGGAAACTCGGAACTACCCTTCACAAGTCTGAAGTTTCAATCTTGACAGAGAAATAAGCGAGAAATCTCACGATGTTCACTTCCAAAGGTGACCGGGGTGCAGACGACACATCGCTGTCATGGGTCAAATCACCCTCACGTCAGACAGCTCAATCCGCCGCCTTTATTCAATCTTCACCTTTCATATGTTTTTTTAGGCAAACTACTACTTCATTGAGTCACATCAATACTCTAAAAAATATCCTAGCTTATGAGAAGACCCACTAAAGAATGCTCAAAGATATCGACCGCAATCTAGGAACCTAATTCCTACCTTCCGAAAATTGGCCAATCCTAATTGTCCACTGTGACCACTTGTGGCTTTTTTCATCAGTATTCAGAAAGCAGTTAGCCCACCAAATTACAACCACCTTACATATCTCTACCATTGGGCCACGGAGCCGTACAGGAAGAATTAAAATTGACAAGCCAACTCTACTTATGGCTTTTTCATTATTTAGAGTGATATTAGCTAGCACACAGAATTACAGCCAGCTTACAAATCTTCTTGGCAACTTTAAGAGATGCGTCGAAAACATCTATTAAAACGATTTTTCGGATTTAAAAGATTTTAACGATGCACAAATTTTCAGCAGCTGTAATAAAAACCATGCTCATTCAAAATAGAAAAAAGATGATAGCCATCGATAGTATAAAACAATGACAAACAAAAAAATTACATTTGACCCCGACGTGATTCGAACACGCAGCCTTCTGATCTGGAGTCAGACGCGCTACCATTGCGCCACGGAGTCGTGGTGTTTGAATTATAACGAATGACATGGTTACTTTAGGTTACATAATACAGTTTCATTTCCCATTTGCGGTAATGTGGACGTTTTGGTTTGTGGCTAATTACCTAAATCTCGTTAAGACTTTTCCTTACTCTTTTCAAATAGATCAACACATGATAAATCCTTTTCAACCAAATAAAGTTGACATAGTGCATGCCGGTTTCAAGCTACACACAATTTAACATGGGTACCGCCATTTTGACAGTTTTAGGCTTACTTATTCTAAGCCAAACTTTGGTAATTTCTAAATTGGGTGACCATTAAAAAAACACACACACAAATCTGTTATCAGGCATTGATTGAAAGCCTAAAGTATCTACAGTAGACCTGCATTAGTTTCAATCCAATATTCATATAATCCAGATACCAAACTATCACTATGTAAGCCACCTCCTAGCTCTAGCATACCTGAAATCAATTTTCATTGGATGAGAAAACACAAACTGGATGTTGTGACCTTTACTCGACATCAATGGACAATTCATTTTCCATTTGCCGTAATGTTAACGTTTGGCTCTGTCACTCGGTAAGAAGCATTGGCCCAGTTAAAAGCCTTGGTGGAAACTCGGAACTACCCTTCACAAGTCTGAAGTTTCAATCTTGACAGAGAAATAAGCGAGAAATCTCACGATGTTCACTTCCAAAGGTGACCGGGGTGCAGACGACACATCGCTGTCATGGGTCAAATCACCCTCACGTCAGACAGCTCAATCCGCCGCCTTTATTCAATCTTCACCTTTCATATGTTTTTTTAGGCAAACTACTACTTCATTGAGTCACATCAATACTCTAAAAAATATCCTAGCTTATGAGAAGACCCACTAAAGAATGCTCAAAGATATCGACCGCAATCTAGGAACCTAATTCCTACCTTCCGAAAATTGGCCAATCCTAATTGTCCACTGTGACCACTTGTGGCTTTTTTCATCAGTATTCAGAAAGCAGTTAGCCCACCAAATTACAACCACCTTACATATCTCTACCATTGGGCCACGGAGCCGTACAGGAAGAATTAAAATTGACAAGCCAACTCTACTTATGGCTTTTTCATTATTTAGAGTGATATTAGCTAGCACACAGAATTACAGCCAGCTTACAAATCTTCTTGGCAACTTTAAGAGATGCGTCGAAAACATCTATTAAAACGATTTTTCGGATTTAAAAGATTTTAACGATGCACAAATTTTCAGCAGCTGTAATAAAAACCATGCTCATTCAAAATAGAAAAAAGATGATAGCCATCGATAGTATAAAACAATGACAAACAAAAAAATTACATTTGACCCCGACGTGATTCGAACACGCAGCCTTCTGATCTGGAGTCAGACGCGCTACCATTGCGCCACGGAGTCGTGGTGTTTGAATTATAACGAATGACATGGTTACTTTAGGTTACATAATACAGTTTCATTTCCCATTTGCGGTAATGTGGACGTTTTGGTTTGTGGCTAATTACCTAAATCTCGTTAAGACTTTTCCTTACTCTTTTCAAATAGATCAACACATGATAAATCCTTTTCAACCAAATAAAGTTGACATAGTGCATGCCGGTTTCAAGCTACACACAATTTAACATGGGTACCGCCATTTTGACAGTTTTAGGCTTACTTATTCTAAGCCAAACTTTGGTAATTTCTAAATTGGGTGACCATTAAAAAAACACACACACAAATCTGTTATCAGGCATTGATTGAAAGCCTAAAGTATCTACAGTAGACCTGCATTAGTTTCAATCCAATATTCATATAATCCAGATACCAAACTATCACTATGTAAGCCACCTCCTAGCTCTAGCATACCTGAAATCAATTTTCATTGGATGAGAAAACACAAACTGGATGTTGTGACCTTTACTCGACATCAATGGACAATTCATTTTCCATTTGCCGTAATGTTAACGTTTGGCTCTGTCACTCGGTAAGAAGCATTGTCCCAGTTAAAAGCCTTGGTGGAAACTCGGAACTACCCTTCACAAGTCTGAAGTTTCAATCTTGACAGAGAAATAAGCGAGAAATCTCACGATGTTCACTTCCAAAGGTGACCGGGGTGCAGACGACACATCGCTGTCATGGGTCAAATCACCCTCACGTCAGACAGCTCAATCCGCCGCCTTTATTCAATCTTCACCTTTCATATGTTTTTTTAGGCAAACTACTACTTCAGTGAGTCACATCAATACTCTAAAAAATATCCTAGCTTATGAGAAGACCCACTAAAGAATGCTCAAAGATATCGACCGCAATCTAGGAACCTAATTCCTACCTTCCGAAAATTGGCCAATCCTAATTGTCCACTGTGACCACTTGTGGCTTTTTTCATCAGTATTCAGAAAGCAGTTAGCCCACCAAATTACAACCACCTTACATATCTCTACCATTGGGCCACGGAGCCGTACAGGAAGAATTAAAATTGACAAGCCAACTCTACTTATGGCTTTTTCATTATTTAGAGTGATATTAGCTAGCACACAGAATTACAGCCAGCTTACAAATCTTCTTGGCAACTTTAAGAGATGCGTCGAAAACATCTATTAAAACGATTTTTCGGATTTAAAAGATTTTAACGATGCACAAATTTTCAGCAGCTGTAATAAAAACCATGCTCATTCAAAATAGAAAAAAGATGATAGCCATCGATAGTATAAAACAATGACAAACAAAAAAATTACATTTGACCCCGACGTGATTCGAACACGCAGCCTTCTGATCTGGAGTCAGACGCGCTACCATTGCGCCACGGAGTCGTGGTGTTTGAATTATAAAGAATGACATGGTTACTTTAGGTTACATAATACAGTTTCATTTCCCATTTGCGGTAATGTGGACGTTTTGGTTTGTGGCTAATTACCTAAATCTCGTTAAGACTTTTCCTTACTCTTTTCAAATAGATCAACACATGATAAATCCTTTTCAACCAAATAAAGTTGACATAGTGCATGCCGGTTTCAAGCTACACACAATTTAACATGGGTACCGCCATTTTGACAGTTTTAGGCTTACTTATTCTAAGCCAAACTTTGGTAATTTCTAAATTGGGTGACCATTAAAAAAACACACACACAAATCTGTTATCAGGCATTGATTGAAAGCCTAAAGTATCTACAGTAGACCTGCATTAGTTTCAATCCAATATTCATATAATCCAGATACCAAACTATCACTATGTAAGCCACCTCCTAGCTCTAGCATACCTGAAATCAATTTTCATTGGATGAGAAAACACAAACTGGATGTTGTGACCTTTACTCGACATCAATGGACAATTCATTTTCCATTTGCCGTAATGTTAACGTTTGGCTCTGTCACTCGGTAAGAAGCATTGGCCCAGTTAAAAGCCTTGGTGGAAACTCGGAACTACCCTTCACAAGTCTGAAGTTTCAATCTTGACAGAGAAATAAGCGAGAAATCTCACGATGTTCACTTCCAAAGGTGACCGGGGTGCAGACGACACATCGCTGTCATGGGTCAAATCACCCTCACGTCAGACAGCTCAATCCGCCGCCTTTATTCAATCTTCACCTTTCATATGTTTTTTTAGGCAAACTACTACTTCAGTGAGTCACATCAATACTCTAAAAAATATCCTAGCTTATGAGAAGACCCACTAAAGAATGCTCAAAGATATCGACCGCAATCTAGGAACCTAATTCCTACCTTCCGAAAATTGGCCAATCCTAATTGTCCACTGTGACCACTTGTGGCTTTTTTCATCAGTATTCAGAAAGCAGTTAGCCCACCAAATTACAACCACCTTACATATCTCTACCATTGGGCCACGGAGCCGTACAGGAAGAATTAAAATTGACAAGCCAACTCTACTTATGGCTTTTTCATTATTTAGAGTGATATTAGCTAGCACACAGAATTACAGCCAGCTTACAAATCTTCTTGGCAACTTTAAGAGATGCGTCGAAAACATCTATTAAAACGATTTTTCGGATTTAAAAGATTTTAACGATGCACAAATTTTCAGCAGCTGTAATAAAAACCATGCTCATTCAAAATAGAAAAAAGATGATAGCCATCGATAGTATAAAACAATGACAAACAAAAAAATTACATTTGACCCCGACGTGATTCGAACACGCAGCCTTCTGATCTGGAGTCAGACGCGCTACCATTGCGCCACGGAGTCGTGGTGTTTGAATTATAACGAATGACATGGTTACTTTAGGTTACATAATACAGTTTCATTTCCCATTTGCGGTAATGTGGACGTTTTGGTTTGTGGCTAATTACCTAAATCTCGTTAAGACTTTTCCTTACCCTTTTCAAATAGATCAACACATGATAAATCCTTTTCAACCAAATAAAGTTGACATAGTGCATGCCGGTTTCAAGCTACACACAATTTAACATGGGTACCGCCATTTTGACAGTTTTAGGCTTACTTATTCTAAGCCAAACTTTGGTAATTTCTAAATTGGGTGACCATTAAAAAAACACACACACAAATCTGTTATCAGGCATTGATTGAAAGCCTAAAGTATCTACAGTAGACCTGCATTAGTTTCAATCCAATATTCATATAATCCAGATACCAAACTATCACTATGTAAGCCACCTCCTAGCTCTAGCATACCTGAAATCAATTTTCATTGGATGAGAAAACACAAACTGGATGTTGTGACCTTTACTCGACATCAATGGACAATTCATTTTCCATTTGCCGTAATGTTAACGTTTGGCTCTGTCACTCGGTAAGAAGCATTGGCCCAGTTAAAAGCCTTGGTGGAAACTCGGAACTACCCTTCACAAGTCTGAAGTTTCAATCTTGACAGAGAAATAAGCGAGAAATCTCACGATGTTCACTTCCAAAGGTGACCGGGGTGCAGACGACACATCGCTGTCATGGGTCAAATCACCCTCACGTCAGACAGCTCAATCCGCCGCCTTTATTCAATCTTCACCTTTCATATGTTTTTTTAGGCAAACTACTACTTCATTGAGTCACATCAATACTCTAAAAAATATCCTAGCTTATGAGAAGACCCACTAAAGAATGCTCAAAGATATCGACCGCAATCTAGGAACCTAATTCCTACCTTCCGAAAATTGGCCAATCCTAATTGTCCACTGTGACCACTTGTGGCTTTTTTCATCAGTATTCAGAAAGCAGTTAGCCCACCAAATTACAACCACCTTACATATCTCTACCATTGGGCCACGGAGCCGTACAGGAAGAATTAAAATTGACAAGCCAACTCTACTTATGGCTTTTTCATTATTTAGAGTGATATTAGCTAGCACACAGAATTACAGCCAGCTTACAAATCTTCTTGGCAACTTTAAGAGATGCGTCGAAAACATCTATTAAAACGATTTTTCGGATTTAAAAGATTTTAACGATGCACAAATTTTCAGCAGCTGTAATAAAAACCATGCTCATTCAAAATAGAAAAAAGATGATAGCCATCGATAGTATAAAACAATGACAAACAAAAAAATTACATTTGACCCCGACGTGATTCGAACACGCAGCCTTCTGATCTGGAGTCAGACGCGCTACCATTGCGCCACGGAGTCGTGGTGTTTGAATTATAACGAATGACATGGTTACTTTAGGTTACATAATACAGTTTCATTTCCCATTTGCGGTAATGTGGACGTTTTGGTTTGTGGCTAATTACCTAAATCTCGTTAAGACTTTTCCTTACCCTTTTCAAATAGATCAACACATGATAAATCCTTTTCAACCAAATAAAGTTGACATAGTGCATGCCGGTTTCAAGCTACACACAATTTAACATGGGTACCGCCATTTTGACAGTTTTAGGCTTACTTATTCTAAGCCAAACTTTGGTAATTTCTAAATTGGGTGACCATTAAAAAAACACACACACAAATCTGTTATCAGGCATTGATTGAAAGCCTAAAGTATCTACAGTAGACCTGCATTAGTTTCAATCCAATATTCATATAATCCAGATACCAAACTATCACTATGTAAGCCACCTCCTAGCTCTAGCATACCTGAAATCAATTTTCATTGGATGAGAAAACACAAACTGGATGTTGTGACCTTTACTCGACATCAATGGACAATTCATTTTCCATTTGCCGTAATGTTAACGTTTGGCTCTGTCACTCGGTAAGAAGCATTGGCCCAGTTAAAAGCCTTGGTGGAAACTCGGAACTACCCTTCACAAGTCTGAAGTTTCAATCTTGACAGAGAAATAAGCGAGAAATCTCACGATGTTCACTTCCAAAGGTGACCGGGGTGCAGACGACACATCGCTGTCATGGGTCAAATCACCCTCACGTCAGACAGCTCAATCCGCCGCCTTTATTCAATCTTCACCTTTCATATGTTTTTTTAGGCAAACTACTACTTCATTGAGTCACATCAATACTCTAAAAAATATCCTAGCTTATGAGAAGACCCACTAAAGAATGCTCAAAGATATCGACCGCAATCTAGGAACCTAATTCCTACCTTCCGAAAATTGGCCAATCCTAATTGTCCACTGTGACCACTTGTGGCTTTTTTCATCAGTATTCAGAAAGCAGTTAGCCCACCAAATTACAACCACCTTACATATCTCTACCATTGGGCCACGGAGCCGTACAGGAAGAATTAAAATTGACAAGCCAACTCTACTTATGGCTTTTTCATTATTTAGAGTGATATTAGCTAGCACACAGAATTACAGCCAGCTTACAAATCTTCTTGGCAACTTTAAGAGATGCGTCGAAAACATCTATTAAAACGATTTTTCGGATTTAAAAGATTTTAACGATGCACAAATTTTCAGCAGCTGTAATAAAAACCATGCTCATTCAAAATAGAAAAAAGATGATAGCCATCGATAGTATAAAACAATGACAAACAAAAAAATTACATTTGACCCCGACGTGATTCGAACACGCAGCCTTCTGATCTGGAGTCAGACGCGCTACCATTGCGCCACGGAGTCGTGGTGTTTGAATTATAACGAATGACATGGTTACTTTAGGTTACATAATACAGTTTCATTTCCCATTTGCGGTAATGTGGACGTTTTGGTTTGTGGCTAATTACCTAAATCTCGTTAAGACTTTTCCTTACTCTTTTCAAATAGATCAACACATGATAAATCCTTTTCAACCAAATAAAGTTGACATAGTGCATGCCGGTTTCAAGCTACACACAATTTAACATGGGTACCGCCATTTTGACAGTTTTAGGCTTACTTATTCTAAGCCAAACTTTGGTAATTTCTAAATTGGGTGACCATTAAAAAAACACACACACAAATCTGTTATCAGGCATTGATTGAAAGCCTAAAGTATCTACAGTAGACCTGCATTAGTTTCAATCCAATATTCATATAATCCAGATACCAAACTATCACTATGTAAGCCACCTCCTAGCTCTAGCATACCTGAAATCAATTTTCATTGGATGAGAAAACACAAACTGGATGTTGTGACCTTTACTCGACATCAATGGACAATTCATTTTCCATTTGCCGTAATGTTAACGTTTGGCTCTGTCACTCGGTAAGAAGCATTGGCCCAGTTAAAAGCCTTGGTGGAAACTCGGAACTACCCTTCACAAGTCTGAAGTTTCAATCTTGACAGAGAAATAAGCGAGAAATCTCACGATGTTCACTTCCAAAGGTGACCGGGGTGCAGACGACACATCGCTGTCATGGGTCAAATCACCCTCACGTCAGACAGCTCAATCCGCCGCCTTTATTCAATCTTCACCTTTCATATGTTTTTTTAGGCAAACTACTACTTCATTGAGTCACATCAATACTCTAAAAAATATCCTAGCTTATGAGAAGACCCACTAAAGAATGCTCAAAGATATCGACCGCAATCTAGGAACCTAATTCCTACCTTCCGAAAATTGGCCAATCCTAATTGTCCACTGTGACCACTTGTGGCTTTTTTCATCAGTATTCAGAAAGCAGTTAGCCCACCAAATTACAACCACCCTACATATCTCTACCATTGGGCCACGGAGCCGTACAGGAAGAATTAAAATTGACAAGCCAACTCTACTTATGGCTTTTTCATTATTTAGAGTGATATTAGCTAGCACACAGAATTACAGCCAGCTTACAAATCTTCTTGGCAACTTTAAGAGATGCGTCGAAAACATCTATTAAAACGATTTTTCGGATTTAAAAGATTTTAACGATGCACAAATTTTCAGCAGCTGTAATAAAAACCATGCTCATTCAAAATAGAAAAAAGATGATAGCCATCGATAGTATAAAACAATGACAAACAAAAAAATTACATTTGACCCCGACGTGATTCGAACACGCAGCCTTCTGATCTGGAGTCAGACGCGCTACCATTGCGCCACGGAGTCGTGGTGTTTGAATTATAACGAATGACATGGTTACTTTAGGTTACATAATACAGTTTCATTTCCCATTTGCGGTAATGTGGACGTTTTGGTTTGTGGCTAATTACCTAAATCTCGTTAAGACTTTTCCTTACTCTTTTCAAATAGATCAACACATGATAAATCCTTTTCAACCAAATAAAGTTGACATAGTGCATGCCGGTTTCAAGCTACACACAATTTAACATGGGTACCGCCATTTTGACAGTTTTAGGCTTACTTATTCTAAGCCAAACTTTGGTAATTTCTAAATTGGGTGACCATTAAAAAAACACACACACAAATCTGTTATCAGGCATTGATTGAAAGCCTAAAGTATCTACAGTAGACCTGCATTAGTTTCAATCCAATATTCATATAATCCAGATACCAAACTATCACTATGTAAGCCACCTCCTAGCTCTAGCATACCTGAAATCAATTTTCATTGGATGAGAAAACACAAACTGGATGTTGTGACCTTTACTCGACATCAATGGACAATTCATTTTCCATTTGCCGTAATGTTAACGTTTGGCTCTGTCACTCGGTAAGAAGCATTGGCCCAGTTAAAAGCCTTGGTGGAAACTCGGAACTACCCTTCACAAGTCTGAAGTTTCAATCTTGACAGAGAAATAAGCGAGAAATCTCACGATGTTCACTTCCAAAGGTGACCGGGGTGCAGACGACACATCGCTGTCATGGGTCAAATCACCCGCACGTCAGACAGCTCAATCAGCCGCCTTTATTCAATCTTCACCTTTCATATGTTTTTTTAGGCAAACTACTACTTCATTGAGTCACATCAAATTCTAAAAAATATCCTAGCTTATGAGAAGACCCACTAAAGAATGCTCAAAGATATCGACCGCAATCTAGGAACCTAATTCCTACCTTCCGAAAATTGGCCAATCCTAATTGTCCACTGTGACCACTTGTGGCTTTTTTCATCAGTATTCAGAAAGCAGTTAGCCCACCAAATTACAACCACCTTACATATCTCTACCATTGGGCCACGGAGCCGTACAGGAAGAATTAAAATTGACAAGCCAACTCTACTTATGGCTTTTTCATTATTTAGAGTGATATTAGCTAGCACACAGAATTACAGCCAGCTTACAAATCTTCTTGGCAACTTTAAGAGATGCGTCGAAAACATCTATTAAAACGATTTTTCGGATTTAAAAGATTTTAACGATGCACAAATTTTCAGCAGCTGTAATAAAAACCATGCTCATTCAAAATAGAAAAAAGATGATAGCCATCGATAGTATAAAACAATGACAAACAAAAAAATTACATTTGACCCCGACGTGATTCGAACACGCAGCCTTCTGATCTGGAGTCAGACGCGCTACCATTGCGCCACGGAGTCGTGGTGTTTGAATTATAACGAATGACATGGTTACTTTAGGTTACATAATACAGTTTCATTTCCCATTTGCGGTAATGTGGACGTTTTGGTTTGTGGCTAATTACCTAAATCTCGTTAAGACTTTTCCTTACTCTTTTCAAATAGATCAACACATGATAAATCCTTTTCAACCAAATAAAGTTGACATAGTGCATGCCGGTTTCAAGCTACACACAATTTAACATGGGTACCGCCATTTTGACAGTTTTAGGCTTACTTATTCTAAGCCAAACTTTGGTAATTTCTAAATTGGGTGACCATTAAAAAAACACACACACAAATCTGTTTTCAGGCATTGATTGAAAGCCTAAAGTATCTACAGTAGACCTGCATTAGTTTCAATCCAATATTCATATAATCCAGATACCAAACTATCACTATGTAAGCCACCTCCTAGCTCTAGCATACCTGAAATCAATTTTCATTGGATGAGAAAACACAAACTGGATGTTGTGACCTTTACTCGACATCAATGGACAATTCATTTTCCATTTGCCGTAATGTTAACGTTTGGCTCTGTCACTCGGTAAGAAGCATTGGCCCAGTTAAAAGCCTTGGTGGAAACTCGGAACTACCCTTCACAAGTCTGAAGTTTCAATCTTGACAGAGAAATAAGCGAGAAATCTCACGATGTTCACTTCCAAAGGTGACCGGGGTGCAGACGACACATCGCTGTCATGGGTCAAATCACCCTCACGTCAGACAGCTCAATCCGCCGCCTTTATTCAATCTTCACCTTTCATATGTTTTTTTAGGCAAACTACTACTTCATTGAGTCACATCAATACTCTAAAAAATATCCTAGCTTATGAGAAGACCCACTAAAGAATGCTCAAAGATATCGACCGCAATCTAGGAACCTAATTCCTACCTTCCGAAAATTGGCCAATCCTAATTGTCCACTGTGACCACTTGTGGCTTTTTTCATCAGTATTCAGAAAGCAGTTATCCCACCAAATTACAACCACCTTACATATCTCTACCATTGGGCCACGGAGCCGTACAGGAAGAATTAAAATTGACAAGCCAACTCTACTTATGGCTTTTTCATTATTTAGAGTGATATTAGCTAGCACACAGAATTACAGCCAGCTTACAAATCTTCTTGGCAACTTTAAGAGATGCGTCGAAAACATCTATTAAAACGATTTTTCGGATTTAAAAGATTTTAACGATGCACAAATTTTCAGCAGCTGTAATAAAAACCATGCTCATTCAAAATAGAAAAAAGATGATAGCCATCGATAGTATAAAACAATGACAAACAAAAAAATTACATTTGACCCCGACGTGATTCGAACACGCAGCCTTCTGATCTGGAGTCAGACGCGCTACCATTGCGCCACGGAGTCGTGGTGTTTGAATTATAACGAATGACATGGTTACTTTAGGTTACATAATACAGTTTCATTTCCCATTTGCGGTAATGTGGACGTTTTGGTTTGTGGCTAATTACCTAAATCTCGTTAAGACTTTTCCTTACCCTTTTCAAATAGATCAACACATGATAAATCCTTTTTAACCAAATAAAGTTGACATAGTGCATGCCGGTTTCAAGCTACACACAATTTAACATGGGTACCGCCATTTTGACAGTTTTAGGCTTACTTATTCTAAGCCAAACTTTGGTAATTTCTAAATTGGGTGACCATTAAAAAAACACACACACAATCTGTTATCAGGCATTGATTGAAAGCCTAAAGTATCTACAGTAGACCTGCATTAGTTTCAATCCAATATTCATATAATCCAGATACCAAACTATCACTATGTAAGCCACCTCCTAGCTCTAGCATACCTGAAATCAATTTTCATTGGATGAGAAAACACAAACTGGATGTTGTGACCTTTACTCGACATCAATGGACAATTCATTTTCCATTTGCCGTAATGTTAACGTTTGGCTCTGTCACTCGGTAAGAAGCATTGGCCCAGTTAAAAGCCTTGGTGGAAACTCGGAACTACCCTTCACAAGTCTGAAGTTTCAATCTTGACAGAGAAATAAGCGAGAAATCTCACGATGTTCACTTCCAAAGGTGACCGGGGTGCAGACGACACATCGCTGTCATGGGTCAAATCACCCTCACGTCAGACAGCTCAATCCGCCGCCTTTATTCAATCTTCACCTTTCATATGTTTTTTTAGGCAAACTACTACTTCATTGAGTCACATCAATACTCTAAAAAATATCCTAGCTTATGAGAAGACCCACTAAAGAATGCTCAAAGATATCGACCGCAATCTAGGAACCTAATTCCTACCTTCCGAAAATTGGCCAATCCTAATTGTCCACTGTGACCACTTGTGGCTTTTTTCATCAGTATTCAGAAAGCAGTTAGCCCACCAAATTACAACCACCTTACATATCTCTACCATTGGGCCACGGAGCCGTACAGGAAGAATTAAAATTGACAAGCCAACTCTACTTATGGCTTTTTCATTATTTAGAGTGATATTAGCTAGCACACAGAATTACAGCCAGCTTACAAATCTTCTTGGCAACTTTAAGAGATGCGTCGAAAACATCTATTAAAACGATTTTTCGGATTTAAAAGATTTTAACGATGCACAAATTTTCAGCAGCTGTAATAAAAACCATGCTCATTCAAAATAGAAAAAAGATGATAGCCATCGATAGTATAAAACAATGACAAACAAAAAAATTACATTTGACCCCGACGTGATTCGAACACGCAGCCTTCTGATCTGGAGTCAGACGCGCTACCATTGCGCCACGGAGTCGTGGTGTTTGAATTATAACGAATGACATGGTTACTTTAGGTTACATAATACAGTTTCATTTCCCATTTGCGGTAATGTGGACGTTTTGGTTTGTGGCTAATTACCTAAATCTCGTTAAGACTTTTCCTTACCCTTTTCAAATAGATCAACACATGATAAATCCTTTTCAACCAAATAAAGTTGACATAGTGCATGCCGGTTTCAAGCTACACACAATTTAACATGGGTACCGCCATTTTGACAGTTTTAGGCTTACTTATTCTAAGCCAAACTTTGGTAATTTCTAAATTGGGTGACCATTAAAAAAACACACACACAAATCTGTTATCAGGCATTGATTGAAAGCCTAAAGTATCTACAGTAGACCTGCATTAGTTTCAATCCAATATTCATATAATCCAGATACCAAACTATCACTATGTAAGCCACCTCCTAGCTCTAGCATACCCGAAATCAATTTTCATTGGATGAGAAAACACAAACTGGATGTTATGACCTTTACTCGACATCAATGGACAATTCATTTTCCATTTGCCGTAATGTTAACGTTTGGCTCTGTCACTCGGTAAGAAGCATTGGCCCAGTTAAAAGCCTTGGTGGAAACTCGGAACTACCCTTCACAAGTATGAAGTTTCAATCTTGACAGAGAAATAAGCGAGAAATCTCACGATGTTCACTTCCAAAGGTGACCGGGGTGCAGACGACACATCGCTGTCATGGGTCAAATCACCCTCACGTCAGACAGCTCAATCCGCCGCCTTTATTCAATCTTCACCTTGCATATGTTTTTTTAGGCAAACTACTACTTCATTGAGTCACATCAATACTCTAAAAAATATCCTAGCTTATGAGAAGACCCACTAAAGAATGCTCGAAGATATCGACCGCAATCTAGGAACCTAATTCCTACCTTCCGAAAATTGGCCAATCCTAATTGTCCACTGTGACCACTTGTGGCTTTTTTCATCAGTATTCAGAAAGCAGTTAGCCCACCAAATTACAACCACCTTACATATCTCTACCATTGGGCCACGGAGCCGTACAGGAAGAATTAAAATTGACAAGCCAACTCTACTTATGGCTTTTTCATTATTTAGAGTGATATTAGCTAGCACACAGAATTACAGCCAGCTTACAAATCTTCTTGGCAACTTTAAGAGATGCGTCGAAAACATCTATTAAAACGATTTTTCGGATTTAAAAGATTTTAACGATGCACAAATTTTCAGCAGCTGTAATAAAAACCATGCTCATTAAAAATAGAAAAAAGATGATAGCCATCGATAGTATAAAACAATGACAAACAAAAAAATTACATTTGACCCCGACGTGATTCGAACACGCAGCCTTCTGATCTGGAGTCAGACGCGCTACCATTGCGCCACGGAGTCGTGGTGTTTGAATTATAACGAATGACATGGTTACTTTAGGTTACATAATACAGTTTCATTTCCCATTTGCGGTAATGTGGACGTTTTGGTTTGTGGCTAATTACCTAAATCTCGTTAAGACTTTTCCTTACCCTTTTCAAATAGATCAACACATGATAAATCCTTTTCAACCAAATAAAGTTGACATAGTGCATGCCGGTTTCAAGCTACACACAATTTAACATGGGTACCGCCATTTTGACAGTTTTAGGCTTACTTATTCTAAGCCAAACTTTGGTAATTTCTAAATTGGGTGACCATTAAAAAAACACACACACAATCTGTTATCAGGCATTGATTGAAAGCCTAAAGTATCTACAGTAGACCTGCATTAGTTTCAATCCAATATTCATATAATCCAGATACCAAACTATCACTATGTAAGCCACCTCCTAGCTCTAGCATACCTGAAATCAATTTTCATTGGATGAGAAAACACAAACTGGATGTTGTGACCTTTACTCGACATCAATGGACAATTCATTTTCCATTTGCCGTAATGTTAACGTTTGGCTCTGTCACTCGGTAAGAAGCATTGGCCCAGTTAAAAGCCTTGGTGGAAACTCGGAACTACCCTTCACAAGTCTGAAGTTTCAATCTTGACAGAGAAATAAGCGAGAAATCTCACGATGTTCACTTCCAAAGGTGACCGGGGTGCAGACGACACATCGCTGTCATGGGTCAAATCACCCTCACGTCAGACAGCTCAATCCGCCGCCTTTATTCAATCTTCACCTTTCATATGTTTTTTTAGGCAAACTACTACTTCATTGAGTCACATCAATACTCTAAAAAATATCCTAGCTTATGAGAAGACCCACTAAAGAATGCTCAAAGATATCGACCGCAATCTAGGAACCTAATTCCTACCTTCCGAAAATTGGCCAATCCTAATTGTCCACTGTGACCACTTGTGGCTTTTTTCATCAGTATTCAAAAAGCAGTTAGCCCACCAAATTACAACCACCTTACATATCTCTACCATTGGGCCACGGAGCCGTACAGGAAGAATTAAAATTGACAAGCCAACTCTACTTATGGCTTTTTCATTATTTAGAGTGATATTAGCTAGCACACAGAATTACAGCCAGCTTACAAATCTTCTTGGCAACTTTAAGAGATGCGTCGAAAACATCTATTAAAACGATTTTTCGGATTTAAAAGATTTTAACGATGCACAAATTTTCAGCAGCTGTAATAAAAACCATGCTCATTCAAAATAGAAAAAAGATGATAGCCATCGATAGTATAAAACAATGACAAACAAAAAAATTACATTTGACCCCGACGTGATTCGAACACGCAGCCTTCTGATCTGGAGTCAGACGCGCTACCATTGCGCCACGGAGTCGTGGTGTTTGAATTATAACGAATGACATGGTTACTTTAGGTTACATAATACAGTTTCATTTCCCATTTGCGGTAATGTGGACGTTTTGGTTTGTGGCTAATTACCTAAATCTCGTTAAGACTTTTCCTTACCCTTTTCAAATAGATCAACACATGATAAATCCTTTTTAACCAAATAAAGTTGACATAGTGCATGCCGGTTTCAAGCTACACACAATTTAACATGGGTACCGCCATTTTGACAGTTTTAGGCTTACTTATTCTAAGCCAAACTTTGGTAATTTCTAAATTGGGTGACCATTAAAAAAACACACACACAAATCTGTTATCAGGCATTGATTGAAAGCCTAAAGTATCTACAGTAGACCTGCATTAGTTTCAATCCAATATTCATATAATCCAGATACCAAACTATCACTATGTAAGCCACCTCCTAGCTCTAGCATACCCGAAATCAATTTTCATTGGATGAGAAAACACAAACTGGATGTTGTGACCTTTACTCGACATCAATGGACAATTCATTTTCCATTTGCCGTAATGTTAACGTTTGGCTCTGTCACTCGGTAAGAAGCATTGGCCCAGTTAAAAGCCTTGGTGGAAACTCGGAACTACCCTTCACAAGTATGAAGTTTCAATCTTGACAGAGAAATAAGCGAGAAATCTCACGATGTTCACTTCCAAAGGTGACCGGGGTGCAGACGACACATCGCTGTCATGGGTCAAATCACCCTCACGTCAGACAGCTCAATCCGCCGCCTTTATTCAATCTTCACCTTTCATATGTTTTTTTAGGCAAACTACTACTTCATTGAGTCACATCAATACTCTAAAAAATATCCTAGCTTATGAGAAGACCCACTAAAGAATGCTCGAAGATATCGACCGCAATCTAGGAACCTAATTCCTACCTTCCGAAAATTGGCCAATCCTAATTGTCCACTGTGACCACTTGTGGCTTTTTTCATCAGTATTCAGAAAGCAGTTAGCCCACCAAATTACAACCACCTTACATATCTCTACCATTGGGCCACGGAGCCGTACAGGAAGAATTAAAATTGACAAGCCAACTCTACTTATGGTTTTTCATTATTTAGAGTGATATTAGCTAGCACACAGAATTACAGCCAGCTTACAAATCTTCTTGGCAACTTTAAGAGATGCGTCGAAAACATCTATTAAAACGATTTTTCGGATTTAAAAGATTTTAACGATGCACAAATTTTCAGCAGCTGTAATAAAAACCATGCTCATTCAAAATAGAAAAAAGATGATAGCCATCGATAGTATAAAACAATGACAAACAAAAAAATTACATTTGACCCCGACGTGATTCGAACACGCAGCCTTCTGATCTGGAGTCAGACGCGCTACCATTGCGCCACGGAGTCGTGGTGTTTGAATTATAACGAATGACATGGTTACTTTAGGTTACATAATACAGTTTCATTTCCCATTTGCGGTAATGTGGACGTTTTGGTTTGTGGCTAATTACCTAAATCTCGTTAAGACTTTTCCTTACCCTTTTCAAATAGATCAACACATGATAAATCCTTTTCAACCAAATAAAGTTGACATAGTGCATGCCGGTTTCAAGCTACACACAATTTAACATGGGTACCGCCATTTTGACAGTTTTAGGCTTACTTATTCTAAGCCAAACTTTGGTAATTTCTAAATTGGGTGACCATTAAAAAAACACACACACAAATCTGTTATCAGGCATTGATTGAAAGCCTAAAGTATCTACAGTAGACCTGCATTAGTTTCAATCCAATATTCATATAATCCAGATACCAAACTATCACTATGTAAGCCACCTCCTAGCTCTAGCATACCTGAAATCAATTTTCATTGGATGAGAAAACACAAACTGGATGTTGTGACCTTTACTCGACATCAATGGACAATTCATTTTCCATTTGCCGTAATGTTAACGTTTGGCTCTGTCACTCGGTAAGAAGCATTGGCCCAGTTAAAAGCCTTGGTGGAAACTCGGAACTACCTTTCACAAGTCTGAAGTTTCAATCTTGACAGAGAAATAAGCGAGAAATCTCACGATGTTCACTTCCAAAGGTGACCGGGGTGCAGACGACACATCGCTGTCATGGGTCAAATCACCCTCACGTCAGACAGCTCAATCCGCCGCCTTTATTCAATCTTCACCTTTCATATGTTTTTTTAGGCAAACTACTACTTCATTGAGTCACATCAATACTCTAAAAAATATCCTAGCTTATGAGAAGACCCACTAAAGAATGCTCAAAGATATCGACCGCAATCTAGGAACCTAATTCCTACCTTCCGAAAATTGGCCAATCCTAATTGTCCACTGTGACCACTTGTGGCTTTTTTCATCAGTATTCAGAAAGCAGTTAGCCCACCAAATTACAACCACCTTACATATCTCTACCATTGGGCCACGGAGCCGTACAGGAAGAATTAAAATTGACAAGCCAACTCTACTTATGGCTTTTTCATTATTTAGAGTGATATTAGCTAGCACACAGAATTACAGCCAGCTTACAAATCTTCTTGGCAACTTTAAGAGATGCGTCGAAAACATCTATTAAAACGATTTTTCGGATTTAAAAGATTTTAACGATGCACAAATTTTCAGCAGCTGTAATAAAAACCATGCTCATTCAAAATAGAAAAAAGATGATAGCCATCGATAGTATAAAACAATGACAAACAAAAAAATTACATTTGACCCCGACGTGATTCGAACACGCAGCCTTCTGATCTGGAGTCAGACGCGCTACCATTGCGCCACGGAGTCGTGGTGTTTGAATTATAACGAATGACATGGTTACTTTAGGTTACATAATACAGTTTCATTTCCCATTTGCGGTAATGTGGACGTTTTGGTTTGTGGCTAATTACCTAAATCTCGTTAAGACTTTTCCTTACTCTTTTCAAATAGATCAACACATGATAAATCCTTTTCAACCAAATAAAGTTGACATAGTGCATGCCGGTTTCAAGCTACACACAATTTAACATGGGTACCGCCATTTTAACAGTTTTAGGCTTACTTATTCTAAGCCAAACTTTGGTAATTTCTAAATTGGGTGACCATTAAAAAAACACACACACAAATCTGTTATCAGGCATTGATTGAAAGCCTAAAGTATCTACAGTAGACCTGCATTAGTTTCAATCCAATATTCATATAATCCAGATACCAAACTATCACTATGTAAGCCACCTCCTAGCTCTAGCATACCCGAAATCAATTTTCATTGGATGAGAAAACACAAACTGGATGTTGTGACCTTTACTCGACATCAATGGACAATTCATTTTCCATTTGCCGTAATGTTAACGTTTGGCTCTGTCACTCGGTAAGAAGCATTGGCCCAGTTAAAAGCCTTGGTGGAAACTCGGAACTACCCTTCACAAGTATGAAGTTTCAATCTTGACAGAGAAATAAGCGAGAAATCTCACGATGTTCACTTCCAAAGGTGACCGGGGTGCAGACGACACATCGCTGTCATGGGTCAAATCACCCTCACGTCAGACAGCTCAATCCGCCGCCTTTATTCAATCTTCACCTTTCATATGTTTTTTTAGGCAAACTACTACTTCATTGAGTCACATCAATACTCTAAAAAATATCCTAGCTTATGAGAAGACCCACTAAAGAATGCTCGAAGATATCGACCGCAATCTAGGAACCTAATTCCTACCTTCCGAAAATTGGCCAATCCTAATTGTCCACTGTGACCACTTGTGGCTTTTTTCATCAGTATTAAGAAAGCAGTTAGCCCACCAAATTACAACCACCTTACATATCTCTACCATTGGGCCACGGAGCCGTACAGGAAGAATTAAAATTGACAAGCCAACTCTACTTATGGCTTTTTCATTATTTAGAGTGATATTAGCTAGCACACAGAATTACAGCCAGCTTACAAATCTTCTTGGCAACTTTAAGAGATGCGTCGAAAACATCTATTAAAACGATTTTTCGGATTTAAAAGATTTTAACGATGCACAAATTTTCAGCAGCTGTAATAAAAACCATGCTCATTCAAAATAGAAAAAAGATGATAGCCATCGATAGTATAAAACAATGACAAACAAAAAAATTACATTTGACCCCGACGTGATTCGAACACGCAGCCTTCTGATCTGGAGTCAGACGCGCTACCATTGCGCCACGGAGTCGTGGTGTTTGAATTATAACGAATGACATGGTTACTTTAGGTTACATAATACAGTTTCATTTCCCATTTGCGGTAATGTGGACGTTTTGGTTTGTGGCTAATTACCTAAATCTCGTTAAGACTTTTCCTTACCCTTTTCAAATAGATCAACACATGATAAATCCTTTTCAACCAAATAAAGTTGACATAGTGCATGCCGGTTTCAAGCTACACACAATTTAACATGGGTACCGCCATTTTGACAGTTTTAGGCTTACTTATTCTAAGCCAAACTTTGGTAATTTCTAAATTGGGTGACCATTAAAAAAACACACACACAAATCTGTTATCAGGCATTGATTGAAAGCCTAAAGTATCTACAGTAGACCTGCATTAGTTTCAATCCAATATTCATATAATCCAGATACCAAACTATCACTATGTAAGCCACCTCCTAGCTCTAGCATACCTGAAATCAATTTTCATTGGATGAGAAAACACAAACTGGATGTTGTGACCTTTACTCGACATCAATGGACAATTCATTTTCCATTTGCCGTAATGTTAACGTTTGGCTCTGTCACTCGGTAAGAAGCATTGGCCCAGTTAAAAGCCTTGGTGGAAACTCGGAACTACCTTTCACAAGTCTGAAGTTTCAATCTTGACAGAGAAATAAGCGAGAAATCTCACGATGTTCACTTCCAAAGGTGACCGGGGTGCAGACGACACATCGCTGTCATGGGTCAAATCACCCTCACGTCAGACAGCTCAATCCGCCGCCTTTATTCAATCTTCACCTTTCATATGTTTTTTTAGGCAAACTACTACTTCATTGAGTCACATCCATACTCTAAAAAATATCCTAGCTTATGAGAAGACCCACTAAAGAATGCTCAAAGATATCGACCGCAATCTAGGAACCTAATTCCTACCTTCCGAAAATTGGCCAATCCTAATTGTCCACTGTGACCACTTGTGGCTTTTTTCATCAGTATTCAGAAAGCAGTTAGCCCACCAAATTACAACCACCTTACATATCTCTACCATTGGGCCACGGAGCCGTACAGGAAGAATTAAAATTGACAAGCCAACTCTACTTATGGCTTTTTCATTATTTAGAGTGATATTAGCTAGCACACAGAATTACAGCCAGCTTACAAATCTTCTTGGCAACTTTAAGAGATGCGTCGAAAACATCTATTAAAACGATTTTTCGAATTTAAAAGATTTTAACGATGCACAAATTTTCAGCAGCTGTAATAAAAACCATGCTCATTCAAAATAGAAAAAAGATGATAGCCATCGATAGTATAAAACAATGACAAACAAAAAAATTACATTTGACCCCGACGTGATTCGAACACGCAGCCTTCTGATCTGGAGTCAGACGCGCTACCATTGCGCCACGGAGTCGTGGTGTTTGAATTATAACGAATGACATGGTTACTTTAGGTTACATAATACAGTTTCATTTCCCATTTGCGGTAATGTGGACGTTTTGGTTTGTGGCTAATTACCTAAATCTCGTTAAGACTTTTCCTTACCCTTTTCAAATAGATCAACACATGATAAATCCTTTTTAACCAAATAAAGTTGACATAGTGCATGCCGGTTTCAAGCTACACACAATTTAACATGGGTACCGCCATTTTGACAGTTTTAGGCTTACTTATTCTAAGCCAAACTTTGGTAATTTCTAAATTGGGTGACCATTAAAAAAACACACACACAAATCTGTTATCAGGCATTGATTGAAAGCCTAAAGTATCTACAGTAGACCTGCATTAGTTTCAATCCAATATTCATATAAGCCAGATACCAAACTATCACTATGTAAGCCACCTCCTAGCTCTAGCATACCTGAAATCAATTTTCATTGGATGAGAAAACACAAACTGGATGTTGTGACCTTTACTCGACATCAATGGACAATTCATTTTCCATTTGCCGTAATGTTAACGTTTGGCTCTGTCACTCGGTAAGAAGCATTGGCCCAGTTAAAAGCCTTGGTGGAAACTCGGAACTACCCTTCACAAGTCTGAAGTTTCAATCTTGACAGAGAAATAAGCGAGAAATCTCACGATGTTCACTTTCAAAGGTGACCGGGGTGCAGACGACACATCGCTGTCATGGGTCAAATCACCCTCACGTCAGACAGCTCAATCCGCCGCCTTTATTCAATCTTCACCTTTCATATGTTTTTTTAGGCAAACTACTACTTCATTGAGTCACATCACTACTCTAAAAAATATCCTAGCTTATGAGAAGACCCACTAAAGAATGCTCAAAGATATCGACCGCAATCTAGGAACCTAATTCCTACCTTCCGAAAATTGGCCAATCCTAATTGTCCACTGTGACCACTTGTGGCTTTTTTCATCAGTATTCAGAAAGCAGTTAGCCCACCAAATTACAACCACCTTACATATCTCTACCATTGGGCCACGGAGCCGTACAGGAAGAATTAAAATTGACAAGCCAACTCTACTTATGGCTTTTTCATTATTTAGAGTGATATTAGCTAGCACACAGAATTACAGCCAGCTTACAAATCTTCTTGGCAACTTTAAGAGATGCGTCGAAAACATCTATTAAAACGATTTTTCGGATTTAAAAGATTTTAACGATGCACAAATTTTCAGCAGCTGTAATAAAAACCATGCTCATTCAAAATAGAAAAAAGATGATAGCCATCGATAGTATAAAACAATGACAAACAAAAAAATTACATTTGACCCCGACGTGATTCGAACACGCAGCCTTCTGATCTGGAGTCAGACGCGCTACCATTGCGCCACGGAGTCGTGGTGTTTGAATTATAACGAATGACATGGTTACTTTAGGTTACATAATACAGTTTCATTTCCCATTTGCGGTAATGTGGACGTTTTGGTTTGTGGCTAATTACCTAAATCTCGTTAAGACTTTTCCTTACCCTTTTCAAATAGATCAACACATGATAAATCCTTTTCAACCAAATAAAGTTGACATAGTGCATGCCGGTTTCAAGCTACACACAATTTAACATGGGTACCGCCATTTTGACAGTTTTAGGCTTACTTATTCTAAGCCAAACTTTGGTAATTTCTAAATTGGGTGACCATTAAAAAAACACACACACAAATCTGTTATCAGGCATTGATTGAAAGCCTAAAGTATCTACAGTAGACCTGCATTAGTTTCAATCCAATATTCATATAATCCAGATACCAAACTATCACTATGTAAGCCACCTCCTAGCTCTAGCATACCTGAAATCAATTTTCATTGGATGAGAAAACACAAACTGGATGTTGTGACCTTTACTCGACATCAATGGACAATTCATTTTCCATTTGCCGTAATGTTAACGTTTGGCTCTGTCACTCGGTAAGAAGCATTGGCCCAGTTAAAAGCCTTGGTGGAAACTCGGAACTACCTTTCACAAGTCTGAAGTTTCAATCTTGACAGAGAAATAAGCGAGAAATCTCACGATGTTCACTTCCAAAGGTGACCGGGGTGCAGACGACACATCGCTGTCATGGGTCAAATCACCCTCACGTCAGACAGCTCAATCCGCCGCCTTTATTCAATCTTCACCTTTCATATGTTTTTTTAGGCAAACTACTACTTCATTGAGTCACATCAATACTCTAAAAAATATCCTAGCTTATGAGAAGACCCACTAAAGAATGCTCAAAGATATCGACCGCAATCTAGGAACCTAATTCCTACCTTCCGAAAATTGGCCAATCCTAATTGTCCACTGTGACCACTTGTGGCTTTTTTCATCAGTATTCAGAAAGCAGTTAGCCCACCAAATTACAACCACCTTACATATCTCTACCATTGGGCCACGGAGCCGTACAGGAAGAATTAAAATTGACAAGCCAACTCTACTTATGGCTTTTTCATTATTTAGAGTGATATTAGCTAGCACACAGAATTACAGCCAGCTTACAAATCTTCTTGGCAACTTTAAGAGATGCGTCGAAAACATCTATTAAAACGATTTTTCGGATTTAAAAGATTTTAACGATGCACAAATTTTCAGCAGCTGTAATAAAAACCATGCTCATTCAAAATAGAAAAAAGATGATAGCCATCGATAGTATAAAACAATGACAAACAAAAAAATTACATTTGACCCCGACGTGATTCGAACACGCAGCCTTCTGATCTGGAGTCAGACGCGCTACCATTGCGCCACGGAGTCGTGGTGTTTGAATTATAACGAATGACATGGTTACTTTAGGTTACATAATACAGTTTCATTTCCCATTTGCGGTAATGTGGACGTTTTGGTTTGTGGCTAATTACCTAAATCTCGTTAAGACTTTTCCTTACCCTTTTCAAATAGATCAACACATGATAAATCCTTTTCAACCAAATAAAGTTGACATAGTGCATGCCGGTTTCAAGCTACACACAATTTAACATGGGTACCGCCATTTTGACAGTTTTAGGCTTACTTATTCTAAGCCAAACTTTGGTAATTTCTAAATTGGGTGACCATTAAAAAAACACACACACAAATCTGTTATCAGGCATTGATTGAAAGCCTAAAGTATCTACAGTAGACCTGCATTAGTTTCAATCCAATATTCATATAATCCAGATACCAAACTATCACTATGTAAGCCACCTCCTAGCTCTAGCATACCTGAAATCAATTTTCATTGGATGAGAAAACACAAACTGGATGTTGTGACCTTTACTCGACATCAATGGACAATTCATTTTCCATTTGCCGTAATGTTAACGTTTGGCTCTGTCACTCGGTAAGAAGCATTGGCCCAGTTAAAAGCCTTGGTGGAAACTCGGAACTACCTTTCACAAGTCTGAAGTTTCAATCTTGACAGAGAAATAAGCGAGAAATCTCACGATGTTCACTTCCAAAGGTGACCGGGGTGCAGACGACACATCGCTGTCATGGGTCAAATCACCCTCACGTCAGACAGCTCAATCCGCCGCCTTTATTCAATCTTCACCTTTCATATGTTTTTTTAGGCAAACTACTACTTCATTGAGTCACATCAATACTCTAAAAAATATCCTAGCTTATGAGAAGACCCACTAAAGAATGCTCAAAGATATCGACCGCAATCTAGGAACCTAATTCCTACCTTCCGAAAATTGGCCAATCCTAATTGTCCACTGTGACCACTTGTGGCTTTTTTCATCAGTATTCAGAAAGCAGTTAGCCCACCAAATTACAACCACCTTACATATCTCTACCATTGGGCCACGGAGCCGTACAGGAAGAATTAAAATTGACAAGCCAACTCTACTTATGGCTTTTTCATTATTTAGAGTGATATTAGCTAGCACACAGAATTACAGCCAGCTTACAAATCTTCTTGGCAACTTTAAGAGATGCGTCGAAAACATCTATTAAAACGATTTTTCGGATTTAAAAGATTTTAACGATGCACAAATTTTCAGCAGCTGTAATAAAAACCATGCTCATTCAAAATAGAAAAAAGATGATAGCCATCGATAGTATAAAACAATGACAAACAAAAAAATTACATTTGACCCCGACGTGATTCGAACACGCAGCCTTCTGATCTGGAGTCAGACGCGCTACCATTGCGCCACGGAGTCGTGGTGTTTGAATTATAACGAATGACATGGTTACTTTAGGTTACATAATACAGTTTCATTTCCCATTTGCGGTAATGTGGACGTTTTGGTTTGTGGCTAATTACCTAAATCTCGTTAAGACTTTTCCTTACCCTTTTCAAATAGATCAACACATGATAAATCCTTTTCAACCAAATAAAGTTGACATAGTGCATGCCGGTTTCAAGCTACACACAATTTAACATGGGTACCGCCATTTTGACAGTTTTAGGCTTACTTATTCTAAGCCAAACTTTGGTAATTTCTAAATTGGGTGACCATTAAAAAAACACACACACAAATCTGTTATCAGGCATTGATTGAAAGCCTAAAGTATCTACAGTAGACCTGCATTAGTTTCAATCCAATATTCATATAATCCAGATACCAAACTATCACTATGTAAGCCACCTCCTAGCTCTAGCATACCTGAAATCAATTTTCATTGGATGAGAAAACACAAACTGGATGTTGTGACCTTTACTCGACATCAATGGACAATTCATTTTCCATTTGCCGTAATGTTAACGTTTGGCTCTGTCACTCGGTAAGAAGCATTGGCCCAGTTAAAAGCCTTGGTGGAAACTCGGAACTACCTTTCACAAGTCTGAAGTTTCAATCTTGACAGAGAAATAAGCGAGAAATCTCACGATGTTCACTTCCAAAGGTGACCGGGGTGCAGACGACACATCGCTGTCATGGGTCAAATCACCCTCACGTCAGACAGCTCAATCCGCCGCCTTTATTCAATCTTCACCTTTCATATGTTTTTTTAGGCAAACTACTACTTCATTGAGTCACATCAATACTCTAAAAAATATCCTAGCTTATGAGAAGACCCACTAAAGAATGCTCAAAGATATCGACCGCAATCTAGGAACCTAATTCCTACCTTCCGAAAATTGGCCAATCCTAATTGTCCACTGTGACCACTTGTGGCTTTTTTCATCAGTATTCAGAAAGCAGTTAGCCCACCAAATTACAACCACCTTACATATCTCTACCATTGGGCCACGGAGCCGTACAGGAAGAATTAAAATTGACAAGCCAACTCTACTTATGGCTTTTTCATTATTTAGAGTGATATTAGCTAGCACACAGAATTACAGCCAGCTTACAAATCTTCTTGGCAACTTTAAGAGATGCGTCGAAAACATCTATTAAAACGATTTTTCGGATTTAAAAGATTTTAACGATGCACAAATTTTCAGCAGCTGTAATAAAAACCATGCTCATTCAAAATAGAAAAAAGATGATAGCCATCGATAGTATAAAACAATGACAAACAAAAAAATTACATTTGACCCCGACGTGATTCGAACACGCAGCCTTCTGATCTGGAGTCAGACGCGCTACCATTGCGCCACGGAGTCGTGGTGTTTGAATTATAACGAATGACATGGTTACTTTAGGTTACATAATACAGTTTCATTTCCCATTTGCGGTAATGTGGACGTTTTGGTTTGTGGCTAATTACCTAAATCTCGTTAAGACTTTTCCTTACCCTTTTCAAATAGATCAACACATGATAAATCCTTTTCAACCAAATAAAGTTGACATAGTGCATGCCGGTTTCAAGCTACACACAATTTAACATGGGTACCGCCATTTTGACAGTTTTAGGCTTACTTATTCTAAGCCAAACTTTGGTAATTTCTAAATTGGGTGACCATTAAAAAAACACACACACAAATCTGTTATCAGGCATTGATTGAAAGCCTAAAGTATCTACAGTAGACCTGCATTAGTTTCAATCCAATATTCATATAATCCAGATACCAAACTATCACTATGTAAGCCACCTCCTAGCTCTAGCATACCTGAAATCAATTTTCATTGGATGAGAAAACACAAACTGGATGTTGTGACCTTTACTCGACATCAATGGACAATTCATTTTCCATTTGCCGTAATGTTAACGTTTGGCTCTGTCACTCGGTAAGAAGCATTGGCCCAGTTAAAAGCCTTGGTGGAAACTCGGAACTACCTTTCACAAGTCTGAGGTTTCAATCTTGACAGAGAAATAAGCGAGAAATCTCACGATGTTCACTTCCAAAGGTGACCGGGGTGCAGACGACACATCGCTGTCATGGGTCAAATCACCCTCACGTCAGACAGCTCAATCCGCCGCCTTTATTCAATCTTCACCTTTCATATGTTTTTTTAGGCAAACTACTACTTCATTGAGTCACATCAATACTCTAAAAAATATCCTAGCTTATGAGAAGACCCACTAAAGAATGCTCAAAGATATCGACCGCAATCTAGGAACCTAATTCCTACCTTCCGAAAATTGGCCAATCCTAATTGTCCACTGTGACCACTTGTGGCTTTTTTCATCAGTATTCAGAAAGCAGTTAGCCCACCAAATTACAACCACCTTACATATCTCTACCATTGGGCCACGGAGCCGTACAGGAAGAATTAAAATTGACAAGCCAACTCTACTTATGGCTTTTTCATTATTTAGAGTGATATTAGCTAGCACACAGAATTACAGCCAGCTTACAAATCTTCTTGGCAACTTTAAGAGATGCGTCGAAAACATCTATTAAAACGATTTTTCGGATTTAAAAGATTTTAACGATGCACAAATTTTCAGCAGCTGTAATAAAAACCATGCTCATTCAAAATAGAAAAAAGATGATAGCCATCGATAGTATAAAACAATGACAAACAAAAAAATTACATTTGACCCCGACGTGATTCGAACACGCAGCCTTCTGATCTGGAGTCAGACGCGCTACCATTGCGCCACGGAGTCGTGGTGTTTGAATTATAACGAATGACATGGTTACTTTAGGTTACATAATACAGTTTCATTTCCCATTTGCGGTAATGTGGACGTTTTGGTTTGTGGCTAATTACCTAAATCTCGTTAAGACTTTTCCTTACCCTTTTCAAATAGATCAACACATGATAAATCCTTTTCAACCAAATAAAGTTGACATAGTGCATGCCGGTTTCAAGCTACACACAATTTAACATGGGTACCGCCATTTTGACAGTTTTAGGCTTACTTATTCTAAGCCAAACTTTGGTAATTTCTAAATTGGGTGACCATTAAAAAAACACACACACAAATCTGTTATCAGGCATTGATTGAAAGCCTAAAGTATCTACAGTAGACCTGCATTAGTTTCAATCCAATATTCATATAATCCAGATACCAAACTATCACTATGTAAGCCACCTCCTAGCTCTAGCATACCTGAAATCAATTTTCATTGGATGAGAAAACACAAACTGGATGTTGTGACCTTTACTCGACATCAATGGACAATTCATTTTCCATTTGCCGTAATGTTAACGTTTGGCTCTGTCACTCGGTAAGAAGCATTGGCCCAGTTAAAAGCCTTGGTGGAAACTCGGAACTACCTTTCACAAGTCTGAAGTTTCAATCTTGACAGAGAAATAAGCGAGAAATCTCACGATGTTCACTTCCAAAGGTGACCGGGGTGCAGACGACACATCGCTGTCATGGGTCAAATCACCCTCACGTCAGACAGCTCAATCCGCCGCCTTTATTCAATCTTCACCTTTCATATGTTTTTTTAGGCAAACTACTACTTCATTGAGTCACATCAATACTCTAAAAAATATCCTAGCTTATGAGAAGACCCACTAAAGAATGCTCAAAGATATCGACCGCAATCTAGGAACCTAATTCCTACCTTCCGAAAATTGGCCAATCCTAATTGTCCACTGTGACCACTTGTGGCTTTTTTCATCAGTATTCAGAAAGCAGTTAGCCCACCAAATTACAACCACCTTACATATCTCTACCATTGGGCCACGGAGCCGTACAGGAAGAATTAAAATTGACAAGCCAACTCTACTTATGGCTTTTTCATTATTTAGAGTGATATTAGCTAGCACACAGAATTACAGCCAGCTTACAAATCTTCTTGGCAACTTTAAGAGATGCGTCGAAAACATCTATTAAAACGATTTTTCGGATTTAAAAGATTTTAACGATGCACAAATTTTCAGCAGCTGTAATAAAAACCATGCTCATTCAAAATAGAAAAAAGATGATAGCCATCGATAGTATAAAACAATGACAAACAAAAAAATTACATTTGACCCCGACGTGATTCGAACACGCAGCCTTCTGATCTGGAGTCAGACGCGCTACCATTGCGCCACGGAGTCGTGGTGTTTGAATTATAACGAATGACATGGTTACTTTAGGTTACATAATACAGTTTCATTTCCCATTTGCGGTAATGTGGACGTTTTGGTTTGTGGCTAATTACCTAAATCTCGTTAAGACTTTTCCTTACCCTTTTCAAATAGATCAACACATGATAAATCCTTTTCAACCAAATAAAGTTGACATAGTGCATGCCGGTTTCAAGCTACACACAATTTAACATGGGTACCGCCATTTTGACAGTTTTAGGCTTACTTATTCTAAGCCAAACTTTGGTAATTTCTAAATTGGGTGACCATTAAAAAAACACACACACAAATCTGTTATCAGGCATTGATTGAAAGCCTAAAGTATCTACAGTAGACCTGCATTAGTTTCAATCCAATATTCATATAATCCAGATACCAAACTATCACTATGTAAGCCACCTCCTAGCTCTAGCATACCTGAAATCAATTTTCATTGGATGAGAGAACACAAACTGGATGTTGTGACCTTTACTCGACATCAATGGACAATTCATTTTCCATTTGCCGTAATGTTAACGTTTGGCTCTGTCACTCGGTAAGAAGCATTGGCCCAGTTAAAAGCCTTGGTGGAAACTCGGAACTACCTTTCACAAGTCTGAGGTTTCAATCTTGACAGAGAAATAAGCGAGAAATCTCACGATGTTCACTTCCAAAGGTGACCGGGGTGCAGACGACACATCGCTGTCATGGGTCAAATCACCCTCACGTCAGACAGCTCAATCCGCCGCCTTTATTCAATCTTCACCTTTCATATGTTTTTTTAGGCAAACTACTACTTCATTGAGTCACATCAATACTCTAAAAAATATCCTAGCTTATGAGAAGACCCACTAAAGAATGCTCAAAGATATCGACCGCAATCTAGGAACCTAATTCCTACCTTCCGAAAATTGGCCAATCCTAATTGTCCACTGTGACCACTTGTGGCTTTTTTCATCAGTATTCAGAAAGCAGTTAGCCCACCAAATTACAACCACCTTACATATCTCTACCATTGGGCCACGGAGCCGTACAGGAAGAATTAAAATTGACAAGCCAACTCTACTTATGGCTTTTTCATTATTTAGAGTGATATTAGCTAGCACACAGAATTACAGCCAGCTTACAAATCTTCTTGGCAACTTTAAGAGATGCGTCGAAAACATCTATTAAAACGATTTTTCGGATTTAAAAGATTTTAACGATGCACAAATTTTCAGCAGCTGTAATAAAATCCATGCTCATTCAAAATAGAAAAAAGATGATAGCCATCGATAGTATAAAACAATGACAAACAAAAAAATTACATTTGACCCCGACGTGATTCGAACACGCAGCCTTCTGATCTGGAGTCAGACGCGCTACCATTGCGCCACGGAGTCGTGGTGTTTGAATTATAACGAATGACATGGTTACTTTAGGTTACATAATACAGTTTCATTTCCCATTTGCGGTAATGTGGACGTTTTGGTTTGTGGCTAATTACCTAAATCTCGTTAAGACTTTTCCTTACCCTTTTCAAATAGATCAACACATGATAAATCCTTTTCAACCAAATAAAGTTGACATAGTGCATGCCGGTTTCAAGCTACACACAATTTAACATGGGTACCGCCATTTTGACAGTTTTAGGCTTACTTATTCTAAGCCAAACTTTGGTAATTTCTAAATTGGGTGACCATTAAAAAAACACACACACAAATCTGTTATCAGGCATTGATTGAAAGCCTAAAGTATCTACAGTAGACCTGCATTAGTTTCAATCCAATATTCATATAATCCAGATACCAAACTATCACTATGTAAGCCACCTCCTAGCTCTAGCATACCTGAAATCAATTTTCATTGGATGAGAAAACACAAACTGGATGTTGTGACCTTTACTCGACATCAATGGACAATTCATTTTCCATTTGCCGTAATGTTAACGTTTGGCTCTGTCACTCGGTAAGAAGCATTGGCCCAGTTAAAAGCCTTGGTGGAAACTCAGAACTACCCTTCACAAGTCTGAAGTTTCAATCTTGACAGAGAAATAAGCGAGAAATCTCACGATGTTCACTTCCGAAGGTGACCGGGGTGCAGACGACACATTGCTGTCATGGGTCAAATCACCCTCACGTCAGACAGCTCAATCCGCCGCCTTTATTCAATCTTCACCTTTCATATGTTTTTTAGGCAAACTACTACTTCATTGAGTCACATCAATACTCTAAAAAATATCCTAGCTTATGAGAAGACCCACTAAAGAATGCTCAAAGATATCGACCGCAATCTAGGAACCTAATTCCTACCTTCCGAAAATTGGCCAATCCTAATTGTCCACTGTGACCACTTGTGGCTTTTTTCATCAGTATTCAGAAAGCAGTTAGCCCACCAAATTACAACCACCTTACATATCTCTACCATTGGGCCACGGAGCCGTACAGGAAGAATTAAAATTGACAAGCCAACTCTACTTATGGCTTTTTCATTATTTAGAGTGATATTAGCTAGCACACAGAATTACAGCCAGCTTACAAATCTTCTTGGCAACTTTAAGAGATGCGTCGAAAACATCTATTAAAACGATTTTTCGGATTTAAAAGATTTTAACGATGCACAAATTTTCAGCAGCTGTAATAAAAACCATGCTCATTCAAAATAGAAAAAAGATGATAGCCATCGATAGTATAAAACAATGACAAACAAAAAAATTACATTTGACCCCGACGTGATTCGAACACGCAGCCATCTGATCTGGAGTCAGACGCGCTACCATTGCGCCACGGAGTCGTGGTGTTTGAATTATAACGAATGACATGGTTACTTTAGGTTACATAATACAGTTTCATTTCCCATTTGCGGTAATGTGGACGTTTTGGTTTGTGGCTAATTACCTAAATCTCGTTAAGACTTTTCCTTACCCTTTTCAAATAGATCAACACATGATAAATCCTTTTCAACCAAATAAAGTTGACATAGTGCATGCCGGTTTCAAGCTACACACAATTTAACATGGGTACCGCCATTTTGACAGTTTTAGGCTTACTTATTCTAAGCCAAACTTTGGTAATTTCTAAATTGGGTGACCATTAAAAAAACACACACACAAATCTGTTATCAGGCATTGATTGAAAGCCTAAAGTATCTACAGTAGACCTGCATTAGTTTCAATCCAATATTCATATAATCCAGATACCAAACTATCACTATGTAAGCCACCTCCTAGCTCTAGCATACCTGAAATCAATTTTCATTGGATGAGAAAACACAAACTGGATGTTGTGACCTTTACTCGACATCAATGGACAATTCATTTTCCATTTGCCGTAATGTTAACGTTTGGCTCTGTCACTCGGTAAGAAGCATTGGCCCAGTTAAAAGCCTTGGTGGAAACTCGGAACTACCTTTCACAAGTATGAAGTTTCAATCTTGACAGAGAAATAAGCGAGAAATCTCACGATGTTCACTTCCAAAGGTGACCGGGGTGCAGACGACACATCGCTGTCATGGGTCAAATCACCCTCACGTCAGACAGCTCAATCCGCCGCCTTTATTCAATCTTCACCTTTCATATGTTTTTTTAGGCAAACTACTACTTCATTGAGTCACATCAATACTCTAAAAAATATCCTAGCTTATGAGAAGACCCACTAAAGAATGCTCAAAGATATCGACCGCAATCTAGGAACCTAATTCCTACCTTCCGAAAATTGGCCAATCCTAATTGTCCACTGTGACCACTTGTGGCTTTTTTCATCAGTATTCAGAAAGCAGTTAGCCCACCAAATTACAACCACCTTACATATCTCTACCATTGGGCCACGGAGCCGTACAGGAAGAATTAAAATTGACAAGCCAACTCTACTTATGGCTTTTTCATTATTTAGAGTGATATTAGCTAGCACACAGAATTACAGCCAGCTTACAAATCTTCTTGGCAACTTTAAGAGATGCGTCAAAAACATCTATTAAAACGATTTTTCGGATTTAAAAGATTTTAACGATGCACAAATTTTCAGCAGCTGTAATAAAAACCATGCTCATTCAAAATAGAAAAAAGATGATAGCCATCGATAGTATAAAACAATGACAAACAAAAAAATTACATTTGACCCCGACGTGATTCGAACACGCAGCCTTCTGATCTGGAGTCAGACGCGCTACCATTGCGCCACGGAGTCGTGGTGTTTGAATTATAACGAATGACATGGTTACTTTAGGTTACATAATACAGTTTCATTTCCCATTTGCGGTAATGTGGACGTTTTGGTTTGTGGCTAATTACCTAAATCTCGTTAAGACTTTTCCTTACCCTTTTCAAATAGATCAACACATGATAAATCCTTTTCAACCAAATAAAGTTGACATAGTGCATGCCGGTTTCAAGCTACACACAATTTAACATGGGTACCGCCATTTTGACAGTTTTAGGCTTACTTATTCTAAGCCAAACTTTGGTAATTTCTAAATTGGGTGACCATTAAAAAAACACACACACAAATCTGTTATCAGGCATTGATTGAAAGCCTAAAGTATCTACAGTAGACCTGCATTAGTTTCAATCCAATATTCATATAATCCAGATACCAAACTATCACTATGTAAGCCACCTCCTAGCTCTAGCATACCTGAAATCAATTTTCATTGGATGAGAAAACACAAACTGGATGTTGTGACCTTTACTCGACATCAATGGACAATTCATTTTCCATTTGCCGTAATGTTAACGTTTGGCTCTGTCACTCGGTAAGAAGCATTGGCCCAGTTAAAAGCCTTGGTGGAAACTCGGAACTACCTTTCACAAGTCTGAAGTTTCAATCTTGACAGAGAAATAAGCGAGAAATCTCACGATGTTCACTTCCGAAGGTGACCGGGGTGCAGACGACACATCGCTGTCATGGGTCAAATCACCCTCACGTCAGACAGCTCAATCCGCCGCCTTTATTCAATCTTCACCTTTCATATGTTTTTTTAGGCAAACTACTACTTCATTGAGTCACATCAATACTCTAAAAAATATCCTAGCTTATGAGAAGACCCACTAAAGAATGCTCAAAGATATCGACCGCAATCTAGGAACCTAATTCCTACCTTCCGAAAATTGGCCAATCCTAATTGTCCACTGTGACCACTTGTGGCTTTTTTCATCAGTATTCAGAAAGCAGTTAGCCCACCAAATTACAACCACCTTACATATCTCTACCATTGGGCCACGGAGCCGTACAGGAAGAATTAAAATTGACAAGCCAACTCTACTTATGGCTTTTTCATTATTTAGAGTGATATTAGCTAGCACACAGAATTACAGCCAGCTTACAAATCTTCTTGGCAACTTTAAGAGATGCGTCGAAAACATCTATTAAAACGATTTTTCGGATTTAAAAGATTTTAACGATGCACAAATTTTCAGCAGCTGTAATAAAAACCATGCTCATTCAAAATAGAAAAAAGATGATAGCCATCGATAGTATAAAACAATGACAAACAAAAAAATTACATTTGACCCCGACGTGATTCGAACACGCAGCCATCTGATCTGGAGTCAGACGCGCTACCATTGCGCCACGGAGTCGTGGTGTTTGAATTATAACGAATGACATGGTTACTTTAGGTTACATAATACAGTTTCATTTCCCATTTGCGGTAATGTGGACGTTTTGGTTTGTGGCTAATTACCTAAATCTCGTTAAGACTTTTCCTTACCCTTTTCAAATAGATCAACACATGATAAATCCTTTTCAACCAAATAAAGTTGACATAGTGCATGCCGGTTTCAAGCTACACACAATTTAACATGGGTACCGCCATTTTGACAGTTTTAGGCTTACTTATTCTAAGCCAAACTTTGGTAATTTCTAAATTGGGTGACCATTAAAAAAACACACACACAAATCTGTTATCAGGCATTGATTGAAAGCCTAAAGTATCTACAGTAGACCTGCATTAGTTTCAATCCAATATTCATATAATCCAGATACCAAACTATCACTATGTAAGCCACCTCCTAGCTCTAGCATACCTGAAATCAATTTTCATTGGATGAGAAAACACAAACTGGATGTTGTGACCTTTACTCGACATCAATGGACAATTCATTTTCCATTTGCCGTAATGTTAACGTTTGGCTCTGTCACTCGGTAAGAAGCATTGGCCCAGTTAAAAGCCTTGGTGGAAACTCGGAACTACCTTTCACAAGTCTGAAGTTTCAATCTTGACAGAGAAATAAGCGAGAAATCTCACGATGTTCACTTCCGAAGGTGACCGGGGTGCAGACGACACATCGCTGTCATGGGTCAAATCACCCTCACGTCAGACAGCTCAATCCGCCGCCTTTATTCAATCTTCACCTTTCATATGTTTTTTTAGGCAAACTACTACTTCATTGAGTCACATCAATACTCTAAAAAATATCCTAGCTTATGAGAAGACCCACTAAAGAATGCTCAAAGATATCGACCGCAATCTAGGAACCTAATTCCTACCTTCCGAAAATTGGCCAATCCTAATTGTCCACTGTGACCACTTTTGGCTTTTTTCATCAGTATTCAGAAAGCAGTTAGCCCACCAAATTACAACCACCTTACATATCTCTACCATTGGGCCACGGAGCCGTACAGGAAGAATTAAAATTGACAAGCCAACTCTACTTATGGCTTTTTCATTATTTAGAGTGATATTAGCTAGCACACAGAATTACAGCCAGCTTACAAATCTTCTTGGCAACTTTAAGAGATGCGTCGAAAACATCTATTAAAACGATTTTTCGGATTTAAAAGATTTTAACGATGCACAAATTTTCAGCAGCTGTAATAAAAACCATGCTCATTCAAAATAGAAAAAAAGATGATAGCCATCGATAGTATAAAACAATGACAAACAAAAAAATTACATTTGAACCCGACGTGATTCGAACACGCAGCCTTCTGATCTGGAGTCAGACGCGCTACCATTGCGCCACGGAGTCGTGGTGTTTGAATTATAACGAATGACATGGTTACTTTAGGTTACATAATACAGTTTCATTTCCCATTTGCGGTAATGTGGACGTTTTGGTTTGTGGCTAATTACCTAAATCTCGTTAAGACTTTTCCTTACCCTTTTCAAATAGATCAACACATGATAAATCCTTTTCAACCAAATAAAGTTGACATAGTGCATGCCGGTTTCAAGCTACACACAATTTAACATGGGTACCGCCATTTTGACAGTTTTAGGCTTACTTATTCTAAGCCAAACTTTGGTAATTTCTAAATTGGGTGACCATTAAAAAAACACACACACAAATCTGTTATCAGGCATTGATTGAAAGCCTAAAGTATCTACAGTAGACCTGCATTAGTTTCAATCCAATATTCATATAATCCAGATACCAAACTATCACTATGTAAGCCACCTCCTAGCTCTAGCATACCTGAAATCAATTTTCATTGGATGAGAAAACACAAACTGGATGTTGTGACCTTTACTCGACATCAATGGACAATTCATTTTCCATTTGCCGTAATGTTAACGTTTGGCTCTGTCACTCGGTAAGAAGCATTGGCCCAGTTAAAAGCCTTGGTGGAAACTCGGAACTACCCTTCACAAGTCTGAAGTTTCAATCTTGACAGAGAAATAAGCGAGAAATCTCACGATGTTCACTTCCAAAGGTGACCGGGGTGCAGACGACACATCGCTGTCATGGGTCAAATCACCCTCACGTCAGACAGCTCAATCCGCCGCCTTTATTCAATCTTCACCTTTCATATGTTTTTTTAGGCAAACTACTACTTCATTGAGTCACATCAATACTCTAAAAAATATCCTAGCTTATGAGAAGACCCACTAAAGAATGCTCAAAGATATCGACCGCAATCTAGGAACCTAATTCCTACCTTCCGAAAATTGGCCAATCCTAATTGTCCACTGTGACCACTGGTGGCTTTTTTCATCAGTATTCAGAAAGCAGTTAGCCCACCAAATTACAACCACCTTACATATCTCTACCATTGGGCCACGGAGCCGTACAGGAAGAATTAAAATTGACAAGCCAACTCTACTTATGGCTTTTTCATTATTTAGAGTGATATTAGCTAGCACACAGAATTACAGCCAGCTTACAAATCTTCTTGGCAACTTTAAGAGATGCGTCGAAAACATCTATTAAAACGATTTTTCGGATTTAAAAGATTTTAACGATGCACAAATTTTCAGCAGCTGTAATAAAAACCATGCTCATTCAAAATAGAAAAAAGATGATAGCCATCGATAGTATAAAACAATGACAAACAAAAAAAATTACATTTGACCCCGACGTGATTCGAACACGCAGCCTTCTGATCTGGAGTCAGACGCGCTACCATTGCGCCACGGAGTCGTGGTGTTTGAATTATAACGAATGACATGGTTACTTTAGGTTACATAATACAGTTTCATTTCCCATTAGCGGTAATGTGGACGTTTTGGTTTGTGGCTAATTACCTAAATCTCGTTAAGACTTTTCCTTACCCTTTTCAAATAGATCAACACATGATAAATCCTTTTCAACCAAATAAAGTTGACATAGTGCATGCCGGTTTCAAGCTACACACAATTTAACATGGGTACCGCCATTTTGACAGTTTTAGGCTTACTTATTCTAAGCCAAACTTTGGTAATTTCTAAATTGGGTGACCATTAAAAAAACACACACACAAATCTGTTATCAGGCATTGATTGAAAGCCTAAAGTATCTACAGTAGACCTGCATTAGTTTCAATCCAATATTCATATAATCCAGATACCAAACTATCACTATGTAAGCCACCTCCTAGCTCTAGCATACCTGAAATCAATTTTCATTGGATGAGAAAACACAAACTGGATGTTGTGACCTTTACTCGACATCAATGGACAATTCATTTTCCATTTGCCGTAATGTTAACGTTTGGCTCTGTCACTCGGTAAGAAGCATTGGCCCAGTTAAAAGCCTTGGTGGAAACTCGGAACTACCCTTCACAAGTATGAAGTTTCAATCTTGACAGAGAAATAAGCGAGAAATCTCACGATGTTCACTTCCAAAGGTGACCGGGGTGCAGACGACACATCGCTGTCATGGGTCAAATCACCCTCACGTCAGACAGCTCAATCCGCCGCCTTTATTCAATCTTCACCTTTCATATGTTTTTTTAGGCAAACTACTACTTCATTGAGTCACATCAATACTCTAAAAAATATCCTAGCTTATGAGAAGACCCACTAAAGAATGCTCAAAGATATCGACCGCAATCTAGGAACCTAATTCCTACCTTCCGAAAATTGGCCAATCCTAATTGTCCACTGTGACCACTTGTGGCTTTTTTCATCAGTATTCAGAAAGCAGTTAGCCCACCAAATTACAACCACCTTACATATCTCTACCATTGGGCCACGGAGCCGTACAGGAAGAATTAAAATTGACAAGCCAACTCTACTTATGGCTTTTTCATTATTTAGAGTGATATTAGCTAGCACACAGAATTACAGCCAGCTTACAAATCTTCTTGGCAACTTTAAGAGATGCGTCGAAAACATCTATTAAAACGATTTTTCGGATTTAAAAGATTTTAACGATGCACAAATTTTCAGCAGCTGTAATAAAAACCATGCTCATTCAAAATAGAAAAAAGATGATAGCCATCGATAGTATAAAACAATGACAAACAAAAAAATTACATTTGACCCCGACGTGATTCGAACACGCAGCCTTCTGATCTGGAGTCAGACGCGCTACCATTGCGCCACGGAGTCGTGGTGTTTGAATTATAACGAATGACATGGTTACTTTAGGTTACATAATACAGTTTCATTTCCCATTTGCGGTAATGTGGACGTTTTGGTTTGTGGCTAATTACCTAAATCTCGTTAAGACTTTTCCTTACCCTTTTCAAATAGATCAACACATGATAAATCCTTTTCAACCAAATAAAGTTGACATAGTGCATGCCGGTTTCAAGCTACACACAATTTAACATGGGTACCGCCATTTTGACAGTTTTAGGCTTACTTATTCTAAGCCAAACTTTGGTAATTTCTAAATTGGGTGACCATTAAAAAAACACACACACAAATCTGTTATCAGGCATTGATTGAAAGCCTAAAGTATCTACAGTAGACCTGCATTAGTTTCAATCCAATATTCATATAATCCAGATACCAAACTATCACTATGTAAGCCACCTCCTAGCTCTAGCATACCTGAAATCAATTTTCATTGGATGAGAAAACACAAACTGGATGTTGTGACCTTTACTCGACATCAATGGACAATTCATTTTCCATTTGCCGTAATGTTAACGTTTGGCTCTGTCACTCGGTAAGAAGCATTGGCCCAGTTAAAAGCCTTGGTGGAAACTCGGAACTACCTTTCACAAGTCTGAGGTTTCAATCTTGACAGAGAAATAAGCGAGAAATCTCACGATGTTCACTTCCAAAGGTGACCGGGGTGCAGACGACACATCGCTGTCATGGGTCAAATCACCCTCACGTCAGACAGCTCAATCCGCCGCCTTTATTCAATCTTCACCTTTCATATGTTTTTTTAGGCAAACTACTACTTCATTGAGTCACATCAATACTCTAAAAAATATCCTAGCTTATGAGAAGACCCACTAAAGAATGCTCAAAGATATCGACCGCAATCTAGGAACCTAATTCCTACCTTCCGAAAATTGGCCAATCCTAATTGTCCACTGTGACCACTTGTGGCTTTTTTCATCAGTATTCAGAAAGCAGTTAGCCCACCAAATTACAACCACCTTACATATCTCTACCATTGGGCCACGGAGCCGTACAGGAAGAATTAAAATTGACAAGCCAACTCTACTTATGGCTTTTTCATTATTTAGAGTGATATTAGCTAGCACACAGAATAACTGGAACATTTTTGGTTCTTACAAAAACGTAATTGATATACTCGATATTGCCCAATCTTCTTGGCAACTTTAAGAGATGCGTCGAAAAAATCTATTAAAACGATTTTTCGGATTTAAAAGATTTTAACGATGCACAAATTTTCAGCAACTGTAATAAAAACCATGCTCATTCAAAATAGAAATTTGAATTATAACGAATGACATGGTTACTTTAGGTTACATAATACAGTTTCATTTCCCATTTGCGGTAATGTGGACGTTTTGGTTTGTGGCTAATTACCTAAATCTGGTTTCTGTAGTTCTAATAAAACTCAACCTCAGTCAAAGAAAAAAAAACATTTGGTAACCATCGATAATATAAAACAATTACAAAAAAATTACATTTGACCCCGACGTGATTTGAAATAATGATAAAAAATATATTTAAAAAAAACCGACGTGATTCGAACACACAATCTTGTTTGTTTTTTTTTTAGAAAAGGTTTTTTTCCCATTATGATACAAAAATCATTTACATTAATTAATTAATTAATTAATTATACAGTTGTTACAACATAGGTCTTTCAAGACAGGTATAGATATCTATGGAAGTCGAATACGGACATTTTATTCTCGAGCTTCGCGACCCCGCCAGACTCGCCAAAGCAATTGATTCGCGACTTTCTTTACCCCGCCAAACTCGCCAACCACGCCAACCACGCTAATCAACTTAATAAAAAAATAGTATTTTTTTCAAACATTTCATTTGCGTCCTTCGCTACCTTGGCGAGGCTGGCGGGGGCGAGAAGGTCGCGATTCTATATCATTCGCGACTTTCTCGACCTTGGCGGGGTCGCCAAACACGCCAAGGTCGCCAAACACGCTAATAAAAAGATAGTATTTTTTTTGCAATCCCGAATCGCGACCTTCTCGACCTTCGCGTGCTTGGCGGGGTCGAGAAGGGCGCGAGGGTCGCAAGGTCGCGAGGGTCGCGAAGGTCGCGAAGGTCACCAATCACGCCTAAGCTAAGCTATACATCAAGTCCACTCAACAATTCACTAGTTGGCGACCTTCGCGTGGTTGGCGACCTTCGCGTGGTTAGCGACCTTCGCGACCCCGCCAAGCACGCGAAGGTCGCGATTCTGAATTGCAAAAAAAATACTATCTTTTTTTTAGCGTGTTTCGCGACCTTGGCGTGTTTGGCGACCCCAGTAAGGTCGAGAAAGTCGCGAATGATATAGAATCGCGACCTTCTCGCCCCCGCCAGCCTCGCAAAGGTAGCGAAGGACGCGAATGAAATGTAAAAAAAAAATACTATTTTTTTTATAAAGTTGATTAGCGTGGTTGGCGTGTTTGGCGCGTTTCGCGGGGTAGAGAAAGTCGCGAATCCTTTGCTTTGGCGAGTCTGGCGGGGTCGCCAAGCACGAGAACTAAAATGTCCGTATTCAGCTTCCATAGATACAACATAAAGAGTCGTTCAAATTGATTAAAAATTTCAGCCACTATCTTACACTACAGTTAATGAACAAATGCTGTAGTGTTTCTGATCTACCACAGAATACAACACAGGTGGTCGTGGTTATGACGAATAGTAGACCTGGCGAAATTTGGACAAATATTGCGTATAGATAAACCCAAACAGTACACAGTAAAATAAGTCCAAACTTCTGAAGCTGTAATAAAACCCATCCTTAGTCAAAGTAGAAAAAACAGCTAGTAGCCATCGATACTATATAATAATATAAAACAAAATGCAAATTGACCCCTTTGTGATTCGATCAGGTAGCCTTCAGATCCGCAGTCAGACGCGCTACCAGTACCATTGCGACACGGAGTCGTTTTACATTTAATGTAACGAATTGTAAGGTTGTTTTTTCCAGTATAAAGAAAGTAGCCCACCAAATTACAGGAAACTTACACATCTCTACCATTGGGTCACGGAGTCGTACAGGAAGAATTAAAAATGACAAGCTTACTCTAATTATAGCTTTTTTTCATTATTTAGAGTGATGTTTACAAACAGAATTACAAATCTCCACCAACTGTTCTAATAAAATCTCGCTTGTTAAATGGTTTTTTTTTTTTTAATAATTTAATTTTTTTTTTAAATCATACTTTGGGGGCAAAAAGCCGTAAACACGACTTAAAGTGACATGAAATGCCGAAATTCACACTTTTTTCATAATTTCTGATCGTCACGACAGTAAGACGCTTTGAAGGCCATCGAAAAACTATAATGATTGGCGTTGGAATGAGTAAAATCCATGCAGTGTGTGACCGATACTGTGACCAGAAAACGTGTTCGAAAGTGAACAAAATTTTAAAGGGAAAGAAAATCTAAGCTTTAGACTAGTTTAGATGGAAAGAATTCATTTAGTCCACAACAACTGTCCAATGTATGTTTTAGCCGTTATAGAGTAGTCTTGGGATGCAATTTAGCCAATGGCTTGCCTAAGAAATGACATGTGGTTGCATACTGACCTACATATTCCGAGACAATCTTCCCACTTAAAATTTGTCGCCATGTTTTTTTTAATCTAAATCTACCATTATACATTAGAGAGCGGTAAAAATACGTCATTATCGATCTAAAATAGCTACTGCAACATCACGTCATCCTAAAACGGAAAAATGGCCTACATAGATAAGCCACTGAAAGGACATACTTCTGTCTGTTTTTATTAGCTTGAGGGTCACTGGAGGTAATTGACGTGAAAAGTACTTTGAAGGTTGTTATCGAGGATAATCCCTATGTATTTCTAGTGATTTCCCCTCCTTTAAAGAACTATTTGTTCCTTTTTATCCACCATACTTTAGGGCCATTTTTTTTTTACAGTAGTGCCCCTTTAACCAGAGCCACCTGGCGGTTGCTGAGGACATAGCGTACATAGCAGCGGCGAGCTGCTCGCCCGGCCAACATTATTCAATTTGAACAAACGGCCAGTTAGTAATATTGATGTGATTTATAGTGATTACAAGGTACTTTTATATCGTTTATTAGCTGCATTAAGTCGTGTTTACGACGTTTGCTCTCATGGTATGATT